>JAPSGF010000011.1:9463151-9578919 GCA_035772895.1 Perdix hodgsoniae | reverse complement strand
AAAACAAAATGAAAAAAGAGTTCTCATCATTGTTAGGCATTAATCTCTTCCTACATTTGTGTGCAGTCAGCCTTCTGAAGGCTCTGAGGTATGTTTTAGCAGCCTTCCAGTACATGAAGGGACCTACAGGAAAGCTGGGGAAGGACCTTTTATAAGGGCAGGTAGCAGCAGGACAAGGAGAAATGGCTTTAAGATGGAAGAAGGTAGATTTAGAGTAGATATTAAAAAGTCTTTACTGTGAGGGTGGTGAGATGCTGGAATAGGTTGCCCAGTGAGGCTGTGGATGCTCCCTCCCTGGAAGCATTCAAAGCCAGGCTGGATGGAGCTGTGAGCAACCTCGTCTTGAGGGAGGTGTTTCTTCTTCTTACAGTAGGTGATCTTAAAGGTCTCTTCCAATCCAAACCACTCTATGATTCTTTTCCAGCCCTGATAAGGTTAATAAAGCATTCATCACTGTAAGCATTGCTTTGTACACACTGTCTTAAACAGGGATAGCGTGAGAACTGTCCCCAGATTCATTAATTTTGTTCTGATTAGAAAAACGCTGAAGTGGTCTCATTTACATATTGCTGAACAAACAAGATACTGGAGGTGTCCTGAAAAAAAAACCACTGAAATCTACATTTCCATTCAAAATAGTTCCAGTTTTGTTCAAAATGTCCTGTCACCAGTAAAAGAACTGGTACAAAAGAGGGCCCACTGCCTGGCCCTTGCAGCAAGTCAACACATGACAGGGCTGATACTGAAGAAGACACAAACCTTACAAATGAAGTTTCTTTTTTTTTTTTCTTCCAAATTTAAAAATAGGTAATATCACAGCTATTGTTTATAGTAAAACCTTGGATGTGTAAACATACCATAATTTATTTTGCAAAGGCAGAAATGACCTAGTTATCTATACAGATCTGGTGATAATGAGAATAAACCTTTTTTCTCGTACTTTGTTTTAGAGTAAAATGCAGAAAAGGTAACCATTAAATATACTGTGATTCTAACATATTAAACCACCCAAAAACACTATGCAGCCTTTCCATTTCAAATAAGATTAGAAGTAGTCTGGAAGTAAAGCAAAAGTTCCCACAATTCAGTGTAACTGAAACTCCAAATTGAAAGCCTGGCGTATATCTCATTTGGGGAGGAAGTGAAAGCTTTCCAATTCATAGTCCTCCAACATCAGTTAGAGAAGGAATACTGTAGCCTCACCTAATTCAGACTCTGTCAAGTGAACTGCTGGATTTTCCTATGCTTTTAGCATTAAGAAGACAGGGCAGGTTAAGTGTGGAGAACTCTTATCTTCTGGTTCACTGAGTGCAGAAAAATCAGTGCTGCTGTCACGCACAGACAGCAAAGCCCTGTGTTGTGTGACACTGCCCATTGCTGAGCCAGAGAAAGAGCCAGGCTAGAAGTCACAATAGTTACAGTGCACTGATATGAGGAAGAGCCTGCAGCTCTGAAACAAAAGATATTACCACAGAACAATTTTTATTCTTGTTATGCCTAGAATAGCTCAGATATATATATACATTTAACACTGCAGTAAGTGTACTGGACCATTGCTAATGCTGATTATTGAGATCAGGCAAAGGAAGAAAAAGTGATAAAATATCCTCATAGAGATTTAAATAGTGTATGCTCAGGCAAGGGACTGATTAAGAAATGGTATTTCCTACATGAAAATGAGAAACTGATCTGATTTTTTTGATATTTTCTTATTTTTTGTAAGATGAATCTGAAACTCTTTCAATTGTGCCAGTTAGGGGTCCATAAAAATACTCTATTCTTTCTCAGTAATTCAAAGATCTCAGGTTATCATTTTGCAGGCAGTGAGCTTTTTCCAGTGCACACACCTGAGTGACTGGTATATTCAAAATATCAAATTATTTTTCATATTTTTTGATTGTTGTAGAGCTTCAGTTACAGAATATGTTTACCAGGCCACTGCTTTTGCTTTCTGTGTTTTCAATTAAACTTATATTTGGTTGATGAGATTGGCAATGATTTTGCATCTGACCTGCTCCTGTATTTGCTGTTCGGTGACTTCTGCTTTTCCCCTGCCTTTGCTGGTGTTTAAGAAGAGCAGAGTAACTAAAAGGATAAGGCTCAGAGTATATGGATGAGAAAATCTTGGCCAAAATAACCTTCTGTCCTGAGTTACATCAACAGCCTAAATTGATGGGTCCATTGCTACAATAAAGAGACAAGATTAAGTGACTCGCAATAAGCAAATGCTAAGTGTATTGGAGCATAAAATGTACAGTTTCTGTCTTCTGTTAGCTGGGTAATCTCCAGCAGGGAATGCCAAACCTCACAGGGCATTAGTTTTCCCTTACTGCACTCCAGTACTACAAAGTAGCCTACATTTGCAGAGCTTTCCCACTTCTGGTAATTAGCTCCTGCTGCAAGGAATCCCAGGTCAGGCAGGGAGTTGTTTCACTGACTATCAAATTGCTGTTTCTGCTAGAAAAAAAGAAGGCTGCTAAATGCTAGACTTTATTCCTCTTAGCTGTTATTTCTCAGATTCCTTCTGTGTACGAAGTTGGTTCTCTCAAGATAGTTTGCCTGGAAAGGGCTTTTAGTTCCAGGAAGTGAAGCACAGAATGATATTTTTACATTTGGACAGCACATAGGACAGCCAGGTTATATCTGTGTTACTGGTAGGTATGTGCTCCAGAATCCACTTTAGGACAAGGCTGAGGCTCATCCCCCGCCTCTTTCTTGCCCTGCTTCCAGAAGGAATTGGAAGTGCAAATCAGAAAGAAGCTGCAGGGTGCTGCAGTAGTTCTCACTGTCCTTTTCCAAGATTAGAACATATCTGCTGGGTATGACAGGATGCATTACCTGTCTTAGAATATAAGTAAATACAGGTGAGACAGAAAGGACTGGGAAGCGCTTCTGCTGTATTGTGCTTTTAAAAACCTAAGACACATGCACATAGAACAACACAGAACCAGAGATGACATCTTCCATGAAACATCAGCATGTTCTGAAGTTAGACTGACTGAGAGTTTATCAGTGTATTGGATGTACACCACTGTACAATCAAGGAAAAATAATATAATTGAAAAGTTGTACAATCAAGGGAAAATAATATAAATCAAAAGTACAATCAAAAATAGATATATAGTCAGGGTGTGAAAATATACCAACAAAGAGTTAGGCACAAGGGTAACAAAGACAAAGAGAAAATAGGTGGAACGCTTACCCGTGCAGAGGGCTCGCTGCAAAGGGCTCCAAAGGAGTGGATCTCTCAGAAGAGAACCTTCCTCCCTGGCAGTCAGCACTTAAATGGGTCTGGAGAGGTGGAGCCTGGCTCCACCCCTTCCTGCAGCACAGGTGAACTGCTTTCACCTGTGCTCCCAGGGCTGACATACTGCTTGCCTCAGATAACTAATCAAAGGTTCAGGCTGTGATTCAGCAGCTCCCATACAACCACCACCTAGAAAAACAGAGTGAACCAATTTAAGACAGATATTCACTTAAAAGCTATAGAAATATTAAGCTTTCTTTTTCTTGTAAGTAAATTAAAATTTGAATAACTCAGAAACTTTATTCTGATTCCCTATAAGACAGCCCAACCTTACAAGCAAGAAAAGCTAAAGGAGGTCAGGATTATTTACTTTCAGTACTTGGTAACTTCTGTTTAGCCATTTTACAAAAAAATATATTTTAGGATGACAAAGCAAATGTGATTTCCTAAGGTGTGTGACAGTGGAAGAATTAATGTCATTCTTGCTCCCATATGTATATACACACATCTGAACACGTAACCGTTTTATTATGTTGGAATTGTATTTCCTATTTGGTCTGTAAATAAAACTGTCAACAATTCTAGTAACTATTTTTCCCCACAGCTGTAACATAAATAGATCTCAGTCCTGAGAAATATGAATGCACTGTTCTGATGGCTGTAATCTGTACATTAACTACACTTTTGAACACCTACTGAAAAAGGGATTCCTTGTATCACATACAAATGTTGATACATATATATGTATATATTAATAATTCTCTTGATCTTGGCTCTTTTGTCCCCATTTTTACTGTATGTTGACTTATCAGTGCAGGGTTGGGTGACAAATGTTGAGTGATGTTGTACAGTCTCAATCTAAAGTGACTCTCTTAGTTATATTATTTGAATTCCTGGTATTAAAAGCTATGACAGTAATCTCAGTCAGTGTAAGAACTAAAACTAATTCCTATCGGTGAAATACTGGAAAGCAAAATTTTACATACTACTGGAACATAAGCAGATTTCTCTTGAAGTTTGTTTTAAAATTCAGAGATGAACTCCAGTATAAGTAAAAAGGTCTTGTAATTAAGTTATGATAGATATATCAGATAGAAAAAGCTCACGGGGAATCTATACAAATAACAGATGAAATTCTGGCCTAAACCTAGGGGGGAAAAAAAGAAGTACAAAATTTTCACTAAATTAAGCCACAATTTCAAAATTCCATTCTCCGAAAGCAAATGGAACTCTTCCAGGATATTATGAACTATGAAATGCTCTCTTTTCCTGTGCATATATAAAAATACACAATATCTATCTATATCATCTATATCTATTTCTATATCTATATCATCTATATTCTATTAATTTCTCTACTACTAGGTGTCTGTGCACAGAGTACAAAACTTTGTTCTGGAAACAACAGATGTGGATGAATTTTAATCCATTTGTTGATTCTTAGTTGAAGATCTGTAGGACCACAAATTGAATTTTTCACGTTTTTGTTAGTACAAAATAAGCAAACGAGATATATCCATAGACTAGAAGAAAATATCAAGATCTTCTCACATACACAAAAGTTTTTAAGCCATTACCTGCAATCCAGCAGTTTTGCTTCTCTAGGATCACCTGTCCCATGGCATCTTCTTCCACATTATCCAATGCAATTCTATCAAAATACAGCTCTGCATCTGAGATGTGCCCTCCATATGCTAGTTCCTTCAACAGATACACAGTTGAGCTTCCCAAAATCAAAAGGACAGCTCTGAGAAGTGTGGAGCACCAGTGCTGGTCCTGGTAGTGACAACAGATGCTGATGTAAAACCTCTGTAACATAATGGATTGTATGGTTTCTGTGACATTTCTGCCTTTTCATCTTCCTGCCTGTAGGTTTTGGGATCTCCTTCTTGAAGGAGAACAGCAGGTGATTCTCAGAGCCTACAGAATAAGGCCAGTTGAAATTCCAGTGCTCAGTGTCTGCGGTCGCTGAGAACATTCAGTTCACACAGTCCTGAATGCAATGCTCAGTTTAGCTGCAGTAATTAAGTTTTATAATTCAGTACTGCCATCTCTCAGTGATGAAAGATGAGCAAGACAGTCCTTTCTCAAAATAAAGACTGTTTAATTTTTATGTATCTTTTGTATACATATTTGTAAAATTATTTTTACGTGCCCTTTGGGGATTTATTGATATTTTTATGATTACTTTGATTGGTGTTTCCCAGATTTTTCTCCACATTTACAGAGATTAGAATATTGGAAGAAAAATCGTAGAATCACAGAATGGCCTGGGTTGAAAAGAACCAAAATGATCATCTAGTTTCAACTCCCCTGCTATGTGCAGGGCCACCAACCAGTAGACCAGGCTGCCCAAAGCCACATCCAGCCTGGCTAAATGTTGAGATTCCGTTAAAATTAATGATCCCAGAAAATTATCTTTGAAGAAAAACTTAAAATTTTAATCCAAGAGAAGCGTGAGAGTTGACAGAAATGAAAGTTTTGTATGTGAAGAAAATACATGTTCATTTATTAACATACTCGGTGCAGTATTGTATACTTAATCATTAACAATCAAACCTCTTTTGGTTACATGTTTTGTAGGCACTAAGTGCACCAATAAGTTCCTGCTTTTAATTTAACAGTTTCTTTAATCTATAAGAATACAATTAATCACCATTATCAATATTCTGAATTCTCAAATCTGTGAAAATCAGGAGAAATCTTTATAGTTGGTCAACTTTAGGAACTGACTGGGGTAAAAATAAAAAGCTTTTGCATTCTTTCTTTGTGCTAGTGACAAGGAAAATGCTGGCGACAAGTCACTAGTTCAGCTGAAGTAGCCACTTCACCAAGATACAACCAAAATGTTCAGTATGCGCAGTTATACATATACACACACGCATTTTTCTTGCAGTGTTTTTTTCTAGTGACTGACTAATGAAAACATATGGCATGGAAATTTTTTGATGTGTGAAGTTACTTAGAAAGCGGCCTTAGAAAAAAATAATCTCTCCTCAACAAGGGCTGCTACGTAAATCACAATTACACATGCAAGCAGACTGATTACACCTGGCTGCACAACTGAATGACAAATTACACAGAAAAGGTCTTTTAAAATTGCAACTATAAGTCTGCCCCCAGGCTAGCTTGAGAGTCCTTTCATTTCAGTACAACACCATCACTCTGCTACTAAGCGCCATTCATTTGGAAGATAATGTAAAATTACAATTAAATGCTCATTTAGATGTGCAATCAATCATTTTTACACATGCAGCATGAATACCATTTTTCATTAGTGCTTTATCCTGAACTGTATCCAGTAAAAAGAGTAAATGTGATTGTACAACTCTCAAATCTAGACTTCAGGAGAACAAAAAAGTATGTTAAAAAAGAAAGAAAGAAAGAAAGAAAGAAAGAAAGAAAGAAAGAAAGAAAGAGATGTTAGATCACCAAATAGGGATTTTTGTTGTTTTTCATTTAGATCTGAATTTTGCTCATACATCAGTAAAAGCTGCAATATTTCTATTTTGCTACATATAATCCTTGACTAAGGATATAATATACAATCCTTAAATAAGGATTTCAAGTTATTTGTATCAGGTATTTCATTGGCCTATCAACACATAAAGCAAGAACATAAATAACATCAGTAGAAATTTCTGCAAGGGTGGAACCAGCACCAGAGAAACTGGTAGGCAGCCGATAAAGTGGACAAAGCAACTTATGCTTCCAATTACCACAGTCAGAAGCAGGATTCTCTCTAAGCGAAGTAAGCGGTGGCTTAAAGCCAGCAGGTTGCTGGGCTCTGTGAACTGGCTGTGGTCCAGCGCTCCCTCTGCCTGCGCCAGAATGCTGAAAAGCTGGCCTCACTGCTAGTGCTGGCACTGCCAAGTTAGGGTGGCAGCATGCAAGGTGATAACTATTCCTGCTGGGATGATCAGTGCCTCAAAAAACAGCCATTACCAGCACTAATATTTCCATCTTCCCAGCAGTACCAAATGCAACAAGCTGTCAAATTATCTGGCACGCTCAATTTCTTTCCTCTTCGTACCCCATTTCTGCCTTTGTCCTCTCATCCTTCCTTTGTGTATTAACAGCAGCAGCAGCCCAGCCCACAGCCTTTGTGAAATACACCATAGAATCATAGAATCATAGAATCACAAGGTTGGAAACAACCTGTAAGATCATCTAGTCCAACTGTCTTCTCCTTACCATTTCTACCACAAGCTACTAAATCAGATCTCACATCTCCTCATCCAGACACCTCTTGAACACTGCCAGGGATGGCAACTCCACCACCTCCCTGGGCAGCCATTCCAGTGACTGACCACTCTCTGAGAGAAAAAGTTCTTCCTCATGTCTAACCTAAACCTCCTTTTCCCCAGGTCCTGTTTGTTGCCTGGGAGAAGAGGCCAAACCCCTCCTCACCACAACCTCCCTTCAGGAAGTTGTAGAGTGCGATGAGGTCTCCCCTGAGCCTCCTCTTCTCCAGACTAAACAATCCCAGCTCCCTCAGCAGCTCCTCATAAGAGTTGTGCTCCAGACCCCTCACCAGTTTCGTTGCCCTTCTCTGGACACACTCCAGGGCCTCAATGTCTTTCTTGTAGCGAGGGGCCCAAAACTGAACACAGTACTCGAGGTGCGGCCTCACCAGTGCTGAGTACAGGGGGATGATCACCTCCCTGCTCCTGCTGGCCACACTATTTCTAATGCAGGCCAGGATGCTGCTGGCCCTCTTGGCCACCTGGGCACACTGTCGGCTCATGTTCAGCGGAGCATCAACCAACACCCCCAGGTCCCTTTCCTCTTCACAGTCATCCAGCCACTCGTCCCCAAGCCTATAACGCTGCATGGGGTTGTTGTGGCCAAAGTGCAGGACCAGTATGGCTTTTACTGTTTAATTCATCCTTAGCCTATCTAAACGTACAAAAATACTAGAATGACATGTGAAACTACATCACTGTACATAATGTCATTTTGATCTGTCAACCACAAGAAGAGCTGTGTTGATCATATGGAACCATCCTGCAGCACCTGACCCCATCCCTGGAGGTGTCCAAGGCCAGATTGGATGGGGCCCTGGGCAGCCTGGTCTAGTATTGAAAGGAAAGGTTGGTGACCCTGCCTGTAGCAGACAGGTTGGAGATTCACGATTTTCGACGTCCCTTCCAACCCTGGCCATTCTGTGATTCTATGATTCTGTGACACAGTTCTTTCAAAACTTCAAAACTGTGGAAAAAAATAACAACAAACAAACAAACGAAAAAAAGCAGCTTTATCTTGGTTGCCCCATTGACTTTTCTCTCAAGAACTGTTCTGGAGTAGCAGCAGACATGTAATATTTATGTACACTTACATATTAATAATTAATAAATAGCGCTGGTTTAGCTAAAGGATAAGGTTGATCTGGATAGGGAGGTAACTGTTTTACATTATAATCCTGGGAGAATAGATGACATGGGCCAGAAGAAACATGATAAAACATAAAGTAATAATAAACTTGGGAGAGATGACTTCAAACCATACTTTAAATGGCAGGAAGCAGTTTAGCAGGTCTGAAGAGGTACTACACCCATTTAAGAATGTAATGGTGCACTGTATAGCAGGAATCTAACTGGAAGATGGTGTGTTAGGGAAAAAAAATGCTACGGGGACACCTGTATCTATTAGCCTCCATTTCAGGGACAGTATCATACTTCGCTCATCTGACTTAACGCAAACAATTCAGAGATGGCAGTGAAGAAAAAGTAGGGTGGTTGGTGGAGCAAAAAAAAAGTCTTTATAGGTGAAAATTAGTATTGTAAATCTTAATGTTAGTCATAAAATGTTCCTCTTTTGTTTATGTAATTATGCTTTTTTGTTTATGTAATCAAGCTGTGTATGTGATGTTGTTTACCTGTTCCAAACCTCTGGAGTCAGAGTAAGCGTTAAGAAATTTATCTACTAACATAATTAAAATATTTAAGAAGCATTTTTCATTAATGTTGTGAACTTAAGTAACGTAAATCAGGCGGCGACCTGGAATCTAAGAAACTAACACCAGCCAATTCTGATCTGCCCCTCGGGAGTTAGCAGAGCCGATCCCACGCTGGTGCCACGCTGTAGGAGCAGCACGTTTTAACTCCAAAGCAGGACACGGCCGTGTGTGAGAGCAGCTGGCGGCCGTGCCGTGGTGCCACACGCGGTGCGGTGGGGCAGGGTGGCAGGGCTGCTTTTCAGTTTCCAGTGCGTGCTCTCTCGGGCCTGCGGGGTTTTTCCCTTCACTGAGGAGGGCTGCAACTGGGGAGGCCTCACGGCTGTGTACAAAAGTCACTCGCTTTCTCCTTCTTTCTGCGGTAAAGCCCCAAGGGAACATGGCTGCGCTTTAGAGGACGGCTATCTCGGGGCGCAGGCAGGCAGGCAGGCAGGCAAGCGCCCAGCTACCGTTCAACGGCTGCGGCGAGGCGAGGCGAGGCTGGGGGCGGGCGGGGCTCGGAAGGCCGACCGGGAGGCGGTTGGAGGTGGGCAGCAGGATCCTGATAGCCTACAGGGGGTCGCGGGGAGGTGGTGAGCGGCGGGGGACGGGTGGGAGCTGGGTTGTGGGCTGTGCGAGGAGAAGGCCTGGGCTGCGGCAGGTGCCCTGGAGTCACGCTCCCTCATGGAGGCTGTGCTGCTAAGGCCGGCCTTGCTCTGCTTTTCTTGATGTCGCAAGGATAGCACAGCATATGAACGCAGAGGGCTAAGCTGGGTGACTTGTGGAGATCTCGTGTAGCTTTGTCCTCCTACCTACAGGACTTAAAAGGGACAAAGTTGAGCTATTTTAACACCAGCACTGATCTCACCCCTTCCCAGATTGCCCTCTCAGTTTCCTTATTTGGCACTGCGTGGTTTTGTGGGCACCCTTGGAAATTTGGGGTCAAGGAGGAGAATGGGATGTTTGTCGTTGCTGTGCGTGATCTTGTTTTGCTCTACAGGAGAACGCTTTCTAAAAATGGTTGCTTGGTTCTAGAATCTACCAGCACTATGATCAGGACACAGGGGGGGAAGCTAGTGTTTTCTTTTTCCGCTTTCTGACGCAGCAGATATCAAGAACAAGGGGAAATGGTTTTAAGTTGAGGGAGGGGAGATTTAGGTTGGATGTCATGGGGAAATTCTTTACAGAGAGAGTGGTGAGGTACTGGAACAGGCTGCCCAGAGAGGTTGTGGATGCCCCGTCCCTGGAGGTGTTCAAGGCCAGATTGGCTGGATGGGGCCCTGGGCAGCCTGGTCTAGCATTAAATGGGGAGATTGGTGGCCCTGGATGTGGCAGGGGGGGTTGGAGATTCATGATCCTTGAGGTCCCTTCCAACCCTGGCAGTTGTGTGATTTTTGTGATATCAGTCCTGCATTGCTTTGTGTGCGTATTTAGTATCTAGTATATAGCCTTAAGTAAACTTTCTTAATTTGGATGAAATGAAATTTAATCTTTTAAGGTCTCAGTTCATTCTGCAGGAGTTTTCATTGCTGCTTTTGTCTACAACTCTTCAGCCTTTTCTTTTCTTGAGTTGAGAAGGTTGTGACACGGGAATTCCTGGTTTCGTTAGTATTTGTGGTTTCAACAGACTTGATAGTTTCCTGTGAATTTATTTGCTTATTTATCCTGCTACTTTCTTTTTTTAAAGAGTGGAACTTCAAAATGCTGAAGGGAGCTCAGCAGTTTGTTGGCAAATCTCTCCAACCATCACTACCTGTGTCCCATTTGTCTTCTAAACAAGGTGAGTAGCTTGCTAAGCCCAAACTTCAGTTTCTTTTAAGGAGGTAGAAAGGGTAAGGTTTATTAGAGTTTTGAGGTTACTTTATTCAAACTACAGAGATGTGTAGCTTTGTGCATTGGTCTTTCTACATCATCTCTGTGATGAAATCTTAAAGTACATCAGGTTTTCTGGTTTTGTATCTGTAATTCTGGCAAACTGTAGGAAGCCAGATAAGGCTTCTCTGTTAAATCTGGACTCTTGTTTAGTTGACTACTTCTGTTGAAAACATTAAAAGTGCATAATTTAACAAACAGATTATTGGTCAGTTTTACTGTATTATTTCAAACCTTTGTACAAGTTAGTGAAAAAACAAATTAAAAAAAGAACCAACTCACTAAATGCAGTATTTATATCAGGTGTATGTATTATTTGTTTGTTGGTTTGTTTTTAAACCTGTTTATGCATTCTGGGTATTACATTACTGAAGCTGTTAATAAGTTGGAAATCTGCAGTGGCCAGAGAAACAATGCCAGCATCACCAATGCGGAAAGAAGCTAAGTAATTTTTCATATTGTGTTAAAATTCATGGTAGAAATGGAAAATTGGTCCTATGGTGAGTTAGAGCTTTTAATGTGTGAATAAATGAATTCCTGTATAATCTCTTTGCAGCTGAATTTCAGTAATGCCCTGGAGACAAGTATCACAAAATAAAAATGCAAATTACATTTACAGTACTTTTATTTTAATGTTTTATCTTCACCAGCATCAGAAGTTGCTTTCAACTTTCAGACTGAATTACCTAGCAATGCTCAAGTATGTTTGCAGAGTAAGGTTGACTGGGTGAGTACTGAGTAAATACTGAATGACAGAGCTGATGAAGGTGTGTGTTACAGCATGCCATAAAATAAAGTTGAATGGAACTTTTGTGTTTCCCGATGAAAAGTAGTATTTCCAGCTAATGCTGCCCTTAAATCTGGGTGTTATTAACTAGAAATGTCAAAAAGAAGTGTGAGATTCCAATCAGATGTATAATAAAGAAATAGTGTGGCCAACAGGAGCAGGGAGGTGATCATCCCCCTGTACTCAGCACGAGTGCACAACTCGAGTGCAGTGAACAACCTGATTTAAAATTTAAATGATTAATTAACTGTTTTAAAAAATTAAAAATTAACGAATTAAAAAAATTAGTTGAGACATGTAGCCTATGGAAAATGCTCAGGTTTTCATGAGGTAGTTCTGAAGGCTGAGCTTTCTCTACAGCTGCTACTGGCAGAAAATCCTAGCTGTGAAATTCCTTTGTTACAGGCAAAATGATGTTCAGGGAGTGTAAGTGCCTGAGAATCCAGATAGAGCTTCTCCTGGATTTTGCACTGTGAATAACTTAAAGCAAAGTATTCTTTTTATTCCTTCATGATATACAAAGCAGTTTTGAAAGAAAAGATACGGAGAGTGTTGAGTTCACTACATCATCTCATATAGAAGGAAAGGCTTGACAAGGCTCTGACAGTCAGTTTTAACTTGCAACTTAAGTGTAATGTAATAATGAACTTCAGAGTTTCAAAAATACATGCACTGATTTAGGACTGTTCTTTATAGATTAATTCCATTCACTTAGATGCACTTCACATGCGAGCATGTAAAAGACTGTTTTTGCACGTGGTGATTCTCTAATATTTAGGTTTTGAATTGAAAACTACATGTACCATAAATTGTGATTCTAGAAAGCGGTTGGCAGAGTGTTGTGATGCCAATGGTGCAGGAAGAAATGTTGTGGTGACAAAGTCTCATACATCATTATAAATTGCTGTGGCTTTGAGAGTGTGTTAATACACCTTCCTTTGCTGTACTTTGAAGGAGCTTCTTAATAGCTAAGGTTTGCCATGACTATTCAGACATCAGGAAGTGGCAGCTAGAATTAGCAACATGACCTGCTGGTAACTGAATTCTTCTAAATCCCTAGATCTTTCAGATTTTTTTCCCTATGGAAGTTTTAGACAAATAAGGAAAAGGTAACTGGTCAACCACAGAAAGTGGAAGTATGAGCAGGGTAATGCTAGAAATATTTTACCATTTCATAATTCTTATCTCTGACTGCAATGTGCTTAGCACCCCATGAAAACTAGTAGTGCACTTAAAATAGAAAGTATTGGTGGCTATATTTGTCCAGAAAATAAATTATTCCTGCTTTTTACAATTGTAGGTATTTGAAAGAATGTGAAAGAATTAATTTTTAAAATTTTTTTTTTTTTTTTTGGAGGGGGCTGGGAGATCTATTTTAAGATGAACAATCCCTGCAGAGAAGTTTAAGATGTAGTGGTATACATTATGGTTTTGGGGGGTTTCTTTAATCTTGGGTTTTAAAAAGAAGTGCTTTCCAAAACCTCCAGTCCTTCCTACTTCCTCAGTTCTGCCCTGCCTTCCCCACCTGCCTCAGAATTAAATTCCTGCAGAATTAAAATTCCTTGGCCAAACCCCTGTGGAACTTTTCAGGAACCAAAACAAATTTTAGGGGGGAAACTGCTTCCATACTTTCCAAAATACTGATTTCAAGTTTTTTGGGTTTTTTTTTGTTTTTTTTCAGCCAGATGGAACTCAGTGTTGTACTGTAAATCTTGGGTCTTGATGTTTATGAAACATTTCATAGAATTATAGAATTGCTCAGGTCAGAAAAGACCTTAAAGATCATCAAGTCTAACTGCAACCTAAACATACTACCCTAGCTCAAACGCCTATCCACTAAATCATAGTGTGGGAATCCAAATCTCTTATTCCATGTTAAGGAAAGTCTTTTGTCCTCCTCTTATTACCCTCCAGATTCTGACATTGTTTAGGTTAGATAATTGAGAAGGAGGAGATATTTATATTGTTATTAAAAGACAGCAATAGCACTGTAAAATCCTGTCTGAATGATTGCTGTTTCAAATGTTCATATTCCTTCTAAAACTTATCTGTACTGCTCTGTAGATAGTTGACCTGTTCCCTTATTATATATAACCAATAATAACAAATGTTTTACAAATTCAGGTGAAACCTCTCAGATGTTTTACTTGACCCCTATTCCTGTTAACAGTTTCGCTTCCTGTTTTAGTTATCTGAAGTGACTGAAATGAAGGTCCGAACTCAAAACACAGTGCCTCTTCAACCCAAACAGGAGTTGGATGCGAAAAAAGGTAACACACTGTAAGCAGATATTTGTCAGATTTGTATTTTCTGGGTAGAAGACAAATGAATTTTGAAGGATGTGGGCTACATATTGGTTGTTTTTCTTTTATTATTAGTTGAGAGTTTTGTTTCTATAACACAGTTTCAGAGCAGTGTGAAACATTACTGTTTTTCCCATAAGATTCCATGTAAGTGTAAATGTTTGCCACAGGTGAGCTGGGAAACCTCCAGTGGTAGCGTGCTGGGACTTAAGTTTTATTTGTCCTGTAGAAACATGCTACTTTTGTTGTGTGAGTTACAAAGAGACTATCTTCCAGGGTTCCATGACCAATTACTGGTATTTCCTTGTTGAACAAATTGCAGGGAGTCTGTAGCATAAAATTAGGTTCACTTTTTGTGTTCTTTTGTATTTAAAAAAACAAAAACAAAACAAAAACAACAACAACAAACAAACCCTTATAGCTTGGAACAGTCTACTGTATTTACTAAGTCAGCGTGACAAATAAAACGAGGTGCTATGTAGCTTACTACTGATGTACAAAACCAGACTTAAATTAGTACTGTTTTTAATACTGCTTTTTATATAAAAGCAGAATTTCTGTCTAAAATCATTGAATTACCAAGATCATCTAGTCCAACCATCCACCTACCACCAGTATTTCCCCACTAAATCATGTCCTTTACTACATTTAAGTCCCTCTTTAACAAGGAGACAGATCAGTTCTCTACATTCTCAACATGGGAGCATTACACATCAAAATTGAGCTTAATTATGTGCATTTACAGAAAGGATCAAATACAGCAGAGATTTTCTTTTGGAGCTTTCAAGCGTTTCTCTCTCTCAAAAGAAGCCAAAGTTTCTGCCTGATCATCCAATTGTACTTGAAAAACCAGTAAGTGTTTCTTCTTAAAGTCAAGGGAAGCTATAAATAAACAAGCATGGACGTTTATCCTAGCCATTTGATAAGCAACATTTTTTCTTCGGAGTAGCTTGTTAAGTCGATGAAAGCTTTCCAATGTAGAGTCTACATGAAATCATAGTGCAGTGTAATTTTGGATTTTAATCTTAATTGCTGCTTTGCCTTTTCAAAATCAAAGAAAATAATCTTGAAGTTTTGGCTTGGACAAGTTCTGATTTCAGAGTCTGTGCATCAGTGTCCGCTATAAAAAGTGTATTAATGAACTTAGTGTAGTTTATCATTATTTCTCATCCATGCATCTGCAGAATGCATATTCTGTACTTTTTGATAGAAATATATGATGGATATGAAGGATATCCAATGGTGCCACTGTAACCTTGGAGAAGAAATAATCCTCAAATACCTGGTATACCAAGAATAAACAACAGCGGTTTGCATTCCACTGCCCATGTGTGGGGAAAGATTCCTGGTACAAAACCAGCCTGAATCTTACTTATCATGCCACTGTTGGTGTCATCGGGGTGCAGTTCTTCAGAGTTCTTACCAGAAGTGTGTCCAGATGAATATTGTCTTAGCCACATCTCAAGACTGTTCTAAACTTTTTAAAGCTCTATTCTTTGGAAAAACAAAGTTATGTATGACAGTATCTGGTCGTCTTGATGTTTCACATCTTCCTGTGATATTTGTCTTCAAGTTTAAAGTAAGGTTTCAAGGTTTTAGTTGTTTGAAAGCCTGCTTCCAGATTGGAAAGTTTCAGCTCTTGAATTTCAGGTTTTTTTTTCCCTCCTCTTTCTGTCCTTCAAGTTTCTAAGGGAGGGTGTGTGTTTTACTTTGGTAGTCTAGGGGGAGGTGGGAATTGCATCTTATTAGTTAAATTCTTCTTATTTTTCCCAGTAAGAAAAGAGTGTTACAGCTTTAAAGCCAGAGTGCATTTTTTTTTCAGTGTTTATGCCAGTTTTTTTTTTTTTAAAGTTAAAAATGCAACTGAAAAAATAATCTTTTTCTGCAGTGTCATAGCTGAATTAAGATAGATTTACCTGTATCGTTTCAGTAGTCAGTAGTGTGAATTTGTGATCTTGAGAAATTTAATTTTTAGCATGGCAATTGCTTTCTTTTACATAGCAGTCCTGGACAGCATTCTCATTTCTGGGGCAAGTTATTAGGGGATGACAAGAAAAGAGATTTTATGTTTGCATGAATACTTAATTAGAAAACTCAGAGATCTTTAAGGTAAACTAAGGAATAAATTACTGAAAAAGGTTTTTATGCTAGTTCTTCCATAAACTTTATTGTGGTTGTTGAGGCATAAAATTCACAAACAGTACCTTTTTCCTGTTAAGGACAATGGAAATTTGGCTATTAAAGACATTTAAATCCCCCAAAATCTCTCACTTCATAACATATGATATCAATTTTGGTAACACACACTCTTACGTGGTTATGTTCATAGATAAAGGAGGACCCATGCAGAAATTGAAGGGGAAGACTGAACATGAAAATTGCTTATGGCATAGCTAAATTGCAAGTAATCAGCTTGGGGGAAAATACAATAAGAGTTGGTGTAGGCCAAGGTGGGGTGCATGGGGTTGTTTTGGGGTGGGTGAGTTTGTATATGCGGGAAGGTGGCATTGTTACATTGTTTTTTAGAAATAAGATTGTTACTGATGATAGTGTCTGCTTTTAAAATCTTTGTTCTGTGTTAGTAGAAAAGGCTTATAAGCAGACCTATGGAAACTTAGTTTAAATTATCTTTTGTCTCTGAAGTAACTTGAGGGTTTGTCTTGCAGGAAAACAGCAACCCTTTTGTTGACATATGCAAGAAGTGACAGGTAGCTTGGAAGATGAGAAATCCATCAGTGAAGGAGCTACGTATAATGTAGGCCTTCAAGATTTTTAAAGGTACTTGGGTGCCTACATATGAATACAGAAGCTTACAAAGTCTGTAGAAATACCTATTTATATCTGTAATTTCCTGAATGTTTCATAAGGCAAAATAATTGTAGTACCTGAGATGGTAGTACAATTGCAGTGAAAATAAATCAATTTACAGTTTGGTGTGACTGATTTTGTTGTTGTTGTTTTCTTTGAACAGGATACGTTACTGTTTGACTATAAACTTTAAACCAGTACTTGACTGAGGCCTCTTGTTTACTCCTTTCTTACCAGTAATAACGGAACAACAAACACTATTAAATCTCAAATGGGTCAGGATATGTGCTCCTTGAGGTTTTTTTTTCTTTTTTCTCCTCTCTTCTCTTGCAGTCTCCCTGTTCATGAAATGTGAGAGGTGACTAACCACTGTATTTCTCAAAGCTCTTTGTAAATAACTGTCCAGTGTTCTTCACTTTTCTAACTGGAAACAATGGGCAACATTAAGAAAGAATACAGCTTTTCATTACTTGTCTTACCCTGGTAAGGTGTATGCCAATGTGTAGTGGATGCTGTTATTTATTTTTGTTCAGCTAGAATAGTATTTAGAAGAGAAAGCATAAATTTGAGTTATTTATTGACAACAACTTGCAGTTGACAAGGACTAATAATAGTTAGTTTTGTACAAATGTAATCATCTTCAGAACCTGAGTTCAGACCTCAGATGACATGCTTTGGGTGGTGAAGGCAAGTTTTCAGCCTTTGTGGCAAAAGGTAGCAGGAGGTAAATCATATTATGTTGAATATTAGTGCAGAAAAAATTCAAGTTGACTTTCATACATTTCGGGGTTTTTTCCTGCAACTGTGCTAGTAAACATATCATTTGAATTCCTTTTTTTTTTTTAATAATTATTTTTAGCAGTGGTTTATAAATTAAAATTAGCTTGCAAGTATATTCTATTTGTATACTGTTTGTAAGTCTGGTGGTTTCACATCAGCAGGTACCTAAGCTCCATAACACCCCTTTCTCCCTGTCCTTCCTCAAAAGGACAAGAGGAGTAAATACTGTGAGATTGGGATGGGTTGAGATAAGGACAAGAGAACATCACTCTCAAATTACTGCTGTGGGCAAAGCAAACTTAGTGCAGGGAGATTAGTTTATTACCTATTGCTAACAGACTAAAGCAGTGAGAAACAAAAGCAGGCACACCTTCTCTCCTATCCATTCTTTTTTACCTTCCTTGGAGCAGTGTAGAGGAATGGGAGCTGGAGTCAGTCCATAATGCTTTGTCTCTGCTGTTCCTTCATTGTTGCTCTCTGCCCCTGCTCCAGTATGGCATCCCTCCCACAGACTGCTGTCTTTCCTGAATGAATCCTTCTTGGGTGGTTTCCCAAAGGCTGCAGCTCTCCCAGTACTGCTCCAATATGGCTCTGTACCATGGGACCCATTGTTAAGGAGCAGGCTGTTCCAGCATGAAGACCCACTGGCAGCAGCTCCCTCAGACCTCCTGTTCCACCATGGGCTCTGCTGCACAGGCTGCAGCTCTGACCCTGGAGCCTACTCTTGTAGGAGCTCTCTGTGGGCTGCAGCCTTCTTCAAACTACATTTCCTTTCTGTGCTGTGGGTTCTCTGTGGGGCTACATATAGGAATCTCTGTGTGGTGCACCATGGGCAAGCTTCTCCTGGGCTGGAAGAAACTTCTGCTCAGCCTCTGGAGCACCTCCTGCCTTCCTTCTGCCCTGATGACGATGGCTGCAGACCTACTTCTCTCACATTTCTCAATTGTCTTTCCCAGCTGCTGTTATGCATCAGTTTTTCCCAACCAGCATTGCTCATGGCTCAGCTCTGGCCAGCAGTAGATGCCTTTCAAAGCCACCTACAGCTGGCTCGTGCCTGACATGGGGTAGCTGCTGGGCTCTGCTAATAGAAGCCAACTGTGCTACTAAAATGTTGTCACCTAAACCTCATACAGTAATGTTGAAGAGGAAAAATCTTTTTTGAGTATGTTTGTTTTTCATCTGTGAGTTTTAGAGTTTGGTTGATCTTTTTCCCCATTATGTGTTGGAGACAATTTCATTGTATAGCCCTCTCAAAACTTACATAATACACAAGTTATTATGATTCATGCAAGTGTTTGTTTACTAGCAAACAAGTGGAGAATTTCTGTTAGGAGGATGTGTGGCATCTACTAGAATGGCTTTCTTTGCTCCAGCACCTCTAAGCAGATAATTTATTACAACTGGAAAAACATAATAAACCTGACTGTACAGTGTCAGTTTTCAGTACCAGTTTAGCCTCTAGCAGTGTCACATGTCACTGTATTTTTTTTTATTGCTAGATCAGTAGTGAAAAGAAAATACACAGTGCACCATATGGACGTTGTGGCAAAGTAAAAAAAAAAGTCAACTAGATGTAAGGGAAAATGAGTGGTTTGTCTTTTACTTTGCTAAAGGCAAGAAAGATTTAAACTTTTCACTGATTTCTCATCTCAAGAGTGTAATGTGGATGTTAGGATGCCCTTTAAGTAGATATGTAGCTGGATCACATATTTCTGTGTTTATAATAGTATCTGTGCCACTTAAAGGAGGATATGGACTGGTTTTATTTTTTTCTTAAATAATAGTGATAAAGGAGCTAGGGGTGAAAAGAAGGCTGCAGCTGAATCTAATTCAATATGGGAGAGCCTTGGATTAAAGTATTAAAAACATTTAATTTTGCTGAGATACTTAAAGATCTAGAGGTAAAATTTGAATCTGTTGTGCACACCTACGTTTAGATATCCAATGTCACTTGAAACATATAGGATAGTTGAAGCAGTTGCACGGGGCTGGCATGTGTGACACACAACCTATAGGAAGCTTGTGTCCTCAGCTGGGAGCTAGAGTCAAATTGGAGTGTCCTGGAGTACCTCACTTGATGCCTTTGCTTAAGTGACTGATTCACCCTCAGAACTCCAGTGATACTACAGTGGTTAAGATAACTTGACCCCCAGCAAGTGCCTATATGTGACATTTTTAAGAATTTCAGGTTTAGTCTTAGCCATAGCCTCTGGATTACAGAACCATACTGCCATGAAGATTGCTTGCTTTTTATATATAGTAATATTTTAGCTGAGGTGAAGTAAAAATGGAGAAACACTACAGAGAAGAGGATATTCTATTGAATGTGTTTTTCAAGTTATTTTTGGCAACTGTTAATAACCTGGAACTGCTCCATGAGTGAAGATAGTGATATTTTAGTTTGTAGAGCTTGTCAACCTGCCACTGGGGGGTGAGGTTACACTAGTCACTTCCTTTCCTGGCTGGGTGACGTGTGCTGCTCAGATGCCAAAGGAACAGCAGGAAGTCTCATTAGGGAGGAAAGTATTTGTGCTTCCAGGTTTATGGTCATTTATGCTCTAGCAGCAGTTTCTCTAATGACTTCTTACTGAACAGCCAGTTTTAGGAGTTGCTCTGATTTTCTAAATGTTCAAGACAGAGCTCAAAGCAAATGAGCTGTAAAACATTAAACCTGTGGATCCAAAGCAGTTTGGCCGGCAGATACACATTTCTTCTTGGGAGGCAGAGGAGAGGGCAGGGGCCATAGGGGCTCTTAAGAGAAAACGGTGCTGCCTTGTCTTTTCTTGGGCAGAAAATTTCCTGAATGATAGTATTAACACAAACAAATTATTCATTTATTCTCCTAAATTAGACACAGACATTTATGGAAATGTTTTCAACTTTATACTTGTTTCTTCTGTACAAGGAGAAAACAGCAGCATTAAGTAACAATTGTTTATTAATGCGAGACTAAAAGTATTCACAAATACTCAGTCACACCAATCAAGATGCAGTTTTCTGTGACAGGACTAAATATACAGTTAACAGTTGAGCTTAGTTTTGTCTTTTTTTCAGCTTTTACAATGCATTATTTCACTAAACTGATCACATTTTAGAACAGGAAAGATTACATCCATAGTATTGCAGTATCACATGATAAACCTCTAACCCAGCACACCTGTACACTGTTAAATCAATGTTATTGTAGTGAAAAACATAACATAATTACTTGGAATCACAGCTTCTAGTTGTTATTGAGGACCCACCACGATGCTGAAAGAGAGAAGAGTTCATGTATTTACATATACAGTATTTCTATCACATAAAATTTCTAAATAGAATAGCTATAGTGCATAAGTCACTGCTGGTGTAAAGGAATGGTCATTATAGATGCAGCTACACAACAGCTGCACGCATTCAAGGACAGAACCACTCCAGGCAGGGGAAGAACACATGCAACACTAGAAGACCTGATCATAACTGGTAGGAGGATGGCAATAACACGAAAATTTAGATCTCTTTTTGATAACATCCAGAGAAGTATTAACATGTCTGAAATGGATTTGCACAGAATTAAGCACCCAGATCTCAGAGAGCAAACCACATAAATTCTCACTGTGAGGGGCTGCCTGTTCTGCTGCATGTGACAGTGCTGTTGCTGAGCAATGTCCCCTGGGTGCTTCTGTTGCCTTCAGTGACTTTCATTCCTGGTGACATTATTCAATCCCAATGCCTGTGTTTTGTTTTTATGCAGGCTTAAGAGTGTTTTGCCTCACAGTGACTTGTAAAATGTCATTTTCACAAAGAGGAAACTGCAATCACTGAATTATACATAGAGACAAAGTGAAACATATTTGTAGCTCTTTCCCCACAGCCCCTCCACACTGGCCTTTGGAAATTGAAATCTTGCAGAGAATAACAGCAAGATTCATGGAGAGAGACAAGGAGGCAAGGAAGGGATTGTGACTGTATCTTTGGTGCCAAGTGCCCTTCTTGGAGAAGTGCTCAGAGACTGTGCATTTTGTACTGTACAGTTCGGGGATTAAATTCATTAACATAATTTGTTTAACAAAATGCCAGTATAACAGTTTATTTCATGGATTATAAATATTTCATGGATTATATATATTCAGTAATTTTCCTCAACATTTTGTTTTCTTCATTGAGAGCTACTTTAATATCCTCAAGTCCTGATTTTGGATTTAGGCAAAGCGTAGGCACTCCATGCAGGTGAACTGAGTGATACCTGGCACCCTGATGCAATGCCCTGAAGTAACTTGGTCTGCTTGCAACAGAAGTGCAAGTTGTAATAATCACGGTTCCTATTAACTGATAGTAAATGAATAATGGTACCCCAACACTGTGTCTTCATGAGTCATTCTTAGCTGCACATCTGTACTCATTTGAACTAATCAGCTAATAAAGGCTCAGTTATATGTAATGTTTGCAGCAGATTCAGATGGTGATTTAGAATCAAATCAGCTCTTATTTAATCCAGGTGTGCAAAAAGGTGTAGCTGCATCTGAGTTAATCAGTTTATAGGGTAAGGCCTATCTTGTACTAGCTGAATGGATTGGTTTCTTTCTTCCTGATTTTACAATGATTTCAATTTACTTCATCTAAAATTCTCCCACAATATACACCTGTAATATTGCAGCCACCAGTTTTTACTTTATAAACATTTTCTGTGTTTCAAATAGAAATCCGATTTGTGAAGTTTATGTATGTGGAACATTTCCCATTTTAAAAAAAAGGGAACAAAAATCAGCTATCCAGTCTGATGTGTAAATGCCAGATGCTGTATGGAATGTTGTGAATGCGTGACTTCTGCCTGCCCCAACCCCGAGGAGCGCAGGCCGAGATGCGGCGTTTCCATGGCAACTGCAGGCCGCGCTCCCCTCTGCAGGCACCTGCATGCACTCTGCATCCAATTTCACACGCTTCTCTATTGAGGCATTTATAAACAATGTATGTTTCCATTTTGTTCTATATTAATTGTACATTCTCTAGCTGTGAATAAACCATCCTTAGAACGCTCCTGGCTGTACTTAGCTCTTGGACACAAAGACCGTGTGGGAAAATGTTGTGTTGTTTTCCTACAGCCAAATTTATCTTAAATCTAGCAGTTTTTCAGTAAGACATAAGTTTTGAAGGGATTCTTTGTTCATAAATGCAATCCCCTTGTATTGCAGGAATCCTGACTTACAACCAAGGTCTGAAAACTCATCTTTTCAAAGGAGACCTCAGGTATAAGGCTACATAGTAACTTCATTTTACTTTCTTATTTTAAATTTAGGCTGTAGTCAGACATAAGGGGAATTAAGAGTCCTGCACTGTCTCTAACGTTTCTCTGAAAAGGAAGATGCATGGTTATTGGTTTGTAATAATAATTTGTAATCTTTGAACAGATTGATTTTTCCCCATGTTTTAACACAGCAGGAAGCATGTACAGTAAAAGTGGTTAGCAATTCTGAATTACTAGTAATTAATGATTCCGTCAGTTAATGTAAATATGATTAAATTGAATTCATCAGGAGGCAGTTTTCTTTGCCTGAAGGTCTTGAACAGATTCTGTTTTATGATTTGCAGATAGTATTGTATATTGTAGAAAATCTCTTAAGTACCATGTGCTATCAAAACACTTTGTACCATATAAAATAAAGCAGTGGGGTTTATTTTTGCTGATGCATTTTATGTTTGTTTGTTTTTTTGCTTAAAATAAAACCATTTTGAGTCCCTTTCTCCTCTGTACTTTACAAAAGCAGAACTGACTAAAGGGTGGTGTTATGCAGTGGACTCATATATAAGGAACAACTAATACAGCAGAACTCTCCACATGCAACAAATAAAACTTTGTTAAAAAAATGGTTTACCAGGGACTAGCATTGTTGTAATGAGCTCTGGAGTTTCCAGGAAGTCCACATTACTTCTTTGGAATGTCTTGCTGTAATTCATTTGAAGGTGGCTAAATAATTAGTAAATAATTGTAAAAAATAAAAAGTAAGAAGACAAGTATTAAGGGACTAAATATTTTTATAAGCATCAATTTTTTTGCCATTCATGCCATAGGAGAGATTTTGTGTTTGCAAAGTTAGACAGTGATGATACTGGGAGAGGAGACCAGAAAAGCTGTGAATTTCTTGCATGCTATACTAAAAGAGGTTTTTTTTTCCCCTGTACAGTTAACTGTTACTCTGATGCTCTTCTCTTGGTTGTGACCCAGTATACCAGTTCTTATTCCAAATGTGCTGACCTTTGTTACTGCTGTTACTTATCCTTTCTAACAGTAAACATGCCTGCTTTGAATTGGGGCTTTGTTCAAAAGGGAAGATACTAATACTTCTCCATCTTCTTCTGTCAGAGTTGTTTCTCTCTACAGATTTAGGAACCTAGTGCTTGGGTTTTTTAATACTAGTTATGGGAAACCTTTTTGTTTCCATTTTATTTTTTTTTTTAGCCATATGTCTGCCACAGTCTAGAAATCAGCTGCTAGTCTGACCAAAAGAGACATTCTGGAAATCTGTTTGATGAGATGCTGTGATGTGCATTTGGGAGACTTGGCAGAGCTCCCTTGTGTTCTGCTCAGGTGTGTTGCTGGGTGCTGCACTTCCTGTCTCTTTCCTTGGCTCCTGCAGTATCCTACAACAGCATCACTGAACTATGCTGAAGCTGTTGTTTCATTATTCTTTTGTCTCTGATCAACTGCTATCCGTTCAGTGCTATACCCTTCTCTCTATTCTATTCAAACTGTCTGTGTTTTTCTGATGTTTTTATCTATAAGCTTCATTATATTTTAGTCTTTAGTAATTATATTGTTTTGAAGCAATGTGATATATTTAGCAAGACATCACAGAATCACAGAATTGCAGGAGTTGGAAGGGACCTCAAGAGATCATCGAGTCCAAACCTCTGTTAAAGAAGGTTCAATACAACAGGTCGCACAGGTAGGCATCCAGATGGGTCTTGAATATCTCCAGAGGAGGAGACTCCACAGCTTCTCTGGATAATGTGTTCCAGCGATCCATCACCCTTACCTTAAAGTTGTTCTTCTGCATGTTTGTATGGAACTTCCTACATTCAAGTTTTAGACATTAAACCCTGTCCTATCATTACGTATCACCAAGAAGAGCCTGGCGTCATCCATTTACCTCCCACCTCCCTTTAGATAATTATAAACATTAATCGGATCCCCCCTCAGTCTTCTTTTCCCTAGGCTGAACAAACCCAGGTTACTCAGCCTTTCCTCATAAGGGAGATAAGGGAAGATCAATTAGCAGTAATTAATTTGTATTCAGTTCTTGTACACAATTGCTCTCTAATCATCAAACCTTTATGTATATATGTATTAAAGCAGCAACAAATCCAGTAACAAAACCACAGCTTACCTATTCCAGATGTTGCTGTTCTCCCAGAACTCATAAATAATGAAGCGGGAATCATTTGGAAGCTTCTGTATGGAAACACTAGGAAATGTAGGACAGAAGTAATTAAATCAAACATGTCAATACTATATCACATATGCATCCTTTCCCAGGTTTTCTGAGTATGAACCAAATAAAACTATTTTTTGAAACAAACAAACAGAAACCAACACACAGTCAAACAAATATGTGAATTTTGAGAATGACATAGCAAAAACTCATCTATGAGATTTTGGGGATTGTCATGGCTTTTTATTTTTTTAATATTAATACCAGTTATGATGGTCTCATTTATGAAACTCATTTTTCATATTTCTCCAATGGTTAGAGTCTGAAGAAATGTAAATCAGTAATACAGAAAATCAGACAAATGTGCTTCAGAGAGAATCAAGTAACACAGCATGTTGTGCACACAGAACAGCTGAAGGGATTTCATAGAACGACTTGTGCTGCTTCACTGAAGAGTCACTTCATGCAAAGTCTGCCCTTGGCTGTGAGATGCAGACCAGATGCTTTGAGAGCACATAGAAGCAGAGTATTAAGACAGATTGATGTCTGATGAAGATAAGTTTTGAAAATTGTATCTCCTGATATTGCTTACTTGTTTTTAGGGCATTCAGCTAACATTTTATATTTTATATAGCTCTGATTGTGTACACGGGATTATCCGTTTATTATCTTGAGTGTATCAGCTTCATAGCACGTGGGGAAATTACACATTGTTTTTTAGACTATATGGCACAGAAAGCATATGTATGTATTTCACTGAGTAGCCAAAACGTTTGAGCTTACTAGTGATGTGCTTGAAAACTAACCTCAGATTGTATTTCACACAGTAATAGCTAATGAATTCATAGAACTTGCTGTTGTATGCAAAAGTACACTGTAAAATATAAAAACCAATTAAGAACTTTTGGGGAAAAAAAAAATAAAAAAATCAATGGCATAAACAGCTCAACTTAAAAACAGCCAGTAGGTGGCATTGCAGATCTGCCAAATGCCTTTAAACTTGGGAAAGAAAGTTTTTGCCTTTGCTAAATTGCATTCTGAAGTGGTGTAAGCTCTCTCTCCTGCAAGGTATGCAATCGCTGAAGCTGGATGTTCTTTTTCAGAGGGATGGGGAGTGGCACTCTTTGTTCTTCCAGCTTAATTTTATTGTTTTTATGAATATTGCTGATAGAATCCTTGTACTTGTGATGATCTCATAGCAATAAGGCTCACCAGTTAGGGACGTGGCAGGCAGACTTTGAAGCCTTTGAATATGTGAGAACCATATTGTGTACACATAATAAAAATATTTCATTGTGGTCTGTAATGTGTATATTAGTAGCTTTTTTAAGCCTGTTAAATTCAGTATAGCAGTGAGCCATTTAAACTTATTCTTAACCCTGCTCTAATATTTTATTTCATTTTAAAAGGAGCAAAGCAAAAATACGGTATTGAAAATTTTGCTTTTCAGTTCTTTAAATTCTTTATTAGGAATGAAAATTTAACAGTGATGGAGGGAAAGATTTTCAAATCTTCCAAGCAGAGAACTGGAAGACAAATTGATCAGTTGCTCACTTACCAGGTAAGCACAAATGATGAATGGCAGATGAGTTTTCCAATAGATGATGTCACTCTAGGATCTTCCAGAAGCTGTGAAATGGTTGCCTACAATGCCTTAAGAAAATGGTACTGTATCTCTGGGATTATCTTTATGGTCTTAGCAGGAGTGCAATGGTTTTTTTTTTTTTGGTTTTTTTTTTTTTTTGACGACTCAGTGTTTATTTCATTCATGAGATATTGTCATACTGCTGGAAGTTCACACATATACTTTTGACATCTCTTTATGACTTCTGTTGTATTTGAGAAGTTCTGTATAAATACATGTGCATAGTCACTCAGGAAAGAGGATGCTCCTGATTCTCTCTTCATAAATTATCCATCTCTACTTAGAGACTATTCAAGTAAATCGATTACTTTCCTTCATTCAGCCCACGGACAGTAATGCTGTACTTACTGCAAACAGCCACTCTGAGCAGAAGCAGACTCCACATACTGCTTCAGAGCAAGCCGGAATTCCTCAATTTCTTCTTCTATCACAGACATTTGACGTTGAACGATCATTATGTGCTAATGCAAAATAAATAAATAAATAAATATGTGTATCCTCCTATGAATTTCTTGCACTTCAAACTAAAGAAAGTCTATTATAATAAATCAGAATATGCAGTCATCAAAGATCTTCATAATCTGGCTGACCATGGGCCTGGGCACCCTTCTCTGGGTTTCCGTGTTTGATCAGGAGTTGGGCCAGATGAACCCAGGTATCTGTGACACTATTTTCTTCTTACATGAGCTTAGTCTTTGTTTGAATGCAACCTTTGAAAGCAGTGTAAAAGTTAGTATTAAAGTTTTGTATGGGTATTTTAAGTTCTATTCTGTTGTCCCTTTCACAATGTATTCTGCAGACTAAAAATTATTCTTTTTTAGGAGAGAAAAGTTGGGATTGTTGCATCAAAACCTAGCATTGAAAATCAAACACCAAAACATATTATCTTGGAAAATACTTACAGATCTTGCATTTTCTTCCAAAATTTCTTCTTCAAATGGCTCAAGCTTTAAGTCCTTTCAGCAGTTTAAAAAAATAATTAAAAAAAAAAGAAATGTGATTGGCAATACTACAGATATACCTTGGTCTTACCATTTAAAAATTATTTTGATAATTATATTGTTACATCTCTAGAAATTATAATTAAATGTCTTCTTTATTATCTGCAAACCAAATGTAAATACTGCTTGAAGAAGATGTCTTAAATTGCATGGACTATGGATAGGAGAAAGGATGGTAATTTGAAGTAGACTTTCTACATAAAGAAAATTTTATGCAGAATAAACTTATCTAGGGGAGATTATGACAGATTGGATCAGAAATCTTTGCTGGAAATAAAAGAACAAGCAGAAGAAAAGGAATGCACACCTTCTTTTCCAGCCTGTCAATCAGCTTCTGAAGTCTGCTTATCTGGGTCATCCACTGGCTCTCTTCCTCAATCCAGCCTTTGGAAATCATAAATAATGAAGAAGAAAACATTACTAAATGCTGGAACATACTGTATTCATCTGTTTTGTAAAAATCATTAATTATCTTGCAACTTATTTTGCTTCTCAAAAGAAGACCCTGCTGCAATCATTTCAGTGTTCATTTAGGTGTAACTAATGTAAAGCATAATTTTGTCCATCCGAATGTTTTACTTTCTTCTTAAGATACAGTAGAAATCCAATACAGAAAGAAAACTATGTTCTAAATTAACTCTGGTGTTTTGAAGTCATGATGATAACAGAAGAGAGGAATGCCCTGCTCTGCAGGTGGAACCAGATTATAAGATGAACCTCTGCTTCTGTGTAAGTTATGCTGTCACTTTTTCATTTTTATCTATAGGCTATAAATATTAATTAAGAAATGCTGACTCAACTGACAGACCCAAAATAGTATCCCAGTTTGGCCCATATTTATATATTTATTTTTTATCCATTCTTAGGCTACATACTTATTTTCCCTACAGTTTGAGCTAGTACCTCCTATATTGAATTGAATGTTGATTTGTGTCTGTAAAGGATCTGAATTAGTTAGTACATATAAATTAAAGTTTTGAGGTGAAGATTTGTTTTTTCTCCGCATATGCATATGTGTTTTATAGACATTTGTATTGTGAAATGCCATACCTGTGTTAAATTGAGGGTTACTGGGCGATAGGCTGTTGTTCCTTTGAAGCCTTCGAGCTGAGCGTTTTCCTGGCCATTGCACTGAGAGCACTTCTGGTTTTGTTGGACCTTGTCTGCACAGGAACACAGAACAGTTTGTAAGGTAACATATGTGAGAGAGTATGTCTCCTCTTTCTGTTTTCAGAAATGTCTTCATCTCCTTCATCTGCTTGTATCTGCCACTTTAAACTAAAAAAAAATAAATTAGAAATATCTATTGCTACTACTGAATTCTTCTCCAGATAATTTTGCTACAAATAATTACTTGTGTTTTTAATGACCTTAATGACCACATTGCTTGTCATAAACAAGGAAAAAAGGAGGGTTAAGATAGCATAAACCTATCTTTTGGAGAGTGAAAGCTTGAGGTCTGTCAGTGACATCGTTCTGACCTAGCCTGAGGAGCCCTCCTTGCAGTGTCATCTTGTGGTACCATCTCTGCAGAACTGGGGTTATGCAGCAGCTGAAACTGAGGGATGAAGTTCACACTGAGGAAAATTTAACTGTATTAAGGAGGTATTTTTGGGTAGCACTTGCTGCCACATATGAACAAGATAAAATCTCTTAACACTAAAGCCAAATTATGGTAGTTCCCCAGTGTAAAGACTTAAATTAGCTTAGGATTGCCTTACTGGGGCTATGCTTCGGGCAGTTTCCTCCTGTGTTAATTCAAGCATAATTGAAGATGATTTTGCATTGGGACTGAGGCGTCTAGAAACTAACCACACTTTCTCCAAAGTAGCTGTAGTTTAAATGCTCAGTTTGACTGGCTTCTCTATAGCTACTTCAGAAAGCAAGGAAGATATTTGGCTCAACAGCTCACAGTTCCTTCTCATTTTCTTAGCCATGGCACACACCAGCTATCCAAGAGGCTGTTTCTGAACGGTTGTAGTGGTAAAACTGGAGGAAGAACCGTCTGTAATGCCCTGTTTGGAAGTCAACACAGAAGAGAAATCTGGCAACAAAAAGGATATTTGTATTGCCCAATTTTATACATCCAAGGTAGTTGTTTGAGTTACAAGGACTCAGAAGGCTAGAGATGCTGTCCTAGAAGGCAAGTCAACTTGTGATTAATGCAGAGGATAGCTTAGAGCATTCGAATTAGCCTCCAGCTCTGAAATGGCCTTTAGAAACTTCTTTCTCTCTCACCAATGGTGTGGGGAGCCTAGAAAGATGAATGTGCAAATAAAGGGGTTTATGTGCTGTGCCTGCACCTTTTAAAATTTGTGTGATTCCTGTGGTCAAGCTGGCACAAAACCCCAGCATGATACTTGTGTACTTCAGGAATTTCAGAACCAACAGCAAAGCAATTAAGAGAATGACAGTATGATAAAGCAACACATTTTACAACATAAAGAAGTGTTGAGATCTTAGCCCATGGAACACAATGGCTCGTTTTTTGCTCTCCCTTTCACCTCTATAATAACATACTGAGGATAACAAATCCATGAAGCCAAGCACCCTTTTAGAAATGTTGCAGCCTTTGATCCTACAGACTCTCATCTAGGTGGAGATGCCATTAAATTCAGCTAAACCTGGATATTGATTAGCCAGGTGATATGGAGCTCATAGACTTAGGTGTGAACCAATACTATGGGCCTCATGTTGCACCAAGAAGCTGTAACAAGAAAGACCATGGCTGCTTCTCTTCTTCATGTTGGGAATATTGTGCAACCAGGAATAGAAAAAAAACAACAATCATAATGCCAGAAGAAGCAAAGAGGCAGTCAGTGACCTTGGTTATTTCAGAGTTCTACATGTTGCACTGATCTTTCTGCATTTTATATAAAATAATCAATGGATTTTAAAAGAGATCAAAGGAACAAAGATTAGGATGCAATAAAGTGCTCTCACACTTAGCCTTTTCTCACTCCTACATGCAGCCCGCCATACGATCAGAGCGGAAACCTCTTGTAGACAATTTGAGGAAAGCTATCAGTGAGTTCCAATGGAGAATGAAAAAAGAACTCTTATTTTTCCTGTTATTCCCTGCATCAGGGTGCTGGATGAAACACAAAATATCGGAGAGGTTTGTGGTGGCCCCCTTCCCATGCTGGCTACCAACCTTTCCTGCCGAGTCTGCTCCTCTGTGGTTTCCATGGCACACTCTAGGGAGGCCTGCAGGGACTGGAGCTGGTTCAGTGTTTCCTTCAGGAGAAAGCGAGTCACAAATTGCTCCAAATTAGAAGCTTCTTGATAGTCCTAAAAATTACATTATAAAGAAATTGCTAAGGATTAGCCTATTGTGTTAGAAATGAATTTCCAAGTATGAACACTCTTCCCACCCAAGATAAGAGAAGCCTAAGTATAAATTTCAACAACACAGTTCCTACTAAAAAAAAAACAAACACTCTCCTCCTCACATTTTTTATCTCCAGTTGATTGCAATACCATATTACTTCTAACGTATGGGTGAGCCAAGATATACTTGACAACTATTGAAGCAAATTTAGAATTTTTATGCATATCCATTCTTGTGAAATATAATGTATCCAGCCCAGTGGCCTGTCTCTGCCAGAGATGTTGGGCAGGGCAGGTGATGGGTGATGCTGCCAAACTGCTGGTGGAGTTTTCCAGAGCAGTATTACACAACACCTGCCCTGCCCAAAGCCTCTTCCCATCATCAGTTTGGCTCAAGGACTGCCAGCACCAGAAACAGTGAATTTTGAATATAGCAATCCTTGACAGGTTTTGGTTCATATTATTTGTTTAATTATTTTGGAAGCTATTTTTCTTTCAGTCCATTAATGACTCCAGTTATGATCTTGCTCTATACCAGTGTTAGTTAAGCTTTGCTGAAAAAGTTTTATTAGATGCCATCAAAGTATGCAAGAAATCAACTTTACATTTAAACATCTTTTTAAAACAGAAAAAGGTTTTTGAAGAATTCATGCAACTGCTCACTCTATCAATCACCCCAGGAATCACATTTCCATGGACAGAATCAACATTAACATTTCTAGTAGCCCAGACGTGCACACAGGTAAATGCTGTGTGAGGGAAGAATTAATACAATATTGTAAACATATGCAATAAAGTAAACAACCCCTTCCTATTCCATACAAACATGCAGAAGAACTTCTTTAAAGTAAGGGTGATGGATCACTGGAACAGGCTGCCCAGAGAGGTTGTAAAGTCTCCTTCTCTGGAGATATTCAAGATTCATCTAGACACCTGCCTGCGCAACCTATTGTATTGAACCTTATTCAGCAGAGAGTTGGACTTGATGATCTCTTGAGGTCCCTTCTAGCCCTGTAATTCTGTGATTTTGATTCCTGGCTGTTCCCTCTAATAAATGCAAGAGAGGGGCTAGGCCAGTCCCTTACAGCCTCTGCGTACTTAGTAGAGCCCTCATCAAGAAAAGGGAAGTAAAATGGTCTTCCATGTCCCAGACTATGAATGACCACGTTATCTGCTGCTCTAAGACAGTAGTCTGGTACCCACTTTCTGACCCGAGTCTGGTTGTCCATTCTGCAGATCTTGAAAGTTTTGGCTACAATTTCATCAGACACCAGAAAGGCATCATAGTATCCAGGGAGCACTGAATGAAAGACTTCTGTGGTTAATCCACTTGACAGATGATGGTCTGTTAATATTCAAGAAAGCTTGTTATTTAATGGTGTTGCGTCCTATTCTAGCTGAAAACCTCTTTGAGTATTTGTGGCAATGTACATGGGGTGTTTTTTAAGCTCTTCCCAATTTTAGAATTCTCTTTGAATTTACTTGATTTTTGCATTTTTACGTTTGCAATCAGAACACAAATAGGAGATGTTTTGAAATGTAAATGAGAAATAAAAGATTGCACAATGATAGCTTCAAAAGCACTTTGCTCTCTTTCACAATATATGCTATTAAGTTCTTGCTGAAAGACTTCTGCTACAGAAATCTTGGATGTTGAACCATCCATGAATTATCAGAATTACTTATATAGCCAGGAGCTTCATGACCATCTGTATTATTTCTTCTCTCCTCAAAGGAATCAGGTGTGAGGCACACTACAACCAAATTACTTCTTATTTATAAATTTCTAAAAGAGAGATACAAGATTCTCAGTCTACCTTTTGAACAAATACCTAAGATTCATACCAGTCCCATAAATAACAGTTTTAGCAAACTTTCTGTGTAGTACATCTCATTGTGCAACACAACATCTGATTTTTCCTTCAAAATCAGATTCTAAATTTTCTGACCCCTTAACTGCAACTGATGTAAAACTCAGTTGCACCTGATGGAAATCGTGTAAGTTCCAACAATTTTGACTATGTGGCATGTAAGAACCTGTACGAATCTGTGCAGTATGGACAGCTAAATAAAACCCCGTAGCTGAAATCCCTGGTTTGTTTAATTTCTCAACTTTCACCAATGCACTTGGAAATAAATGAATAGAACATGATAGAAGTGACCATTTTTAATAAGATTTTTAATCAAAGCAATATGACAAGAGGAGAATTAATCTGTCTGCATATCCAAAAATAATCTCATTATAGCTTCCCACTCATAGTTATGGTAAATCTGATAGCAGCATGCTGAAATAGAACTTAAAACCACGTCAATAATGTTTCATTTTGCTAACTGCCCAGGTGGGCCTGTGTTGTTGGGCAAGGTGTAAACATAAGCTATGTGACCCTTGCTGACGATGGCTCCTTTCTGACTCCTTCAGAAATGCTTTCCTGCACATGAAAGTTATTAATGTCTTTTTAATCAGACTTACTCCATGTTCATACACATACCAGGAGTTCTTTTTGTTCCTGTTCTGTTGTCCCATAGTGGTATCTTTAAAGCCTTCTCAGTGGGAAAGGTCCCTATAATCCTTGAAAATGGTTTAGGGCTCCCTTATCAAGTACACAGATTGTTTACATAAAGATAAGCTAGGCAGGATGCCAACACCATCTGTGGGAGTCTAGAATTATCAAAGATTCTTTCCTTATAGTTATCTTTTACCCAAAACATTAGCATGGCCAGTTAGGTAAATGGTTATTTTATGTTTTCCTTTAATCAGATAATTAAAACAACAACAACACTATTTCTACAGATATTGTTTAAAGTTCCACTTAACTTCCTATTGTATTTGCAAACCTGATGATTTCCTGGACTGAAAACAGAGGAAGTAATTCTATTGCTTTAAACGAGGTATCTCTGTATGTCCCAACTGAAGGGCTCATTCCTTCTGTGGAGGATCAATGTGGCTCCTATGTAACAAACTGTAAGGTCTGACCAACTTGTTGAGTGCCAAACTCCTGCCTTCTGACACATAACTGTTACTAGTATATTTAATTTGTAAGAACAGTTATGGAAAAAAAAAAACAACACACAATAATCATTTACAAATTGTCAACATTGCAGTAATTTCAGTCATAGAGAGAAAAAGATTTTCAGCTACAATTCAAATTATATCTTAACTCCAGTTCTGAACAAAGAGGAATTACCAGCCATGCTTTGCTATCGCTTCACATTCTACTTCCTACAGAAAAGGGCCTTAACTTCTATCTTACTAAAGAGCATTTCACCAAATGAAAAAACACGTTGATTTAGAACTAAGTAAAATATGTACCAATGTATTAGGTGTATATTGTATTATAATCAGACCAACTGGCAAGCAGACTATTTATATTGTTGGCATTGTCCCAATTAATAATTAGATCGACTGATGGCTTCTGTACATAAACTTGAAAAACGATCTGTTTCTTGCATGTCATTAATCGTGAATTACAGTTCATTAGCATGCATATTATACTATACAGCAGTTTGGGAAGTCCAAATGAAATAAGTCTTTGTTAACATATCATTCTAGTTGTTAGTTTTACTGACTGTGAGTGAATGAGGGCAATTTTTCACATTGCCCTCGCTGAGAGACAGCTGTGACCTTTGCGAGCAGCTAAGATTTGAGTTCCCATTAATGCTACTGAGGATGCATATAATAATTAGTGATTTCCCTACGGAAAAGGTCACCATGGTCTTTAAAACTGGCCTACAGCTACCTTAACACATGCGGAAGAGGAATCTTTGTATAGGAGAAGCATTTGAGACTTAAGTATCCCTTGAGGGAGCTCACTTCTCAGCTGCCACAGGTTGTGATTCTCTGGATCCCATTGCGCCCTGGCTCCAGCCCTATCCTCTGCCCTCAAGTGACCTGATGCTGACTCATTTATGAAAAAAGCAGCTCCCTGGGGTGGGGAAAGATGGGAATGCCCGTGTTCATTTAACAAGAGGCAAGCAAACTAAAAGTGACTGGAACAAAAAGAAAATTGAAATCTTTCTGAAGAGACGGGATATGAGACAAGACCCACAAACTTACATGTAACGGACATCTGCCAGTCATCTATTCTAGCCTCTTTACAGAGCAGGGCCAGCTCTGTAGATCATAATCACCATAGAATCATCATAGAATCATAGAATGGCCTGGATTGAAAAGGACCACAATGATCATCTAGTTTCAACTCCCTGCTAAGTGCACGGTCACCAACCAGCAGACCAGGCTGCCCAGAGCCACATCCAGCCTGGCCTTGAATGCCTCCAGGGATGGGGCATCCACAGCCTCCTTGGGCAACCTGTTCCAGTGCCTCACCACCCTCTGTGTGAGAAACTTCCTCCTAATATCTAACCTAAACCTCCCAGGTATTAGTTTGATAGATACCCTATCTTCCCTCAGCCTCTTCTTCAGGCTGAACAAACCTAATTCTGTAGCCTTCTCCTTCCTATAGTATCATTTATTATGTTGTGTAGCATTATTTTATTAATTATTTATTTGTTCTTTATTTGCAGCACTATATATTGCATTTAGTACTGTTAAACAACTGAAATTTCCTATTTCCTATTTTATTTGTAATTTCAAATTAATTTCATAAAAAATTGCTTGCACATCTTTACAGAAAACACCCTCAGGCAACTGAAAAGTACTTATCATTGAATCAAAATTAGTCCAGAATAGATCTACCCTGTCCGTGTAGATACAACATCAATGGGACATTGCTCTAGGTTATGATTAATTTATATTCAGGATACAAAATTAGGCAGAATAGCTGTAGCCAGAAGAAAACAAATTCATGTCCTTTTCATTTCAATGACTAAGACCTATTTCTTCAGACAGTAAGATAGTATCATAACAGAGTTGGAACAAAATCAGAATTTCAACAGAAGCCAGATCCAGAGATGCTTACTTAAGTGTTGTTCAGTGGCTTCACAGAAACTCAATTTTTAGCATATCTTCTTTGAAAGAGTGAGTAGATGCATAACATCCCAAACTATCAAATAGTTGCAACTTCAATTTTAAAATGCAGCACAAATGTAACAAGTACTACATTTCAAATAAACTGCCTGTTTAATTAAATTCTGACTAGGAAGCTGGAACAGTGGCAATGTTCACTTATGATGGTAACATAAGAGCAATGAAGCAATGACATAAAATAACTACAGGTGCCTACAAGAGAATACTGACACTCATTTGAAAAAGCATCCGTGAGAAGAGCAGTCTATCACTCTCCTTTATTGGGATTATTGAAGGAGTAACATACTCTTCCTGCAATAACATGTACAAAAGTCATGTCTAAATAAAAAGTTCTATTTAAGTCCTACTAAGAGCACAAAGAAAAGTAACTGTCTTATATCAGCAGGTAGCAAGATAAATGTAATGCCACTGCTCCTGGAAGAAAGTTGTAAGAATCGAAGTAAAGCATCAAAGCAGACAGAAGAATAGATAAATTAAATGGATTTTTTTCTGTTTGTTTTTCTGCTGTGAAGATATTTCTATGCACTTGATTGCTTAGAGGTGTGGATATTAACTTAATTAAAGTTATGTTCTTCTCTTTTTTTCCTTTTCATTTTTTTAAGCATTGACTATTTAGCGCATCATTTTTGAGAAAACTTGAGCATTGTCTCTTTCTGACCCAGTAGGTGCGAGACTACCACAAAGAACAAAGGAGTTCCCAAGAGTGTCCTCTCCTGAGAAGAAGAGGAAAGGGATATGTCTGTAGAATATGGTTGCGCAACTGGTCAGAATTCATTGCTTGCAGCTTGTCGAGTTTATCTGCATTGACTTGACTTGCAAAATATTATATTAAATGTTATAGGTAGAAAATAGTGCGCAATAAAATCCCAAAATATCATTTAGTAATGTCCTTGCATAAAAATAGCTGCTTAGCCATAGAATTCTCTCTGCCTGGTAGCAGAGAGCAACTGGTGATATATTTAGCACTGTTGCCAGCATTTGTCTCCTCAGATGAGTTTATAGCAGACAGCTGAAGAACTGCTTAGTATATGGATTTAAGCCAAAGGGATCCAGACTCCAATCCTAACCACTGGCAAGTCTGTCTCATCAAAAATTAGAGGAAGAAAATAAATGGAATGGAATTTAGTATGATCTTCTTATATCTATTCAGGTGGATTACCCACCACTGGGTTTTTACCAGAAGACAGTTGAAAATAAATGAAAGTGCACCATGTTCTCCACTATCACAAATCCTTTGATTTGCTTTACTAATTGGGTGATAAATATTCTGAGGTGATTTCTGAAATGAAATTCAGAAGTGCTCATTCTTCCCAGAACTCTCCTTTGTCTATGATCTTTTAACCAGTGTCTTACACCTTTAAGAGAATTATGAGATTCTAAACATCTTCTAAGTAATTATGAAAATCAAAACCCCTTGTCACTGTAATGGAAAGGACTACAATTGTTCTTTCAGTTCTTCAGTATCCATTTAAATTAGTTAAACAGAGTTAACTGTTATTAAACGTTGGCCCAAAGCAGACAAATGTAAAGGAAAAATTAGCTGTTAAGTTATATATGCATTAGGCTGCAGTGATATATTTTTATCAGTTGCCTTACAGTATTAAAAATAGTCATTGCATACAGCAGTATTACCACTGCTGCTCTCTCTGTCTTGAACTTAATTTGGCTACCTTCAGATTTTATGTAATCTTCATCCTGAATAGGTTTCTTTTTTTTTTTTTTTTTTTTTTTTTAAATTGGGAATAAAAGGAAAAACTCCTTTTTGTTCCAGCACTGCATTTCCAATGGAATGTGGCTATCTTACTGACTTGAAAACATCAAAAAGGTAGATGGCTGTGGTATTTTAGACTGACACTGACCTGAAAAAGTGTAACAATGAATGTAAGAAAAAAATTAACTAGACTCAAAGCTTACACATGAAAATTAATGAGGATACCTGCCTGACACTAATGTCAGGCAGCAGGGATGTAATAGTTATTCAGTACATTAATTCTGAGAAAGGTTAATTTGCAGAAAGTGCGCTTTCAAAAAGACCGAGACAATGATTGTGGAAAAAACTGATAACAAATTCCAATCATGTGCAAAAACACAGATTTTGACAAAACAAAACAAAATCTGAAACTTCCTTTTCACTCAAACAGAATATTAGTCATGAAACTATTGCTGCGATACTCTCATATAATTTTCTTTTTCCAGCTATTTTGTTTAAGGAAACAATTTATACTTCTGTTACTATTACTCAAATATGCAATTAAAAATAAAAATCAAGGTATTCTGGTTTGCAATGGTTGTCAGCCCATCAAAGTGCAGTGATTTGCATAATTACTATAACTGCACTGTCAGTAACTAAATTGCATGTCCCTGCTTTACTCTTTCAGCTCTTATAATCTCCTCTCTCACTTTCACTGGCGCCTATTTTTACACTAATCATGATTTTTGTAGTAACAAGGCTGCTTTTTTTTTTTTTTTTTTTTTTTTTTGAGTAAAGCAGAAAAGTAAATGGTTTCATGAAAGCAAAGAATTAGATGTGATGTGTCAGTCAGTAAATCCAGCATCTTTCTGTTGTTGGATGCATAGAATCATAGAACTACTGAGACTGGAAACAACCTTCAAGATCATCCAGTCCAACAATTCACCTACCACCAATATTTCCCCATTAAACCCTGTCCTTTAGTACAATATCTAAATGTTTCTTGAACGCTATACCATAAGCTTCTGTAGTAGGAATGCAAAGTCACAGCCTGGAACAGTGATTGAGCACCTGGTGGAAAGGCAAGGCCAATCCAGGGGTGCCCAGGTGCATGCAATGCACCTGAGTGACTGGGAGTTGTGGAATCAGGATTCACCCCTTCCCAGACCTCATTTAAGGGTTGGCAGTGGAGGAAAGGGTATCTCTGTGGAGATTCCTATGTACCTGAGGCCTTCTGAGGATAAGCAGTTTCTTTCCTTTGTTTCTGTGCTCATGACTGTTGCATTTGTGTTGGTCTTCATGTGTTGCAGTTTGGGATCTTGCTGCTCTGCTGTCATTGTTGCACTTTTTCATTGTGTTACAACTTTCCATCCTTTTTTTAATGCTTGCATATTTAAATGCTGGGTATAAATGAGACGTGGGTACAGCAGCTTATGTGCTATTTGCTAGCTTGCTGAGCCTTGCCTCTAGCTGTCATAGACAGATCATGTGTCTTCTCCACAAAACAGTTGCAAAAAAGGAAAGAAAAGTTCATCCAAAGCAAGGCTGTGAGACTTCACAGTTTAAAAAAAGAGAAAGTTTTCAGTGTTCTCACTTGGTACGTTTATCTGCTATTTCTTTTACTGTAAGGTGCCAGTGCTTTTATCTCCAAAAGAAGACCTGTACATCTATGTATAACGGAGTGTGCACTCAGAGGTTGTATCTCTCTTGGTTCAATTTTGAATGTGTAAGGCATCTGTTCTGGCCATAGTGCTTTTTGGCTTTTGTCTATTCAAGAAATCCCTTATTGTATTCTAGAGGGAGAAAAGAGTGAAAACAATGAAATAAGGATGATGAATAGAAAGTGCGGAGGAAAAGATGAAGGGGATATCTCCAGTAATTGCTTAAACCAATTCCTATTGTGCTGACAAGCCAAAGTGGGAAGTGTCTTCTGTGTTGCAGTTAGTACAGCTGAGGGGGCAAGGCAGCTCCACATTCCCCCAAATACTTTTTTTAAGCTGCATTAAAACCATTCTAGGATCTGACTGAATAAGTGTTATTACTTTGGACAGCACTGCTTCATCAACATATTCTCTTCTTATCTCAGTTTTGATGGACTGCATGGAAATGACCCACTTAACATATTATGGCTTTATTGAATTTGTATTCAGAAAGTTATCCAGGGTTGAGCTCTGCTCCCACTCACTGGCTGTAAGTTTTAAATGTTAGCTATAAAAGTCAGCCGTAGCTTGCATTTTTATTAAAATATAGAACCTACTGCATTATTTATTCTTGGAATTAAAGTATATGATCTAGTAAGTATAACGCTATAACAAAAAAAACAGCTTAAGCATTTAATTGATACAGGTCTGATCACTTTTACATCAGGTCTGCTGCTTTTAAACCACTTTGAGATAGCTCACAGGGTGATCTGCATGAATGCTTCGCAGACTGCATTTGTCAACAAACAAACAAACAACCAAGCAAGTGACCATGCAGTCCTGCTCTCCAAAGGAAGCTTATCTGCTGGGCTGAGCTGCTGTCAGTAATTCCCAGTTCCCACTGATTTTATATTATATGTTGTGGATTGCAAAGTTTCTCTTCCAATTTGTATGTGATTAGAATAAAAATGCAGGTATTATGTTAATTTGGGCAATAGGAAAGTTGGGATTACATATTGTATTTAAATTTGATTCTGTGTTTTCTTATAAGAGACGTCAGGGGGAAAGACAAGTCTTTCAGTGCTTCCGTGGAGGTGTGCTGCATCTTTACGTTTTAATGTTTGCTTTCTTTAAGATGAAGAACAATCATGAACAGGACTACTGTGGCTTGCACTTTGATCAGAGAAATATCAGCATGGCAGGTATGAGGAAAACAACCAACACCAATGATTAATCTGTCCTCATCACTCCTGTAAGAGCAATTTGTGCAGACTCTCCATCCTGAGAAATGTTCAAATACCAATGGCACAAGTCCCTCTAAAAATCCTCAGACACGTTTCCCTTCCTTGGATAGAACAGAAGAGATCAGTAACAAAACAGAAGGGCTATAGCTACCCATAATATATTAATTTTTGCAATTACATGCACACAAAGTCTTTTCCCTGCTGGAAGATGTAAATGGGATAAATGGGATCATTTATTTTTCCTCATCTTTAGCTTGACACCTTCCCCTGAAGTAACAGAGCACAAATTGTTCCTACATCACTGAGCAGTTCCTATCCTCCTATCTGATACACTGCTACTTTGTGTTTATCGTAGTAAAAATCCTGAAATTTGAACTTTGCTTCCGTCACACTCATTGTAGTGGATAAAGACCTGGGACACTCCTATCTGCTTGAGTAAGATCACTCAAGCAGTAAGCTACTGTTCAGCTTGGTTAAGCTGGAAAGATCTGATCTCAGAATAGCCCAGTAAAGTTTGGTAACTGTTTGAAACTGCTAAAAGACCGGAATGTTTTCTCCAGTAGATGACTCAGTATTTTTATTCTCAGACAGAATGGGGACTAGAGAAAAGCTCTGTTCAGGAAAGCTGTACTGGAAACCTTCTCAAAGCACAGAGATCAGTAGACAGCACAGAAACTCTGCTACAGTGGCCTTGCAGGAGTCAGTTATCTGCTAATCTACTGGTTTAAAAATATCTACAAGTAGAAACAATTTTGAGTGATGGGGATGATTTGCTTGATCTTGACTAAAAGCTACGAGGCCATAGAAAAGCCAAATTGAATTGCTCTTGGTGGGAGATATTTCTGATGAAAGGTAGATGTAACTTGGGGCTGTTTGTAAACAAAAACCAAGATGTTCATTAATGCATACGATTTCCAAAACTCATGGTGAATTAAAAACAAACCACCTAGAAGATAATCTGAAGATTCAAACTAATTTCATATACAAAAGCTTTTTGGTGTGTGCTTTGTACTACGCTTATGGATATGACTCGCATAATGTTTTATCACATTTAGATTTACTTCTAAAGAAAAAAAGTATATTGAGCTCCGCATTTACTTTTATTAATTTGAGAGTTTATATCTGAAATAAGGAAGGTTTTCACACTGGGTTTTCACATTTTCAGACATGCTGTTCACTGATGTTTGTCAGGGGTTTCCTTGGAAACAAGCTGAACAATTTATTCCAAGCTCCAGCTCTGCATCTAATGCAAAGAATCAGCTACACAGATTGGGAGGAGTGTAGGGATTTCAATCAGCATTTGGTCCAGAGTCCTACCTGACTCTGAAGCAGATAAATGAAGTAGCAAGTTGCTCCTTTTCCTTCCCAGATATTTAAAGCCACCTATCTGAAATGTCCTGTTCTCTGGGAATGTTTAGCTTAGCCTGACAGTTAGATGCACTGAGCTTTCCTAAACCCATGAAAAATCAGAGGGATAGAAAGCACTCAGCCCTGAGGACTGGGTGTCTGTAGCCAGCCTCGTGCTCTGCAGGGTGGAGTTTAGGTTCAAAGTTTTTGCTGTCAACCAAAGGAGAGCAATGTGTATGAACTGAAATCTTTTCTAAGCATAGCCAGGTCAAATATTCACCTTTTACTATGCCTGAAAGCATACATACCCTTTTCTTTCTATTGCTGATAATGAGATGTAGACTAAAGTCTCTATACAACAGTAAGTGATTTTGGAAGGATACTAACCCAGCCTTTAAAAAAAAAAAAAACAGAAACAACAATTTGGCCCTAGGACACTTGATTCTGGTTACCAAGTACTGATTCAGCCCCTTTAAATATGCCAGGTGTTGGTTGCTCTCAATGTGTAGGTCCTCAGTTTTTTGGCTGTTTTTCTGTGCATGACTTTTCCAATTCAGTTTTGACTTGGAAGATAGTAATAAATTATCCCACTACTTGGTGAGTATTTAAGGAACTAGACTAATGAAATGGTATAGTGATGTCAAAGTTTTATTTTTCAGAAAGAGGGGAAGTCCAGCACTTCCTCTGGATACAGGCCAATGGTCACTCAGAACCAAATCAGCAATTTCTGATCACCTGCTCATTTGTGCTTGGCTGTATCACATCTTGTGTGGTACTGGCAATGAACATCACTTATGCATGCTATCTAAATATGTTAATTATGTTTGTCTGAACCTCCAGTTCTTATTTTGGGTGGATATAGATTTCATATCTTAGTCTATTAACTTCGATAAAATCTTGGAATATTGAAGATCAGAATTTTAATAGTTGTACTGGTTTGATCACATAACTTATCTCTTTCTTGAGAAATGAGTTCTCATTGTCTGCTCCAAAGACTGAATTGGGAATTTAATTTCTGTACAAAGCCCCATTTGATAAGCATATCAGGTTTTTGGAACATTTGAGAACACGTTTTGGGTTTGATAGTGTTCCCACACTGTGTCTAATAAATGGAATTAAGGTGTTTTTTTTTTCAGTATTAGTCTTGCTATAGTTTTACCATCTTTAAGGTATAGTTATTTGGGATATTCCTGCAAGAGGAAAACCCTTTAAACTTAAATCTTCCATCAGAAAGGTAAAAATTAAATATATTTTTTAACATTTTTTTTAAAAGAGACTAATACAACAAACACAACATTCATTATTCCAGACTTTCTTATCTGTTTTCTAGTCAGGCCAGGGCTTACTGCTTTTCCCAGACTACTGGGACTTCTCCGTAATAAATTTCTGAAGTAATTCTTAAATGCTGTGTTCTGTTTACTTCCAGTAGTTATCAGCTGACATGTCCTGCCCTTTAGCAGTGTTTTATGCAAGTGATTAATCAAGCATTTGGTTTGTGGTGCTTTGCTAAGCTCATCTTGCATGAACTTATCTGTTCTTTAGTGCCCACCCCAATGAGGCAGTGAGTCAATGTGCACTCACTTCATTAGATGAGCAGAACAAACTGGGAGGCACTCAGCTCACTGGCTCAAGCTCTAAAAAAATAAGCCACATTTCCAGGGTTTTATTTTGTCAGTTCATGTAAAATGTATGAGTGCTGTACTCTTGCAAACGCCTGAATGCCAAAGAGCATTTTCTGATAGAGCTCTGACAAAGCTCCTCATTGATTGCTGATTGACTGAAAGATATAGAATATTTATTTTCCCCCATGGGATCTCACTGAATACTTTCTGCTAAAATTTTTAAGTCCCTGATGGCTTGCTTTGCAGTGACTAGCCCTGTATGGGGGGCTAGGGCTGGATTTTGAGGATCTTGGTTCACCTCTTTCCTGCATTTAGGTTTTGCCTCACCTTTTGAAATTTTTCTATCTTGCAAAGAACATTTAACTACAAAAACAGCCAAGGAAAAAGCATATTATCTAAATGCATATTAACTTCCAGCTTGCAACTGGTCATGAATGGTGTTCTCCACTGGTAGGTATTGGGGCCTGTCCTGTTTAATAGTTTTATTAATGGCATGGATGACAGGATTGAGTGTACTCTCAGTAAGTTTGCAGATAGCACCAAGTTGGGAAGAAGTGTCGATCTGCCTGGAGATAAGAAGGCCCCATAGTAAGATCTGGACAGGCTGGATCACTGGGATGAGGCCACTGGGATCAAGTTCAACCTGACCAAGTATTGGGTCCTGCCTCAACAACCCTAGGTAATGCTACAGGCTTGAGGCAGAATGGCTGAAAGATTGTGTGGAAGAAACAGACCTGAGGGTGTTCATTGACACTTGGCTAAACGCGATCCAGCAGTGTTCCCGAGTGGCCAAGAAAGCCAATGGAATCCTGGCCTGTACCAGCAATAGAGTTACCAGCAGGAGCAGGGAAGTGTGCATCCCTCTGTACTCAGCACTGGTGAGGCCACACACAAAACTGTGTTCAGTTTTGGGCCCCTCACTACATCGATGCCATCTGGAGTGTGCCCAGAGAAGGGCAGTGAAACTGGTGAGGAGTCTGGAGCACAACTCTTACGGAGAATGGCTAAGAGATCTGTGATTGTTCAGTCTGGAGAAGAGGAGGCTCAGGGGAGACCTTATTGCTCTCTACAACTGCCTGAGGTTGTGGTGAGGTGGGGGTTGCCCTCTTCCACGTATCCAGCAATAGGAGCAGAGGAAATGACCTCAAGTTGTGCTGTGGGAGGCTCAGATTGGATATTATGAAAAGTTTCTTCTTTGAAAGAGTGTTCAGAGTGGAATGGGCTGCCCAAGGAGAGGGTTCAGTCACCACCCTGAAGGTATTTAAGAAACATTTAGATGTTGTACTAAGGGGTAAGGTTTAGTATTTAAATATTGGCGGTAGGTCGACAATTGGACTAGATGATCTTGGAGGTCTTTTCCAACCTTATTGATTCTGTGATTCTAAACTCTTATGAAAGATCAAACAGCTGGCTGGGAGTGAGCATGAGCAGGTGTGACTGCAGTGAACTGAGCTGCTACAGGCCTTTAAAATCTTTTTAAACTGTGCTGGAATCTACATTTAACAATAACACAAACCTGATGACTGTGCACCATCTACTGCCTTAATGGCAGTCAGTAGTATAGTTTGCTATTTGAATTTTTTACTTACATTTTCTACTTCAAGAACTTGAATTATTTCTTTAAATTCAGACTATCTTCAAAACTTGATAATACTTTCACACATTTAGCATGAGATATGGAATCCTCTCTGAGTACTACAAGATGAAGAACATCTTTCCCATCAATCACAAAGACAATTTTGATTGATTCAAACTTTACAGCTGGTATACTTGACCATTTTGGAAAGCCTTTTCCTCCTGGACTTTTTCTACAAAAACAAGTATATTTGGAAGAAATTAAATACGAGTTAGCAACTTTGACTCATTATAAATATACTGGACACACATTCAAATATAAAAAATATTTACAGTTTTTACTTACTTTCTTTGTTTTGTCCATTGCCTTCAGTATAGTAATGTTTAATTCCTCCAAAACAGAGAGAACATTTTCATACTCTCCTAAGTGCTGCGAAAAATATTCTGAAAGAAGAAGAAAATCCAAGTCACCTATTCACTACTGGAAAATATGACATTTCATCAAATATCAACATATTCAAGTCTGAAGTTAGTTATGGTATTATTATTAGCTATCTAAATATATAAAATGATCAAAGTTTGCAATGAAAGGGATGATTTTACTTTGAAATTTTGATAATATTTTCCTCAAAACCACTAATGAAATATTTAAAATGCCAAAATCAGTGTTTCAGAACATTTCCTTTCAGTAAGTAATGCTAAGTCAACGAGAAGCAGATGTATTTTCAAAATACATACATCTTACGTCTTAAATAGATTTTAAGTATTTACTTTGTAGTTATTATCAGGAAATGAAGTTTTCATGTATATGTAGTAAATCTGATTATAATGATACACAAACAATAGCTGTTGTAGAACCCTTAGGGGAGATGAAATCAAGTAAAGGCTGTTTTAAGTTGGGTTCAGCTGAGACCCAATGTTTTTCTGAGAAGTGATGCAACCACGAGTTGCTCAGTTATGCTCTGAAACCAGGAACTGCAATTTTATTTTCAGTAAATATGATACATCCAAGGTATTTTTAACAAAAATAGTGAAAATAACATTAATTGTGTATGCCTGTTCTTTCTGTTAAAATATCTTTTAATTTGAAACAGTATCAAATCAAAGGGCATTTTTCAAAGTATGTCAAGCATACAACAGAAATAAATCTGTAAAAATTGTATTTACTAATTTTCTACATATACTTGCATCTGGATACAATTCCATTAAAGTAAATACAATTATTACTGTATCAACAGACTTTAGAGATTCTGCTGCATAAACTAAGAGTTCTCACAAAGGCACTGAAACATAAAGGAAACCTGACCAATGTTCCTGAGTTTCCCAGGGGAGTCATGAAAGATTTCAGGAGCCTGGTGACAAAGCCTGGTGTTGTTGAGAGACTGAATGAAATGATTTAGAAAGAAAACATGTTGTGCATTCATGTCCTGGAAATGCAACTTCATTTCTGAGGAGCTATGGAAATAAGTCAGAGGAAGCTGTGACTAAATGCATGTTGGGTAAACTCAGCACCAGATTCATAAATGAGAAACACCCCAGAGGCAATCTGTGAAAGACTTACAAAGGAGTTGCAGAATTCAGGTATCATGAGGATTGCTGAAGCTGCCCATATTTAATCAAAATGCACAGAAAAAAAGTCAGTACTGAGCTGAGACCTTGGCCGCTCTCTAGCTAACTGGTGGGCTCTGATTGTGGGGTGAGCACTGAGCAGGACTACAGTGCACAAACCACCCCAAAAGCTGTGTATTGCTCCTAGAACAAAGCACCATTCTTCCTTGGCCAGGTTTGTATAGTTTTGGCCAGTTTCTGAGCTAGCAGAAGTCATCACAGCACAACTCACTTTGGCTAAGTCACTAAATATTTATGTACTACATGCTGAGATGCCCCTTGTTTCTAGAGCACAAGCAAAGTCACCTTGTAGGCAGATATGTCAGCTGGCACTCAAATCTACAGTGTTTTCAACTTTTAAAAGTCTTCAGCATCACTGACTTTGGGAAAATTCAATAGGCCACTGTTTGCTGATATCTTTTCCCAGAAATAGCCTGCTTTTGACAAGCATAACTATCTGTTTGACACATCCTGTGGGAGGACTTAAAGAAATTTTCTGTAAATACTTTCTACTGCAAACAATAAGTCATGGAAAGTCATGGAAAAAATCTTCATGACTCGCAGCCAGGAGCAGGACACAGGTAGGTCAGTGGGCCACAATGGGGCCTTGCAGGAGGTTTTTGTGATGAAGAATGGCAGAATGTCACAAACTGCTGTTCATACAGAACTCAGTTGGAGGCAAATAATGTACTGTCCTCCAGGATATGAAAATGTTTTTCAGAATTTCCCCAATACTCCTACCTTTGAAAACAATGAACTAGAAAAGTATCCCATAGGAAAGGAAGTCATGATAAGATCTCTTCGCTAGAACGAAGTTCTTAAAGATCAGACAGTCTGAAGCATGGATTAAGAAAAATATTTTCAAAGCAATATCTGTACCGAATGGATGACTGTCTGAAAGATTATAAGCCATCTGAATTCTTCAGGTGTAGTTTTTCAATGTAATTTACATATTTTCTGTTTGAGCCACAAAGGTTAAACTGAAAGAAATATCATCTTATAATACACAGTATGTTCACTTGCACAGGGCTGCTGTAGGCAGAGATTATCTTCTTGCTTAATGAGGAACTTACCACAAAGTTCTTCAGTGTCAAGATTGCTGGAAAGATAAGAGGATAGTGGGTTAGTGAGCTCAGTCATGGTGGCTGTTGCACTGGTAGATAGCAGGACTCAAAGATCAGTTTTGACAGGGATGTGAAGCTCCCCTGCCTGGGCTTTAGCTTGGTCCTTGCTGCCTTGTGTAGGCATCTCCTGAGCCATGCTGCAGCCTTTCTTCTCCACAGCCTCCCTTCCCCATCATGTTCCCTCCTCTTCAAGACATGGCAGCTTCCTACTCACCAACGCCTGCCCAGTCCCTGAGCATTATGCTGTGGAGTCTCAGAGCTGTCAGAAGTCCATTTTAACACCAGAATTTATGGGTTTTTTTCCCCCCTACCTGCATTCCTTTTCTCTGGCTGTCATGCTGGACACATGGAGGGCTCTGCTTAGTCCTCCATGCTAAACAACAGAAAACCCAGTGTTTGTCTTCCATTGGTATTTCTCCCACAAGATGAAGTACAACAGAAGAACAAAACCAGAGATAGATTATGTATATGTCTTTCTGGCCATACAAAACAGTTTCATCAACAAAATTAGTGACATGAAAATAATAGCTGTATTGCCATATTGTCATGAAATACACATAGTATAAGCACATGAAGGTAAGCAAATATTATTTAAAACTGAAATCTGTTTATTTCAGACTGATTTCATCCAGATAGACTTTTAAGCATTCTTTTCTCTCTGAGGTTTTAAGAATCAAAAGAGAAACTATTTGAGCTGCAGCTCAGTTCTGAAGGTTGGCATATTGACTTTTCTCAGGGAAGAGAAGCTGATTATTAAACTTAAAAGCATGAATGTCCTTCTTGAATCTTGCTGATGGGTGAATATTGAATGGCTAATTGCAGTTAGGATTTTTTCACTTATCTTTTTAATGGGATTTTTTTTTAATTGACTTCTTAATAAAATTATGAAACAGTATTACCTTAAAGTCATTTTCACAAATGCTAACTTTATGACTTTTATTTATGAGAGAGACAGAAACAGGCAGAAATTTCAGGATCCTGAGTTCTCAAAAATGTGCATAATCAGGGCTCTGGTCTGAGCATTTTTAACTGGTGATATAAATGAAGCTTTACTGAAACTTTCATTAACTAAAGGTGACCTCAACTGCATTTGAATGGACCAAGCAGGATGGCTGCAATGGGGAAATTCATAGCCTGTAAGAATTAGTGCTGAGAAACTTAACCTAGACCTAGAGTTTGATGGGAGTAGCATCTATGAATACGTAAGGCTGTTCACCATGGATCACTTTGACATCACTGCTTAACCATGGCTGATCTCCTTGCAACCACTTCTACAGTCAGCAGTCATTTTTGAAACACTGCAGATGTTCAGTCCTCAGATGCAGACTAAGATCTAATAAGTGACCTCAGCCAAAAAGCAGCAACAGAATACCAGGATATTACATGGCAGGAGTTTGCTGCTCTGATGCCTTGCCCCTTGCTCATTTTCCCTCCATTTTCTGCCTCTTCACATCTTCTGTGCTAATGCCTTCTATTTGAAAACAACGTTTTTGCGCTTTTCAATTTACATCTTGATAACTGTGGTAAAAAATTAAAAAAGCCTTTAATATTGCAAGCCAGTCTAATTTGCTTGATGTTTTCAAATCTCACATTAAAATTCATTCTGATCCTTGTTCTTCATCACCATCCCCAGCAGTGTGGTACTAATAGAGCACTATGACGTGACTCAGAGGATTCCAGCATCAGAACAGCTGCGTTAGTCTCATTAATAAAAGTGATGCAGTTGCAAATGGATTACAATTGAAAATGGAAAAGTATTTAGATGCTGAATTTATTTTCAATTAGAATCGGGCACTTGAATAATTAGAAAATTACTGTCTCAAGTGATTTGTGCAACAGCACTCAAGAAGCCTGTGACAGAATATGACAAAAAGAATATGGATTTCACTCCAGCATCCTCATGGTATTTCCTTTTCTGTTATAAACATCTTTTGAGGCTCCATTGTTTGTGGTGCACTGTTGGGAGGGGATGCTGTTCTAGGCAGAACATTGTAATTTTTCGTGTCACTGATTATTTCATGCTCTCAGAAATACAACATTTCATCATACAACATGGCTGTCAGCAAACCTGGTGTTCTTTTTCTGCACACAAACAAATCTGAGCAACCTTCAGGATGTTACAGAAGCAATTAAAGAAGTTTGAAATATATTTAACAGTAGAGTAGCGAGGCTCAGACCCAGGGGCTGTTTGTGCAGCTTGGTACTTGGGTTTACGGTGGGCACCTGTTCATCATTTCAGTGTGTACATACGCCAAGGATGCTTCTGCTCAGACCTATAATCTAACTGCACTGAACATGTAATTTGCAATCTTTGCGGGATGACGCACATCCAGGCTCAGGCGCTCTTCTCCCGGTAAGTGCCCAAAGGATGGGGTGTAGCCAAATGCACTCACATCACATCAGCACAATCATTTTTTAAACCCCTGTGCTCTGTTTGCTTTCTGACTACTAAATGCCATCCTTTTCCATGCCTGACTGTGTCTACAATGCTCTCTACCTAATAACATGAGCAGTTTTTAAAGGTCTACTGCAAATATGCTACTGTCTGATAAAAAAAAAAAAAAAGATATTATCTGTTGCTCAGTGACAGACGTATAGGCAAATTCATTTGGCCAAAGTGACTGTTTGTGCTATAGAATGGAGGCATGTGAAGCAGCTGTGACCACTCCCTGGTTCTGCACACACCACTATTAGCCATGGGTTGGGGCTGGCCAAAGCAGGAAGGTAGGAGCCATTTCACCTATCCACTGATGGGCAGTGACATCTCTTCAGCAAAGGAATAACATAAAGTGTGGACTCTCTTCATCTACAGCAGTTATTTTATTGAAGAACACGATACTATATTTAAGATGTAATGAACTAAATTCATTTAGGATATCCACTGCCACTACAATTGTAACTGAAGGAGGATAGTGTGTCAGGTCTCCACTCTTAGGACTGAGAAGGATTGATATCAAAGGCTTAAACCAACACTTTTATTGTGCCCATTTGCACATCTCTGATAAATTTAGTTTCAGGGAGGAAAGCTCAAGGCTGGCATCTCCTGTTGTTAAGCAAAAGCATATAATTTGTGAATGAAAGGAATGTCATGGTACACTGTGCAAGGGCAGCTGAACAGTCATCTGTGGATGTTCTCAGCCAAAAAGCTGTGAGCTCTTTGCAGCAAGCTTGCATAACATCCTACTTCAAGCCAGCCAAATGAGACACTTGTTCCAACGCTACAGAGAGTGCTGTGTAAAGGAGACTTAGAATATGCACACTTGCATTTTAAGGACATCCTGCTTCATATCTCCTTTGCAACAGCAATGAGTTTTTTTGCTCAACTTTGTTCAAAGTTTTTTATAATTGGAGGCAAACCTGCTTTCTGCTATTAATGAGATCACAGAATCATAGAATCAATAAGTTTGGAAAAGACTACTAAGATCACTTAGTCCAATCACTCACCCTTCCCCACCGTGCCCACTGACCACATCCCCGATGCCACATCTACCCTTTTCTTGAACACCTCCAAGGACAGTGACTCCACCACTTCCCTGGCAGCCTGTTCCAATGAATTATACTTTTTCTACAGAAAAGGGGAGAAAAAGAGGACAAAATGAAACAAGGCTCAGGGGCCAATCCCTGGAAAGTCAAACTTCTTGCTTTCCCAAACACATTACTGCTTCAGCCCCAGGGCTAACTGGACCACACATCATCTGGTCTCTCAAATACAGACTGGCTTTTGCAACTCTGAGATGGGCAGTGGGGCTGTTGGCTGTTTTACTGTCCCAGATTTTGCTGCACTAAATAACTGTACAGTTTGCTTATGGTTAACTTCAGACCAAGCTATACTTCAGACCAAGTGTTGTCACTTAGTGCTCTGCATGTGGCAGGGACAGAGGAGAGAGTAAAGGATTTTTCCTGCCAGCAACTTCCCCAAAAAACCACCCCTGCCCTTCTCATTAGGCAAGGATACAATGAACTTCATGGATGGCTGGCCACCTTAATGACCTCAGCTATACCTGTGTTTCTAAAAGCACTTTAACAATGCTATTAAAAGTTGTGGATGCTAAAATCTCTGGAGAGCTGTGCAGTGGCTGCAGAACTATTTGCTAGCAGATCCTGAATCACATCAGCTTAAACAAGGAGACAAAAGTAAACATCATGATGGCTCTTTTGTCATGAGTGGGATACACTTCAGGGTTTTCACCCTTCAGGACATGATAACGATGTATCAACTTTGGAGTTCATTCCAAAACAAATTTTCTCAAATGGAAGCTACCCCTACCGTTAAACAATGAGGTCATTGCTGGTGTCTTCTGAAGAACTGATCTGAAATGAAACCTTCTAGGTCAGTTCCATTTAGGACGATGCAATTGAATTGGTGTGTTACATCTTGATTGTTCCCGTGTGACTGAGTCTCTTATTTTCTGCAGAAAACTGATTTTTACATTAAAAATAACCATTCACATGGAAAATTTCCAAGCAACTCTATTTGCATCTTGTCTGTGTGACCGGAGGATCTGTGTTGGCATCAGAACTCTGTCAGTCACTCTCATTACACTTCTTTTATTCAGTCATGAAATGCTGAACTACATAATCAACTCATTCTGAACAGTATCTTCCCTTTTTCTCTGCACTTCACTTCCATACTGATTTTTGTAGCGGCCATCTTTAAAAGTCTGAAGATTGAAGTCAATACCTGCAATTACGTCTCTTAAATAGCAGCACACACACCTTCCTCATGTCAGGGCTGCACCATGTACCTGAAATTGCTGTTCACTCAAAAATATAGCTTTAAAAATGGGCAAAAGCTAATGTATGTTTTTCCCCTGGGATTTTTTGTTGTTGTTTTTCTTTGCACTGAATAACTCAATTTTGGAAAAAAAATACTTTTGGCTCACTTGCACTTCGTGTTATTACAGAACCTGTCAGTATCTCATACTGTTTTTTAATAAATCTTTTTTGTTTCTTGACTATACTTCCTAGTTCATTATTTTTTTGTTGTTGTACTTGTATTGGACAGCAATAAATGAGCAGCAGTGAATGACTGAAACAAAAACAAAATATCCAAGGACCATTATCCATAAGTGCTGTTACAGACTGCTGTCAAATTACCAGTGAGTTGTCTTTATAGCCGGAGTCATAATGGAAGTACTGTGGTCCCATATAACATGTATTTCGCTGCAGTTACATTGCACAGGCAAATGCAGATGGATGTGTTCCCGTGGCTGTAAGGATAGTGCAGACATCTTGCTCTTGGATATCAAGTTAGCATCCTTTTGGAGTTTGCCATTAGAGCAATCTCAGCCCTTCTCTTTTTGACCCTTTCAACAATGTTTTTTATGAAAGTAGATAGTGATAGGACAAGGGGGAATGGTTTTAACTGAGACAGGGGAGGTTTAAGTTAGATATTAGGAGGAAGTTTTTCACACAGAAGGTGGTGACGCACTGGAACAGGTTGCCCAAGGAGGCTGTGGATGCCCCATCCCTGGAGGCATTCAAGGCCAGGCTGGATGTGGCTCTGGGCAGCCTGGTCTGCTGGTTGGTGACCTGCACACAGCAGGGTGGTTGAAACTAGATGATCACTGTGGTCCTTTTCAACCCAGGCCATTCTATGATTCTTTGATTTTATGATTCCATAATTTTATGACCCAAGAGAGGAACTAAGGCACTGCTAATGAAGATCTAGGCAGGAAGATGGGTACACTGTGGGCCTTGGAACCCTGAATGCAGATGTTCATACATGAACTGGGCATCCAACCTACCCTGCCACAAAAGGAGACTCTGAATTCTGTGTAACTGAGGACTGTGCAGTGAACCAGCCAGAAGGAGCTTAATTAATGGGACATAACACAGGCATCCAGTGTCGTTTGAGTTCCTTTAGCATCTTTCCCCCTTCACTTACACCCAGCTGCTTCTCCTCTGTCATCCTGTCTACTCTGGACTGATGTCTCAGGTTCGACCATTTAAATGCCTTATGCCTGAGCAACAACAATGAAATCTGTGTCAGCAGAGCTACTTCATAGGTACTTCTTACTTCACTAACTTAGGGAGACTTAGACACCCTGCTGATCTATGTACACACTACTGTAGATGTGTCTTCATTCAATGAACACCCAGTATGATGGACTATCCCAAATACCCAGCATCTGTCTGTAACTGTAGATGCCCAAGTTTCTTAGGCCCACACCAAACTTGTCTCTGGTTTGTATGTGCTTTATCTTCTTTAACTTGTGCCACAGACAAAGGCTCAGTGGGATACCTGCCTTCAAGAGGTTGTATGTGCCCCAGGTCTGCCTCAACACTCCTCACATCCCTCCCACCTTGTAATTAAGGTCCTGGCTGAGGACTTCATTTTCCCAGTAAGAAAAATGAGAAAAACAAGTCTGATTCCCCACTGACTCATATGAGTCAGTAATCAGTGAAGCGTTTATCGCTCCATCTCTCTGGCAGCACTGCAGAATGAATCCCCTCGAGATGTACTGCATATCTCTTAGTTTGTAACTTTGCCAAATATTCTCATTATCTTCTGACACCTTTCCCCTGAGGTTGCCATTATGCTGAAAACATTTTCTGTGAAAGTTATTGGGGGAGGTAGGAAGGAAGAAGGATAAGAGCAAAGGCAAGATTTACTTTTGCAGTGAATGCTAAAACCAACTCACAGAGATTAACCATTTCAAGGAAGTGTAGCATTTGTGTTTTGCCTTATGGCAAGCAATATTAGAGCCCATATGCCATTTCACTACAGAACTATGAAATCTGATAATTTATGTAGAGGTTTGAGTGGGAAATATTAAATCTAACAACTGATTGAAATGAGTCAGAGTTATCCTTAATGTGTTTTACAATATTTCATCTATGCTTCATATAAAATTTTATTAATTTTTAAACTTGTAACTATGCTAAGGTGAAAAATACTCAAGTCCTCTTCTGAAAATAGTGATAACAATCTGATAGGAGTGGCCACAGATCAGTGCAGTGTTGATGAGGCTAATAGTTTTCTTTTTGTTTACACTCCTAGTTGGGGTATTATGAAAGCTTTACAACAGGTCACTGAATAGTAAAATATAGACCAGTGAAACTGTTAAAATACCAAAACATTCTCTATTTTGCTTGAAATCCGTGGCACTTTTGTGGGGAGATTGTAAAGATATGGAAATTATGCCTGACTTTATGAGTATTTATCTTATTTTTACTTTTCAGATACAACTAATCCCTGTGGACAAACATTTAGAGATCATGATAAATATGCCTTAGCAAGTGATCCAGTAGCACTACAGATGTTTGCAAATGTTGGCAAAGAATATATAGAGAAACATGGCATTGTAAATATATATTTTGCCATTATCATCTTTTAAAGGATTGACTTAAAAAATCTGTATGCTAAAATTTCATTTTTGAAACAATGATAGCATTCAGCATTCTTTTACACAAACACTGCATCTACAACATCCACAGCTAACAGAGGAAATATCTTTGGGTAATGAGTTGTCTACAGAGAAGTAGGTGAGGTGTAGGCGAACAATACCTTTGGGAAATACAATAAAGATTGATACAGACTGTCTGGAAGTCATGCTAATGGTACAGATTGTTCTTCTTTAAGATTTATGTAAAAAGGCTGTAAAACTCCCTTCATTCTTTTCTTCTGTCTTAAGATATGTAGACAGGCTCATGGCTAAATTTTGTGACAAAAGCTGTTTTCCCTGTTCATTGCAGGAGAATCAAACTAGGTGACCTTTAAGAGTTCCTTCCAAATCAAACAGTTCTTTGATTCCTTGCTTATTAAAGTACTTGAAGTACCACATCTTCAGTAAAAATACCACTTATTTTACCAATTATAAGCAACTACAGGAGAAATATCTAGGTATTTGGGTTTGTTATGCACTGCCATGTGATTCAAAAGGGCCAAGACACAAAAGAGCAACACCTGAAATAACACTAGAAATATTTAAAAATTAAGGTTGGAAAAGACCACTAAGACCATCCAGTTCAACCATCCTAATATCATATTGCTCATTTTAGTGGTCTTTCGTAGTCTGTCTGCTTTGTAATAGGTACATTACATTAGTTTGACTTGGTTTAAAAATAAAAAGTATATATATTTTTCTAATTCTCTTCTTCCACAAGACTGACATTAGGATCTGAGTAATGGAATTTTATAATAGCTGGTTAATTTAGCTCCCTTCAGGGTGTTAATCTAGTGGAAGTCACTTATACATTGAATTTTATTTTTTGTTTTTTGAAAGATTGCTGTAGCTGAGGTGCAAAGGAAATTCACATTTCATGAGTTTGTGGTCCATGGAAATCAGTCCAAGGCCACTTTTCCTTCTGCATCTGCACACAAAAGCACAAAAACTAACACACAAAGAAAGTGAGGTTTTGAGTGCTGACAGAATTAAAAGATTCAATGCAGACAGAAACAGCTTCCAGTCTGCTCTTCTGACAAAATGAAATTTTGAAGTATTCCAAAGATGTTCAGGAAGATCAAGACATACTCCCTTATCTATCTGTCCTTGGTATTTACATGCAGTATAAATCACTATAGTGTGAGAATGTTGCACAACCTCAATCCTTATATAACATTCCTAGAATCACAGAATCATAGAAAGGCCTGGGTTGAAAAGGACCACAACGATCATCTAGTTTCAACCCCCTGCTAAGTGCAGGTCACCAACCAGCAGACCAGGCTGCCCAGAGCCACATCCAGCCTGGCACTGAATGCCTCCAGGGATGGGGCATCCACAGCCTCCTTGGGCAACTTGTTCCAGTGCATCACCACCCTCTGTGTGAAAAACTTCCTCCTAATATCTAACCTAAATCTCCCTGTCTCAGTTTAAAACCATTCCCCCTTGTCCTATCACTATCCACCCATGTAAACAGCCATTCCCCCTCCTGTTTATATGTTCCCTTCAAGTATTGGAAAGCCACCTCACTAATGAGGTCTCCCCGGAGCCTTTTCTTCAACCTAAACAAGCCCAGTTCCCTCAACCTTTCTTCATAGGAGAGGTGCTCCAGCCCTCTGATCACCTTAGTGGTCCTCCTCTGGACCCATTCCAAGAGCTCTGTGATCAGTCATAAACTCCTCAGTGATTTCAGGTACAAACAACAATTTTTGCTTCATTCCCTTGGATAGTGTGAGAATGAAAGCATAATAGATGGTTTTGGGACTGTTTAATATGTGCATGTTTCTCCAAATTCTTACATTACAAAACTTCCTAAGGTTCAGTGAGCATTTTGCTGCTTTTCTTAGCCAACTGGTTAATTTAAGACATTTTACATAATCTGCCCTTTTCTACAAATGCCAGTGAATAAAGTTTTGTCCTCATTATATCTGCTTCATGTGATTTTTGCTGGAAAGTCCTAATGAGGAATTTACATTACACTGCCCAAAATGTTTCTCTTTGCTTTACCCACCTGATATTTGTCATGCTCTGTCTTGCTGTCTTATGATGACAAGGTTTTGAAAAGCAAAAAGGTGCTAAGGAAAGCTTTTAAAAGTGTATTCCCCTTTATTAAAGAGAAATATCAAGTAGTGTAGAGTGCTTTCCAGCTCAAAAGTCAGGCATTAAGCCTTTTATCAGTTAAAGACTTTGGGAAAAAACATTCAAAATCTTATTACTATTATCTGTTTTAAATTTAAGCATGTTTTCTTATTGTCAATAGCTAGGTTCTACTCTACAACAAAGTAAGTAAATAAATGAATAAGTAAATACACTTTCTTCTGGTTGGAAAAAGTGATTTAGTAGTTTTTCTGAGTCTTCTACCTGTTCAGTCCTCTGAGAGAGATGAAAACCTCACACATGAAAACATCTCTGAGAGAGATGAAAACTTCACAGCATGTACTCTTTGTGACTTTTGTAACATGCTTTTTGCCATGCTTTTTTCAGAGTGAGAATGATCCCTCTCTGATGTCTGCCATGTATTACCTGCTGTCAGCTAATAACTGTGGCCTTTGACAAAGCCTCATATATTTCCCAGGAGGAAAATCATAATGTTATTCTCATCTCACTACATATTCTTCAGATCTGTGTATTCCTCAGTACAGAGGAAAAGCTCTAAAAATTGCAATTAATACAACTTCTACAATAAAAATATTTTTCAAATAATAATTATTAATAATAATAAAGCTTTACAAACAAAAGGAAAAGAAAACAGGCAGGAAAAAAAGATTAGAACTTCTTTAAGATCTTTTTTTAATGATCTTACACACTTATTAAGGGTATTTGCCCCGACAAGGGTAGATATGTACAATGGTGGTAACATAAACTGATTGTCAAGCACGTATAAGGGAACATGAACCTTTTAATAAAGGCTAAAAAACTTGTGTGAAGGATCTGATAATCAGATTCCCATAGTGTTCCAAGGAGAGTGTGGTTCATTTTGCTGGGATTAGACTATTTGCATTGTCTTTGTTCCACAGCTTTAGCCACTGTTTTTAAGAAAACTGAGAATATTAAAATGTTACATTTATTTCTTCTCTACCTGGTGCCTAAAAAATTTAGCAGTATTTCAGCCATTCTCTTCCTTGAATTGGTAAATTAGGGAAATAACAACTGCCCTTATTTCTTTTCTTACAATAAAACAAAACCTCCTGTCATCCTCCCATACTGTCTGATAAGGCGAGTGATCTATTAGTGAGAGCTGTTTCTCTGTCCTTGTGGCATCGCACTACTGAGAGCCTTTAATACTGGATGCTTTAGGATGGCCTTGGGATAAAGATGCCACTGCCTCCATTTTGTGCTGGCTTGAACCTAAGGATACCGAGGAGATTATTTCTGATTTACAGAAGTGTAAGTGAGATCAGAGCTAAGGAAACAGATCCATAGAGTTGTTTAGTCATTTATTCCTAGGGAATATATTCTGATGGTTGTATGGATGAGATGCCTATATGAATGTGCAAATTTATTTATTTATTTATTTATTTACTTTGACTGCATTAAACAGATCTCAGAGAAGAATCCTAACTGCAGGCATTTCATGGATCATTTAATCACACAGAAATATTGGTAAGAAAAAGGGAACATACAAACAGGAAGGGGAATGGCTGTTTACATGGGTAGATAGTGATAGAAGAAGGGGAAATAGTCTTAAACTGAGACAGAGGAGGTTTAGGTTAGATATTAGGAGGAAGTTTTTCACACAGAGGGTGGTGAGGCACTGGAACAGGTTGCCCAAGGAGGCTGTGGATGCCCCATCCCTGGAGGTGACCCTGCACATAGCAGGGGGTTGAAACTAGGTGACTATTGTGGTCCTTTTCAACCTTTTCAACCCAGGCCAATCTGTGGTTCTGTGATTCTATGAAAAGTACTTCATACGCCTTTATAAAAAAAGCAACAAAGCAATAGAGACATCAATATACTCTCCATAGAGACTACCTATTTAAATGGCTTGAAAAAAGCAGCAGTTTGAAGTTACTGTGTAAATTCATTTCAATTGTTAATTTTTCTACAATAAACATTTGTATGATGCCTAATAAAAACATAGAAACTGAATGAACATTCTGATGTTTATCTGCCTGGAAGATATTTAGGAAAGATCAAAACCTGATATATGTATATTTTGTACTTGTGCAATATTGGTCAGATTTTAGACTTCAGTTGATTTCTTTCCTTTCTTCACACTTTCTGGAGAAGATGAAGTGACTCAACAATTGCAGATAGACTGAAGGGAGGAGAATTTGTGAGGAGATAGTATATATTTCATTAGACTAATAATGCTGGGGAAAAAAAAAAGGACAAGTTTCTAAGCACATAGGAGCACAGAAGGGCCACACAAATGGCCAACAACATACCTTGTCTTTTACATGTCTAAAGGGCAATGGATTTGAATTTGCACTGAGGGCTGATGAGAAAACAACAGCATAGGAGCTTGGGGTTTGCAGAGGAGAGAAGCGGAAGCTGAGGATGAGGGGAACAAGGAAGGATGCAGTGCTGTGGCACTGGCATGTGAAGGAGTAAAAAACATAGGGTTATTGCCAGGAAGAACTTATTTTGTTTCCTTGTCGAAAGATAAACCCAGAGACACCTTAGAGCTTGAATGAGGTAAGATCCTGTTACATTGTCTTCATTTTTGTTATAGCAAGCATAGGAAGCTGGGCCATTGTAGCATCTTCATACACATTGTCTCACTGTAGGCAGCTAAGGAAAGCAGTACTGACTGCCTGCTCTCTGCTTGTGAGGGGGACCACAGCCCATGCTGTGACGGTTGCCTGATGTCTTCAGAACCCCTCAGCTAAAGAAATAAGCAACCTCTTTTAGTACAGTGTTGTGGTTTACGCCAGCAGGTGGCTGATCACCACGTGGATGTTTGCTCACTCTCCCCATTTTCTAATGGGATGAGGGAAAGAACTGGGAAAAAAAGTAGAACTTGTGGGTTGAGATAAAACTATTCACTAAGATAGAGAAAATGAAAAGGTGAATATCCATGATAAATAATTACATTTATATAAATATGAATGTGTAGAACAAATGATGCACAAGCTTTGCTCATCACACCCCAAACTATGTCCAGCTCACTCCCTGAGCAATGGAAGAGAGGAAGGTGAACGCACAGCCCTTCAAAATGCCTTCAGCACGATGTCATATGGTATGAAATATCCCTTTGGACAGTTTAAGTTAGCTGTCCTAATTCCGTTCCTTCCCAGATCCTTGGGCCCTTCACTGAGAATTGCTTTGGCACTGTACAACACTGCATAGCTGCAACTATAAATATCGGTGTGTTATCAGCATTGTTTTTCTCCTAGATCCAAAATACAGCATCACACCACTCACTCTAAAGAAAGCAATTTCATCCCAGCTGAAACTAAGACATACAGAAAGAGTTCAATTTAAAAACCACTAGCTTGATAATACCATCCTGATTAGCAGTAACTGGGAGATCTGTAGTGAATAACTGCAGATGGAGAGAAAGTAAACAAAAAGGAAAATCATTCTCTTCTTCAAGCACTATATATAAGGAAAAAAGCAGCTTAAGAGAGAAAGCAGTGGCATAATATTTGAACTACCAACCTATGGTCTTGCTTAGCCCAGCCATAATGACATCAAAATTGCCCAAGAGATGACATCAGCACAGTTCCCAAACCAGCACCAGAAGGGATGTCTTTTTCTGCCCTTTGTTATTCAGGAGTGTTTGGTTACTTTTTTCCCAGCTCAATATCTGGTCAGGTACTCATTTCAGGTAATGAATCAGTGAAGAGGGGTAAAGAATGGAAAAACTGATATTTAATCCTGAAGGAAGCCACAGCCTCATTTCCTTATTAACATGAGAGGAAAGCATAGGAAACTTGCTCTCCCAATCACATACGTCAGAACTTACAGGAATTTCTAAAGAGTTTAGAAACAGCGCAGTTGAACAGCTTAGAGCAGAGTGGCAGTGTAGCTTTCCTAAAGAATCCTTCTTAGACTTTAATATCACCCTGATGGCTTTTTCCATTCTTAGGTGCGGAGAGTAGCACTTGAAGTGTAAGAAGAGGATACTTACTCTGTATTGTGTGTATCGATCGTGTGAAAAAGTTCATGCAGTTCTTCTCCACTCAGAACTCCATCAGCAAAATAAGCTTTGAATTCATCAAAGGACAGTTTTCCATCATCTGAAAAAAGAAAATAAGAAGAAAGTGTCAGTTTTGTTCATGATTTTGCTCATTTAGTTCATGCAACAAAGGAGGAGCTATTAAAAAAAACAACCAACTAGCTCTTCAAAGTAAATGTAGAAACTTTATATTCAAGACATGTAAATAATATGATGTTAAATGCATCAGCTGTTGTACAAGAATTCTCAGTTTGACTGACAGCTCTGTTAATCTTCCACCTTCTTGTCTTTCAAAGAAGACAGTTAGGATTTGTAAGTCTCTACTGCCAAACACATCAAGACAATCTTTTTGCCTTTGCCTTTATCCCATTCACTGTCTTCTTCCCATCCTGCCCCACCCTTTCTCCTGATTGGTCCATGTCCATGTCCTCACCTCTGCATGAAATATCAGTGGCCTCTGGGGACATAGAAACCTCTGGAAATTACAAAACCAATAATTTCTTGAAGGAACATGTATGTTCAGTGAAGATTACTCCAGCTATCTATTTATTTTTCTTTTCTTCTGCTCCCTGCCTCTTAAAAGGGAGAATGAAAAGGAGTACACATTCAATAGTAGTAGGGGTTCCTGTGTGGCTAGCAATGTTAATCAATACAGTGCACTCGTTTACAGCATTTTGATTTTCTTTTTCTTCAAAAGATACATATTTCTCAAAAAAAAAAAAAAAGGAAAAAAAAAAGGAAAAAAAAAAGAAGCAGCTCCAAGTTTGGTATAGAACTAACATAATAAACAAGAAATGTTTGACCTTTATGGAGTAAAAAAGTTCTTACTATGAAAGTAGTAAGGTGCTGGAACAGGCTGCCCAAAGAGGTTGTTCAAGGAGTTGTTCAAGGCCAGATTGGATGGGGCCCTGGGCAGCCTGGTCTAGTATTGAAAGGAAAGGTTGGTGACCCTGCCTGTAGCAGACAGGTTGGAGATTCATGATCCTTGAGGTCCCTTCCAACCCTGGCCATTCTGTGATTCTGTGATTCTGTGATTCTGTGATTCTGTGATTCTGTGAGTAAGAAGCCAGCCTCATGTCCTCTTCCAATGGAAAGAATTTCAGTTCATCTTCTTGATCAGTATAGAAAATAATAAGTTTTATATTTGATAGCATGTGACTAGTCTGGAGATGACACCAAAAATATGCAATGAGAAAACTGTTTTGAACATATATCAGAGGTTAGCTGAACTTTAAGGCAGAATTCAAATTGATCATGTAATATACAGTGGAGCCCAGCTATAAAAAAATTGACTTTATATTGTCTAAGTATCTACTGTTACCATTTGTTTGGAACAAGAACAAACATAACCACATGGATCTTGATCACGACTAATATGATCTTATCAATCCTGATCATCGATACATCTCCCTGTAGTTAGGAGGTGTCTTCTGAGGACTGATGTAACTCAGAGCAAGGAGTAGTCTCATATGATTAAATTTAGAAGGACAGTAATAGCATGTACACTGATTGAAGAGGAAAAAGTCCTTGTTGCAACCTCTACTGCATTATTTAGCAGGTCATTTTCTTGATTTCACCTTAATTATAGCAAGCCTTTGACTACATGAGACAATATCACTGAACTGAGATGTATTAAGAACTGGTTAGATGGTGTTTTCAGGATGTTAGCACTTTAGATTGAGGCTCTGCCCTCGTTTTGTCAGATCAAACTGTGCACAATCCTGACTAATTTCTAAATGGTATTCTAATGAATACTACACTATTTCACTGAAGAAGGGACTGTATTTCTATTTCACCTTCCTTACAAATCTAAAAAATCCTACTGATTGTGCTAAGGTGCAGATACTTTCTAATAAACAGATTTTCCTATTCTTTTAATTAATAGAATCAGAAATTGATAAAATATGTCATAGTTTGGATAGCTTGTCCCACCCATAGGATGGCCATGGCTGCATTGACTGAGGCAGCAGAATCAGGTTATCATTTGCTCTTGTAAGTAAAACTCTTGGATGCAGGCAGGGGTCATTGGAGTCTATTAACTTGGCCTCTAATTAGACAGCATGATCATTTTTTTTCTTGAGAATATGATTCAAGGCTGAGGAGAGGGAATTTATTAAAAGAAAAAAATAATGAAAATTCTGGCTTTTGAAATGGACTAAAGTCCAACATAGCCTATTGCTTATAGGCCACAAAACAACCGTAGAGCAAAAGGCTAAGATGCCCTTAACACACAAAAAGCTTAAAATACTGCATCCTAATTTTACAGCAGTGAAGCGTCCATTACGAAGGCAGTACTGAATCCTGTAACTACAAGCTGTACATTAGCATGCTCACTTGAAGAGCAGAGCTGGGGAGTATCTTCACTCTCTTACTCGCTCTTATTTCATAATTTCTTCGATTTGTGTATATGACTTCAATGACTTCAAATGTGCTATCTTCAAGAGGATTCAAAATTGAACAAATTGAGTGTCTGTTTCAACAAAAACATTTTGAAAGGTTCCACTTGAAAAGACAGATTGTAGCTGGCAATAACCATCATGATTAAAATGAAAAGGCAAGATCTATAAGAAATCTAAATCAAGATGGCACAAGTGTGTTGAAGTGGTGAAGATAGGCAACTTCCTTTGACAGAACTGCCATGATTACCTAATTGAGAATCTAAATACATCTGCCATTTGGAACAACTTGCAGAGTACAAATACCAACAAGCTGCTTTTCACAGCTATGCTTTCTTTGGCTTATGCAGACAAAATTGATCATTTAATTGCCTCTGCAACTTCAGCCTCTGCTGGGCAGGGGATTTGCGTGAGCTACACACACGCAGGAAGCAGTGATTTTTGGCAACTTTCCTGTATTGAGCATATGTGTTTACTCACAGAGCAGCCTGGCTGTGACACAGAACCTGAAACATCTGCCTATTTATCTTTGTTCTTGAGGATCATTGGTTTTACATCAATCCACAAAATCAATGAACTGCCAACTGCCAGACTGGCACATCAGCTGGCTGTTTGCTTTGTATTTCATTATCCAACAGCAGAGATTGCCTTTTCATTCATCAGTTATTCTCAGTAACAGTCTGAAAAGCCAGTCTGATACTTCAGTAAGGTTGTTGCTGGCAAAAGCTAAGGTGCTTTGAACTTATTTGGTTACTTACAGACTTCATGCAGCTACATTTACTGAAACAACAACTTGATTAATTGAGACATTTCTCTCATTTGGTATTAATGTAACTGCTACTGTAATTGGGATCCAGGGTAGACCTGTTCCTCTTGAGTACTCAGATGAAGTTCAGGCCCAATCACTAGCAAGTGTTCCTTTTACTGTTTAATTGAAGACTTCTGCCTAGCCAAGTGCTTTTCCAGCTTCCAGCATGAGTTTTATTTAAAAGGCTGCACATCACATATCCTCAGTCCTCCCTCCCTGGGGGCATGCTTCACTGCCCGCGGAGCTTTCAGATAAACACTGTCTGGTTTAGGAGCTCCACAGCAGCAGAGCTGAACCATCTGTTACAGATACTTCTTTGCCACTGGCAAAGTGACAGGGGATGAATGATTCACGGAAGACAAACTTTTCCGAAGGCACACATCCCTTGGACAAACCAGACAAATCCTTCAGCTTTCAGCAGTGTTTGCCTTGGCAACATTATCTCACAGGAGCTGTTTTGCAAGCCTTGCTTGCTCTTGAATATTTTTGAAGTTTCTTCAATAACAAGCATAGTTCCCCAACTTCCTTGGAACCCAAAGGTTCCTGACTGGCAATATAAACAATAAAATATATCTCCCTATGTAGCTCCAAGACTAATGCCTTCTATTTTATGATGTTGACGCACGACATCAAGAGGCAAATTTTGGCAGATGTTCCTGCCAACAGAATCATAGAATTATAGAATCATCAAGGTTGGAAAAGACCTCCAAGATCATCCAGTCCAACCAACCACCTGCCACCAATATTTTCCCACAAAACCTTGTCCTTTGATACAACATCTAAATATTCATTAAACACCTCCAGGGATGGCGACTCCACCACCTCCCTGGGCAGCCAGGAGACACTGCAAATTGTCTATGACTTTGAAGGACTACAGTGTATCTGACAAAAGAAAGCCATATACGTACTCTCTTTCTGAGTTGAAAGATAACCTCCGTGAGCAAAATAAAATAATAATAAAAAACAAACAAACAAACAAAAAACAAAACAAGGGTACCTTTGATATATTTGGATTCTCCGTTCCTGAAGATAAAGGCAACTGGTGAGTTTGTAGCCAACAGAGGTTATAGTGATCAGGGGAGCAGTGTACCTTGCAGAGATGATGGCAAAGGCCTGAAGGCAACCAAACAGTTCCCACTGTCACCTATTTTTCACTTCTGGTTAGGACTGTGAGCCCTTCCCAGCAGATACTTTTCCAGCAGGAAAAGTTTAGCACATGTAACTGAGTGGTTCTAGCAGACTAGGATAAATAGGGAGAGGGCTGGATTCTAGAAGTAGGCACTTTTTTTTTTTTTTTTTTTTTAATAGAAACAGTAAAGTTTGGAATCTTAAAATCCACTGGAACTTATGGAATATCATGATGGAATATGAAATGTGAAAGAATATAAATATATGAAAATGTGAAAAAATATAAATATTTAATGATGCTTAATGATGCTTTATGATTACCTTTTGTCTACTGATTATGCCAAACCCTGTTTGTTTTCAGTGCGGCTTGACTTTTTACGCAGGTAGTGATAAGGGGGAATGGCCTTAAACTAAAAGAAGGGGGATTTAGGTTAGATGTCAAAAGGAAATTTTTCACTGAAAGAGTGGTGAGATGCTGGCAAAGACTGCCCAGAGAGCTATGGATGCCTCATTCCTGATGTGTTCAAGGTCAAGTTGTTTGGGGCCCTGGGCAGCCTCCTTTGGTGGGTGGCAGCCCTACTCCTGTCAGTGGGTTTGGACCCAGTCATGGACAGAGGCCCAGCCCCACAGCATATGGGGGATTCAGGGAGGTGGGGTAGGGAATTCTACCCCTGGCAGGGCCAGGGAACAGAAACAGAAGCTGGTGTGTGTCTGCAATGGATCCAGGTGGTTGGAAAGTAAGTAGCAGTGTAGTGAGATCCTCAGAAGTCTGTGCTATGAGGGCTTAGTCTTACAAATCCATTTTATCAGTACTGATGGAACAGTTTGAGAGCTGAAATCTGCAATGCAGATGTTCAGAGAATTTCTGTGCTGTGACTCCAATTTTAGATATATTTTCTGTAAAGTGATCCAATAGACATACAGCTCAGGCAGGACAAGATGCTGTTGACTCTATGGTGCTATTTTATACGTTTGAATTTGACATTTAAAAATTATGTTATGTCTATGCTCTGTATCGCCAACATCAGTGGGTGCTGAATGAAGAATTATGACAGAATGAGATGAGTCTAATCTGGCTGCACTTTTTGTTTTACAAGTTCTATTTCAATGAAACGGTAAAATATATATATTTTAAGGGCGGGGAGGAGGGGAAAGGGGGAACACCACAACTTTGAGGGAGTGCTTATCATCACTTTTTTCATTTTCCCTCATTTGGCTGCAGTTATTCCTGAACGCATGCAGCACAATGCTCATGACGTCTGCTGTGCCCCTTACTGTTTGTTTTTGTTTTTGTTGTTGTGTTGTTTTTGTATTTTTTTCCCCAGAAAGTCTCTGCTTCTATAGAAATCATTACCATCAGTGTTTTCAAACCTCTCCCTCTTAGGAGCTTTAGAGATGTTTGAGATACAGCTTGTACTCAGTGCTTTTTCATAACATTTGACTGGTATTTCCAAATCAATGACAGATCTGCATACAAACCACCTTTTCAAACCAGTTGTATTAGAACAGTTTTACTTAACTTCTGCTTGGGTTTGATCCCAGGATAAGGGGAGAACAAGACCATAATCAAGCACCGGTTCTTAACTTGTGAAACTCAGTAGTCAGGCAAGCATGCTGCTATGCTTTCAGCCATTTGCTTCCACCTCCACAGGGAATAGATCTGAAGCAGCCATGCTCCCCTCAAGAAAAATCCAGAGATGTTAAAGCAGAAAGACTCTGACAAAAGGACTGTTTGCAAGATGAGGAGCCGTGCCTTCAGTAGATTATCTCCAGTGTGCATATCTTACTTCTCCCCTGCTAGGTGGGGACGAGGCTTTACTTTTTGTGAGGAATTTCATGAGTTTGATATTGTTTTAAGTAGCAAAAGGAATGAAATAAATGAAGAACTTTCAGTTGGGAATTTTCAAAATAATTTCTGTATCAAATACTTTGAAAACAGGGATTTTTGTAAAGTAAACCAGACCAAAACTTCGTTTTGACATGCAAAACTGAAACTTCTCATTTCCAGATGGGTCAGTGTGCAACATCTCACCTTTATGAAATTGTTTTTATTCCTCAGGATTTTCTGTTGCTTTTGTCAATATTATGAATCATGCATTTCTTCAAAAAGTGATATTCCTTTTCCATGCCAAGTTCCCTCTCTCAGAAAATCATATGACTCTTTCAGTTGCAGGAGAAACATTTATCTGATCCATACAGAGTGGAGCTGCTCAGTCATGAAATACAAACTACAGATAGAGTTTATGAAGCTGATCATCCTGTTGAAGTTGTAGATATTTCCAGAATTGGAATAGCAACGGAATGATGGTAGAGAAAGAAGCTGCCACCACAAAATAATTAAAATTTATATGCCTTCTTTTAGAGAGGGAAATGACTTTGATAAAGTAGTTTCTCACTTAAACCCATCTGTCGTAAGCGACTGTCATATCTCTGAGTAACAGCAATTCAGCAGGATTTCTCAGCTCTGTAGCTCTTATTTTAAACAGCCCTTCCTTTGCTTAAGGCAAGCCTTAGGTCACACAGTCTCTAAGTTCAGAGTAAGAACACCCTCTCTTATCATAGCCTATTTTTCAGTTTGATCCAACTTTTTGATTGCATTGTTTTATTGCTGTCAAACAAGCAACAAGTAGGGCTTTCATAATTAGTTGCACTGGGGGCATTGTAATCCCACAGAATTACTATGGCAGCTCTGAGAGAATCCTCTTAAAAGTGTAGAAGAGCTTAACAGTTTCCTGGACAGCAACTTGGTATTTGTTACTGTAAGCCAACACTCGGTTTCCTGTTGCACAGAAAGGTGACTGGAAATGTAAATATCCTATTCATTAATGAAAGCTAATGATCTGTGTTGACAACAGTGTAAACATGTTAGGTATGTCTTCAAATTTCCAGTAACATTTCAGAGCAGCTACTTAATATCATGGCCTTAAAACAAATCTGCTCTCTAATAATTTGGCACTAACGTATGCTAGATTAGCAAAGTGGAAGTCCCACAGGCTACTGATGGTTGAGCAAACACAATTAAGCATATATGAAACCATTCCAGTTTATAGACTTGAATTAATAGAACTGGAGTTCTTGATCTCAATTCCTTCAGTACTATGCTGTAAAGCATCCATGTACAGCTGTGAACTCCAGTGACCAAAGTCTCTAGGGCTCATATGGCTACTGGAACAAGCAAGTTTGGCACTGATTGTGTGAAGTTCTAATAGAAAAGTGTAAGTAATAAGCTGGGGAGTAACTTGAAGAAGGACTGGAAGTCCTCCTCACCACCAAAGTGCTGTGGATCCAACAGGATTGGGAGAGAGAATGAATTCGGATGTCGGGACATAAACTTGAAGCCTCAAAGGCTCTTGATGGCCTCAGTAGCATTCAGCAGGAGCTGGCCATGGATGAATGCTACAGGGCTGACTAGGAGAGGAAATAGAAAATCTGTTAACTGAGTAATCGTCTGGATAATGCTCAGTCACATTCAGGTCTCAGGAGGGATGCTGACTGCTGCTCTGTACCATGCACTCAGTCTTGTACCAATCTTCAGGGCAAACATAAGCATCTTTCCAAAAGCCACAAGCAGGTCTGCTGGCAATGCTGCAGTTGGTGTGAAGCCAAGCTGGTGAGGCACTGCTGGTGAAGGTCCTCCTTCACCCCTTTCCCAGCATCCCACACATCCCACACGTTGGGATTCAGTTTGCATCATCACTGCACTTGAGAGTCATTGGTGAGCTGAGGGAGATAACAAAAAATCACTACAAAAAAACCTTACATTGGCTAGTTTTGTGTCCCTGAGCCCTCTGAATGAGACTGCTGTAGTTTAGTGGGAAATAACAGTCACTGCACACAAGTTGGGGCAGAAACACACTGCCAGAGGTAGGCTGGTGGTGGGAGTGTTCTCCCAGCAACAGCTAATGGCTACCCAATGTCCCCAGCATACCATCAAAACGTACAGTAGCTACTTTTGTACCCAGCAGGTCTTCCTTGAAAGCATTCACCAATGTTCTCAATGACAGTCATTGTGCCTTCACTTACCAGAGTGAGCTTTAACTAAACTACACAATACCTGTTTTCTGAGGACAGACTGGGAGTAACCTGCCAGGGGTGAGCCTGCCTGAGCTGTGGGTCTGGCACTGTTCGGTGCTACAGGAAAATGCCAAAGTGCAGCCTGAGCTTTTGCAAGAACCTTCATTTCCCTACTTCTTCTACATTTGCACTACAGTGATAAATAATTGGGAGCCTGTATTTTCTTCCTGTCTTGTGAGATATAACTCTGGTTACCTAATAATATGTGATAGCATAAGTACTATTATGGTAATTGTAGTATGAGTTTATAGTCTCAGAAGTACTGAATCTCACACTGTGGCAGTGGCATCATTTTTCTAAAAGGAAAGTGGCAGAAAATGAAAATGTGATTTGACCAAAATTGAACAGTAGTTCAGAGATAAGAAAAGGAGTTAAAGACAGGTCCAAGACAATGAATACATACACCAGCCGAAACTCCTGTGTTGGACCTTGTGGTCTTTATGGCAGGGCCCTTCCCCTGCTATAGCCAAAATGTGTGAAGACTTATGAGGACCAACTTCCTGTATTCAAATAGGGGAACAACGTATGTGGAAAGAAGATTTGCCTTTAGCATCAGGGGAAAAACTTCAATCAATAGTACAATAAAAACCTCACTTTCATGTTATAAATGCACAAGTTGAAATCAAAGTTTTATTCTGCTTACTGACACACAGAACAAATATATAAACACAAATGGAGGGAATGCAAATTTGATTACTGGGTACAGCCTATAGTGTTTTAAAAAAGTAATACGATGAAGCTAGAACCAAATAGATCAGAACTTCTTGGGAACAGAATGTCACTATGAAAACACCCACATACACCCAAAGTGCAAATCAAACACGCATGCTAAATTGTGAAAGCAAAAGATCCGTTCTTAAGGAATCCATTGGGAGAATCAGTGCACAACAATACACATTGCACAGAACCTTCAGAAAACATAAAATGGCATGAAAGATGGCTGGTTTTCATATCAAGATGTTTAAAGCACGATTTAAAGGCTGAATCAGTGATGATTATTTTTCCCAAAGGGAGGAGGGAAACAGGTGACTGGTCTTACCATTCTTGTCTGCTCTTCTCAGTATCTAAATGAAAAGAGAGAGAATGGAATTACTTTTTTGATACGGGTTCAGGGCACATAAGGCTGTATTTAATGGGCATTCACAATTGAAGCGCTATATCACATTCAAGAATGCTGTATAAAACTGAAAAGCCTTCAGTGTATCTCCATTCTTCTCTTACAATATTGCTTTCTTTAACTCCTCCTGTGCTGCATGCACATAAAACCAAACCCCTAAGAACCAGCATTATTTACTAGTTTACACATGGCTTACAAGGATCATGTCCAGGCACAGAAATCCCACAAAACTACTGCGCTTATGGACTTGGGGATGGGAGAAGCCGTATAAAGAAGAAGAACAAGGGCACTAGGCAGCTGGGGTATGGTCTGAGCATCTGAAGTGTGGAGAAAGACTCAGGGTCTGGGTGTGTGGAGGGAGAACCCAGGAGAGGAGCTGGGTGGCACACAGTGATCAGACTGAGGGTGGCAGGCAGCAGTGTCAGCTGAGTGGGAGCAAATCTCAGGATTCCTCTGTTGGTAGGAAACAGATTTTGGAAGAAAGGTCTCCTCATACAAAGGCTGTGGAAGGACTCCAGCAGTTGCCCCCAGTGAAGACCAGCGGAATCCCATCTGAGGTCTCAGTGCAGGTGCCACCACCATAGCCTACTCCTTGGATCAATGGCTTTTGATAGGTCCCTGTTCTCAGGGTGAGGTGGTTTTGCTGATTAGCTGCCAATGGCAGGAATACGCTCTGCTTATAGTGCTGCAACTAAATGAAAAACCTGAGGATTCTGGTGCCACGTTCTGCTGGATCATCCTTGCTGAGTTCTGTCAGATGGCATCAGAGCAGAAATGACAAAACAATGACCAACAACCAGGATTTCATTTATGGCCTCTGAGCTGAACTTTCCTCCGGGTTCAGTTTACGTCATGTGTATGAAGGAGGCTTATCAGGATGGCACCTTCCCCCCTTGTATTTCCAGATAAATTAATTTTCTGTAAGAGGATTGGACTGTTTGGGGTTTTAAAGTTTATACTCTAAACTGGAAATTTCCTCCTAATGCTAACACAAAACTTTTGGCCAAGAGCAGAGCAAAGGAAAGAGCATTCAAAGAATTGTTGGAATAAAATAAAATCCTTTTACATGTAAATGTAAAATTTACATTTTGGGTTGGGTAAATTTTAAAATTTAAAATTTTACATTGCATCTTGGGCAAGGCATCTACACCTCCAAGAGTGTTGGTTGCTCCATCTTGGCTTATAGATGTGTAGGGTTGGGAGGCTTTGATTGACTAGAGGTGCCCCAAAGATATGGGTAAACGCAGGCCAAAAAAAATCTGCATAAAAATACTTTTTAATGAAAATAACACTACCACTGCCCTATAGAAATGTTAAGACAGTTTGGATGCAAGTAGGTATTTTGACACAAGAGCAGGGAGGAGGTTGCACTACAAATCAAGACTGCTGTATTTTCATTATTGAATGTTCCATATTTTGAATGGAAACAATAACTCAATGAAGAGATTTAAAGAAGTTCTTATGAAGCCTAGAGAAATTATTAGACAAGCAGACATGGTTTTGATTTTGCTTGAAGTAATTTGGGCAACAGCCTGGGGAAGTTAATCATAGAATCATAGACTCTTTTGAGTTGAAAGGGAACCTTAAAGGTCATCTAGTCCAACTCCCCTGCAGTGAACAGGGACATCTACAGCTAATGTGGTCATATTGGATAAAACATGTAGATAGAGGATCCTGAAAACAAGGTTTAATACACAACATGTCCTTTCCAGCAGATACTGTAGATTAACTCTGATATAAGAGTTGGTCTGAAGTAGATCACAGTTGGTGGTAGTGTTTGAATGCTATGAAGGTACATAGATACTCAGGTATGAAGATTTTCAAGTCTCATGAAATACAGAGGATTCCTTAGAGATTTTGGGGATGGAGTTTACCTTTTTTGCAGTGCTTGCCTTGGACCAAAGGAACTCACTCTCTGTGCCAAGCAAGCTTGGTCAACAAGTATTGCACCTGCATCTTGAGGGGCTGAGCTGACAGTCCAGTACAGCACCTGGAGGAGCAGGATGGGCACATGCTGGGCTGCTCCCTCACCGGGATTCCCTTACAGCTCTACTCAGCACCTCAAACCTATCAGGCTCTAGCAGGACACACTGAGAAAAACTCCACACTTCTGTAGGGTAAGATACTCCATAGCGGAAAGCCCAAAAAAAAAAAAAAAAAAAAGGGGAAAAGCCAAGCAATGCAGCTTGACAAATGATGGCTTTTTCACCCAGTGCCTCTCTGAACCTTCCCTAATTGCCAACCTGCTCTCCTGATACAGGCACACTGTTGGCAGCAAACTCGCTTTCCAATACAGGAGGAAAAGAGGAAGGAGAAAGGGAAAAGAAAAGGGAAAAGGCAAACGGAAAGGGAAAAGAGAAAAGGGAAAGACCCATAGCCTTGCTGAGCTTCATTCCTTTCCACACAGGAGAGGAAATCATAGCTCCGCAACAAAAAAAGAAAAGAAAAGAAAAGCAATAAACAAATACACTCCCATCCCCAGATGCTTGCGAATGATGCAGGGGGTCCCGGCAAGGCTGCCGCCTACTCACATCGCGGAAGATGCGCAGCCCCGCGCCCAGCTCCGCCGCCATCCGCCCGTATCAGCCGCCGTCACCGCCCGCAGCAGCACCGGGACCGCGGAGGTGAACCCGCCGCCCCCCGTCCCGTCCCGACCCCGGGGCTGGATGCTTTGCCGGGGGGGGCGGGCCGCAAGCTCCGCCCGCCGGGGGCTGGGTCCTGTGTGCGTCTGTTGGTGCCGAGGGTGAGCTCCCTCCAGTGGGTTGGGCAAATCATTAGAGAGAAAAAGAAAAAATGCCCCAAAAGCGGCTGGAGGAGAGCTCGAGGGATGGGGTAGACCCTGTGTTGGAAGATGGCACTCTGACATTCCTCTCTGGTCAGTTTTGGAGGTTGAGCCTCCTTTGTAGTCTTGCCAGTGTGGATAGGTGATGAGGATCAAGCATATTTTTGCTTCTCCATTATGGTGATGATAAAAAAAAGCAAATGGGCTTGAAAATAGGGTTCTATGTCTGAGAGCACTGTCCAGATGCTTCTTGAACTCCGGCACTCAGGCCGTGCCCACAGCCCTGTGCAGCCCGTTCCACGCCCACCGCCCTGTGGTGCAGCCCCTGTCCCTGACCCCCACCCGCCCCTCCCCTGACGCAGCTCCACGCCGTTCCCTCGGGCCCTGTCGCTGTCACACAGAGCAGAGCTCAGCGCTGCCCTCCGCTCCCTGTGAGGAGCTGCAGCCGCCATCACCTCAGCTCCTCTGTTCTACGCTGAGCACAGCCAGGGACCTCAGCTGCTCCTCACACATTTTGCCCTCCACAGCCTTCACCATCTTTGAAGCCCTCCTTTGGGTGCTCTCTAACGGCTTGATGTCCTACTGTTGTGGCACCCAAAGCTGTGCCCAGTGCTCAAGGTGAGGCTGCACAGCCTACTGATAGATCCTTGCAAGACCTTTCTTCTCTCAAGGGATTCAGCATTTCCTCCTAGTTTAGTGACTTTCACAAACTTACTTGTTATGCCTTCAAGTTCTACATCCAAGTCATTCAAAAGAACTGGCCCTAAAATGGAGGCTTATGGAATCCCACCTGTGACTGGGGTTGTAGAAGATTTATAATGCATTCACTCCTGACAGGAGTACTTTTGGTCTCTGACTGAGCCTCTTGACCCAGGCGATGCCCTTTAGCTTCTGCTTCTGGCAGATAACATGTAATTATCTACTATACGTCACAATCATGATATGATAATGTCATAGGTGATGTTAGAGTGAAGGTTTTACCTTAAAACACCTAAATGTATTAAAAGCCTCTGATACAGTATGGCATGTTCTGTGTGGATGTTCTTGCTTCTACTTTGTTCTCAGATTTTAAAAGAAAATCAGAGAATTCAGAGAGAGACTTGTCCAAAAGGGAAAACTGGGCATTTTGCAGGGTGAGAAAATTGCATCTTGTTTACTGAAGGTGTCTTGAAAGACATGGAAAATCATCTCAGGCTATTTTTGCTTTTTAATAATACTGAGAGGCGTCCATTTAATCTGCTTCTTGTGAAAGAAGTCTGGATCGTTGTTTCTTTCCAGATAGAGAAAGAAGTCCAAAGGTTGCCTCAAGAGCCAGGACAGTGAATAGAGATATGGAGAAGCTTCTCTAAGTTGTATATGGGCTTGTTTTTGTCAACTGTTATAACAACAGTAATAATAATGAAGCATATTTTAATTGAATTACTATCTTGAAATGAAAACATTTTTTTCTGAAGAACTAATATATTTCCCATTTGATTGGTCTTAAGAGGAATACTTTAGGTCCATCTAGAGAAATCTTTCTTAAAATTAGTGAGAAATTTTATTGGCAAAAATATACATTTACCAAAATAAAACAGACCTTACAGGAATATAAAGAAGTCATATTTCCATCATTAAATAATATTATTTGCAAACCACCTTTGCATGACACAGAAGTGTGGAAGAACTATTAAAGTAATGAACATTGTCAGAGACCATTTAGTTTTAAGGTTTAAATGAGCAAATAAATTTGTGAGGGGAGTAGCTGCATAACTTTCTGATGAGACCTTTTTATAACTACTAAACATTTTTTTTAGAATGCCTGAGTTTTAACAGCACAAGGAGGATGAAAACTCTGAATTTCACTGATTTCTCTATGTATTCAGTGATTCCTCTGAATCAGTGGGGAGTGGGCAGTGGGGAGTGGGCAGTGGGGAGGCTATTGGGATATGCCATGGCTATGGGGATAAAGCCATATGAGGACATGGGAGTGCAATTACATGCAGTTATGTTCTGAAATCGCCATGGGAGGTTAGCAGAAGCTAGTGACCAGTGATCTGGTAACTTCAGCAGCCATAAAGCTGTACGGTTCATAATCAATTAAAAGAAATGGAGCTGTCTGGGATGTGTGTGAGAATACAGCATAAAGCTGCCTGCTCTTTTTCTTGCTATGTTCACATCATTAAGCTTGCATTTAGGAACCAGCCTACTGCACCAATGTCTTCACTCATGTGAAATGAAAGGAAATAATCAGTACTTAATGGTGTTGCCCTTTTTTCTGAGAGAAACAAACATAAGAAAAACAGCACCAACAGCTACCCTACACTTACTGTGTAGCGGGCTGTGCAACAGAAGCCCTCAGCAATGGGATAAATGAAACAGCTTCCTTTATACTGAGGAAATGTAAGAGTTCTGACTCTCTAATACAGTTACTAAGTCACTTTATGATGGTTAGCCATTGTGTTGCTTCTAAATGTCAGGAAAATGCTCATATCAAAGTAGAACATTTCCAATTGAAGACTAGCTCGCACGCTATGGTAGCCCACGGGTCTGTAATGAAAAGTACTCTTTGGCAGAGGAAATATATCTCCTTTATGGTCCTTTTTTGACTGTAGGAGTGGAATGGTAGCTACAGAAAGAGTTGAACTAGCATAATATGATGTCTCTCTGTAGCTCTCAGAACATGGTGTTTTGTCATGGTTTGAGCATCTGGCCTAATGCCCTATAGGCAAACCTCAAATCCCCCAAACCCATGGTCAGCTCCTTTTCCTCTGTTCCCATATCCACTGTTTGATAGAAGAGAAGCCAAAACACTCTCCAACCAGAATCCAGAGTAGACAACTGGGATGCAGAATGTACATCAGCAGGTGAGTTGAATCCTGTCTGTGTGCACTGGAACTCTTTTCTTGTTCACCAGGAAAAGAAATATGGTGTAAAGCCATAATAGCACGAGAAGAATTAAGCAGCTGATTTCCTTGCTGGTGTGACGCTTCCTACAGCTTGCACTAAAACTTTATTTCGCTCTTCTTTTTTATTTGCGTGCTCTTTCTATACCTGTTTGGGAAAATCATGGTTTATGTAGAGGCTCTCAGTATTATTTTTCCAAGCAGTTCTACGTATTGGACTGACTCAGTCAGTAGGAAACGTGAGACCTCTCCTGGGATCTAAGGCGGATTTCAGAGCAGCGGCTGTGAACCCTAGTCTCTCTTCATTACCCCCTCCTTTCCATCTGTAGGAGATAAACAAGTCTTCTGGGATGAAAAAGTATAATTATAAAAACAGTAAAACAGGAATGGTTCTGATTTCAGTAATGCACTGCAGCACACTCAGAGTGCCAAGAGTAAACTAGGTGGGCATCACTGTACAAAGCCTATTGGTTGTTCCTTGCAAGAAGTAAAACTTTTCATAATTTTCACACACTCTCACATACAGCCAGACAATGTTTTTAGTACATTGTTTTAGGGACGTGTGAAGTATATAAGATGTGTGATGTTAATTAATATACCACAGAGAGTTCTCTATGCATGCTCTGTTTACAGCCAGTCCTGCAGGAGCATTTTAGAAGCAAACAGTGTAGTAAAATGACTTTAATGGGGCACCCAGCAGAGACATGGTTCATGTTGAGAAAAAGCCTGCTGTGAGGCTGGATGCCTAAGTCAGATATTTACTTTAAAGATCTAAGAAAAGAAACAAAGGGGAATATCAAAACATGGCAGAACCAGAAGCATAACAGTGCAACAGCGCAGTAAAAGAAAAGATCTTTCCTTCTTTGTATTTGGAAAGAAAAAAAAAAAAAGGTAGAAGAAAATGCCTGTTGTCAGTCTGAAGCTAAGTATTTAAATATTTAAATGTTGAACCCAAACACAAAGAAGTCCAGTTCACAGTACTCAGATATAAGCAATGCTCCTGAGCAGATTCTAAGCCTCAGCTCCTTTCCCCTTCATAAGGGAAATCAAATGTTTAGCTGCATTACAAAGCTTTAATCTGTCATTATTTGTAAAACCTGGGAGGACAGTTCACTGAAGAAGCCAAGGGGAGGGAGAAGAAGAGGCTTCTTCAGAGGCGAATGCTTCTTCAGCATTGACTACAGAATAACTTTAGGTTTATTCAAGTGCCTGAAGTTTGTTGGGGTGTGTAATTAAATACAGTTCCATGCCTCTGTATCCTCCCACCAATGTTCTCACATGAGTGATGTGTATTGAATGGTAAAAGTGATAATTTCCACTGAGAAAAAATGCCATGCTTTCTGCATCACACTTGAGCTAGAAGCAAGCATGTATACACACATACATCCACATAAGAAATGGCACAAACTGCAGTAACCGAGCAGCAAGTTCAGCTTAAACTGTAGGATTTCATTTCAGTGTGATGCAGATCTGTTAATATAAAATGATCTGTCATTAAAAGCTTGCTTGTAAGGCTGCAGTATTTTTAGGCTGAAGCAGAAAGATCTATAAAAAAGGCATTTGTAAACAGCTTACTGAATTCAAACAAACAAAAGAGGAATACTTCCTTTGGAGATTGCAGTGGTTGCAGCCCTGTCAATGTGTCAGATCGGAGTGCTCTCCTGTGAATGGCATGCCCAACTCATCCTTGTGTGTCCAGCAAGTCCAAGCGTAGGCTGAAGCAAGTGGACTTGTATTGTTACCACAGATAGTGGTAAGGAAGAGGTTTAACACTGAAGATGTCCTGCAGAAAAGGTTTATTACGCAGTATGGCAATCTGGAACAATGTCTAAGATCTATGACACCAAGTCACGCTGTGCTTTCCCCCGATATTGGGTGAGTTTTGGATTCACTTATTTATGATTGTTTATGTTGGAAGTGTCAAAGGCAGGTTACCTTCAACACAAGTTATTTTTCAGGAGTTGAGTGTGATGTGACTCACCTTGGGGTGAGCTGGAACAGAGAGAGGGCTCTTCTAGGTGTGTTTTTGAACCATCACTGTATGGGCATGCAGTTGGTGTGCTCTGAGATTACTATGATGTAATGATGGGATTACCATGTGAGACAAGCAAAGGATTGACTTGCTTCTGGACTTTTGTGTGAGGTAAATTATAGTTTGGGATTTTGGGAAAGTGTTGGTGCTTAACTTCTGCCTTCAGTGTTCAAATCTTTTGCTAGGTGCAGGTCACTGTCCCTCAAAGGCAATAGGGTTTTAATTGTATGAATCTAATGGCAAAATCATGGATCTGAAAAGGGTTTCTCAAATTCATTTCTGTATCTAGATTTGAGAAAGTAAAGAATATTTTTTTTTTAGAAATACTGTATTATCACAGTGGTTTTATGAAATGAAGAATTTTTGTTTGGCAGTTGATGAAATCCTGCTCTCAGAAACAGTTACCTGCCTTATTCCATCCTTACAGCCATGCCTGAAGCTCAACACTGCTGGCAGTGCCCTCTCCTTTCAGCCTCCACAGGTGATATTCACAGCCTCATAGCAGATCTGCTGGTACTGCTTACCTGAAGGAAACCCAAAGGCCTTCCAATATGTTTGTGATCATACTACTACAGTTGTAGCTCACACTCTGTTTTGCTTTCAGAAGAGTTTCTTCAGGGACTGAATTCTTGCTCGAAAAGTATATATAGAGCTATCTTATTTCAAAACAAATCTCTATAATCTATATACTAATAAAGTGTTCAGTTGCTACCCAGCTGTTGGCATGTTCCATTTGAGGCTAATGCAACAGAATAAAAAAAAAGGAGGGGAGTAATTAGGGTATGATGTTCTCTGTTATTGATTTTAACAATAATGAATGCAATTAATAGAGTCCTATTTGAAGAAAATGTTCAGCTAAATGAAAGAACCAAAACCTTTAATGCGGATGGAGTTCAGCTTTGGAGAAATTTCTGTCCTGGATAAATTTCTATTCAGGTGCAATTTGGGATTACAATTCAAGGTAATTTTTAGTAATGAAAGTCAGTGTTCGCTTGCTTCTGCATACTGTGTTTCTTTACAGAAATTCTACATAAATTATTCCTAGAGAAATTCTACTTACAGGTGGGATTTGAGACTGACAATAGCAGTAAATGATCTGTAGAAACACTTCCCACTAATGCTGTTTTTATCACAGAGACAGGACCGTGAAGGGGGTTCAATGCCACTGTGCTAACCTAACACCATGACAACCAGGTTAAATTCCTGTCCATACAGCAGACTTTCTGTAAGATCCTAGACCAGTAGCTTCATAGCACTGGTGTATCTAGGAGCCCCCAGATGGAGAAATTATCCTGTCCCATCATCTGGGTCATTAATGAAGACATTAAACAGTACTGGCCTCAGTACCAGCCCTTGAGTACCCCACCAGTGGCTGGCCTCCAGCTTGCCTCAACCAGTCTGCCTGGGGCAAGGAGGCTCAAGGGGGATCTTGTCAGTGCATGTGAATACACAGATAGAGGGAGAGAGGAAAACAGAGTTCTACAATATATGATCTCAGAGTGTGGTCCCTCTCTGTGTTACTAGCAGGGAACAGTGAACAAGACTTAAGGATATCCTTTCTCTACAAAGGCCGAAATACACAAACTTTACCATCAAAGAATGCAACAAAACAGCAGAGAGTTGAAGAGAGGCATTTTTAACAGTTAGTAAAAAACCCATTTAAATTAATGGGAATTGCAAGACTGAGTTTTCAACATGGAATCCTTATCCTCTTTGTGAAATTTTAAAGATTCTTTTATTCTCCATTAAAAACTAAATAGATTATATTTCTTTGGTCTGTTTCTGTGCTCAGCTACATTAACATAAGAAAAGAAGAATTATATCCCTTGGTATGAGTTTGTTGATCTCTGGAGAGTCCCCTGAATAGATACTGCTTGTGTCAGTAGAGGATCTAAGGGTATGAGAAAAGAAGTTGGCTTCTTTCATTTCAATTAGTGTGAGACTTGTAGGAATCAATCAGTATCTCCATCTTTACCCTTCCCTTCCCTCCAGCTCATTTTCCATGGCAAGAGTGGTTTACTTGGATGAAATGCAGCAAATTTGGAAAGGCCAGTTTTTCATTTGGATAGTCAGAATTCTGATTTTCTACAGAAGAATGTGACTAATGAAGTCATTTTATTACTCCCCTTTGGATACAGATTAGATGACTAGATATAGTTATTTCTGATCAGCATATGTCAATATTTAGATGAGTTTATGTTTAGACATTGATTATTTTGCCATAAAAGGATCTCTCTGGACCTCTCAAAATCTCTGGTATTTGTGACAATTAGCAGTGAATTCAGCAGTACATAAATGGATGAAAAGTTAATATTTTTATGGCAGACACTCCTAGAAATCCTAATAAGGGATCATCATCCTGCTATGCTAGATAACAGGTGTGGGGCAAATGGCAAATCTCACTGGTGAAAGACACAAATCACCCTAGTTGTATTAGGATGAAATTCCATCTCCTTGCATAGTCCTTAATGTATATCTGCTTCCATTTACCTCAGATCATCTCTTCATTTGTTAAAGTTATAATAAAAGCACATGTGCTGGAGATAATAGACCTATCCCATCCAGTTCCCTGTGATACACTGATGGAATAACAATGGGCTTCAATTTTCATAATATTTTCTGGGTCATTCAAAGCAGTGAATTTATGTCCCATAAACCCATATTAGAAATACTGTTGTCTCCCAGAGTGTATTCACTGCCTTGTGGATTGTTTTAGAAAAAGATTTTTCAAAATTCATTAGTATTGGATTAAAATAGGAATTGCTGTCAAACTTACTTGTTATTCAAAAATGGACAGTAGTTGCAAATGTAATGGTCTGTGGGACAGTGAGAATTTGCTGGCGTTAAAGAATTTTCTAGCTTAAAAAATATTTTGCTAGAAAGCTATCTTATAATCACTGTAACAATCTACTGAAAGTAATCTAAAGTTGCAGTATTCTATCCCATCTCAGTCAAAACTGGTTTCTATTCAAAAATCTTTTGTTTTGTATTTTTTTTTGTGTTAAATATATAAATAGGTAATAATTGAAAATGAAAAATTTCAGATTTCTCTTTGCTTTACGAGCTCAAACAGCATTGCTACTCAATTGGAAATAATAGCTTTTGGGCTAAAATAGGATATATTTTGCTCATCTCCCCCCATCTCCCTCTAATTCATAAAAAAACACTGTATTAATTTTTAATTTTAATTTGTGCTATGGTGCCTTATCCAGTTGCATATAGCTACTACAGCTGTGCCATCTTGTGGTCTGCGCAAAGCTGAAAGGTTTTGCAGACAGAATTTACTGAAAGTGTAACAACTTGTCATCACTTTGGGCCCCTCTGTACAAGAAGGACATGCTGTAAAGTGCTCAGAGCAGAACAGCAGAGCTGGTAAAAGGATTAAAAACAAGATTTGTGAAGAGCGACTGAAGGAGCTGGTGGTGTTTAGTCTGGAGAAAGGGAGGATAAAGGGAGAACTCGTGGCTCTCTACAGCTACCTGGAAGGAGCTTGCAACAAGGAGCTGTGGATCTCTTTTCTCATATGACAAGTGACAGGACACAAGGAAACTGCAACATGTTGCAATCATGGGAGGTTTAGATTGGACATTAGAAGGAATTTCTTCACGGAAGGGATGGTTAAGCATTGGGAAGGACTGCTAAAAGATGCTGTGGAGTCACTATCCCTGGAAGTATTTAAAGACACGGGGGCAGTGTGGGACATGATTTATGGTGGACTTGGTAGTATTAGGTTGATGGTTGGACATGGTAATCTTAAAGGTCTTTTCCAACATTAGTATTTCTGTGATTCCATGATCAACCAGATGCAAGAAAGCTTGAATCAAATGTTTGCGCTTTGTTAAGCAGAGGATCTTGACAGTTTCACAGAGAAGAACTGCAAGCACTTGCAACCCAGACGAGAATTTCCAGAGGAGGAATGCATGAGGCTTTCGCAGCCAGCTCCCACCAGCAGAGTGGTGCAGCTCAGGGTCCAGGGTACTGTTGCTGAGCAGCCCTAGAGCATCTGGTAAGCAGCAACCGATGCACTTTGGGGCTGGAGCAAAGGAGAATTGTGAGTACAGTTAGAGATGACTGAATCCACTGCAGATCCTTGGAGAACTCTTCCAGTGACCTTCTTCCGGCACAGTTATTTTCTTTTCAATAGAATCAGATTGTTATCTTCCCTCTCCCAAATCTCATTCACTTTTATGGTTCTTTTATGAGTTCCTTTCTCATTCATCTAGCAGATATGGTCCCATGTGGCAGTGCATTAAATGTTTTCCTGAAATTCAAATAGATGAGATCTGCATTTCCTATGCAGACCTGTTAGCATATCAAAGAAGCATAGCCTGGCATGATCTACTATTGGTAAACACATGCTGCCTTTGATCTCATTTTCTATTAACCTCCATGGGCTAAAATGATAATAGATGTGCAGTGTTTCTAACTAGAAATCAGAGTTCCCACGGGTCTCATTTTTATTTCTGCTTTAATGGTTTCCTTTTGTTCACTTCACTCTTGCTTTTACATTCATGAGTACGAACGTGAGGTTAAATAAGTATACAGATAATGCTCCTGAAAAGCAGGAGGTTAACAGCTGAGCAGCTGAACACCATTAATCTACACATCAGGTACAGCACAGGCTACAGCTTTAGGAAATGCACTCACATCTGTTGCAGACTGCACTAGAGAAGACTGGACAGGAAGGGTGGGTGCAAAGGCCTAGAAGACAATCTGCAACAGGCTGAGGGAGCTGGGCTTGTTCAGCCTGGAGAAAAGAAGGTTGTAGGGTGACCTCACTGCAGCCTTTCAATACCTAAAGGGAATCTACAAACAGGAGGGGAATCAATTCTTTGAAAGAGTTGATAACAGCAGGAAAAGGGGAAATGGTTTTAAGTCAAGGGAGGGAAGATTTAGGTTGGATGTCAGGGGGAAATTCTTTACAGAGAGAGTGCTGAGGTGCTGGAACAGGCTGCCCAGAGAGGTTGTGGATGCCCCGTCCCTAGAGGTGTTCAAGGCCAGACTGGATGGAGCCCTGGGCAGCCTGGTCTAGTATTAAATGGGGAGGTTGGTGGCCCTGCATATAGCAGGGGGGTTGGAGCTTGATGATCCTTGAGGCCCCTTCCAACCCAGGCGATTCTGTGATTGTATTCAACAGCCTGTCTTGCTCCAGTTAACAGACATGAGATGGTTAGTGAAGAATATACTCAGTGTAAGGTTAAGACTCAAATATTTGCCTAACCATTTTTATTATAAGACTTGGTTATCTAGGCTTGGGGGTGGGGAGCATTACATTATAGTAATGCAGAAATAGTTACCACCGCAGTGCCACAATGTTCAACGAGGTTTCCAATTGGCTGTGTAGATGAGGGGTGCACATTCTCTTTCTTGGTCAATCACGGGGAAGTTTCTGCAGGAAGGGGAAAAAAACATACCACAATAAGAAGATGGGGCAAAAGAAGCACACATCTTTTTTTACAGTCCTTATATAAACTGTCCAGTTCTTCTCGGATTGCCAAGAGTAACAGTGCATCCAACACAGGTGCTACAGTGCAGGCCTACTGATATCAGAGCAGCCAGGGCACCCACACAGGGCTGAACTACCCCATTTTCAGAGTAGTCTAGAATGCAACAGGCATCAAGACATTCTTCTTCACTGTTGCTGTCACCCCTGTGCAGGCAGAAATGCATCTAGTTGTTCTTGCATCTCACAGCAATCTTTGAGACAAAAGCACTTTTTGTATATTGTCTTGAATCATAGAATCATAGAATCACCAAGGTTGGAAAAGACCTACAAGATCACCCAGTCCAACCATCCACCCATCACCAATAGTTCTCTCTCAACCACATCCCTCAACACAACGTCTAAACATCCCTTGAACACCTCCAGGGTTGGCAACTCCACCACCTCCCTGGGCAGTCCATTCCAGTGCCTGACCACTCTTTCAGAAAAGTGGTATTTCCTAACATGCAGCCTGAATCTCTCCTGGTGCAGCTTGAAGCCATTCCCTCTAGTCCTATCACCAGTTACATGAAAGAAGAGGCCGACCCACAGCTCACCACAACCTCCCTTCAGATAGTTACAGAGGGCAATAAGGCCTCCCCTTAGCCCCCTCTTCTCCCAGCTCCCTCAGCAGCTCCAGACCCCTCACCAGCTTTATTGCCCTTTTCTGAACACACTCCAGGGCCTCAATGTCTTTCTAGCAGTGGGGGGCCCAAAACCGAACACAGTACTCGAGGTGCAGCCTCAGCAGTGCTGAGTACAGACGGACAATTACTTTCCTGCTCCTGCTAGCAACACTATTTCTGATACATTTCTGTATGGGAACTGCTGAATCACAGCCTGAACCTCTGATTGATCACCTGAGCTGAGCAATGAGTCAGCCACGGAAGCACGAGTGAAGGCAATTCACCTGTGCTGCTGGATGGGGTGGAGCTTGGCTCTACTTCTCTTAGACCACCATTTAAGAGCTGACTACCAGTAGGGAAGTGCCTCTTCTGGAGGGTCCTCCTTTTGGAGTTTTCCAGCAAGCCCCTGACAAGAGTTAGTTTTCTATCTATCCTTTTTTGGTATAATAACCTGCTTAGCCAAACTCTCTTATATATTTCCAAATTATAAAATCTGTATTTTCATTGATTATGCAATTTTTTATACAGCTATACACCAAATTGGTCAGAAACAATCAATAGGATTCAGACTAGTCTTGCCCTGCCTCTGGGCATGGACATCCATCCTCATCATGTTGGATGATGTTGAACTCCATTCCCTGAACAGAACCGCCAGCTGTCTCCACCCACAGATACCTCTTATGAGCAATATTACCAAGTCTCTGAAGAGTGTGTGTTTCTCAGGTTTATTTTTTAAATAGTCTACTCTTTCACTTCAAAGTTCAGTTCTTTTTTTCTCTATTGCAATTTTGCAGGAAAAAAAATAACAAAAAAATCAAACTTTTCAGCTTAAGAGCAAAATGATCCAGGCTGCAGGCATGCTGTGGTCTTCTATCTGAACTCTGATCTGCCATGGGAGGAGTGCTCCTCTTTTAATTTGGATTTTACTTGTTACACTGCAGCTTAATGCTGTCTAACTGAAAGCTTTAGGGAATTTTCTCCAGTCCATCCTAATTAAAGTGCTAGAACAGCATATTTTCAGTAGATGCACCTTATTCTTGCACTCAAACAGTGTTGGTTGAACAGTCTGTTTGAACAATTTTTTTGACTTCTGTGTTTGCTCAGAACTAGACAAGTAAATCATTAAACATGTTTGTGAATTAAACACTTGACAAGATTTGTAATACGTTAAAATTGTGTTGACAAATACTCAGATAATTGTTTCTTAAAAAGTAGGAGGAACAGGATATTTATTTCAACTTTTTAAATATATATTTTAGTAACTTTAAAGGGATGAATAATTGTTTGAAAATCTCTCATTTTCAAGTGTAAGCATGGTGTTTATATTTATTTTAATGGAATTTGAGTTTATTATGTATTTAAACAAAAATCAGAGCTGTAATCAATCATTTAGCAGCGCAAAAGTGGTTTGAACAATTTAACTAATTTCTTGGTTTTGTAGTTTCCAGTCAGTGCTTGAAACTTTACACTTTAGAAGAAATTCTGAATCTTACCTACTGAGTCATTAAAACAAGATTTCAAGCTATGCAAAGCTAACTTCATGTTCTTACTTGTATGACATTCAGCAGGTTTTTTCAGACTAGAGAAAGTCACTGTGTAGGGAAAGGGATTTACCAGCCACATCTGTTTCCTATCTTATATTGGTTTTTTTTCTCTATTTTGCCTTTAAATTTCTACCACTGGAAGGTACACAGGGCAGAGTTACCATGCCTTCTTACTTGCTGCTGTCAGCAGTGAGGAATGTAGAGGCAATTGAACAGTAAGCATAAGAAACTTCCCGGTGGGTCTCAGCTGGAAAGGAAGCAAATTACATTTAAGGCATCTTTAAGCTACTCAGTGAAAGAACATCATCACTTTCTGTGATGGGAATTCTGTTTCTGGGAATAACTCTGGACTATCTCAACTAAGGGAAACAATGTGTCTGCAGAAGATGAAGACCCTGGGTTCATTGGAAATGCCGCAGACAGATTTTTTCTCACTGAGACACTGAGGTGCTGCAAAGGGACGGTGCATCCTCTCCTGCACCTTAGGACAACACACACTCTTTACTCAGTATGTGTCACATGCACAGACAGAAGGTGTCCATGGACAGAGGGATTCAGCCACTGTTGGTACTAGCAGCCTCCTTCAGTGGGTGAGCCATAGTGTTCTCTGCATTCCTTCTCTATCTGATCATATCTTCATGTCAAAGGTCAGATGTCCACGTGAATGCAATAAATGCTTGTAATCTCCTGCAATTCAGCCTTGATTCCAGTATTGGTATTTGTTTTCCACTTGTCTCATTCCTGTCCTTCAGAATAGATGTAGGGTCTAAATCTATGCAAAACAGACAGGTAAATATTTGTCAGTGGTTACCTTTGCCTTTTTCCTGCTCGCCAATCTTCTGCCTTGACTCCCTTTGGCTTTGTTGTATCCAGCCTGCTTCTACAGCTGAGCACTGCTTCTTAGAATTTTTCACTATATTCAGACAAGAGGAAATCTCCATCGACTTCATTTGCAAGAGCAGATAGTGGAATTATACAATCAGTCTCTAGTGCCTTTTCATCTTCTCTCTAATTCTCTAAAGAGAACCAGTTAATTTCCTCATTCTCTTCCAAGCACACCCACTCTTTGGAAAGCTTTTTCCTATGAGTTGAGATACTGTATGTGTATTTTGCAACTTCAAGCCTTACTTCTTCCTCCTGATCTACCCATCATTCCAGTCATCTCTGAAATTCAGAAAGGACTCATTTAGTGAGCACTTCCTTCCAATATACAAAGCTAAATATAAAGCTGGAGTATATTGTAGATTTACATCATTTACTACTATATCTTGATATCCATATTTAGCCTTTAGGCAATCTGTAGCTATAAAATGCCATATAGAAAAATATCTTTATTGTAATACACTTTTGAACAGGCAGATGGAGTAAGAGACTCACCCAGGAAAAGTGGTGCTGAAAGTGACTGTTAGACCTCCTGTTGCTGAGTTTCAGAAGAACAGAATTGTGGAAAACAAAGGATAAATTTTAAAAGGTAAAAGTTACTGCAGGTTAAATTCTTCTTTGGGAAATGAAGTTTTGTTAACAACTGAACCTTCTAAAACATTCACTGATTTTCATGAAATACTACAATGAAAAGAACTGCCAAGTGCTTTAATAAGATCAGTGTGATAAATTCTCATCCTTTATAGAATATATTTTCACTGTTTGAAACTCAAAGACATTAATTAGTTAATTAGTTAAATAGTTATCTTAGGGAAATGCATTTTTTTCCTGAAATAGCATCTCCTCCAGAAATTTACATTTCGAGAAATTATAAAAAGTTCCCATTCAGAATGAGAACAACTTTTAGAATCAGAATTTTCTACAAGTTCTGATTATTGAGCAGCTGCAAATGATTGCTATCACAGAAGTAACCTGAGAGTTTCACTGGAGATGATAAAGATGTTTAGAAATTAATTCTAAGAATGGAGAACAGAGTCACATTTTTCCATCACTTCTGTCAATTCCTCTGGTGGGAAGAATAATGCTAATGTTTTTTTGTTCTAGATCTGATCACTAAATTGTAATGTTTTGATGTGAACTGATGCAACTGTCCATGTTTCAAAGAGATGAGTGCATTTAAAACATAGTTAAAGGTTAATTTTTCTTTTGTTAACAAGCACGATGATACAACAGAAAGTTAAAAAATAATTAAATGCAACAATTAATTGACTGCATGGAAAAATATTGCTATGTTCTGAAAATCCAAAAGGACTTTGTGGGAAAAAAATGCATTGTGGGAAAATTTCATATAACAAATGCTGTCTTTGGAAACAAAATACTGCTGATAGGAATACTGACCTCCAAGAAGATACCAACCGTTGTTCATCTCTCATTCTTTTGTTGATCTAGATTTAATACTGATGTTGATCCGGATCTTGTTGCAAGTGATGACTGAACCCAACTATTTGATCATCAATTTAATGCTGGGGACTTACACCTTGATGAAATGTGTTATTTTACATCAGCACATTTCTGTTAGACATAGGTCAAATATACCACTGGGACAAACATCAGAACCAGGTATTTTGCATATTGTTGTTTGTCTTACAGCCCGCAGCTCGCTTCTGTCCCCTGCATCATTATCTGCTAAAACTTCTGCACTTGGAAATCTGCTGATTCTGGGAAGATTACTAATAGCTCATGAGGCAGAGCAAATGCTGCCTCGTTCTGCTGCTTATACAGTTTTAACAAAGGAAGGTAAGGCTTTGTTTCCAAAACAAGCAAATTCAAACAAAGCTATACAAAAAAAGCATGGTTAATCTCTGATGAGATTTGCACAAATTTCAGTTGGGTTAGCACATCACCAGTTACGTCAACACAGTACAACCATGTAAAAAATAAACACTTTTTAATTATCAAGGTGGTGATTATTCATTATTGAGCATTGTGTACAATATGAATTGTATATATACTATTATATGTGTACATATACATTTCATACATATTACACACATTATACATTTTATACATTAAATTGCATTTACTGTTGTCAGTGGGAATTACATGTCAGGATAATGTTTTCCTATTGCTCTGGTTACTTTACCTTACTGTGCTTTGAGATGACATGCTAGTATAGGTCTCCCCTCTTCTATGCATAGGTTTCAAGCTGCTTTTGCCTCTGTGCTTGGCTCTATATTGTTTCCTTCTCCAAATTTTTCTAGTGTTGCTCTTTTTCATAGGCACTTGGAGAAGAAAACAACAGTACATTGAAACTACTGTTTACTAAAATGCTTTACCAAAACAGCTTTTTGTTTTGGCATCACTTCTGGTTTCAGCCAGGCTTCTGGGTCTAAGTGCAGGTCTTGCTTTGGTTTTGTACATCAAAAATATGAAGTGGTTATGAAGAGCCTTCCACAAACAAATTCTCTCTTCCCCTTCCACTTCCTCCTTCTCCTCTCTTCTTCCTTTCCCAAGTCCCACTGGCAAGTCCTTTGAATAACCAGACAGTATAATTAGTACTAATTAGTATTTCCATCTCTGCTTTGAAGGATCAGCGTGGTTCTTCATGACAGAAGGAAAACAATATGGAGTACAATCATTTCATCTAGAAGATCAGGTTCAAGAGAGGGGCCGAGAGAACCTCTACATCTAGACATGAGGCGAGTGGGTGAGCTTGTGTGGAAAAGCTAGGTCAGAGCTGAAGAGACTGAAGAGAGAGCATACATTGGCACAATCTGTTGCAGGATTTTATACTTACTTAAAACAAGAATTCAGAAATTCTTTGCTGCACAAATAATTTTTGCATCAAAGCAGGCAAATGCTTTTTATTCCTCTCTTTCCTTTGCTTGTGTGTGTGTGTACTGCAGGAATTAGAGTTTATAGATTCTCAAACTGTCTGTAAATTATGGAAATTATTCCTTGTGTGTTTTGGCAGAGGGTCTGAGAAGAAAAAGCAGCTGTAGAAAGGCATTTGATACACATTTGTTGGCGTAACAGTAAATATGAACAAAACTGTTCTAGGAAACATCTCTGAGAGGGGAACAAGTATCAAGACTGTCCACTTCACTGATAATTTTATACTTAGTGACAAACCTACAGATTTATTTGTTTTCTGCCACACTAATGAATTTCTAAGGGCTTGAGCTTCCCCTTTCAGCTGTTCTGTGAGATTCGCTCTGCCAGTCATCCTCTGCTGAGAAGTTCCTGAATCCCATGTGTTCATGGGTCAGAAATCCTGGTCTCTTATAGGTTTGAGCTGCACCTGGAAAGGCTTAGAAACCCACTGCTGAGGATTCTGAGCATTGCTTTTTAGCTCTGACTATGCCTGTTTCCTTCTCTGTAGTCCCCAGCACTAAAGCTGGCTATCTAAGCTCTTCTATTCCATACAGTGCTATAATTCTGCTCAGTTACAGATCCTGAGCAAGCTTACATGGTCATAAACTTTCTCAAAAGTATCTAGACATGGCTAAGAAACTGGTGGTTTGTATCAAGGTCTTATTCATAATTGTCTCTGCTCACACTGGCCAAAATCTCTCTTGATAAGGGAACTAAAGCTGTGCAAGCTCCTAAAAGCTTTTTTCAAGAGCACATCTGGCCCAGTTCAGCGAGAAGTTGATCTCCACAAAGAGAAATGAGATTTTCTGCACCCACTGCAGTGCATGTAACCAGCTGCAGGTCTGAAACTGGTTCAGTTTGTTGTATGGGAGGGGTGTAATTTATGCCGTTTCCTCTTCTTTCTAGATACGAGCATTTGCCCTCTCCTCCTTCCTATATGATAAAGGAAATGACAAAGAACACTTCTTCCATCTCACAGTCTAAGTTGCTGGGTTGTGGGAGATCCATAGAGGACATTGTTGATAGGACATCACTGATAATCTCAGGCTCATACTGTATAAAACTCAGAGAAACTGCCAAACTAAATCATTGTGGAACACAGCTCTAGCAGATTAATTTCACTTTGAGACTCTTCTAAACAGTATGCCAGCATCTTTTGATTGATTGATTTCTAATGCTTTTAAAGGAGTCATACTGTATGCAGAGGAGTGCCCATCATAAGCATTTGCAAGGGAGATGACCTTTCAAATTTATCTCTTGACTTTTGTCCAGTTGTTAAAGAAATGATATTTTTTCAGGACCTGGTCTGCATTGGCTAGGAAGCAGAAATAGCAGTGCAGGAAGCAGCAAATAGTTTCCTGTTTTATTTTTAACCTGTCCTTTCACTTATTTAACAACTTGATATGTCGTAAAATAATAATATTTTTTTCCTTTATTTTTGGTTTTATTTTAGCTGTACTATAAAGTGATGTCCAAAATAAGCACTGGGAAAAATCTGCTTCTGCTACCACTTTCTAGAGCTGTGCAAGCTGTACAGGCTTTCTTTTATGTAAGCAACCTTGCAACCTCCAGCCATTTTTTACAAAACAAGTCATCTCCGTATCTGGTGGCATTTGTGTAGGTACTAGATTTAGTTGTCAGAGCAGAGTTTTGTTTACATGATCAAGTGATTCACTGTGTATCTGTTGACATCAGTGTTACCAAGGGATAAGGGATTCCAAGACACGGGGCTTCTGATCTTCCAAGAGACATCCTGTATAACAGTCCCCTCAGAAAGCAGAAGGGTCAGCTGTAAGTTTAAGCCACTTTGATGCAATAGTAAATTCTCATCTGTTCTTCACTGAAAAAGGACCATGTGGTTTAGCTCAGAAGGCTGCTGAGATTACAGTAGGCTTTCTTCCTTTACAGGAGGCCCTTCTGTCTTGAAGCTACTAGCAGGAAAAACAAAAAGTGATGCAGAACTATAAGGTGTAAATAACAGTGTAATCTCTGTGACTTAGAAAACTCAAAATAAGTTTAACCACTTCTTTGTGAGTTTGAACTGACCCTTTGTGGAAATACAAGAAATAAAGTGTAGCTGCTGCAATAGTAGCACTAGTTGTGCTAGTTCAGAGTAAGCTGAAATTTAATTTAAAAAAAAAAAAAAGGAAAATGGAGAATTGTATTGTTTGCTAATTTATACCTTAAATAACTTCAGTGGGACTGGATGTGGTACAGCTTCCCCTGTGAGGAAGAAGCAGACGGTTCAGCCACTTCCTGATTTCGCCTGACAGCCAAGGTCTGCTAGGGACAGGCTGGCCTCCCTCCAGCGTTATGCCTCCCTTGGGTGCATTTTTGCCTTGCTCAAGTTCTGAGACTGGAGAAATCCCCTGACTGTAGTTTGTCCCCTCCATTGACCAGATTTTCCTTCTTTCCTGCTTCTGTTAAAGCTGATATACTGTACCAGACCACACAGTGGTGTTCATCGCAACAGATATACTGAATCTGCAAGGATCTGATTATGGCTGGACAACTTTTTCACTCTTCTGCAGGATTGCAGGCGTAGCAGATCCATGCACATTGAATGTTTCGCTCAATACTGCTTTGAAATCACAGCTTTCTTTCTTGGTTTGGTTCCCAAACCACAAGAGTAGTTACAGAGCAGGAAACAGGTGGGGAAATACTCCATGGCTTCTTACACTTGCTTTGCACAAATCAAGATGCTGGCATGTGTAAGAGTAACTCATTGTCCAGTTATTGTCCACAGTATGCATCCACTTTCTTCAACCACAAGTGACCTACTGTATGCTTTTCTTAGCAAACAGCTTGAAAACATCTGTTTTTAAGTTGCCAAAAGGACATAAAGGTTACATATATGAATCTGCATTCTTGGGAGTGATGGTGCACTGTGAATCCCTCAGTCGTTTCCAGGGGTGGCAAGTGCAACCTCTTCCCTTTCACATAGAAAGAAGTGCTTTTTAGGCTCTGAAAATTACCTTGCCAAAACTGTGCAGATTGAAGTATAACATGAAGGTGTTGTGTGCTTGTACCAAAGAGGAGAGAAAAGGAAAAGAGAGGTGAAGAGTAAAGAGAAAGGAAAAGGAAAGAAGAAAAAATAATGTTCCTCTTTAAAACACTTATTTTGCTTTAGTTTCTCTTTTCTGTACTTCCCTGGGACTTTTCCCATCTTCAGCCAGCCAGTGAAGCCAGCTCATCCACTATCCAGTGAACCAGCTCATCCACTCATCTTCATCACCATGCAATTTTTCAACAGGATTAGAAAAGGTAAATTGCTTTTATGATAAATAATACAACCAACCCTTTTATGATATTGTTGTTGCTTATTTTCCCCAGTGGATATCAATAAAATAAAAAGAATTCCCCTGAGCAGCACATGCGAGAAGCTGGAATGCTTTTAAGTGCAACAGGTTAGAAGGGGTGCTTAGACAAAATGTCCAGCACTCTTTAAAAATAACTCCTTGGGGGAAATTCTATATAGTTCTTCATGATTAAAAACATTACAATTTGCTGCAGTAAAATTAAAATTGCTTTATTACATCAGTTGTTGAAGCAGCCTTCTGTTATACAAAGCCATCTGACTGCTGCTGTGTTTCCCTTTCCTGTTCCACTGGCTGGAGGAGAACTTGTCCTAGAGCTATCGTAATGCTCTAGTGAATAAGATCAAGTCTTCAGCTATCTAGCTACTTGTTGCACGGACTTTTTATTAACTTCACTGTCCTTCACTTTGTTTAGGGAAAGAATTCTCAGTGAGGGAACAACAGTCTGCAGTTAGGGATTACTGAGAGGAGCGGGATGGCAGAGAGAGAGGGTGGACAGCTTGTGTGGCTCTTGTCTTTCTTCAGCTGCCTTTCCATCCTTCTTTAGCTAGGCACAAAATTCAAACACTTGATGCTTGTGTTTGTTATGCGTTGGTGACATTCATTATTCATAATTTATGCACTGTATCATAATAAATGTGGGGAGAAAGGTGTAGCAGCAATAAAAATATATTCTGATTAAATGCTTTCTGTCTGTCACCTAAAAGGCGTACAGTGTAAATAAAGCCTTCTGGGAGCATGAAAGAGAAAGTGAATGTGAGCAGTCAGCATAGATTTACCAAGGGCAAATCGTGCATAACCAATGTGATTACCATCAGTGGACTCCATTTGTGGTTTCTGAGGTAAAGGAATACCAACAAAGATTGGAAAGGACTGCTGAAACTAAGATAGGTAGAACTCCAAATAGTCAAGACAAGGAAAAAAAAAAGAACAAATGAACAAATGTCTTATAGATTCCAAAGGTCACTGCAATTTGTTCCTCTATTAGGAATGTTTATGGAGGATAACTTTGTAAAAAGCTTCCTGTATCTCTCAGGAAGCTACTGAGATTGACAGCATCACTGCACACTGTGTTTATGACTAGTTGTCTTAATTCTCAAGCTATCTCCAAAGGTATTGCCTAAGACATGTAGTCAGCTTTCTGCCAGCAACCTTTGGCCAAATGGGCAAGTGGGTACTCAAATAATGGGAAACATATGAAGGGCTGAAAGTTTGAAGTGCAGGACAGATTTTAAAGGGAAAGGCTGAAGTAAAGATGGGAGGTCTTACACCTCTTCTATGAAGAAAGGTTTAAGGTTGGGTTTATTTAGCTGGGAGAAAAGAAGGCTGTGGGAAGACCTTGTTGCAGCTTTCCAGTACTTGAAGGGAGCTCACAAGCAGGAGGGGGACAAACTTTTTAGACAGCCTGATAGTGATAAGATAAGGGAGAATGGCTTAAAGCTAAAAGAGGAGAGATTTAGATTAGATGTTAGGAAGAAATGTTTTACTCAGACGGTGGTGAGGCCCTGTCACAGACTGCCCAGAGAGGTTGTGGATGCCCCATCCCTGGAGGCATTCAAGACCAGGTTGGATGGAGCCCTGGGCGGCCTGAGCTGGTGGATGGCAGCACTGCCAATGACAGGGGGGTTGGAACTGGATGATCCCCTGCCACCTAAGTCATTCTATGATTCTATTATTACGTAGACCCAAGATACCTAATCTCTGCTCTCAGCAGGAGTTCAATACCTCACATCCAATTTTATTTATTTGTTCTAGAAGCTGTTTTATTTTACCTTCATTTCTACCTCCATGCAAGAAAAAAGGAAAAAACAAACAAACAACAGGAAAAATAATAACAGTTACTGCAAGACAAAAACAAAGAAACAAACTAAAAGCCTTTTTAAGGACACGCGGGCAAATAAGAAAGACACAATCCTTCTCTACATTTGTCAACCTCTATTAGCACACGCATAATTGAGACAAATAGTTTGTGTTTGTAATACACATTCTCTGGGAATTAGCAAAACAAACAGTACTACCTATACTGAATTGGGTCTTGGCACTTTGAGACATTTGCACATGTGATGTCACTACTAACAGCAGCAGAGGTCTTGAGGAACAACAAGTACAGTTTGCCCATGAGTTCAGAGTAAAAGTAATTTATGTCTCTGTCATTGCTGGAATGTGTCTAGATACAATCAGTGAAGATGATCTAGGAGAAAACAGCTTACAACATACAGTTTTGAGAAAGTAAAAGCTTCTGTGGCAATCTAGAAATTCTCTTTTAGTACCTTGGAAGATATATGATACAAAATATATATATATGTTTAAAACATAATAGGTCAAGAAAAAAGGAACCATAGCCTCCTTCATATGATTGTAACATATTATTATGGAATGGAAAGGCTCATAATAGAGCATGCCATGGTCTCATTCCAGCCATAATTAGCAAATAGCATTTGGTTAGCAGTATAACTTGGTCTGCTTTTACACAGTGGGATAAAGTTGGCATCACATATAACAACTATTTGCTCAAATTATTAAACATTAAACTGAAGTCCAAATATATTTTAGTGATTTTTTTTATTATTTCATTTTTTGTGAACTAATTGTTACAGTTGTTTTTTTTTTGTTGTTGTTTTGCTTTGTTTTGGTGCATTTTAGATGAGGTGGTATAGACTGCTTTAAAATGTAACTATTTCATACAAAATATTTTTAAAATGTTCTTTTACATTGTGCTAGATGTAAGACTAATCTGGAAAGCTCTGATGCATAAATAAGAAAATTAGGTATGCTTCAAGTGAAGGCAAATTTTGTATTGAAATGGTGTGGATTTGCATTCAGGACCCATTAAGGAACTATACGTACATGTCTATGCCATAACTCTTCAGTATTTCCTTCGGAACAAAATTAGTCCTGACTCACTGACAATTATTATTAACACACATAAGCAAGAGCGAAATGGGATTGTAATGAAAAAATGTATCTGATTAGGTTATCCAGTTTCCAGTGAGGAATTTAGTGGCGCCCCTGTAATAAGGATGGAATGGCATTTCAGCTGGCCCTGGCTCAGGACTAGTGCCGGCTGCCCATCTGGCAGAAAAGTGATAAAGCAGCAACAGCTGCTAAGGGGCATGGAGAAATTAATTTGAAGAGGTATGCATGCCTGAAGTAAGTGCTTGAAGAAGTAATAGCTGCCTGCTACCCCATGGCCATAAGCAGAATGCCAGGAAGTAGACAGTGGAGGAAAGAAAGCAGATGGACCTCCTGCTGTTATTGACTGGAAAGAGGAAATAAAGGATGATGTTAAGTGTTTCTATCAAGACCACACATAATAGTGAAAGCTAGTATTTTCCTACTAATAGAGCAGTATGAGATATCTCAGTGTAAATAAAGAATATTATTTCAAGGAGGAATACAATCTTAGAACTGTGATTTCAGGTCAATGTAAACAAACTGTAAGAAATAAGAAGAAATTTTGAGGAAGTTCTCTTGCACAAACCTTGTTTTAAAGAAAAAATAACTTTTCATTTTTAACTTGTTAATAGAGGAAAAGAACACACACAAAAATTTTAATTTTTATAATAGGAGAAAAGGGGTCCTGGGATTTCAAATCCCAGGTTTGCTATTAACTACCTTTCATCTAATTGAACCCCTCTGTCTTGTTTCTGATCGCAAGTAAACAATCCAAACACATTAACTCCTACAGAGGAGTTTCATAAAGATGGCCAGCTCAGTGTTGGGGAAAGTTTTTAAGGTGCTCTTTCAATGGAGAAGAAACTATCTACTAAGTTAGGACTTACTACAATGGCTCATATAATAGTCTGTGTTACTCCGGGAGAAATAATCTGGACTGTATTTTGTAGCTGAGAACATTGTCCTGGGCTATCTTTGATATGCTGAAGATGGATTTATTTTCTAAGAGCAAAGCTGGATTTGCAGGCTGCTTGTTTGCTTTGATGACTTGGGAAGCACATTATAGCAGATTCATTCAAACGTATAATGTGTTTGATTTAATGTATGCATATTTTATAAAGGTAATTTTAAGTGCTCCAAGGGAAAGATGGAGGCAACGAATCCAATGCAAAACACTTACATAGTGTTTTGAGGATGCAAAGTACAGGAGCAACAGAGAGTTGAAAGATTTGTTGTAGTCCAGTGAAAACTGCTGAAAAGTTTAAATTGTTTGAATAAAGTTTGAGAAGCAATGGTACAGGGGGCTTAAAACCCCAAATAGACACCTCCACAAAGTCCAAAGCCAGGTAAAGATTTGAGCTGAAGAAGAGATGAGCTGTAAACACCTCTGGGTGCAGTCGGGTTTTCTGGATGTCTATGCCAAAACATGTCTACCAGTGATGTGTACCTTTTCTGTTTGTATACTACGTACATATGGAGAACATCTCCTGTTGTGTACATTATTCCTTTGAGTTTTATTCACTGCAGAAAGCAGAGTTTTGCCCAGGATACTGTAAAAAGAGGGCAAACCAAAATGCCTCCTTATATTACTAACATTCATGTGCTGCTAAGCCTTTGCAAGATCAGGTTTAGTGTCCTTTGTTTGTTTGTTTTATCTAATATCACTTTACTAAATAACCTCAGTTTGAACACATGCTGTGGGTTATCAGTGCAAGAGCTGTTTAAGTTGATTTTGAAGTCAATAAGCAGTTTCAACATGTCTTAAGGTTGTTTGAACACAGCTATTCTCCCTCTGCTAACCCTGGTAAGAGATGCTGTTTGGTAACATTTGTTTCAAAAGTCCATGCACCTGGCCTTGTGCTTGCATAAGCTGTGTGCCTTATAGTGATTCACTCAGGACGCAAGTTTCATATTTAGCAAACACATTAATCTTAATTACTGTGTGCAAGGATATCTCAGTCTTAGAGGTTCCTACTCATTATGGGAAAGCTGCTCTCAAGACCAGAAAAGGGGATGTGGATGTTACCTTGCACACAGCACTACTGGGGCTGGAGAGAGAAACACAGCCCTGTCCTTCTTGTACTTGTAGCCACTCCTGTATAACTCAAGCAGTACTAACAGGTATTTCTGCGTTTACAGCACATCTTGTGCTGAGAGGGTAGAAAAAAAATCTTGAAAAGAATACATGGCCCTTTTTCACATGCTTTTTTTATCAACATCTTCTCTTGAAGTCCTGTCATCTCTCATTCTCTCATCTATCCATCATATTTGTTTGTACTGTGTGTCTATCACCTATGCTGCTTGAAATGAAGCACTGCTCAGGAATTCCTGAGTACCTGCTAAGCCTGCTGAGGACTTCTGAATCTTTCAGAAGAAAGAGAGGACACTCCAAGCGTTTGGCAAAATCTTTATTGTGACTCTCATGGTTGCACGCCATCTCTGCTCTCAGCTGGCAGAGCGCAGACAAAGCAGGAAAGAAGGGGAGTCTTCTGCACTTTCTATTTCTCAGTCTCAGCACTTAAGAGGTGAGATCACTTAGAAGAGACTGGCAAGCATTTTCCAAACTCAGTCATAATTTGCCGCTGTTTTAAACAACACAGCAACCTACCAGACCCTGACTTCTGGAGCTGCTAGTTCAGATGCTCGTTCACATGGGGATAGGATCACAGTCATTAGAATGGGAAGCAAATTAGGCGTCAAATCATGTTTTCACTGGCATCTAATGTTCCCTCAGACAAAGTCTGAAACTTATTAGTTTGTCCATCTGGAATCTAAGAAAAGTAAATATTTTAATAGCTGTACTACAACCAGGCTTGTAAACATGTATATTGATAACTATGCTTTGTTGCAGCAATAAGTGCCTGCTATAACATTACACTTCAACAAGAGTTCTGCTATTGATTTTAAAAGCTGGAATTCTTTCAATCCTCGTTCTTCTTCTGAGGCATAAAATCAGCTCAGTGTCTGCCGGCATTTACCACACTGTGGTTTTTCAGATTAAGGAGTAACAACAAAGATGGGAAAGAGCAGCTCAAACTTTGCTATGTAAAAGATAATTACAAATCAAGACAACATAAAAAAATATATTAATTCCCCGAGCTTCCTTCTGATCTTTGACTGCTGTAACCGAGATCAATAGCCTGCTTTATACCAACAAACTTTTAAATGTTTGTTTATTCAACCACAAACTCAAATACGATGTTCTGCTTCAGCGCTGCCTTGAAGCTAATGTTAAAGCTGCTTGACAGAGCTTAACAGCAAAACTCAGTCAAATATTACTCTGCTGTTAAATCACTGGATCTTGGGTTAATTTTTAATATCAAATACTTTTACTAAAACCACCAACCCAAAAATATTCTGAGAAACTGACCTCCAGTTGATAATCTGCTAGAGCTCTACCCTTGCCATGGAAACAGCAAAAATGCAATCTGCTTTGCAGTCTAACATGCTTTAAAAGGAGATAGATATATATTTCACACATGGGATTGGATTAAGTGTTCCAGATGTACCAAAATAAATGTGATAAGTTGTTGAAACAGGTCAGCATATACTGCTAGAAAGCCACGAATGTATGGGAACACAATACTAAGGATATGCTAACATTACTGTTTTCCTAAGCTCCTCCCATGTACAGCATCCTTATTATAGGATGTTACATATGTTATGTTATATGATATTTACATACGTTTCTTGTTTTAGTCACTTTTAAGTGGAGAATAGACTCCATGTAAACAACCTCACTAAATTACTTTACTGAAACAATTCCTATTTCTTAAATATTCTTTGCTCACCATGCATTATTTCATGACATCCAAAATCCATTTTGAAAGAACACCTTCTAAACAAAATAGCATTTCTAAACATAAGTGTTCTCAAGAACTGCATCAGATGTTCTGCTGCATGAAAACACAGATTCCCAATTTGTGGCCCCAGTAAGAGTAAGTAATCCCGTGGTTATCATATTGAGGTACATCCCACCTTTGCACAGTGCAATTTGGGAAAAGAATACAAATGAAGTATGTGGCATTTTTTCTACAGCTTACAATTTCCTAGGGCTGCCTGTGCTCACCCAGTCCTCAAGACAAATTCTACAATTCAGGCTAGCTACACTACATTGCACCAATTGCCCCTAACTTTTTTTTTTTTTTTTTTTTTTTGGCAACAAAGCAGTTCTGTCATGGAATGAAAAATACATGGAAATTTATTCTGTTAACATAAGGATATCATTTTGCAAGGAAAAATCCCCCGTGAGTCTTTAAGATGAATTACTGTAAATTTTCCATTACTGAAACAGCTGAAAGCAGCTATAAATGTACCAAACATAGAGCTATAGGTTTGTTTTACATGTAGGAAAGTATTTCTCATCTACTTTTAACACTCCAAAGAGTATAATCCTGTAAACCATCACAAATTTCCATAGTTCCACTACAGTGGGCTTGTTTAAGGCGTGTCACTATTTGTATATCATCTAACACAAGAGATGTCTCAGAATCTTTTCCTCAGTGTAAATGTTTCAGCACCTTGCTTAACGCATTGAACTGTCTTTCATGCCTTACATATGGTTCTAATAAAATGTGGTTTGCTTTTTTTTTTTTTTTTTGGTAAAATTGTTGTATTAACCAAATCTTTTATATTCAAACATGTATGAAAATAAACACATTAATTTTTTGAGTTATATGAATTTTGACTATTGGAGTCAAAACCCAATTACTCCTAACATAAATTAATCAATTTTGCAGCTCCTACGAAAAGACTTTCACGTTAATTCTGACAGAATGAAGCAGCATAGAAGCTAATTGGAGCTATGGCCCTTAACACTATCTTTTCAGAAAATTCCTGCTTCTTTCTCACAAACTGTAATTCAGAAATAACTATGAGAAGTCCTTGGCAGACCTCAGAATTATGTTGGTTTGTGAGTTGTGGCTCAGTGTATCCTACTCCCCAGCTTCAACACCCCATTCAGCAAGGACCAGACACATGGGCCTAATCAAGTCATTCCTTCATTTCAATACCATGACTCACATGCTTTGCTGCTTGTATTTCTGTGCCAATATTCCTTGAAATGAAAAATGACGTAGAAGAAGCAGACTTTCAGAATGCAGAAGAGCATTCCTTGGATCAAGGACATACTCTAGCTCTGTAACACGGACCTGGCAGAGCCCCACGTGATGAAAATTCCAGCACAACCTATCTCACCATGAGAGCACCACCCTAGAGAAACATCTTTTCTTGAAGCAGAATAATCATCTGGCTGTCACCCAGTGCTCCTCAGGCTTTAGACTGACTTGCTGGCAAATACCAAAATAAAATATAGAGACAGGGAGGAATTTAAGAACCCAAGTACCTCCATCTGAGAAAGAACAGGAGCAGTTCCAGTTGGTGCAAATACAAACTTTTATATCAATTACTTGTATAGAGGGCAAGAATTGTTCTTTTGAAGAACAGGTTAGACAGCATTTGCTGGAAATTACTAAATCAATTAACTTTCTTGGAAGAAAAAAAAAAAAAAAGCCAAACAAAAAGCACTATCTTTTGGAGCACAAAGTGTTCCTCCAGGAGCTCAAGAACTTGCCTTATTTTTCCAACATGTAATGATTGGTCTATTAAATGATAACTGTTTTTTTCCTTACAGATCTTGCCTTGCTTATATCACCAGTGCACTGCCATTGCATCACCCACAGTCTGGGAACACTTCATGATTCACTGACTACTAAGTATGAAAGGTGGACCATTTTTTCCAGTAGCTGGCTGCTTTTCAAGGGCGCGGCTGCTTTTTGCCCCCTGCAGATGATAAGCAGGCAGGCATGCTAGCAGGACTCACAGGAGCCAAGTGCGACCTTGCCTTTGTGGCTGTTGGCTCTGCTGGCAGGAAGTCTCTGCTGGATGCCTGCTGAATCCCTGTGGTCTCGCCGGAATGTTTATCCATGAAGCTGCAGCTCCTGCTTCATGACCGCGCTCCATGTCACCCACAATCTGACTGTGTGCTGTCCTTGCTTCCTGAGCTTTTGCTCCAAGGATCTGTAAAACGACAGAATTAGCCTTTTGTGGGGGGAGCAGGTAATGGATGAGACAAATGAATTCCATCCTTCATCTTCCTAGGAACAGTACAAGAATCTCCACTGAGGTACTAGATAAAATAATTTTGTAGATTGGAATCTAATGTCAGCAGTGCCACTTTGATGGACCGTTGTCTTCCTCATACCCTTTTGTGGAGCCTTTCAGATCTGCTTTCCGCAGTTACAAATACAGAACTCCATAATGTGCAGGAGTGGCAGCAAGGGATCCACTCCAGCTCCGAGCACAGGATTATGCTCTTAACACAGAGAAAAGTGGGAAGCATTAAACATACAGTGTGATTGATTTCTCCACTCAGGCTTTGTCACTGTCCATGGAAGAAGCCATACTGAACAGAAATATACACAGTCTGAACCTATCTGTCAGATATGTATTCTTAGTATAAAAGCTGAGCTTTCTTGCCATTATTATTATGGGTGTACTGTGTTTGCATTGTGAATGAAGAGCTCACAGAAAACCAAATGATTGCTTTCAGATACAGATAACAGAAACAAATAAACAAACACAGAAAAACAACCAGCACTGATTGTGCTGTAGGTATTTGTCCGCAGCTTCCCTGAAGCCAGGACGGCTTCACTCAGCTGTCACTTCCCTAGGTTGATTTGTGGGATTGTGCAGGCTATAGCATTTCTAGTGGCATAGTTTGCAAGTGAATGCATCCGTGGTACGTTCTTCAAGACACGTTCTTCATTTTGAGATCCGGGTGGTTTTTTTATTTAATCATCCTTTAACCTTTACAACTCCCACACATTCTCATTGTATATGTGCTTGCAAACTTCCCAGCAGAAGAATTAAGCTCCACCAGAGCATACTGTACTTTCAAGTGCTGTGAAGAAAACAGAACTCTTTCTGCGTTGTGCTGTTGCTATTACTAGTAACACTGGGACAACAGAGACCCGTGAGAAGAAGCGTGGCTTCTAAGAGGTTCAGAGGGTGCTCTGAAGAGAGCCTTTGCTGCTTATTAAGGCCTTCCATTCTTTCTAGCAGTGGCTCAAAATTCAAGCATAAATGATCCCAAAGCATGCCTGAGCCCAGAGGCGCAGGATGAGTGTCCAGGTGAGCCAGGCTGCCCCACTTTCTGCAAGCAGAGCGCAGTGGCCGAGCACAACACTGGAGTGCCCAGACCCGGGGCTGCCACCTCCACAGCCTGTCAACAGATCAACAGGTCAACAAGCCCACAGTCCCAGGTTGGGGGCTTCACTGTCACCCCTCAGCCCCAGGCCCAAGTGCTGGCCGGCCGGGGTTTCTCTCACTTTTGGAGATGCAAAAAACGGAATGTTTGTGGAACAGCATCCAAGCACGGGGAGACGAGGTGCCAACAAGACACTGGGGACGACCGGCCAGACAGGGTTGCCTCAGCCTCCACTCTGGCGACAGACAGCCACTCGGTATCGAGCACCGTCGCTCGCTCCCCCTCGGTTCCGCCGCTTCCCCAGATAAGACGCTCCGAGAGCGGGGCAGCAAAGCGGCGCCGTCCCGCGCAGCGTCACCACCCCGGCCCCCGCTGAGGCGCGCCCCGCCCGCCGAGGAGCGGGGCGGGCAGGGGGCGGGCCGCGGGGCTGCGCCGGGCCCCGCAGCGGAGCGGGGCGCCGACGCCGCCGGAGCGCAGCCTCCTCCCCCATCCGCTGCGAGCGGCGCCCGCGCTGCCACATCGGCACGGCCGCTCCGCCAGCCGCTTCCCGGAGCAGAGCGGGAGCCGCCGCGTGCCGGGAGATGGAGCTCCGCCGCCGCGCTCGCTGCCGCCCGCCGGGACCCGCGCTCCGCCAGGGCCGCCGCTGCGACTGCCGGGCCGGGCGGCGCGGCGCCGCCGCCTAACGCCGCAGCCGAGGGGGAGGCCCTCCGCCCGCAGAGCCCCCCTCCTTCCCGCCCTCCCGCCGCCGCTTCCCCGCCCCCGCCCGGCGGTCGGCCGGGCTCCGCCGTTCCCGGAGCGGGCCATGGCGGGGCGATGAGGGAGCGGCCGCCCCTGCCCACGGGCTGCGAGGGGAGGCGGGGAGCGACGGGGCCGGGCGGCTCGGGGGGATGCGGGGCGCGGGGGCCGCGGCGCTGCAGCTGCTCTCCCGGGCCGTGAGGCAGGGCGCCCGGCAGGAGCTGGGCCGCTGGCTGTCCCGGGCGGCCGGCACGGCGGCGGCAGGCGGCGGCGGCGACCCCGGCGGCTTCGTCCCGGCGGAGGCCGGCGGGCTGCTGCTGGGGCCCTACGCGGAGCAGGGCGGGCTGCCGCCCGCAGAGCTGCTGCTGTGCCCGCTGCCCGAGGCGGGCGGCGGCGGGCCCGGGCTGGCCGAGGCCCGCGGCTGGCGCTGCTCCTGCTGCCTGCTGGGCACCTGCTGGTGCAAGAGCTGCCTCAGCGTGTGCGTCCTGGCGGCCCTGTGCTTCGCCTCGCTGGCCCTGGTGCGCCAGTACCTGCGCGACCTGCTCCTGTGGGCGGAGAGCCTGGACAGCCTGGCCGGCGTGCTGCTCTTCACCCTGGGCTTCATCGTCGTGTCCTTCCCCTGCGGCTGGGGCTACATCCTGCTCAACGTGGCCGCCGGCTACCTCTACGGCTTCGTGCTGGGCATGGGGCTGATGGTGCTGGGAGTCCTCGTCGGCACCTTCGTGGCGCACGTGGCCTGCCGGCGGCTGCTGGCCCGCTGGGCGCTGGACAGGATCCAGGGCAGCACGACGCTCAGCGCCGTCGTCCGCGTGGTGGAGGGCGGCAGCGGGCTCAAGGTGGTGGCCCTGGCGCGCCTGACGCCGATCCCCTTCGGGCTGCAGAACGCCGTCTTCGCGGTGAGTCCCGGCTCGCTTCTGGCGGCCGCCCGTCCCTGTCGAGGCGGGTCCTGAGGCGCGTCGTTCAGTGGCATTGGTCTGCTCTCGGACTTTCAGGAGTGTTAGAAAGATGCATCGGGATGCTTTGTAGCAAAATGCACGGAAGAGCTTAGTGATTTTAGAGCACCTGTGTTTTTGAAGCGATTAGAGCGGAGGACAAGTTGTATTTTTGGGCAGCCTTGCCTGAGCTGCTCTATATGCTGGTTAGTATAAGTGTTTGTCCGCTGCCTTCTTTCCAGTACAAAGTCATCGTATATGAAAGGGGCAGCGTGTTTTGGGCAGAGCAGTCAGGTGCAGATTGAGAGCTGTGCAGTACACCACCAAAAGTAAGCTGAATTTGAGCCTGGTGAACACTTGTTTTCCTTCCTACTTCTACACAAATACACCTACACTGTTTATTATTCTAGAGATACAGTATTACTGTTCTTCTTATCATCTTAAAGGAGCAAGTAAGGAAGGACATGCACTACACCTTTTTGAGCTCATGCTGGTGATGGGGTGATTTATTACTTTACAGCATAGTCAAATAAAACGCGGTGCTCAATTTTTAATTGAGAACATGTAACATGAACTGCTACGTTACCAAAAAATAACAATGTTGCATCAAATCTAGGAATTCAGAACTCTTTCTCACACAGACTTCAGTTTCAGCTAAGTGTGGAATTCAGGGTTGTATCAGTGCAGACTTAGCTATGTTGATTTTTATTATTATTATTATTATTATTAGAAATCTGACTTACTTTAAATTTAAATCTTCAAATGCAAGGGGGTTTTAGGTGTCCTAGCCATCCACCCATTTCCTGTGTTCGGAGCTCACACAGTGATTTCGAGATGATTTGTTCTTAATAGTACAAAACAGTAAACTGAAGTCTTGAGAAAATGTAAACATCTTGAATTTTCCAGCAGTCTGGTTTATGCTTGTTTTATTTGTGCATGTTCATAAGTAAACTGACAAGAAAATGAAAGGGAATGTAGGAAGTGACAATTGAGGTCTAGGGACAAGGGATAGCCTTGAGCTAAGAGAGGATGGGTGGGTTTCTCCAAGCCCTTGTTTCATGATGTCCGTTTTGGGAATTGCAGGGGAATGTAGAGAGGGAAGGAGGGAAGGGAGTGTTATGGTATTTGACTAGTGACAGGATCACATATTTCCAAACTGTGTTAAGAAGTTATTTTTTTCTTAAGAAATGGGAATTTGTTCATTTCTCACCAGCCAGTCACCAAAGCCTTGCTTCTTAAGTCCATTCTGCAGCTGTGTGGAAGCACTGGTGTTGGGAGCAGTGGAGTAATGTATTCACGTGCTTTTCTAGAAGACCTAGAAACCTGTAAGGTTTCTGTTTGTACATTTTTAAAGTGGGTTTCACATATTTTTTGGTCCTTTAACATGCTGCCAGCATGGCCAGGGCACTGCTGATAGCCCCAACTGAAGTGTTTGTTCAGCCCTCTCCCCTTTGTAGCTCGGAATTTATTTTTTTATAGTTAGGTCTGTAAGGAGGCACAGAGTTTAGGTTTTCACCTCATCCAGCTAACAGATCTCTTGTGCTAGATTTGTGTGGCCTGATTATCTCCAGTCCCTGGTGTAGCCTAGATCAGAATTCATAAATTACTTTTTCCTTTCTGAGAGGGCTACTTCATGGAATATGTAAGCGTACTAGAAATTATTAGTGCCTGAATGTATGTCTCTGGTTTCAGAAATAAGTGAAATATTTCTGGAATACTTCTCAGTGAAGTAAGACTTCCAGAGGTGTTATGTGCTTTGCAGCCATGTGCAAGCTGTTTATTTTCTTTGTTGGGAAGTTGATAGATAATTCAGTTTCTTTTATTCTTCTTTAAATTTGTTGAGAACAACAACAACAAAAAAAGCAACATTTGAATTGTCTTTTGCTCTCAGTTTCCAAACCTACCTGATCTGAAACATGTGGATTCATAAATTCGGGGGAGAGAATCCCCCAAAGGCATGTGACTCCCAAACAGCGTCCTGACATAAAGTGTGCCTTTTGGCAGAAATGAACCAAAGGAGTCAGCTGTAAAGAATGCACCAATGTTTTATCAGACAGAGCCTATCCAAAGCTCAGTGGGAGAGTTTCTGACTAATGCTCCCGTTACCACTGTAGTTAGTTCTTAGTTTATTTTGATATTTTGCTGTAGCCTGTTACGCAGTTGTATTCATGCTTGCTTTGGGATTTCACTGTTACTTTTTCTGACGTGAGTTCTCCCTAGATACAGAGTCCTGTTAGTCTCTGTCAGTGCGGACTGCAGTTAGACAGGTGAAGTTTTATAGAAGGAAAGATAAAGTAAGCTGTAGGTTTTACTGAAAATTTGTCAGGTTACTTAGCAATGGACACCATCTGTTTCCTGACCCTTCTGGGGGAAGGGTTACCAGCGTAGATCAAAAACCCACAAATAAAATCTTCCTTTCCTCTTCTTAGGTTTCATCTTAGCGGAATGCAGAAGGCACCATCCAGCATGTTCATTGGCAGCCCCTCCTTCATTTGGAAGCAGTCTCTTTTGTGGCCCAGTTACTTTAGGACAGATCAGAGTTGCAAACGTATGCCTCTGCTGCCTGAGTGTCCTTAACATATATTCAGAAATGAAAGAGGTGCCTAGGAGTGTTAAAATGTGTTTTGGAATTTTCCCAGTTCCATTAGATTTAATGACAGTGGCCTACTTAGGAAATCTTGTCCCAGTGCTAGCATTTCAGAGACTTTTAATAGCAGTTCCTTCATTCCCTTGGCAATAGGGGAAGTTTCAGTTGTGCATCCTTATTACATTGCCCAAATGACTGTTTGGTTTTTTTTTTTAAACAAATCTTTTGAAAGTATCAGTCAAATATGAAGTTCTGACATGATCGTGTAGTGCTTTTTCATTAGAAATCTATATTAAACTTGCACAGAATGAGAAATCTATTATTTGTATTACTGCTATATATTTAAGTCCATGGGAACTGGCGTTTGCAGAGTGAAGATTGGAATCACCTTACTGGATCTTGTTCCAGTGAATTACTCTTGATCTTTATGCTTCATTGCATTTTCCTCTTCTACTGCCCTTCCTTCCCCCCAAAACTTTCCACTGGTAGTGATTAGAGCTGCAAGAATCCAACAGTGTGACTCTCAAGTAATCAAAGATTATTTTAAGAATAGTATGATGAAGTGAGTAACTTTGCTGCTATTCTTTTGTCTTCAATGTTGTGTAAAACTTTGAAGGTCAGTAGTCTTGCAGTCTCCCAGCGTTAAAAGCTGTTCTTAATTAGGACTTGTTTTATTATTATGTGATCAACTGAATTGTCTAGAAAATGCATCAGACCTTTTTCATAGTGATTTTATTTTTAACCTATTGTTTCCTTCTGATTTCATTTTCCTGCATAAACGTGTTTTGAACTCCTGGGTGTTGAATCTAAAATTTCTCAGTGGTTGCTGTACTGAGTTAGCTGTGTATACTGTACAATGTAAACTGTCCCCATTCCAATTAAGAGCAGAAATTTCTTGGAAAAGAGGGGAAAATGTCTTGAAGTGTTCATCTTTTTTTTTGTTTGTTTGTTTTCCAGGAAAGATTAAGAAAAGCTATAGTTATGTGTATTGTTTTGTTCACTAATCAAGTTTGATACTAAATACCTTTGGCTGAGAATCTTCATGATGCCTGTCTACATAGGTTGCTCTGAAAAAATGTCTCCTGTTTATTTTCATGGAAACTACAACAGATACAAGAGCACAACACAGTCTGATAAAGGAAATTCTCAGCTACAGTTCACTATTTTTCAGCATCACCATTAGGTACAAATTTTTGCCAGAGATGAACAAGGGCTTACATGCTGCACTTATAAAAAAAGATTTATGCCAACAGAGGTAACCCACTGTTTCACAGCTGCTGTGATGGTGTCATTGCTTGGAAAAGGTTGCCCATGTAGTCCATCTTTAATCAGCCCAAACAGGTGGAAGTCAGAAGATGCCAAATCTGGAATATGATGATGAGTATGCTAAGACAGTCCAGCTGAGATTGGCCAAATGTTCCATGGTCTTCAGGCTGGTATGAGGCCTGTGTTATTGTGCTACAGAAGAAAAGTTGGCTCCTTTTCTGGCCTGAGTCTGGAAGTTTGAGCTTTCAGCTAAGTCTGTGTCATGATGTAATTATCAGATTTGATGGTTTGTCTGAGTCTCAGGAAATCCAGAAATCCACTTCCCATCCCAAAAGACAGTGCTTATTATTTCAACCACTGAGAGTTGCACCTTGAACTTTTTCTTAGATGGGGAATTCACATGTCACCATTCCTTGGTCTGTCATTTTGACTCAGGCTCAAAGTGGGGACAACGTGTCTCATTATCAGTAATGATGCAATCCAGGAAGCTGTCACCTTCAGCCTCATATTGATTCAGTAGGTCTTGACAAACAGTTTCCGTGTTATAGTCTTCCGGTTTGCGTGGGTGAGCTGATAGAGATGCTCTTCATTTTGTGGTGTGACTGTCTGGAATGTGACTTGTCTTTCATGTCACTGTCACTACTTCTGAAGCACACCACCCACTACGTGTGCTCAACACTTCTTGGTCCCCATAACATTCAATAAACATCAACTGTCAATGGATGCCATTTTTTTTCTGCATAGAGGAGTTCAATGGCACACCTTTTTGCTCCTTGTGCACTTCTGTGTCAGATGCCATTTTGTCAGACTCCTCCTCTGCTGCCATCTGTCAAATGGCAACAACATGTAATGGAATATTGGTGGGAAGGTTCAGCCTCTACTGCCATACCACCACCATCTGCCTCTCCTCTTGTGGGCTAACTAGTAGGAGACGTTACTTTCAGAGCAGCCTTTGTATGATTGGTATATATCTTATATATATCCTGTGTGATTGGTATATATCTTAATGAGCTACATAACTTCTGCTGCAGAGGCAAATTGTATCTGCCTGCCTGCTACACTGCCATTCTGTTCACCTAGGTCATATTTAATACAGCAAAATTTTGAACAATTGACTTTTGCTTCTGTATGTGTAAAACCCACAGTAAACAGGCTATATTTGTATTGGTTTTTGTTTCAGGCTTCACTTTTGATAAAGTACTTTCTTCAAATTCTCATGAATTGCAGGGCTCTATTCACCATAAATAATAAGTAAATGTTCTAAATGAACACTGTAATTGCATCCTTAGTTAAAGACTTGCACAGAGATGCTGTGTAATATCATAGAATCACAAGGTTGGAAATGACCTGCAAGATCATCTAGTCCAACCGCAATGTAAGATGAAGCAAAATAAAATACAGTAAATTTAAAAAGACAAAATGAAAGCTAGCCACATACTGTTCTGTTGTATCACTGTTGATTCACTGACAGTGAAAAGTTTAAGTGAAGATACAAGTTGTTTTTATTTTCTGGCATAGATGCCCCATCTCTGGAGCCGTTCAAGGCCAGTTTGGGTGAGGCCCTGGGCAACCTGGTTTAGTATTAAATGGGGAAGCTGGTGGCCTTGCCCATGGCAGGCTGGTTGGAGATTCATGGTCCTTGAGGTCCCTTCCAGCCTGGGCCATTCTGTGATTCCATGGAAAGTAGCGTAGTTGGCTGTGCACGTGGGTTGTATTGTCAAGGTATATGGCATCTTACACATTTCTTTTTAACTTAGGTTACAGATCTGTCGCTGCCCAACTACCTGATGGCTTCTTCAGTTGGACTGCTTCCTACTCAGCTCCTGAACTCATACTTGGGAACTACCTTGCGCACCATGGAGGACGTGATCGCAGAACAAAGTGTTAGTGGCTATTTTATATTCAGTTTACAGGTATGTGAAAACAACGGTTTTCATAAACTCTAAGATTAGTAATGTTGCTATTTTGACTCTCTTTATGACTGTTTTGGTAAGCATTGAGTATTGGATACAGTCTTCAGTTTCAGTGTATATTTTTATCTCTTCAGTTTTTTGCTCATCTTCTGTACCAGAGATTTGAAGTAGAATTTTGCTTCTGGAGATAGTAGGGAAGCTTCACTCCTACAGCATTGCCACTTCAAGTAATTGAATCTTTACTTCGGAGAGTGTGTGCTCCTGGAAATGTGTATGAGGTGTACAAAGATTTGGCTTTGCAGGTTCTTCTTTTAGATTGTATCACTTCCAGTCTAAAAGAAGTGGGCTGTAGGAGGTTTGGAGGGATGCTTGTTCAAGTGTTAAGAGCTGTCACCTGGAGACATGACACCCTAATCTGAGGCAGCAAATTGCTTGTAGTATGAGAACTAAGCAACTGTGGCCGAGTAGCAGGGGATTTAGAAGTGTTGGATTTATGATGTTGGTATTATCACTAGGTTGTGTAAAGCTACTAAAGATACTAATTTTTCATAGATTTGTGCGTAATGACTGCTTGATAACCCAGACAAATGAATTTCTGATGTACTGTTCTGCTTCAGTTTTGTTTTCTTCTGTTGAAAGTATTTAATTCTTTCATACTTCATGTGATACAAAACAGAACTGACTTGGTGCTTTCCGAGTTCTGTCTTGTTACCCTCTGTAGTAATCTGTTGCTGAATTTTAGACCTGTTAAAGCACCCTTACAGTCAAGCAAATGGCCTCTCAGTTGTAAAGCAGTGTGCTTTGGGTTCTTAAACCCAGAACCTGTGCCATGTTCACTGCTGACATTGAGCACTCACAATTATGCTAGGTCTTTAGGTGCTGTAGAAATATAATATTACTAATGCCTCAATCAAAATACCCGATTTTTGCAAGGAAACAAGTTTGTGAGATGTGTCTAGTACCTTTTCATGAGGTTTGCTGATGAAATAATTAGTCTCCTGGGGACAAACCTTAAGTCAGAGACCACTGTAAGCTTAAAGACGAACAATATATAAGAATAAGATTATATATTAAAACCTCATTTGACAGTGTTGTCATTTCCACGTTGTGTTTGACCAGCAGTTGATATGGTTTGCTGATTTCTAGTTCATTCTGCAGTCATTTATCTTCCTCAGTGCTTACAATCACAAAGCTGATGTTTAACAACACTGATACACAAAACTAACTCCTTTTAACCCATCCCTCTCCTGTAACTTGAACATTCTTAAAGATTTATATGTCATTAAAAGGTTTAATGAAAAAATCTTGAGTATTAAAATGCCTTTGTGATTGTCAAGTAAGCAACCTCAATAGACATGGTTGAAAGTCAGTGTTTACTTGATCAGCTTATGTTTCGGCTGTGAAATGTTATTTTATTTGTTAGAATCATAGAATCATTAAGGTTCAAAAAGACCTCTAGAGTCATGTAGTCCAACTGTCAATCTGCCACCACCATTGCCCACTAAACCTTGACGTTCCACAGCTAGCAACTGTATGTCAGCAGAGATGGCATAGAAAGCCACAGAGCTGAACAGTTTTGCAGGTTTTTTCAGCTGGAAATTGAGAGATTTGTGAAATTTGGAGACAGCAGAGAAGAGTAGCAGTGTGGGAGCTAAAGCAAAGAACTGGTCTTTGTTCTGTCCAATTACAGACAATTCAAGGGAACAGAGGGGTTAGTAGCTTTTAGTGATCTTTCCTATTTTTTTTTTGCCTTTTTTTTTTTCCCTCCCCATTAAGATTTCTTAATACGACAGTGTAAAACAACTGTTGGTCAGGTAAGCACCAGCTGAAAGAGCTGAATGTCAAAATAGATGTGCTTGCTACCTTGACAACTGTACATAAAAGCTGACTGAGTAAGTCCATTAGTGGAGAAATTGCTTATGTTCTCCCAGTTTCTCCCAGGCATCTGTCTGGTGCTTTGCCTGGCTGTGTGGCTTTGATGGGACTTTGATTTAGTAAACAGCTGTAAAAATTAATCATACTTCATGTTTACCAACTTGTATATATTTTTAAATGATTTATGATTTATCTACGGAACCTGAGCCTACTGGTAGTAGCATTTCTCAAACCTGTCAAGTTTAAATATTTGGTAAGCTTTTAGAATAGGATTTTTCCTGTATGCTCAGAACCCGATGTCTGCAAGTGTATATTTGACTCTTACATCAGCAGCCTTTTGAGGACTTTAACGAATAGCTTTCATTACAGGCAGTGGAGCGGGCTGCTCAGAGACATATGGTGAGATCTCCATTCTTGGATGTTTTCAAGACCTGGTTGTATAGGAGTCCTGAGCAACCTGGTCTGACCTGGCAGCTAACACAATTTTGAGCAGCAGGTTGGGCTCAAGACCTCCCATATGCCTTCCAGCTGCAATTATACTGATCATACTTTTTGCTGATTCTGGTTGGTTTCTTAAAACATTAAAAAAAAAGACAGAATAATTTACTTCTTTTAAAGGGACTGTTATTATGAGACAGCTCTATTTTCTTTGAAGGTTTTATTTTTTTTTAAGGAGGATCTGTGCTGAAAACAGTAACCGATGTTTTATTGAAACTAAAGGCTGCCTCTGGGGAATGTAGTCCATGCTAATGTCCTTGAACATGTAACTTCTAAGCAAAATGTGTCCCAATTTATTCTTGTTAATTTTAGTGGTGAAACTTTAAAAATTCTTAGTAATACAATTCAGAGCAAAAAACCATAATCTAAAGTTCTGCTTTTAGATAGTATTTTCTCCTTACAAAAATAACAAACATCCCCAGAGCCATCCTCCAGAAACCAAGTACAAGCTGCTGTAAGTTGTTCAGAAACTGTGGTTCTGCCCTGTTTTGTCCTGACCTCTGAGAAGCACAACAACACTGCTGCTTTCTGCTATCTTCCCTGCTGTAAAAGCAGGGGAAAAGGCAAGAGGTTTTGTTTCCTTTTTTTCTACATCATTCTGCCTCCGCTGTTTGGCAAATTGCTAATCACCATTAAAATATTAACCTATTATTCGCTAGGTACGTGGAAACAGCTCTTGTGATTTCCATTGTCATCAATCCATTTCTATGTGGAGTTATTTTTGCTAATCGCATCAAAGCAATTGCTTTCTAACAAGTATGTGAATGACAGTGGGAAGAAACAAATTGTATTTTTAATTCAGATTATTATTCAAGTTCTGTAGAATGTCTTTGTGTAAGTATGCTAGTAGAAGTATGTGTTGACTTGTTTGTTAGTTCATTTCCCTTTTCAATATGTTCCCTTTGAAGCAGTAAGTCAGAAGGTGATTCCATGAGTCTTTACACTGATGACTTTTTGTTTCATTAAAAACAGTTGCTTTGTATTCAGTTGATATGGCCTACATCACTCCTTTGTTTTATTTGCAGATTGTTATAAGCATAGGACTTATGTTTTATGTTGTTCACCGAGCTCAAGTGGAACTGAATGCAGCTATTGTAGCGTGTGAGATGGAGATGAAGACATCTCTTGTTAAAGACTGCCAGCCGAGCATCAGCGGTTCAACGACATACTGCAACAAAAGGACAGTAGCGTTCTCTGGGGGAGGTGTCAATATTGTGTGATTTCAAGTATTAATAAAACAAGGTTTTTGTGAACCTAAGCTATTGCCTAGAAATGTCTATGGACAATTCAACTAGCTTTTAAAATAATATTTCAAATGGTTACAGGTTGTTCTATGGCACAAACCAACTGACCAGCCCTTGAATTGCACACGGGGTGACTTCTAGCAAGAAAAGTAACACGGTGAAGTAACTTGAGATGTAAATGCAAGTTTGGCTGCACCTTTGGTCATCTTATTATGCCTATCATGGCCTGTAGTCTGCACTTTAGTTTTTTTTTCCTTTGTTCCTATAAACAGAAAAATGCTTCTATAAACTGAGAAAAGTAGCACAGAGGTAAATATTTTTCTGCTTAGCATTATTTATAAGGCTGAATAATTATATGCAGTAGAACTTTATTACTGATAAAGATGAATGAGAAAGTATGCAGTTCTATGTACAGTATTCTTGAATGTGCTTTTGCTTCTAGATCTTGGAGTGTATTATTTTGGTAACAGTGGGACCATTTGGCTTTTCCTTCATTTTTGATTTCAGGGGTCGAGGGTGGGGAGAGAACCCTATATAAATTTTTGGTTGAATGTATTTTTGTAAGTCACTGAAAATGTTGCAGAGCCATGCATAATAAGTAGTCACACAAGCTTAAATCCTACATGGTGGGACTGAAGTGCTCTTAAATAACATTTTAAGTTACACTGTGTAATATGCAAAGTAAAAGGGAAAGTGCAGATGTTATAATAGATTGCAGTGAGGAGCTTCTGTTTGAAGGAAACTTCAAGAATTAACCAAGTGTTGCATTGTTTTTACCACCTTGATGATTGTAACAAAGGGCTGTTCCATGTTAATCCTGTTTATAAATAGTTTAATTGGAATGGTGTTTTTCAGCTCACATGCCTGCATATAATAAGGCTTCCAGACCAGGGAGTTAAATCTCTCCCTCAAATACAAAATGAGATACTAGCAGACTAATCTTACATGAAGGTGGCCTTTATTTTGTAACTAAATCCCTCCCTCCCTTTAAAAAGCTTTAAAAATCAGTTGATAAATTTTTTTTCTACAAGTTTTACATTTTTTTAAAGATGCAATCTATTATAAACTTCATCAGAGTGAAGAAATGAAAACTAGGGGTTTTCTTTGGAAAAATAAATAGTAATGTCTCTGAGGCTCAGGAATTCTGACTTCATTTTTGCAAGACAACACTGTATTAGACAACGCTCCTTTTACATGTGCTATGGACTG
>JAPSGF010000011.1:9439967-9463051 GCA_035772895.1 Perdix hodgsoniae | reverse complement strand
AGTCATCTGATACAAAAACGATGCAATGTATTGCTTTTTTTGTATTTATTTTGTGTAAGATTTATAGGATGCTTTCAGTCTTCAAGGCTGTGTTATTTTCTAACAGAACACGACTGTGCCTCCTTTTTGTAAGGCTGTTTGTAGGGTCCGAGCATTCTTGCCTTGTGGCGAATAGCAGGAGAGCAGCAAGTCTTCAAGATAGTTGGGAAGCAGAGATTTGATAGCCTTTGGCAGTCTTCATGCAAGGATGTATGGTAACTCGACAGCTAAGCAATCCTTGGTAGTGAAGTTCAGTTTTGCTCTTCAAATGCTTTTCCTTTGTGGACGGCTGTTCGTGGGTCTTGTGACCTAAGGAACCAAACTAGTTATGTAATGATGTTCAGATTGTCTCTTCTTTTATCGTTTTTATTTCGTTTGTTTGTTCTTTTTAAAGGCAATCTCATATACCTGGAAGTGTTCATTTACACATCTCTGCCTCTGACAGCTCCTGTGTGAAAACAAGAGAGCCAGATAACTTTTTGATGGCGTTATTTGTCATCGTGGTATGATTGAGCCCGTCCTTAACTAAACATTTAAGATGTGTTTTATTCCTTGAAACAGAACGATCCTTGAGTAAATGTTCCAAACTTTGCTCTATCTTGCTAAATCAACAATAGTGTTTTCAAGAGGTTATCTCTTCTTGTTTTGTTTTGTTTTTTTAACTAACTTAAGTTTGTGTTGTTTATTGAAGAACATTTCCCAAATATGTATTTTGAAGTGCTTTTATTTCCATGACACTTTGTAACCAGAGTAACTTCACTATATGAACACTTTTGTAGTATGGAAATAGTTCTTAAAACTTTTGCATTTTGCTTGATACTTGTAAAATTTGTGTACAAGTCAATGGGAAATGTGCATTAAAAGGAACTTTTCTGTACCATGCCAACCATAATTTTATACAATAAATTCACTCAAATTTCTTTAAAGAAATACGTATTAAATGTTCAGGTTGCTACAAAGCAGTAGTTGGAAAGAAAATGCAGTGAGGTGTCGTCTTTATACACACACACAAAGATAATTTCTTAAGTCACATTCATGCATGCATTTGTAGCTGCGGTGGTGGAGAGATTACTGCATTTTGTGCATGAAATACATCTAAATTGCAGGTCATGTAAAAGAGGAAATCTTAGCTATGTGGCAACACTTCTTCCTTGCTGTGGGAAGTGCAGCTGTGTAACAACTTTACGCAGATCCAACTTTACAGTAGCTGCCCGTAAGGAAAAGATCTTTTTGCCCAAGGGCTCTACATGCTGATTTTATGTTGTTTTCTGCATAACTGCAGCCGGCATTGAGAGGTCATGTCTGATGAATGGTAAGACTGCTCTTCTTCATGTAGTAGTGCCACGCATCACTTTGTGTTCATTTTCAATGTGCTGTGTGAGTTTTGGATTTTTGACTGACCAAGGTTTTTGGAATAGTTAGCAGCCTAGAAAATAACCTAGGATGAAATGCTGAAGATGAAACACTCACTCTGAGGTCATTCCTAATGATAGGAGCCAAGAGCTGCTGTAGCTCTGTGCCAGGCTGCCTCATAGTAAATTCAAGATTGATACAAGTCCCGTCCACACATTGAAATGCTTTGAACTGGAGAAAACAGGAAATGGAGTGCAGACTAGAAGCTGATGGAAATTCCAGCCCTGATGGATAGCATGTAGCTGCAGAAGGCAGCTGTCCCTGTCCTCTCAAGTCCTGCAGGGTTAGTGGTCTACCCAGCAGCATGAGATGGGTCCAGCACACAATCTCTCTTCATGGACATTAGCACTCGTACTATTCTGCTGTATCAATTTATTTTTAATTCATATTAATTTGCTACTGATAAGTAGAAGTAACTCGAGTACAACTGTTTTGGTCTTTCTGTCCCTCTTCTTCATTAAGTTAATCTATTGCTAAATTTAAAACTAGATTTTAATCAAGTGTTGCATTCACTACTGTAAGCTAAGTCCTTCTTCCTGGTCATATGACTAACATGTAATTGGTTGTCTGGACTCTTGATTAATTTGGAAAATGATCAAGGCAGATTAGTTGTGAGCGAGCCATCTTTTTCCTTCTAGTTACTTAGATACATTGTTGGAGAAATTAGTAGAGTAGATTTCTGAGACAGGCATTTTTGTGTGGTTTTTTTTTTTGCTTTATAAAGAGAAGTTAATAGCAAGAGCAGAAAAAGGATTTTAACCGTGCTGATCCTGGGATAAGAATATCAGCTGTCATTTTGGGGGGGATACAAGAGAATTTTGCCTAGATGTAGCACAGTTAAGTTTGGGCAACTCAAGGTAAATGAGCGAAGAGGCCGTAAAGCCTGCATCTCCAGGCCAGAATGGCAAGTCCACTTTGTATTTTGCTTTGACATTTCAGTTCTATTTCTCTAATTAGAGCACTTTAATTTGTCCCAGTAACATTCCAAGATCAGCTGACGTGTGAACTTGGATGTACTAAGTGATATGAAGGCAAGGGCACCTGGCCCAAGTGAGAGCCCGCACACAGTGAGCTGCTGTGCCTGCTGGGTCCCTGTTCCCAGTCAGCTGTCGCTGCTCCCTTCAAGGCCGTGGGTGGGAGGAAGGAAGGGGAGGCCTGTGAACAAAAGCTGCAAGTTTTTTGCTCACTGCCTTAGAAATTTGATTGCAAGTGTTCTCCGTTAAATGTGAGAAATGGTGGGTGGTGAGGGACCAGACTAATGAATTCTTTTTTGATTCTGATTTCTGAGAGGGAGTAGCAATTTCCTTTAGCGCCAGATGAGATGCCCAAGTGGTGAAGCGGTGGGGGTTTTGTTCGATTTTTTTTTTAAATTTTTTTTTTTTTTAAAGCTAGAAGCAAATAATGCTGAAATGACAGTGATAGGAAATGTAGTGAGGATTGTTTTGATCCTTTACATGCTATGACTTTCAGTGTCTTTCACAGCTACTACAAACAGCATCTCTGAGCAGTTTGATGGCCTCAGAGTGTTGGCTTCTGGAGAGCTGCTGACTGCATACCTCTGATACCAACATCTGTCTTACCACCTCCACTAGCAAAACCCAAGCCAGCAGCAATGGATAGTTCTCATCTGAAGGGCAGAGAAAGGTTTTTGCTGCCTTTTTGATATCTTAGCAGAAGTCTGTGGTAGGTGATTTGCCTGGCTTCCTTTTTAAAGCATTGCTCAAGTTTGTGGAGCTGGTGGAGGAAAAAGCTTTGAGCTTGCTGCTTCCTTTTCTTCCATCCAGAAACACAGGGAGAAGCCAGAGGTTGCTTTAAAACAAACAAAACAAAACAAACAAAAAAAAGCCCCCCAAAACATGCAAACCACAAAACCTATTTCCAACCCACTTTCTAAGGAATCATAAATTCCTTTCTGTTCTGTCCAGAAGTGAAGATCCACTATGTTCTCCCACAGATGTAGACTGAAGTACATGATGTGTGCTCTCTCTCTGTGGATCTTTTTGGGGTGTAGTTCTGTGGTAACCATGGGGTACTTGCACGTACAGTTTGTGCTGTGAATTGTGTTGGATCATTGACTTCCAGGCATCTTAATGTTGCCCTGAGTTTTAGAGTTTGAGGACTATGGGAACGATACACATGCAGTTCCAGCATCATAGAAAATAGTACTTTACCAGGGGAACTGCTGTGTTTTGTGCAGCTGCAACATGATGTGCTTGTCTGGCACTGGTTTTGGTAAGGCTGCAGTTATTTGGTGTTTTGGGATAGTGAGCTGAACTGTGTTTCATTGGATTTATTTTCTCCCTTGTGAGAGGGGCACCCCCACACCTCACTGCAGTAGTTTAGCAGATGCTGTATAGTTATCAGTGAGTTTCCTGCCAAACCAAGAGAAGGTTCAATACTTGTACAGGTCTTTTTTATTGTGTGGCTGAATTCTTCAAGCTGAGGAATCTGTCTTTTCTCCAACCACATCTGTCAACCTAATGAATGATGCCTCTCCTTGCAAATTAGAACTGTTTCTTTCAAACAAGCTTTGAGGTGGGAAAATGGCACGATCTGGAGGAAGAGAGCTGAGTTCCCCAAAGCCCCCAGCATTCGCTAGGGAAACCAGTCCTGTGGTAATGAGTTCTCAAAATCTTTCCATAAAGAAGCAATTTGAGAACTGGAATTGAAAACTTAGAGGAGGGGAAAAGTTGCAATTAGTGAAAGAGTATTAGTATGCTTACCAGGAGGTAAAATCCTGGCAGCTATAATTAGACAAGGTTATTCGCCCCTTTTCAATGAGTCATTCCTCTGAGAATAGATTAAATGTATTTAAAAAAAAACACCACACTTTTCACTTGTTAAAAACCTAACAGAAAAAGGAGAGGGAGTTATAGAAGAATGTATTAACAAGTTAATCTTAAGAAGGTCTGAAATTACACTGAAATGCAGAAAATGCCGACTCATAAAGACTAACCCAGAAGCAAGAGAGGAATTTCCTTTTATGAGTGGCAAGTATGTTTAGTACAGATTTCCTACTTTTCTGCGCTATACCTGCTCTGATAAGCAGTAAAGGAAAAAAAATAGCCATGTAGTTGATATATAGCTAGTTTTATATGATGCAACTTATATTCTCTCAGGGAAAAGTCTTGGGGGATTCTGTTTTTTGGGACTGTCTGCAGTACAGAAGTACCTGGCTTCTTCTTCCTGCACTCCATGCTGTCTGCTTGTTAGCCAGTTCTATGCCTTGGGATCAGACACGTGGGTAGTTGAAGTTTCTTCTTCTCTATGCCTCTTATCAGCTTGGATCTTGAATAAAAGAAGATTGGTTCTGCCACTGGGAGTACACCTGTGCTATCTGATGAATATCATCAGCCTTAATGATATTTACGTTATTTTGGGTATCTTTGGATCCCCTACGCAGATGGAAAGTGTGATTGCACTTGCCAAAAAGCTGGATTTTCTCCTAAAAACCCAATTCATCTAATATGTAAGCATCTCATCCAAGCTGGCAACTTCTATCTCAAATGAAATCGTGTCGGTCTGCTGAGGATCCAGCCTCTTTGTGGGTCATTGCATTGTAGAATACTGAAGATTGGAAAGGACTGCTGGAGGCCACACAGCCCAGCCCCTGCACAGGTCAGGTCCAGCTTGATCAGGGTGCCCATTGCCACATCCAGTTGAGGCCTCAGTATCTTCAGGGCTGGAGTTAGCCACAAACCTGGCTGCCCTGACCCAGTGCAGACCACCCTCATGATGAAAGAATTTTTCCTTATGCTGCGTTGGGATTTCTCACGTTGCAGTTTGTGGCTGTTTCCTCTCCTATCCCTGAGCACCTCCAGTGGGAGTCTGGCTCTATCCACTCTGTCCCCATGGGGTAGCTGAAGACAGCAATTCACAATCTGCAGGGTGGGAGGTGTGCAAGTGAAGGAGGATGCTGCCATAGGGATCGTCCTTGTGGGCATCTGGTGCTGTGACAGGGGCATGTGACTGGGCTAACGCCACAAGCTCAGAAGGTCACATTCATGCACACAGCCCCGCAAGTCAGAGAAACGCACTGAGAAATTCCTCAATTTTGTTTGTCACTTATTTTGTTCACTTATTTCCATTGCAAAGCCGTTATTTGTGGAAGAGCTTGGATGAGGAGAAAGGAATCTTCAGCACTGACCTGGCTGAGTTACAGCTACAGAACAAAGAGGAAAGCAAAATCCCAAGTGACATCTCAGACTCATTTGGTTTTTTATGCTGCTGCTGAATATACATTTTTGCCATTTTATGGTGTAAGTCTTCAGACGTGCCCCCAAACCTTGAATTTTCAAGTTGCTTAAATTAAGTAACTGTATCATATTATTTCATTTCTAAATTTTCTTGTAAATTTCATTGAATTTATTGAGGTGTTCTTTATAAAAGCAACATCAGTTTAAAGTAATATATAGGGCAAGTAATATCAGAATATTAGCTTTTCAGAACAGCATGCTTTTAATAAGTTTCTACAGTATTTATAAAGTTAATGCAAATATCTAAAGATTTGCAAATACATATTTTAGGTAGTGCAGAGTTGCTGTGAGGCATTTGTAGACGTGTGCAGTCCCAGCAACTGTTTCATCTAGAAAATTGTTTAGGGGTAGTGGAAGTTTAACAGTGGCGGGGCAATAGTAGTTCTACCAACACAAGGGAAAAATATTGAAATCTTGGACTTAAATAATAATGAAAATAAATGAAATAGATCTTCTCAAAGGATACTAGAAGTCCTGTTATACATAATCAGTGTTAGATACTCAGAGGTCATTTTTTCTATCCTGTTGAGGAGCTGTGTACCACCGGTCTTCAAAGCACTTTGGTGCCTTATAGCACCGAATGGTTCTGGGGTATATTCACCAGAAAGAGTGAAGTGATCCATGTCTTTGTCCTGCTGGATCCATGTCTCTGACCTGCTATATTCCTCCATCTCAGTGAGGCACAAGAGAGTCTGGCAGGAGCGTTATGGCATCTTCTGCAGAGTAGCAGCTTCTGATTCCCACTGATTTCTGGACTTGAAGAGACTCAGGAATCTTTGCTCATGCTCAGGAACAAGGTGCTGTGATAAAAGAGTCCATGTTTCTTTGGGAAGGACTCTGTCTTGCTTGGCTGCCACAGGCACGCTCACCACTAGATTGGGAAAGGAAAATTAAAATTTGATAGACCTTCCTTGGAATTTTGCCAAACCCTGATGTACCTGGATGTCATTCAAATGCAAACTCCAGAACCAGCTGAAAACATTTAATTTATATTTAATTTAACATCAGTCACAAGCAATGGATGTCAAGCATCCTTTCCTTGTATTGAAACACTGGACTGTGAATCAGATCTGGTCCTCAGGAACATCTAAAACTGCCCGAGCTGAAAACTGCCCGGGCTGTAGCATAATGCAAAGCAGAAGCGCTGCTTGCTATATATGGTCTCACTTGGCTCTAGAGATCTCTCAGCATATGTCTGAGATGATCTTGAAGGTAGGGCTGACACATTTTGCTTGTACTCTTTGTTCCGTATGCAGGAAGATAGAGGAGTGGTGGAACAAAGAGGTTAAGAAATGAGTTGTTCACATACACGGCTGCAGATTAAGTAGGCTAACAGCCTTGTGATCTCAGGCATGCAAGCATTTTGGATTTCAGAGTACATTTCTTCTTGATCTGACCGAGGAAACTTAGCAGCAGTGCAACTTTAATCTGTAAAGCAATTTTGCATGAGGGATCTGTGGGACTCTGTGCCTATGTGCACAGCCTGGAAGTCAAACCTCTTCTGAAAAACTAGCCTGAAACTCTGGCCCTGGGACTGCACTGAGATGCTGTCTGTGAGGGGAGGAACATCAGGAAGAAATGCTGCTAAATCAGGCTTTGCAATTGTATTTGGCAGCACCTTGGTTTTACCCACCCTCCAGCACATTACTCTGATTCACAGCAAGGGTGGAAGCACTTGCTGTTGAAGGCAATGCCATTAGCTAGCAAAGGTTGTCTTGGAATAAAGTTTTATTTCATGTATCATTCTTTGCAGCAGACTGCAGCATGCAACATCAGACTTCAAGTGCTATTAAGAAAGGCTGAAATTTTGCAGGGAGACAGTAGTATGCTTTATTATCTTGTGTCAGCATTCTTACAATATTAACTTCACATGGATTCCAAGAATTCTGTGTTAGGTTTGGGCTTGTGTCCTCTGATGTATATTTAACAGTTTGGGGTTTAGTAATTAAAATACTGATGGTGCCCAACTACTTTGATGATCTCATTGTAATGGAAATAGAGCAGATAAAAGTAAAACCAGGTGTATTTTATGACTTAAGTAAAATTGAATAATGTATGTTTAAAATTACTTCATCAATATAGTCATATATAAATGCATTATATCTCTAGCTTGCATTTAAAGTCTTCAAATATACTTAGGTAAAAAATTAGTGCATTAAATATGCAAAATTATGGCGTGAGAGAGAATTCCTCCACTGTATCTGCATTCTCTCTTGGTTCTGCCAATCCAAAACCCCTTCATTTTCCACGTGTTCTCCATGTGTTCAAGGAGTTTAGGTCTGACAGATTTATTAGGATGCAGGAATGTTGATTAAAACGTAGAATCATATCATAGATCGTAGAATGGCCTGGGTTGAAAAGGACCACAATAATCATCTAGTTTCAACCCCCCTGCTATGTGCAGGGTCGCCAACCACCAGACCAGGCTGCCCAGAGCCACAGCCAGCCTGGCCTTGAATGCCTCCAGAGATGGAGCATCCACAGCCTCCTTGGGCAGCTTGTTCCAGAGCTGCAGAGGCTGTAAATAAATTCAACAACTATGTCATTAATATTTAACAGAAAAAGAATAAAAGAATAGGAACAGCTGTCCCTCCCTTTACCCCTCCTCTCCCTTCAGTATGGGGGTGATGTTCCCAGCAGCACCTCTGGAAAAACCTCAGGGTTTTGATTTGCTGCATTTAAGGTCTGAGCTGAGCACATAGATATGCACAGTAAGGTATGCTCGTGCATTTTTGCAGAACTATGGCTTTTAAAGCAGTGTAATATCCCCCAGAGAAAAGTCTTGTGTTAAAAGTTAAATCAAATGAAATGTTTGAATCCTTTCAATATTGACATACCGTCCATTTAATAATCAGAATATTATTAAGTGGAGAAAAGCTGCATAAGAAATAATCAAAAGGTATGTTTGTTCACCATGAGCTACAGAAGGCAGATGCTTGTATCCAGTTCTCAAGGAACAGTACAGTAGTTGAGGTCAGAGTGAAGGAAAAAATGCTTTGCTAAAAATATAGGGACATTTCTGGATAGGAAGGCAGGTTCCTTTGGGCAGACTGGCAGCCTTTCATGCAGCTCTCATTCCAACCAACTTTGTCCCTTCCCCCAGTTCCTACTCTCAGAATGGACTCTTTGTGCTGACAAGGCAGTACTTGCTACAGATTTTTATTTATTTATCCATTTATTTCTGGAAATGGGTTGGGATTTCAGGGCATTAGGAATCACTGAGACTCCCATGGCAGCAGGACCTGCTTCCCTCTCCCTTGTGGAGCTGTTGCTCTTTTGCAGTTCTTTCTGCCTGTGCAGTGCTTTCAGCCCAGTTTTTCACTCACAGCAGCAGAAAGGCAAAGAGCTGGGCATCTGCAACATACCCTACATTTTTCCTCAACTAGAGAACAGATGCAAGGCTGACTCTGTTTTTTCCTTTCAGATGGATGCTTTGGGGTAGAAAACTGCTTTGTATTCTGTTAGTTTGACCCATTTTTGCTCATAGTGCTAATGATGTCTCTTTGGAGTTCAACAACAACAACAAAAACAGTAAAAACTAACACAACCAACCCATCAAATAAATAAAAACACCTCTGGGTCCTATTAGGAGCTTCCTGCTGTTGATTAACGGTGCAGCTCATTAATGGCACACAGCCCCAGATCGATCGGTGCGGTCAGGAGGGGAGCTCAGTCCCACAGCCTGTAATCTCCTGCCCAACTCTTCTCAGGCAGGGATTTGCACAGGAAACCCGATGGTTATTGATTATAAAATCCTTGTGGGCTGTGGCAGATGAAAGAAGCAGAGAGAATCACAGCAAAAGATTTTTCCTCTCTTTGATCTCTTTTGCTAATGATTTATTTTTACCCCAGAATCACACAGAATTACAGAATGGTTTGAGTTGGAAGGGACCCTTAAAGGCCATCTGGTCCAACTCCCCTGCAATGAACAGGAACACCTACAGCTGCATCAAGTTGCTCAGAGCCCCATCCAGCCTGACCTTGAATGTCTCCTGGGATGGGGCTTCCATCACCTCTGTGGGCAGCCTGTTCCAATGCCTCATTGTCCCCTCTTCAAGTTTGAAACCATCTCCATTTGTCCGATCACAACAGGCCCTGCTGAGGATTCTGTCCCCCTCTTTCTTATAGATTCCCTTTAGATACTGAAAGGCCAGTGTTTTATGAAGAGGAGTGATATGGGTCAGGGCTGTGTGGCACTGAGACATGGTATCATGAAACAGCCTATGTCCATGCAATTCAACCATTCTTCTCTTAAAGAGGATGAAGACCTCCAAGCTGCATGTGGAATGGGTTCACCAGCCAACACTGATTCTACCTGGGATCCTTTTCAAGGCTGCTCAGCCTGGAGCCCTGCTGGTCCTGCTTTGCTTCTGCTTTCAGAAGGCAGATGTGGTGCAAGGCTCAGCCAAACCACTGATGGAAGAGCTTGCTGCACTGTACAGTGTGCTGTGCTGAGTGAGGAAAGCAGTCTCCTCTGGCAGCCACTGTGGGAAAGCAGTGTGGGCTGCAGCACTGTTGCTGCAATCTCAGCTCAGTGGTGCTGATTAAAGCCACACGGAGATACAAGTTCTCCTGCTGACATACTCTCTGCACCTCAAACAGTCTCACTGCACGGTGGGCTTGCAAAATTCAGGTTACCACAACCTAAGATATGTTTAAAAACAGAAAAGAAGGAAGAAAAGGCTGACCTGTGGCAATGGCACTGTATGGGGAGCAGGAAATCTGAGGATGAGTCCCCTGTGGTCTGAGATAAGTGTCACCATGCTCTGTTTCTTATCTGTAAATAGAAATTGCTTCAGTTTTTGTGTGTGCTGGGGCTGTGGCAGCACAGCTTGCTTGTGGTGCAGGCAGATACAGACTGCAGAGGGGCCCTGCAGCCGCCTGACACCTCCAGACTTGGCTGCAATGGTGGAACCCATAACCGGGTTATACAGGGCTCTCCATGGTGATGATGGAGATTTCCGTTCCTTAGAATATACACAGAAACCTCCCTGGAGGTGTAAGGGCTGTGTTCAGTTTTCATTCCTCCATTGTGCAAGAATCCTTCTCAGGGTTTGAAATTAAGAAGGGCATGATGATGGAATTATTGCTTGAATGCAAGTAAAAGGAGGGGGAAGGTCTACAGCTATGCACTGCAGGCATACCATAGCTGTATCCAAAAAAATGAGATGCCATTTCTAAGTGTGCTATGAAATATTCAGCACTGTCTTCCTGCTGCACTTTGAGGCGTGCTGCTGATGCTCGGTAGCAGTATCTTGTCTGGCATTACACCCAATGCAGCTTGTGCTGGATGAGGTGCCAGCAGACAGCTGATGGCTGTCAGTAGCTGGCTTGGGGACTGGGTGGTGAGGAAAGGTAATTGAAAGAGCAATTAGATTCCAATTAGTAGCTGTTAAAGCATCTGCCTTTCTGAGCTTGTTTTTCCTCACAGCATAATGCAGTCTTCCTAAGTGACAACCCACAGGCAGATTTAATAAGCGCTGGGTGTTTCAGATGACTTGAAGTTTCATGCTTCCGTGTTTTGTTGAAAAACTTTCTGCACACTAAAGCATCCGGAGTTTTGGCTGTGACACAAGGAGCACATAATGAGTAATGTCAGCCATGTGTAAAGCAGAATACACATTTATTGATAGCAGCATTGCCTCTCAGATTGTGATATTGTCTGAAATAGCCACAGGTATACAAAGGGAACAAACAGCTGCTCCAGCCTCTTCTGATGAAATGTGAATATTTCTTATTTTCCAGATGTTTGAAACTGCATGAGGTTCCCACATCTGCTGCCACACTGATCGGTAGAGTAGCCTCAAGCCCTCATGAGCACAGACCTACCAGTCAGATGCCTCTTGTGACTGCAAGTTTGAACCTTCAGATCAGTCCCAATTAAACCAGGTCTGCGCAGAGGCACGATCTGCCAAATCTCTACTTTCGTTCTGGTTAGCATAAAGCATGCACTTGTTACCTGACGGGTGACTCAGTTGAGCTCATGTATATATGTTGTCCTTTTCCAGGCACTAGCTGCAGTGACCCACCAGTTACTGTGACTGAGCTCACCTTCCTCACCTGCCTCTAGTTGTTTGGGTTCCCAGTTGAGTTGATGGAAATTAAGATGCAATTTGTCTGACCAGATGAAAATGTCTTCCTTGGGATGGAACGAAGAAATCCCAGAGTTCTTCCTGCTGTAAGCAAACAGCTTCTGGCTCTCTACAGCACTGCCAAAGGAGCTTGTGGCAACCTGGCTCATGCTTGCTAGGCAGGATACACATCTGATCCAACAAGTCCCATCCCTTGCTGTCCGGAGCTTCAAGAGAATAAGCTCAATAATCACTATCAAAGCAATGATTTAATATTTCTGAGCTCAGCTAGTGACTACCCAGGGCAAACACGAAACTAGAAGTAAAACTGCTCCTTTTCCCTCTTTGATCTATACTGATTCAATTCAGTTTCTACCTACATTGCTGAACCCTGTCTTTACTGTTCATGAGGCACTTATGAAGGTCTTTAGTGAGCCAAAATATTAGGCTTTGCCATCATCATAAGCAGGAACTCTTTAATGTTCTAAGTAAATGCACCGTGTTGTTTGTGTTTAACTAGTCTCAACTCTAAATTGCAAACTCTGAACTCTAAATATCCCTAACAGAGCAAGTTGTCCTGAAACTTTGCTGCTACAATTACACTGCTAGCTTGGAAACCAATTATTTCATGTGTTCAGACTGCAGTCACTCAGAAATCGCCCAAGAGTTAAACAGACATGGGACAAAAACTGTCAGATGTAATGAGAGCAGTAGGAATAGTAACATAATTACTTAACAAAAATTATACTTTTGTAAGCACTCGCTTAGAGGATTGTAATGCTTCTCCTTAACATGATAAGAACTAAATTCCTCTTTTAGTCATTTTGTCTTTATATTCCCAACAGTGCAGTCTTCGTCTGCTGGTTCTTAAGTTGCTGGAGTGACAAAATAAGAAGTTAGCTAAATGTGTTGTTACACCAGGAAGATGTTCTTGCAGCAGAAAACTCTTTCTGGAATCTCTTAGAGCTCCTACATCTGCATGGACAATTTATCAGTTTGTATGCTGCTTGTGTTTGCCAACTACTCTTAAAGCACTCTTAAAGCAGTTTGCATTCTTATAATAGTTCTAGCTTCAAGTGCCTACAGCCTGGAACATTTGACTATGTCAGCTCAATATCTGGGAATATCCTCTTGCACAGAAACCAACTGGCCCAGAATAACCCATGTCCAACTGTTGGACTTGTTCGGTCCCCAAAAAAGGATGCTTGCATCTAAATTGCCTGTAGAGAATATTCACTATGTAAGCTACCTCCTCATTTGTATCCCTATGTTGTTTGTGAATGTCCTTGTTGATCCAAGTCAAAATAACCTTAGGGGCTCAGAAACCACTGAAAATTGATTTCTGCTGCCTGGGAATTTTTCTTAGAACTGTTTGATTTACCTGTACAGATACAGTCTTAGTTACTGTTGGGATTATTGGTTGCATTCTAACCAGAGCAGTTTTTCTGACCATTAGCAAGGTGGTATTGAATGTAAATTCAGAATTAATCTTCACTGATAGGCCTTGTTTTGGCCTGGAATGTATTTATTTATTTATTATCTTAACTCCGGACTCCTTTCCTAAAGTTCTGGATAGCACTGTGAGAGCCTTTCCCAGTGAAGTCAACAAAATAAACTGCTCTGATTTTTCTTTCAAGGTCGCTTTCATCACTTCTGATTTTAACTGTTGTAGGTTAAATCAATACCAAGCCTTTACAGTATCTTGCTTTTATATACGACTGTGTTTATTACTTTTGAAGGCATGAGATAACTTTGTGTATAATAACACTGTATCAGATCTTAGGTTCAAATTCATTGCACTTACTCCCTAAAAATTCTTAACCATGAATAAGTTAATTCACTGTAGAACTTCAGTGTCCCTCTTCAGGCATTTTACATTTTCTTCATGTAAATGGTTTAACTTTTGTTCAAGTTCAGTCTTTAGGAAGACAACTTTTATCCCTGTTCCTTTGCTTCAAGATATGACTTCATAATTCTTTTCATTCACTAAGTCTCTTCAGTTCCGACGTAGTGAAACTCCAGCCATACGGCTTCACTGTCTGCATGTACCAGCCAGCATGAATTTCACTGAGGCCACTGAAGTGTTCTTATGACAAAAGTCAAAAATGGATAAGCTCAGCACAGAGTGCTGAAACAAAGTACTGTTTCTGTCTTGTTTTAATAACTGTTGGTAGCTTTCAAGTCCGAATATCTATGAGTAGTTTTCTGTATGGATATGCCAAGTGGCTGGGAGAAGGAATAGTTTTTAAATAGCTGCACCTGATGACTGTTTCCATCCTGGTATTTGTTTTAAGAAAATTGTTTTTTAAAAAAATCTAATTATGAAAATACCTTGCTTTGTAGAAAAAGCAGTAAGAGCCCAAGGCTCAGACCATCAAAGGTATCAAGTTTCCTACCTCTGCCTCAAATTTTTTTTGAGTCAGGAGCCAAAGTACTTGTAAGTATGTGGATGGATGAGGATGAAGGAGATCTGATCATTATTGCAACATGATATTTCTTTATATTCTTTGTATGTAAAAGTTTGCGTGCTCGTAACGGACTCCGTAAATTCTTGACCACACAGGGCAAAAAGAAAACATGAAACTTGTTTTATTTATTTATTTTTTATCTCTTTCTATGCAACAATGAAATCTGTTGTTGCAGTCTTTTCGGTGCCCCAGTGCAATGGTTGTCATCCAGGGAACAAATAAGAAATGTGACAGCTTCTTTTATTATCTCTTATAATAATCCTCTGGGAGTCTAAATCATGAAGGCTCGAGAGGAAATCACAATAGATTTACACAGACTGGGAGGGATTAGGCAGCTCAATGACAAAGCAAGATGCATTGGTATCAAGGTAAGTCAGGCAAGTTAAGAGAAAAGAAAATCACATAGAGACACTGGTTCATCTTTCATAGTCAGATCTAGGTCAAAACATGAACTTCTTTCAAGTAGTGATTCAGAGATCTGTTGTTTCTCTCAAACTCTGAACCTATAATGGATTTTTTTCCTGACAATTTTCAGAGTAGATGAGTCCATAGTTTTTGGTCTTTTGATTTTCAGACTGAAAATATTTGGACTTCAGTGAAGTACATTTAAACCTAATTTGTTTTCTCATAATTAAAAGTCATGTATCTTTTTGAATAGTTTCTGGATGTTGCAGAATGAAAAACATTGTTCCAGCTCATTGCCTCCTGGCACTCCTGCTATCAGGATGTTGGTACAGATGTATGCTTATCTGATCGTTCCGGTACAATCTCTTTAAACTAAAGGCTGTACAACCTGTTAAAGCAGCTTCAGTCTGAAAGAGAACTCTTCAGGCACAAGCATTACACATTTTCCTCAGGGTTTGTGGAATATGGGTCAATTTAAGACATACAGGGAGATGTGGGACTCAGTAGCTTCTTACTTCATAATCTAGAATAAGCCTTTGGGGGTGTCTAAAATAAGAATGAGTTATACTCCAGTTTTTACAAAGGAAAGCAGAAGACTTTTCTTTCTCTAACTCCAGTGGGACTGTGCTGTCTTTGTGTTTGGTTTTAACCCATCTGAGTATCAAGGCCTGAGAGAATACTGAGATGAACAATTGGCAAGACAGATTCCTATTGTGAGATTTCATACATGGAACAAAATTAACAAACTAATGGGACTGTATGGGAACTGCTGAATCATGGCCTGAACCTCTGATTGATCACCTGAGGCAAGAAATGAGTCAGCCACAGGAGCACAGCTGAAGGCAATTCACCTGTGCTGCTGGAAGGGGTGGAGCCTGGCTGCACCTTTCCTAGACCCATTTAAGAGCTGACTACCAGGATCTCTTCTGGAGATCTATTCTGCTGGAGTTTCATAACTGAGGTTCATAAATGAGCCCAGGGTATGGGTGAGCATCCCATTTTTTCTGCTTTGGTGTGATAGCTGTGTAGCCAAGCTCTCTGCTATATCTCATAACTGTAATGTCTGTACATTCACTGATTGTACAGGGACAAATCACCCACGTGGGATTAAGCACGGTCTTGTAGAGGCATGGAATATCCAAGGCTGGACCAGACAAGGATTATTACAACACAGTGCAGGTGTTTGCAAGCTCACAGACAAATACCGATTTCTGGAATGCACTATTTCATTAAAGAGAAGAAAATAACAACCAAAACAGAAGAATATTTTTTTCTTAAGATTGGGAGCACTTTTTAAAATTCCACATCTCCACTGACTTATATTAATGCAGGTGTCTGTGTAGCTACATTCTCTTTTCTGATGCATGAACATATATATGATCAAAGTCACACTTGATACCACTCATTGATATCTCTCCTGGTAGAATAGCTGCATATTTGAGGATTACGTGTGTTAGATAGACGCTCTTGGAATTAAAATTATTTTCCAAATATGAATCCCTAAAAAATGGAAAAATAAACCAAACATGAATTGAGAGAATTAAGATGTGCAGGAAGGTGTCAATAAGAATTATTTTGTCATTGTTTTTGTTTTTTTTCTTCTGCAGTTGCCTTTGTTTCAGAACTTTAATGTGCAATTGTTGTTCCCAGAAAGAAATGGTAAATTCAATTATAAGGAGGAAGGTTACATAAGCAAAATTTCAAGGTTTGCTTTCAAACTGTTTTCACAGTTCAGTGAATTGAGGAAGAACACTTACAATGCATGGCATTTAACACTGATGTTAGAGAAATGTGCTGGAGCAATACCTAGCCGACAGTTCTACGAATTGTGTTCTTCCATTTTACAGGTAGAGTTCCCTGTTGTTAGCTCAAAGAAATAAACAAAAAGTCAAAAGTGAATTTTGATAAACATGTTTCTTCACCCTTGGAATCAACAAAAATGAGAGCCTGGAGATCGCTGTGTAGTGCTAGCAGTCTGTGTTGGACTACACAAACTGGCAGTAATTTGTACAATAGTATCATGGAAACCCAGGATGGCTGAGGCTGGCAGGACCCTCTGGGCCATCTGCTCCAGCAGGGACACCCAGAGCAGGGGCCCAGGCCCATGATCAGGCACCTGTTGAAGGTCTCCAAGGAGGAGATCCCACAGCTTCTGGGCAACCTGTGCCAGTGCTTTGGCACTGCACAGCAGTGCTGCCTGGTGCTCAGAGGGAGCCCCTGTGCTCCAGTTTGTGCCACGGCCTCTTGTCCTGGTATTGGGCACCACTGGAAAATTGGAATACATCTTGTTTTTTAAGTGCTGCATTCACTCTGACTTGCCTATGTATATATTCTATAATAAGCAAAATCTCACCTGGAATTAAGTGTTCAACTTTGGACATCTCTTTGATGCTATTCACGTGTTTCATGAATATCTGTAATAATGAAAGTCTTACAAATTCATGTCAAAGGCAGTTCTTGTGCTGAAAACCAGGAGCCTGTTTGAAGTACTGAAGTGTCAGAGAAATAGACTTGGTTACCTCTAATTTTTTTTCCATATGTATTTCCAGCCCTCTGTTAAAGATACCTCATTTCTTTAATGCTTCAATTACTTTTGATTTAAAAAAATGTTCCTCTGATTCCCACAAGAAATCTGGTCCTTCTTTCATCTCCCAGAATCCTATCATTTTACGTAAATCTTGTTGTTTTCTAAGAACTGTTGTCTGATTTATTTTTTTCTCTAGAGTCCCTCATGCTTCTTCTGAGATGTTTCTCCCTAATCTAACAATGCAATTCACTTTGCATTGCCTGCTGAGTTGCTATGGAATTCCCATGATGTTTTTATTGACTGCCTGGACAGCATCCATCAGAAATGGAGCAAGGATATGTTTTTATAGGTAGTTCTGTGAGCTTCTCTTCATAACATATGAAATTACTTCTTGGGGAGAAAATCTTACCGTACATTTGCCATTGGAAATGAAGTGGCAGACTTTCTGAGGAATAACATTAAATTATCTGCCCAGCCTCTGCAGTTCAGCTGCTGTTGTTATACAAGTGCAGTTGATAAGGTGGGACCTGGACATTTGTCACAGAAATTGAGAGAACTCTGCATGTTAAGATTAATGTGTTTTGCACTCCCTCTCTTTAAGCACCTGCATGAGTCATATTTCACAACCACAAGGTTTATCTGTTCCACCGTGTTCTGTCCTTGGCTGTTTTTTATGGTCAGTAAACAACTTGGATAAGGTTTTCATCACCACTTCTTCAGGCTTTTAAGACGTGTAAAACAAACAAAAAAAAAGTATGAAGGTGCTCTCAAAACCTTGGTTCCACGTTGTAGGGGGGTGGAGGGAGGAATTTCTTTTCTGTAAGCACACAGAGGGCAGTGCTATTGCTTGTCTTTCAGGAATGCCCTGTGGGTCCCATGTCTGTGGGGTACAGATCTCAGGCACAGCACACCCTTCTCATCACCTGTGCAGTGCATCCTAGCCATCACCACTTGGAAATGCCCAAACAGACTTATGGTACTCAGCAAAGCTTAGCACAGCTTACCACGGGGGCATTTGTGTTGAAACTGGATCTGTTTGGAAGGATTTTCTGTGTGGAAACAGGGCAGATGTGCTTGTGCAAAGTGCCCTCCAGGAGCAGCCTGAGGCTGGGAAGCACAAGCTGACAGCAGCAATGCCATGGCACCCACTGGAGCTTCTGCCCCAGTGACTATGATCAGTAAAGTAAAATGGCTCATTACAAGACATGTGGATGCTGTAGCATTTCTGCACAAAAGCTGCCTATGTTTCTATTCACTAATTGCATTCAACTTATGGAAACTTTCCTTGCAGCTGTCACTAGATATGACTGTGCATCCCGATAGATACTGCTACATAACTTAGTCACTGTGTAAATGAGTGCTGTGGCTGTCACTCAACTGAGTGACTTGACAATGAAAATACAATGCCAGAAACGCATTAACACTACAAACAATAGTGTACAATAACACTGGGTTATATAACTGAGTACATCTCTTCATATTGTAGTTCTGATAAATTATTCTTTAAGTCAGTCACTATAACAGAAATAATCCCATCAAAAGGAAAACCTACTCTTGCAGTGGCTCAAGAGTGAACTTCAAGACTGACTGGGAAACTGTTTTCACAAAATCAGTATTTCTGTTTGCATTTTCTTAATGCTCATGAGAGTTTTTGCATTTTATCTGTAGCAGTGTTTTTGCTCTTGAGTTATTTGTGAGTACGCTACCTCAACTTCCAGGGAAAGAAAATATGAGTAAATTGGAGGTGTTGGCTTCTCTAACTTCTTGCAGGTATGTAGATGTCTAAAACCTTGTTTTTGACTGCTGTCTGTCTCTGATATGGGTGTGCTTTTACATATGCTGTATGCATATGAGTGGTTTCCTAATGGTATGGCAGCTGGCTTCAGACAGAGCCTTGGTGTGCCAGATAGAGATGGAATGGGGCTGGCCATAAGCTGTGTGGTCTGGGTTTGAGGAAATGAAAAATACATAGGGTGATGATTAAATGAGATATTTTTGGTAAATGGTCTCTAAGTTTCCTGCTTGCCTGACTCCTGAGACTTTCTGAGCATTGCCACTGAGGCTTGTTACTGAACCTGGACTGTATGTGTAATGGTAAGTTGTAGAGTGCCTGACTAATATTAAACCAAAACAGTTAATCTGTAGTTTTCTATTGCTCATCTATCGCTCATCATTTGTAGGCAGCAAAGGGATCTCTGTTTTTCTCTAAAATTGCTTTACTTTCAGTGGAAATGAATATATATTCGAATATCCAAATGTTCATTCAAATATACATTCTCATTTCTTCTTCGGTGCAGATACAACTTCCTGTGTACATGCTCTATAGTTGCAGGGAGCAATCACCCTGCCACCAAGAAGACTTCTCTCTGCAGTTTGTGGGCATCTTCTCAAAAGCTCACCCCCAAACTACTTAAAACAGGGTATAGAAAACAATTAATGCAGAAAGTGTAAAGTGCTGCAGGATTACATTTGCTGCTTTGCTTTCACAATACTACTTTTTAACCAAAAAAGTACAATTGTTGTAATATTTGACTGTTGGTGAAGCTCATCCAAGAAACATTGCCCACTGACTCTGTACAGGTAGGTTGGTAGGTTGGTCCACCGGTCTGTTGGTTGGTCTGTTGGTTCATCAGTAGGTAGGTAAGTACATAGGTTGGTAGGTAGGTTGGTAGATCAGTCGGTTCATTGGTAGGTAGGTAGGTTGGTAGGTGGGTGTCTGTTTTCTGGCTGCAAAGCCACTATGCTCAGTACATTGCTCAAAGTGCCCAGGTCACAGCAACAGATAAATGCCAAATCTGCAATCAAAAACAATTGCTTCCTGGTGTTCAGGTTTCTGACAGCTGGAGCAGAAATAAAGGCAATAGTCCCGTACTTAACAAGTGATTCATTTGGTGTCCTGACAGATCTTTTCCAGCTCTTACCTCAATGAAACGAAGGCAGTTCCTCTGCTCCTCTAAAGGAACAAAAGTTTCCTATTAGCCAATCTGAGGAAGAGCCTGCTGTAAAGCCATAAACAGAGTTAATTAACAGATAACAGTAAATAGACAGCAAAAGACAGCCATTGAAAAGTCTGCCAAATTAATGCTTTCTAGTTTAGCAAATTAAAGCAATGCAAATTACTGAGAGGACTGAAACAACAGAAAGCAGCAGTCAGCATGCATCATTCTGGCAAGAGTGACAACAAAAGGATATTCTAATTTGATACCAGCAACAAAGGACCTCAAGCTTCCTTCTATGGCAGTGAGGAAAATAGCAGAGAATCAGCAGAAATTCAAATAGCAGCTAGAGAGTGGGTCAAAAGGTGAGGGTACTATTGCTCAGTCAACTGCAGAGAAATAGTGAATTAAGCAGTACTAAAAAAAAATTACAGAAATCAAAGTGTTTTGTTTTCCTTGGTCTATGTATTGGAAAATGTCACTATTTTTGCCACAGAACTGAGGCTGTTTGGTTTTCTTCACTTGAATTTTAGCTGCAGGGAGGAACTGTGAAGTTGATTTAAGTGAAGTTTATGTACATTATCTCACAGAATGGCGTATCTCTGGAGTAAGGGATTAATCACAGTAAAACTATTTTGCCATCTTCCAGAACCAAGGAATGTTAATGTGTATTCCAGAGATGCACTGATTGCATATGAAATAGTAGTTTAACATTTTGGCTCAAATTCTGAATTTTCAGGTGTCTTTTTCTCTGTGTTAATATCCATGAGAAAATACCTGGATGTTTTTCATCCAGCTGAAGTTTGGCAGTATTTCGGAGTTCCCACAGTAAAGATACGTTGGTAAAGATAGAACAGAAGTTGCTCATGATGCTTCTGAGCTCTCTGGTAGAGCTTGAACTTTTGGGTTCCGAGCAGTTGTCTGTGGACTGGGAGATTGCTTAGGAGATGCTTAGGGGATTTTTGCAGATCAAAGAAGGAAAAGACACGTGGTAATTTCTTCAGCAAAGGCACTGCACAATGTAAGGGTTTCCACTCTCAATCATTCTGCGAAATTCAGTAAATTTGGTCTGAAATTGGTAAGAATAGAAATGGGCTGCTAAAATGCCTTCAAATAAGGAGAAACACTTCACGTTTTAAGAATTAAATGGTGATACACCAAAGCAGAATGCAGTGAAAGAATAAACAACCCACTAACTTACAGAGATTCTTTTTAGACAATATAAAATAATTTCTGTAAATAAAAAAGTAGGAACAGTGAGGTGATGAATAGATTTTAAAGGATGATGCATAGTCCCCATGGCTAATAAACTGTATAGAACAAGCTTGACAAACAGCTGATGACGTGGATGTCATCTAAAGCCTGTATCCAGGCAGTGATCCTGCTTTGGCCATTTCATAGTCCAAATGACCTCTTGAGATCTCTATCAGCACTATTTTTCAAAGCTGACAAAGTTCTCCCTTTACCACCCACCCTGTTATTGTCACTATAACAGAGTCATCGCTCAGATTTATAGATTCAGCTTGTGTCTGTGTTACAGTATTGGCTGGCAGTGTAACAGCCCACTGAGGCACTTTTGGTTTAGCACCAATTCTTTACCAAAATCGACTGCAGGAGGTGGTCACTCACCTGGTCTGTGACTGCCCCATGAGCAGCATGAGCCTGTGAGGCTGCCCAGAATATGAGTGCAGGGCTGCATTTCTCCCTCTCGTCTGTCCTAAAGTCCTATTATGCCTGTAGCATTGTATCCAATTAGACTATTGTACAACACATCACAATTACATGAGACCTTCCCTTTTTGCTTATTTCTAACGGCCTAAGGTAGGAGAAAGCTCTTCTGTGCTGGAAGGCAGCAGAAACGTTCATCACGGAGGGAGGCCCCTGCTGGAGGATGGCAGTGGGGCAGGGGGAGATAGACGCAGCTTGCAAATGTAAGAGCCTGTAACAAGAAGCGCTGCTAGGTTAATTATGCATGTTTGATACAGTTCCAGGGTTATGCAGGTCGTGCAGCAGTGCCCTGTAAGCTGAATTGCTTTCATTCCTCATCAGCTGCTTGAACAGCTGAGCAATGGCAACAGCACGCGCACAGCCAAAGGAGGGCACCCTGCAAACCTGTGGAATTCACATCAGCTGCAATCAACAGGAGCATGTATGTGAACAATGGCTTATAGAAACTGTATTTTTAGTGCCAGAGCAGAGACACCAAAATTCATCACTTTGTCACAGAAAGGGAGAGGGCTGGGTGTGCTGATTGCCTCTGACAGCTCCATCACTCGTGACAGCCTTTAATCTCATTTCTGATCACAACGGGAAATAGAGTAGAAGATTAAATGAGGAAAGGGAAAAGCTTTGGAAGCTTGATATAATCTGTTATAAATGGAGTCCCAAGCAGTTTTGTGAGAAAACTTTGCTGGGAGATTGGGAATGATTCTCATTCAGCATGAGATTGTATTAATAATTGCAGTTGCTTAGAAAGTGATTTTTATATTGCCACATCTATTTCTTAATGACAGATAGAAATGACAGAGTTTTAAAACTGGACCAACATTTCAATATTCAGGACGGCTCTTTGGAGCAGTACCTCAAATTGACACACGATGGCAGGAGGATGACATCTTTAAGCAGATTTCCATGGGAGCTTTGTGGTAACCATAGCAACAGTTTGAAATGTAGGCCTTAAAATACGTTTTGCAGAGGAAATTTATTTATTTCACTTTCCGTTTAGAAGTTCAAATGGTATTTCGTTAGCATTTAGGTCAGCTACATCATCATGGCTAACTTCCTAAAGTTTGATTGGAACGAACAATTAATTCAGTACCTGGAGTTCCTTTAAGAAAAACTCTGCAAATAACTGAATGTTTGTTTGGGCAGTGGTGGGTTTTTATTTGTTTGGGTTTTTTTTTCTTCCCTTGTTTTTTTTTCTTTCTTTCTTTCTTTCTTTCTTTCTTTCTTTCTTTCTTTCTTTCTTT
>JAPSGF010000011.1:9376113-9439567 GCA_035772895.1 Perdix hodgsoniae | reverse complement strand
TCCTTCCTTCCTTCCTTCCTTCTTTCCTTCCTTCCTTCCTTCCCCCCATTTTTTTTTCCTCCCTTCCTTCATTTCTCCCTCTCCCTTCCTTTCTTTTCTTTGTTTCAGGTCCTTCCATTCAGAGAGCACTGTCTTATTACATCACAGAGGACTTTTGCTTCTTCCCAGGAAACTGAGTTCCACATCTGTAAAGAGGGGGCTGTGGGCAGGGCAGCAGAAAGGGAATACTTTTCATTTGCTCCTACTGAAACTCTCCTACAAATCCCAAGAGTTTTGAGCTAGATGTCAATCAAAAGGCAGCAGCTTTATGCCACTTACATTCTGAAAGAAATGTATGTTTCCTACAGTGGGAAAACAAACAAACAACAACCTGAAATGGATTTGGGAATTTTGAAATGCTGAATTTAGTATGTGAAGCCTGTGCTGTTTGTTAGCATTCAGATAATGGACAATTACTTCCAGAAATCAGTGCTTAAAGCAATACAAGAAGCTGGAACAAACCTTTGTATTGTGTTATATTGTCTTCCTCTATTTGTCAGAATAAAGTGATCCAGAATGTCCTTCTGTCACAGCACAAAGCCGAGAGCACCTCTCCATCTTTCTTTGGGCCGACAAAAGGGGATAGGATTTTCAGTGAAACCCAGATATCGCTGTGGGTAAATGTGTGCATGTATTGACATAGATAATACTAGAGGACTGCAGTTTTTACCTGCAGAAGCTGAAATAATTAAGGAAGGTTGGAGATCTTTTGGTATTAATGGATATATGTTCTGAACAATCTCAAAAACTTCTTTGTGTGGAAAATTAAGATGCTTAATGATACTGAAATATCTCAGATCATTGCAAACCTCATGTTTCTAACGTTTTAACTTGGAATCACTTTCATAGTCTGTCACTGTTGATGCTGCCCCTTCAGAAGCCAGGAAATGACAGATATCTCTGTATTTTCAGGATTCTTTTGTTCCCATTCAGCCTGACAGACAAAAAGGAAGGTTCTGAGGGAAGCTCTTACTTCCTCCCTTCCCATCTCCCTTTGCTCTTGCAATAGCGCCACTGTACAATACCATTAGGCTGAAATTTATGCATAGAGACAGATTAGCCTGTCCCACATTGTCATTTTGACACCGTTTTTAACAAAGTTGTATTTTCTGAAGATTATGTTTGAAAATAAATGGCTTTGGGTCTAGCACTCGTAAAAGAAGGAAAGCCAATCCAAAGAATCCACTCATTGAGTTCAGAATGGCTACAGGGAAATGCCGCATCTTGCTTTTTAAGCAAAATCTGCAATTTTGTTTATCCAGAACAATCTGTAACAGCTCTACGGTAAAGCTGCTTTGAGGTTTAGTTTTGAAGTTTACTGCTCCCAGTTTTCATTTATTCCATCACACACATGCATAAAACATTTTTATTATTTGGATAGTAATTTGCATGAGCACTAGGACTTTATCTCAAATGCTCATGAACAAGACCGTTCTTCAGTTGGGTCAACTGAAAGTTATTCTGCTTTACTACAGGGCTTTCAGCTAATTAAATTCAAAGAATCTGTTCAACTGATAAGGCCTGTTATACTCCAGATAAGGAAAAAAATACATTTTTCATCAGTTTCATGATGCTCTTCCTGAGCTGTAGTCACAATACACAATGAAAAGAAGGAAGAATGGCCTGCCCAAAGTATTTGACATAGACATCTGTGATGAACACAGAAAGGACTATTCAGATGGATTTGTTATATCGAATGAACTACATTTCTGATCTTCTAATGCAGTGAATATTGTGCTCTGTGAATAATGTACGTACCATAGGAAAAAAGAGGAGCGAACTGCAATTACAGTAGAAGAGAACTTTACCTGAAATTATCATTTTAGAAAATTGATTGTTCTCATAAATGTTGGTAATTATTTTTTTATTTTTTCCTTGAGTTCTCCTTTGTTTGGATAGCTAATAAAATTAGTTTTGATTCTGTTGAAGGAGAAACCGATTGGCCGCATTCTGACTTTATTTGAACTAGTATAGGACCTCATATGGAAAATTAAATGGAAATCAATTAACAGTTGCCCCAGGCATTTGAAACTGATACCAACCAGGAATCCCTTAATGTCCCTCAGTTCTCTATAATCTGAATGATCAGAGATAAAGAACAAGAAAAAAAGAAGAGATTTTTCTTTAAAGAGCAGGTAGACTGGAGATGTGCTTCATAGGCTACTCTTGGACTAAAGGAGGCCTGAAATGAAAAGGTATGTGTAAGAAAGGTGTGAGACAGAAGGAAGGCTTCTTTTCTTATTTCTTAAGGCTGAGAGCTTCCAGTCCTTTTTGCATTTGGCTGATTGCAAAGTCTGAAATCTCAAAAGGTCACAATCATCTTCAGCTGTTGTTGGTGAGAGACACAAAGCAGACCACACTGCATGTTGCTCCTGCTATAATAAGATGTCACCCCATCAGAAAGAGTAGACAGAAGGATAGATCTTTTCTCTTTTCCTCTGTTTTCCCTTGGCATATAATGTTCAGTTTCCCTCTCCAGTTTTCTACAACATCGCAAGGCCAGTTCTTGCTTTGAACCTTAGTAATATCTGGTACCTTCCTTGCAAATGGTGCTTGAGATATAAGTGTAGTGCATGGCCTCTGAGAAACCAAGACCACATGGAAAACTGTTTCCTCTCAGTTCTGCCAGTAACATCAGATTGTGCGTTGCTTTCCCAGCAAGAACTGCCCTGTATTAGAAGCCAGCTTTGTGCAGGGGCTGATGGTTCTGTGTAGTCTGTGTTTAAGGCTTTGCCAGGGAGAGAGCAGTGCCTCTAGCAAAACACAGAGTTGCCCATCCTCTAAAACACGAGGGCTCCTTTATGATAAAGGAAACCTGGAATCTGTGCCCGTATCATTGCAAACTTCACTGTAAGAATCTTTGTCCAGCCCTTCATCTTTTCACTTTAATTGCTTGTGAGGCTCCATCTGGAGTACTGTGTCCAGGTTCGGAGCCCACAGTACAAGAAAGACAGAGTGCTGTTGGAGAGGGTCCAGAGGAGGGCCACGAAGATGATCATTGGACTGGAGCACCTGCCCTATGAAGACAGCCTGAGGGAGCTGGGTTTGTTCTGCCTGAAGAAGGCTACGAGGACCTCATTGCAGCCTTTCGGTACCTAAAGGGAGCCTACAAACAGAAGGGGAATCAATTCTTTGAAAGGGTAGATAACTGCAGGACAAGGGAAATGGTTTGAAGTTGAGGGAGGGAAGATTTGGGTTGGATGTCAGGGGGAAATTCTTTACAGAGAGAGTACTGAGGTGCTGGAACAGGCTGCCCAGAGAGGTTGTGGACGGCCCGTCCCTGGAGGTGTTCAAGGCCAGGTTGGATGGGGCCCTGGGCAACCTGGTCTAGTATTAAATGGGGAAGTTGGTGACCCTGGATGTGGCAGGGGGTTGGAGATTCATGATCCTTGAGGTTCCTTCCAACTCTGGCCATTCTGTGATTCTGTGGTTCTGTAACATCTCTTCACCTTGGTTTCTAGCTCCTCCCTTTCCCCACATCAACAATTTGCACAAAGCTGTCTTTTGGCACTTTTGCACTTTACCTCCATCTTATTTTTGAACTTCTGTTTTTCTCCTTGTCCCTCAGTGACTGTGTTTTTGCATGCTGTAGAGATACTCAATGCTTTTTTTTTTTTTTTCCTCTCTGCCCATGTCCTCATTCTGTTCTATGACCTCTTTTGTGCTGCCCTGTACTCCAGGAGTGCTGAGACAAACAGACTGGGACAGAATGCATCTATATGCTCTTCCTGGGAGCACATTTTATTCCAGAAAATTTGTTCTGCTGGTCTCACCTATATTTCTTCAATTGTTTAATATTAAGCGCTTATCCAGCAGTGTGAATTACAATTAACATGAATTATACAACATAGCAGTTTCTGCCCTGTTTTTCTCTCATTTACATAACTGCTAGACTGTAATCACATTTTGTCTTCCAGACAGAAGTATTCCAGACTTCTACCAGGTTTAATTGGAGGTGCTTTGTAAACCTTTGATGGTTAAGGACACCAGATTTTGGAGTGAGATGCTGGTGTATGTATATAATTTTCAATGTTATAAGATCTAGACCTGACTTTATGGCCACTTGTCGCATCTTCCTGTTGGTGAGGATGGTGGATAAGGTGTGGGTAGATAAAGAAGAGCAAATGAAGCATGCTAGTTCATAGAGTTGAAACCCTTTGTGCTGAGAGAAGAAGCTGGTACAATTGTGATTTTTCTTTCTGCAAGCATCATAGAGGCTGGCTTTCAGATAATGTAAACATGTGAGGACATGTTTTGTCTCAGGAATCAAGCTGGAGTCTAAGTCTGACATCCATTACTATGCTATGCATTGCCCCAACACCAGAAAATACTCTTCCAGCAATTTAATATTTCACATTCACTTTCAAACATCATAATGCTGGGTCAGTACTTTCCTTTTCATTTTTAGGTGATAAAATTTTTATCTTCTCCTCTACCTAATAAACACACGCTGCACTCAAAAATCCCTCTTGCAAAGATGACGTAGTGGTACTGTACATATACCACTCTTGGTATCAAATGTCATTACTGACATGTCAGCCCTGGCCTGTGTGATGCTGCTGTTTCATCTGGAGGCATCCTTCTCTAAGACATATAAAACACACTGCTCCAGTGCTGTGCTCTCTTCAGCCCTTAGCTGATTGTATAACATTTTTGAATGAGATGTGTTTTGTGTGTAGCCTGTGAAATCAGTTTGTGCAGCGATTTGTTGCCTTCCTCCAGTGCTTATATGAGTGTATGTCATTAATGTAGTCATTATCCAAGGAAAAGGATGAAAATATGCAGATATATTTCTTAGTGTAGATGTAATTATAGCATTTTGTAAGACTATTTAAATAGCACTTGTTAGGCATAGTGGTTGCCATTTAGTCTTAAGCAAGATAAAAGGTAAATAATTTTTGCTTATTTTTGTTCCATTTTAATTCACTACTTTTAAACTAAGCAAATTTAAGATTGGAGAGAGTGAAGTAATAGGATGATATGAAAAACAGCAACAAAATAGAATGAAAAATGAAAATAATTGTTGTTCTTTAGATATAAAATTAAAGTAGCAAACAGCAGTAAAACCATACCTGCCTCTAACTTTTTCATCTGCTTCTATCTTTTTCATCTTGAGATCCCAGAAGTTTAAAAGCACAAAAGAAACAGCTTGTGGAAAATCTGTGAAGTCCATCTATTTCTACAATGGGATTATTCATCACCACATGTTTTCCCCATCTGGAAGTAAATGGACAAAATGCTGAAACCACCACCGTCTCACTTGCAAATTGCTCCACAGTCTAACCAGTCATGCTATTGAGAAGATATGCCTGCAGTTCAACCCAAATTGTCTGTAATCATGTTGCTTCCTTTCCCTTGTTATCCTGAGTAGTTCCTCCCCACCCATGTGTTTAACCTCTCTGCAATATTTGTGGATGGCAATCAGATCCCTCTGACTCACTGCTTAGCTAAGCTGTATGCATTTTCAGCATCGTTCTTTTCTTGTGTAAATCTTCTCAGATATTTAACTATTTTTCTCCACTTTCCTGTGAAATCCTGAGCATTCACTGAAGATGTTAGAACGATTGCCCAAGGCTGAACATGGGAACGGACCAGGAACCTTACACAGATGGTCTCTTTAGTGGCCTGGGTACAAGTGCAGTGTGTCAGGATGCTCAAACACTCCCTTACCACGCCTGGAACTCCTGCTCTATGAATCATGGAGAGGTATCAGGGCTATACAGTCTGGGGAGTACTGGAACTGTACAGCTGGGAGAAAGTCCCAGGTTTGCTCCACCTGGACTGTGGCCACAATGGAAAATTTTCTAGTTAAAGTCGATTATTTTGCTGTCCCCTAAGCAAAATGTCTCTTGAGCTCTTGACAGCTGCAGCTGGCTGTGATCCTTGATCTGCACTGGGCTGGGAACCCATCAGGGCAGGCTTCTAGAGATTCAGACAAAGAGGATCCCTTTTTGGGGCCGATCTTGGTCATGTGCCAAGACACGATGAAAAGGAAGGGTGAGTAGCTCACTGAGGATGGGACAAAGATAGAAACTTCCCCTCCAGTGCTACGCAGTAAGTCGTGTGAACCTTGCCATTCTCAAACCTGTAGCTAAATTGCTGCATTTGATTGCAACAAATTCTATTGAATCACTGTGTTAAATTGGCTGATGATTAAGTGCTGATTAAGTGCTACAGAGAGTCATACAACCTAATATTTTGATTTATCATAAATGTATTAATAAACCCTAAATTGCTGCAAAACCATAGTTGTGTAAAAATCATTCTGCAACAGTGGCCTGTGTGTGTCTGAAGCTACGCTGTGAGGTGTTCACTTAGATATCACTAAGATAAAAAGAGGGGTAAAGTCCTACTCTGTACTTCTAACGCCCACAATCTTAGAAGCTGCAGCATAGCCCAACTTAATCACATGGAGCAGCAAACAGTGTTGAGGGAATACCATCTTACAGATTTCAGAGGTAGAACCAATGCTTAGATTACTGGATTGACCAAGCATGTGAAATAGACACACAGTTTTCTAATTTTCCACAATGATTTGAAAAAAACAGTTGGGAAATATGAAACATTCATGGGATGTTTTTAGTTTTTTTCCTTAGAAGGACTTGTGTAACACTATGTTGTTGTTTTTTTTTAAATACTGCAGTCAGGAAACTGACTCTTGGCCAAAGCAGGAGTTGAGGAAGACAGAAATATTTGCAGCTGGTCAGTGCTTTCCATTTCTCCCTTCCCACTGAGTCCAGTGACCAAAAATCCATTCTGAGGGCTAAGGAGCACTGGCCTCCCTACCTACTTTCTATCAATAGTTTTGACAGGTTCTCACTGAGTGTTGTCATTAAATCAAGTCTGTATTTACAGACAGAAAATGCCTGTCAAAATATATCTTTAACTGACTATAACTTTAAGCTGAAATTTAATTCTTCAGCTGTCTCTATAGGAAGCATGTTCGTTACAGGAAATATTTCATTCCTCTTTCCATTAAAATATTTTCAATTTTGCATACCAAAAAAGCCCTATCTCAAAGAGAAAAAAAAAAAAAGTAGAGCAAGTAGATGTATAAAATCACATATTACCTTTGGCTCCCAAACTAATCTTAGGGTGAGAGAGTAGTGCTAAAATGCCTAAGAAAAGTGAGGAGTTTATAGGGCCAAATAACCTACTCAGGCTTAAATAATAATAATAACAATAATAGGAATAATAATAATATTAATAGTAATAAAATAGATAAGTGATTTGATATCTGAACTTGTTTTCTGACAAGTATATATACAATTTAAAATGAAACTGGCAGTACTGTGTGTCAGGAGAAGTAATTGCAGGAAACTTCTGCAGTGCACATTAAAACCACCCAACTCCTCTATGATGGCAAGGTAGCAGTATCTGATAAGCTACCATGAGAACATATTACTAAAAATCAGCATATCTATTTAATTGGCCTACATTTCACAGAGGTCATAGCTCTCATAAGAAGAGTTAATGTCCCTCGTGTTTCTGCTTTGTTTATATTAGGAACTGCAGCCAAGTTCTTGCTCCTAGCTTTGCTTAGAGTTTCTCATGGATCTTGGAAAAGCGTCTTGCCAGTGACAGATTGGGACTGAGTGTAATTGGGAGTACAGGAAAGTGGAAGAATGAGGGCAATATCACAGTGTCATGGGATCAGTGCTTGTAAATGGACAGAGGGGAAAGTCTTCTGTTTGTTTTCTTAGTCATGATTCAATAGAATGAATATTTTTCTTTTGTGGTATATAATGAACAATAAATTCATGAACTATATTGTAGCTGCGGCATTTTATTTATTCACATATAAGTTAGTTTTCATATCTCTTTCCCTGTATACTTTCCAATGGAGTCATAGCATCATTAAGTTGGATACGACCTGTACAATCATCAAGTCCAACCACCAACCTGTCACTACTGAGTGAATCACTGAACCATGTCACTAAGCACCACATCCATGTATCTTACAAACCTCCAGGGATGAGGACTCTACCACCTCCCTAAGCGGCCTGTTCCTATGACTGACCATCCTTTCCATGAAAAAATTCTTCCTGATTTCCAACCTACACCTCTTTTGGCACAACTTGAAGCTCTTTCCTCACATCGTCTCACTTGGCATTTGAAAAAAAAACAGAGTAACACCTTACACCTTTCAGTTGTGTAGTACCTGCATCTACAGAAACTGTCCACACACACCTTTCCAGACCATGTTTTATTATTGTTTCTGGACAAATGTTTTGTAATGCTACATTGGAGTCTATCTTGCCAAAGCAATGGAAACTGATAGCAATGGAGCTGTCAGAACCACCTGTAAACTACCTACCCTACTTTGTGCTGAAAAGCAGGCTATTCATGGCAGGAGGAAAATAATTTGATCTTGCCTTCATTTGTTGGACAGGAACAGAAAGGAGGAGTGTTTTGTTCATCAAGTGAACACAGCACTTTAAAAATGGAACTAAATCAATATAGAAATACATTTAAAATATATTTACTTTCAGAGAAAGATTTCCTAGACTGACGGAACTGCCAGTGGGTATGAGTTATTGCTTAGCAAAAGTTGATGCAAAGGATGCTGTACCCATCACCTTTGTGAAGCGGTCAGGTTGCTAAGGAAGTTATGGAACTTCCCTATGGAAGGTCCAGCCTTTGACTGGTGCTTTGGTAACTATGTGTGGGGATAGTCTGCTGTTATTCTATTTTTCTTCCTTCTTTGTCAGGGAAAATGGCAGTCTGGTGACAGTGTTCTTAGAATAGCAACTTCATTAGGTCCTGCTGGTAGAATAGAAGTGGAAAGTCCTGTCTGATAATGTGCAATGTAGAATCACTGCTCCCAAAACTGGCAACACTGACCTAAGTTTCTACCAGGGCATCCCCAAAGTGCTCATGTTCTGGGTTTTGGCAGAACTGCCAAACTTAGGTCAGTGTTGGCCTTGGGCCATCCAGAGTTAGACGTGAACTGACTGGACTATGGCATTACTGGGCAGTAAGAGTGTCTGATCCCTTCATGATTTCAACTTCAGATCTGCACACCTTATATTTACCTCTGAGTTCTTGTAGCACAGTTTGTGCTTTGACTTACTTTAATACAAAAAGAATCTGGAGAGGAATAAGAGGAATAATTCTGAAATTTGACAGTGTTTAGGAGGGGAAACAGAAGCTACAGTCCTGATTATTTTGCTTTATTCTCCCTACTGAATGTGATTTTCTTGTTTTCTTATTTTTCTTTCTATGCTATGTATGGATGATACCAGGCCAGTTCCTACCCAAAGACTTGCTTAACTGCCCTCAATTTTACTTACCTTGCATCTACAATAACAAAGATTCAGTTGTGAGTAAACCTCAGCATGTTACTTTAATTCAAATGGAATATCACTGAATCTTTACCTTCAGGTCATCTGTACCCTTTCAAAGGAATGGATTTCAGTAGCTTAAAAATGATCAGAGTTTGTGAATTATAATGATAACTCACTGCTATGAAACTTCCTGTAAGTGTACACACATCTCCCTAAAAAAGTAAAAATTGGTTTCAAATAACAGGTTCTTCTATTTATAAGATTGGTAATTAAAAATACATTAAGGAAACCCTCATTTCAAAAGCAGGTGTATGATATCGCTGACGTTTCCTGCTTTTTTTCTTTTCTATATATGTTTGAGGCTCCTGATTGTCTAATGAGATTAGGGTAAATTTGAAATTAATTTTATCTTGTATATGTTTTTTAAATAACAGGCATAAAGCTACATTAACTTGTTTCCATATGCGAAAGCAGCCTGCTTCTCTTGGTACTTAAATAACTTTATGGATACTGAAATCTTATGTATAGTCTTTGAACTGTATGAGCAAACCTTGTGTTCATGAAGATATTCAAGAAATCTCAGGGGCTATGTTTGCAGGTAGATGAGTGAAGCTGGCATTTAAACTCTTGAAGATTACATAACAGCTACCAGTGTTAAGAAATTATAGATATGATGAAGGAAGAGTTGTGAATTAACATTTAGAAATTAGCCCAGCTGGGTTTTCTATGTGAGTGAAAGGTGAAGGAGAGAGATTTTTAAAAGCTATTATTGTATATCAGCAAGTTGTGTGTCATTAACTAATGATTTTGAGAATGCTTTATTAAGACAGTAGTGGTAATTAGTCTTTAGGTTTGTGGAAGGAATGAGATATTTTTTTTTTTAATTGGGAAAGTTTTCCTGCCTCTAGACACATGCCCTGAAGTGGAGAGGGAGGGAGAGCAGAGGAGAGGGAAAAATAGGAGTGGAGTGAAGAGAAGAGATGAGGAGGGAAGGAGACTTAGTGGACTTTAAGAAATGTCCATTCTTTTCAAAAATAGTCAACCATTCTACTGGAAAACCTTCTTTCTGAATGACATTATCCTATCATAACATTAATTACGAGTTTTCTATCCATAGATTAATTCTACATTCATTAATGTCAGCAAGTCCTTTTTTCTGGACTATTCAGGCCATCTTTCTTGCAAATGACCTTAACAGTTGTGAAGGGAAAAGATATGATAACGTTACATTCAAACACACACTATAGTAATTCTCTGAAAATGTGGAGATTTTGTTAGGTTTCTGGCTGAGTTTATGAATTTACTGTATGCAAACCTGCAGCATTTCTGCATCTGTAGCAATGAATTTTTCAGTTCCTTCCACTAGTTCCCCCAAACCTTAGGTTATGAGAGAAAAGCCAAAAATGCAGGGCAATGTCAATTATAGGATAGCCGGAGGCATTACATTCTCCTCTCCCAAGCTGTTCTCAATAGTGACTAGTTGCCACAGTTCAGAGAATAAATTAAGATGCTCTGCAATGATGGATCCCAAAAACTTGTTTGTCCTGAGGCCTAGGAAGAGAAAAAGGTGTGACAAACAGTGAATGCACCAGAACAGATGAAGCTAGGGGGATGTAGAACTGTAATGCTGAAATACCCAGTCTATCTTCCCTTTCTGAGCCCTAGCAAGAGAAATAAAATCAGTTATATAGTTATATATAACTTTTATATATATATATAGTTGTTTTGACTTTTTGTGAAATAGAGGGAGATTTAGACCTGGATTCAAGGGAGGGAACCATGTACAGAAGAACAGCTGCTTTTCTTCATTTGTGGTCTTGGAGATGAATAAGGAATGTGTGACAATGTGTATTCACTCTTGAATATATAGCACAACTCTTTGAGAGAAGAAGGGATTCCAAAATCTACCAGCTTCCATGCACTGGGCTAATTTTTGCAATGTCTGTCTTACCACTTGTGAAAGTAAGCCTTTGTATCTCTGTGTAATTCAGCAGAAGATGTAGTCAAATTACTGCCTTTTTGTTTTTTTACTCTGAATTACCTCCAGAACTAAGGTCAAATAAGGAGAAACTATCCCATAGCAAAGGAGAGAAGAAACAAAGAGACATGCTGGTTAGCTTCTTACTGTCTGCTAAACTGTATGAAGTCTAATTGAAATCTCTTATCTACACAAGCATACCAGCTCAAAAAATTCCACAAATGCTATATACTGCAACTAGAAAAGTAGACAGCTGGGTTAAACTTGTAGATAGTGAGTCAGGCTCAATAGATTCCAAGGAAGACTGAGGATGAGAGGAAGCAGAGAAACTGCTGGGCTTTTGATAGAAAACACTGGCAAAGTTAGGGAACAACAGTGGCAAAAGTTCCCCAGTTTACAGGATATTTGGGATGTGAAACCCCTTCTTAAAGGTAAAAGTGGTGCCTGAAAGAGTCATGTACAGATGTCAGTGCATTAGCCTGGTAAATGTCCAAGAGGAAACACTCTTGAAGGACAGCAATACAGAAAGTTTACAAGAAAAGAAGGCCAGAACATAAATTCTTGCCACTCTTTAAAAGTTAACAATATTAAGCATAATCATATGACAGTTTACTTAATCTCAGTGGCAAAAAATAACTGGTTATAAGTTATTATTGAAGATTAAAATCTTAAATCTTCCATCAAGGTGGGGAAGGAGGGGGAGGTGCTGATATGATGTTTGTCATATCAGGGCACTAATGCATTCTGCAAAAAAAGAATTCTTATGAAATATCCTCTCCATTCAGCTATTATCTTTGGCTGTAGCAATTACTCACTTGCTCTAAACTGAAATCCAACAACATCAAGCATAGCTATTCTTTTTCAAACTAACATCAGTATTGGCATGATGACTAAAGTATTTGCTTCCATTAAAGGCAAAATATGTCCTAAGTGGTCACAAGTGTGCCATCTTTCTCTGCTGTCAGTGCCTAATTTGAAATATTTAATTTAAAACATTTTTAAAGCAGGCTGGTTGTCTCTGTTACTCTGAGCTTACATCTCCTACATTCTATTTCAAATACCCGCACCCAGATCCATTTGCTGCTTCTGATGTGTTAATGCATTAAGAAATGTGATTTTCCTCATCTATGCTAGACAGAAAGTCCTATGCAAGATAATGTTGGTGCGTTCATTCTAGAAAACCATCTTCTGTCTGTAGTTTAGCTGGGAGAAGCAGAAGAAAGGAAACTGAGCTCCAACTACTGCTCCAGTATAGCCAGCAAGATACACAGGAGTGAAATTCTGTACTCACCTTGTGGAAGGTGTGACATGCTTCTTTCAGGTCCTCCTCAGAAGGTCATCTACATCACAGTAATGCGGCCAAAGATGTAATGGAGCAGCCATGAGAGAGGAGTCCCAAAGAGAACTTCATAATTAATAGAATCATAGGATCATTAAGGTTGGAAATGAAATCTAATATAATCTAGTCCAATTACCAACCCATCCCCACCATGCCCACTAACCACCTTCCTAAGTACCACGTCTACACCTTTTATGAACACCTCCAGGGGCAATGACTCCACCACCTCCCTGGGCAGACTGTTTCAATGCATTAATACTATTATGGAGAATATTTTTTTCCTAATATCGAACCTGAACTTCTCTTGGCACAACTTAAAGCCATTCTTGTCCTATTACTAATTACCTGTGAGAAAAGGCCAAACCCCTCTCGCCAGAAACTCCCTTCAGGCAGTTGTAGAGGGCAATAAGGTCTGCCCTGAGCCTCCTCTTCTCCAGACTGAACAATTCCAGTTCCCTCAGCTCCCATAAGACTTGTGCTCCAGATCCTGGATTAATCTTTAATGCACTTGAGTAAAAATGTAATCTCTACTGAAATAAAACTTTTCAGGCGAAGAAAGAACAATTTTGTATACAAACAACAATAAGTACATCAGAGACAATATATTCATCCTAAATTCTGAAAAAAATGCCCATAATAAAACTCTATCTAGAGAATCATAGAAGGATAAAGATTTTTTGACTTTTTTTTTCTAAGCAATTAAAGCTGAAGCATTCAGCATTCTGGATCCAGTCTAAATCCTCACATTCCTGGGCAAAATAATTTTTTTCTGTCAGCAAATCCTTAGTTTTCACATTAGCTAATCTTCCACCTTCTGTTTAAACCCACACAAGCTGTCCCTTGCACCTGTGGTGCTCCCTTGTGGGAGTCCTTTTTTCTTCCTTTTTTTTTTTCTTTTTTTTTCTTTTTTTTTCTGTCCAATATGCAGAAAATGCCCTTGAAAATGTACACAGTGTTCACAATAAATGGAAATCACACAGATGCATGTGTGTGCGTTTATGGAAGTGTAATAATTCTGAGAACAGTACTGAGAGCTCAGTTAACAGACTACAGTAAACGATGCCAGCGTACCTAAACCTCATAATCCCCAAAGGAAGGATTTTAGACAGCTTGCTGATGTTCACAGTGGCATGAACTGTGTCAGCACAGTGCCCATGTTTAAATGATCTACTGACCTCCAACAGTGATTATGAGCATGGGTATCATCCTTCATTGTTAATAAAAAGGGAACCAACTGAGACGTTTTGATTCTTATTTGTCCTGCTTCAGGGTTATTCAGACCCTGTCATATTGGAAAAGGATGAAGAGACAGCAAGAAGTTTCTTTTCAGTGCTTCTGAACTGGGGATCCATTCTGATATGAAAGATTCCAAGTTAAAGTGAGATGAAAGAAGTGGCCCAAATGAGCAAAAGTGGTTGGTGGTAGGAAATTAGCTAATGCTGATTTTTGCTGCTCAGAATATTTTCTCCAAGCTGCTAGGTGGGGGTGTAGCTAGTTGATCCCTCCAGAAAGCCCAGGAAAAGCCCATGCTATTTCCACAACCTCTCTGTGAAGCCTGCTCCAGGGCTCTGTCAACCTGAAAGTAAAGATTTTTCTCATGTTCTCATGGAACTTTCTAAGCTCAAGTCTGTGCCTGTTGCCCTTTGTCCTGTCACTGGATACCACTGAGAAGAACCTGACCCCATCCACTTAATTGTCACCCTTTAGATGTTTGTAAGTTGGTAAAATCCCCTCTCACTCTTCTCCAGGCTGAACAACCTCTGGTCTTTTAGCCTTTCCTTATAAAGCAGATTCTTCATGCCCCTAGCGATCTTTTAGGCTCTCCTCTGGACTCTTTCCAGCAGTTCCCCATCTTTCTTGAACTGAGGAACCCAGAACTGGGGACAGTACTCCAGGTGAGGCCTCACCAAGGCAGAGTAGAGGAGGAGGATCACCTCCCATGATCTGCTGGCTGTACTCTTTTTAATGCACCCCAGGATTCTATTGGCCTTGTTGGCCGCAGGGGCACACTGCTGGCTCATGGCCAACTTGTTGTCCACCAGAATACCCAGGTCCCTCTTGACAGAGCTCCTCTCCAGCAAGTCAGCTTCTAACCTGTACCGTTGCATGTAGTTCTTCTTTCCCAGGTGGAGGACTCTGTCCTTGCCCTTACTGAACTTCATCAGGTTCCTCTCTTCCCAACTCTCCTGTCTGTCCAGATCTTGCTGAAGGGTAGCACATCCTTCTGGTGTGTCAGCCATTCCTCTCAGCTTTGTATCAGTTTCACACACACAAAATCTTTTCACTGATTTTTCTGTGATCAGTTGCATCATTAACAAAATTTTAAAATTAAATCCCATTAAAACTTGATTGTTCAGTGAAAGTTAATAGAAGTTACATTTCTTCTTCAATAAGGTGATCAGGTTAATTCTGGCACCTGCAGAGGAGTACACCTTGTCTTACAGTAGTGAAACAAGAATTATCATAGTAAGATATAAAGTGAACTGTGCAGTTTTGTTCAATCTTTACGATCTGGCAATATTGTTCTTGTTTTTAGTTGTTGTACAAATAATCCACTCTAATTTTCTACATTTCTCTAATTCCCTTTCTACATTTGCACATTAGTATATATCACACCACTTACTTCATTGCTTTTGTTCTGTATCACTTGGATAATCATTTGTTACAGTAGTTTCAAAATAACCTCCAAGTAATTTTTATTAAATCAATTCTTACTATTGCTAACATTTTTTTTTCCAGTTAATAGAAAAACCTTGCATGAATTTACCCGGACATCAGCAATCTGCATGCAGGTGTAAACTATGAATCTGTAAGTGATGGTTACATTATTCATCCTATTTCACCTGTACAGAAAATGATCTGTTTTTACAAAACTAGTTTTGCAAAATCCTGTCCCTGAGGATTACTTGTTTTTGTATAACAACCACGTTAATAACACTTTTAGCAGACTTTTAAGACTATGCTTTCTATTCTCAGATGATCAAACAGAAGTGGATGATTGTCTAAGCAGAACTACACATAACTAGTTTTTATTATTGATGCAAAGTAATGTTGGTGACTGCTCAAATACTTAAAGAAAAAAGGCTGCAAGGAATAAATATTAGTATAAATCATAGGAGAAGGACAAAAAGGAGAGTCAAAACTCACCTTGGTCCTGCCAACCCCTTGCAGTGGCTTTTGATCTGTATCAGGAGGCTGGGCAATTGAACCAAGCTGTAGACGCCTTCAGGGTGAGCCACATCATTCCCTAGGCTCTACTGAACATACTTGTTAGATTTCCACTGAATTTAGTAGTATCTAACACCTTACTAATGTGTAAATGTTGACATGTAGATACATGCAGAAGATCTGAATCTTATCTCTAACTTTAAACATTTAGTTTAAGTGAGGTTAATTCTGGTCCTAAGAGCTTCTTAGAACAAAGGAAAATATTCCATAGCCTTGCCTACTCACGTCCAACATAGTTTATGCCTCTGCTGAAAAGAGAGAGTTGTCCATACTGAAAAATAATGCAGTGACTTCATGAAAAGATAGAAAGTGAGTGAGAAATAGTCAGTAGCTGACATGACTCCAAACATCATAATGGTCACTTCTTTTGGTCTCCTCAAATGATGTTGAAGTTTTACAAATTATTAAAATCATACAGAAATCCCTTATCACATCTTTGTGAGGCCTGAATGGACATCAATATCAAGAAGGATGATTTTAGTAAGCTTTCTTTTATTAATATTTAAAGAACAAAGATAATATGTCGCTGAACACCTAAACTGAGCTTCATTTGAGTCACGGAGAAAACACAAGATGAAATGAAAGGCTCAAACGTTTCATGGTGACACAGACACCTGCACAAAGTTGTAGTGATCACAAGTCTTAGTTCAGAAAAGTAATTCCACAGACTCAGATTATGACAGAAGGCTGACTGCCAGACTGGGATTAAAAAATCCTAAGAAATGTGTTAGCAGGGAAGAAGCATGCCTACTAAAGAAGGTGTTGTGTTACAAATTTCACTTTTGTACTGCTGAAGTCCATTAAGACCACTAAAACCTCTCTGTTTGCTTCAAGACTGAAAAGAAAGGAAGCTTTCCTTCACTGGAGTTGGTTGTTTTTTCTTTTTTTTTTTTTTTCTTTTTTTTTTTTAACATGTGTTGGCTTGTGTTTGTTGGTTTTTTTTGTTTGTTTGTTTGTTTGTTTTCTGTTCAAATCATCTCTACTTAAAAATTTAAGGAGTATTGTTGCTGAAACTAATTTGTCAAAAATCTAAATTTTCTTTTCACTGTGAAAAATACTGGGACAGGGTAAGGGGCCCAGACAGACTTTCCACCAAATCATTCAGATTTTTTTCTCCAGAAAAGAATACTCCATAGGTCTAAAGGGAAGGGGAGACATATCACACTTTACTGATTCTAAGATTTGGGACACAATCCAGAAAATGTTTGGGTTTTGTTCCTGCCATTCAGCTTCAGGGATGGAATTCTGCCTATAATTGAAGAAACAATAATGGAAAACTCATTAGAATGGTGTGGCATGGCATGGCATGGCATGGCATGGCATGGCATGGCATGGCATGGCATGGCATGGCATGGCATGGCATGGCATGGCATGGCATGGCATGGCATGGCATAGAAGAATAGGATAGGATAGGATAGGATAGGATAGGATAGGATAGGATAGGATAGGATAGGATAGGATAGGATAGGATAGGATAGGATAGGATAGGATAGGATAGGAGAATAGAATAGAATAGAATAGAATAGAATAGAATAGAATAGAATAGAATAGAATAGAATAGAATAGAATAGAATAGAATAGAATAGAATAATCCCAAGCTCCAAGGGACCCACAAAGATCATCAAGTTAAAATCCTGATGTCCTGCCAAAATTATCTCACCAAAATGTACAGTAACAAAAGATAATCAGATATGCATACTGAATTTTCTTCCACCAAAATATAATTATTCAATTTATAAAAGTGGACAGGATATTTAGGACTATATTTGCTTTATTGCAAAAGGAAAGGTTTGTAAGCTTCTGTGCAAGCTGAGGAATATATCATAAATCACGTCATGAATATTAATTAATAACAAGAGCAAATAAAAATCTTTACAAGATAGTAATTAAAGAACTGTATCTGAATCCTTTGACCAATTCACTATTTTTTGTTCTGTAATAGCTGCAATGGCAACCACTTATTCTTCTACAAATTAGAACTTCATGACAGTCTACAGAATGTCTGGGTTACTTGGTTAGCCAGGCTGTGATGGGAGATCAGCAATGGTAGAAATAATCTTTTTTTTTTTTTTTTTTCTTAATGATGGCAGTTGTGTAAGTTGCTGATATTTATGATACTTAGGATAGAAAGACAAAATAGATTCCTACCCATGATATCCCTAAATATATGCCTATACTATGAACAAAACATTTATCATAGGATTGTGAATATTTCCTTTTGTATAGTTAGATTTCTAGTAAGGGACATGGTTTAATGGGGAAATATTAATGGTAGGTGCTCGGTTGGACTGGATCATCTTGGAGGTCTTTTCCAATCTTGGTGATTCTATGAATCTAAGACATGTACACCTTTGAGTTCTTCTCTTTTTGGCAGAGAAGGCAGCATGGAGAAAATGGGTCAAAGTCAAAAGTGTCAATGTATACTGGCTATTCTTGGCCACTTTTTCATAGTTTGCATTTAAAAAACTATCACATATATTTTAATTCCCTTGTTATACATCTGTAAATTCTCGCTGTATGTTTAGCTGATATTTATTGCCAATGAAAATTCATTCATCCCAGATTCTGCATTTAGGAAAGGAATATATGGAGGTATTGTCTGAGCTCTATCTTAATGCCATAGAACATGAATAAAATGAAGGGGAAAAAGAAAGTTCTGAAGGTGGACCTTAATTCAGATGACTCCTAAAGTCTTAGTTTATGACTTTATTGTCTTTATGTCTTTTGCATAATCAGAGGCAGGATAGACATACCATCCATTTAGTTGCAGGGTTTTTGTTTGTTTGTTTGTTTGTGTTTTTTTTCCAATTTATCCTGACTGTGTCAGCTATGGGAGGCACTTATAGGCTTTCTCCCCCTGGGAAATTTTGCACAGGGCCATGAAAATTGGTAGAATCTTGCTTTAAAAGCAAAATGTTATATATTCATTTCTCAGTGGTTAAAAATATACAGAAAAGGATAAAATCACGCTGTGAACCCCATCCTGTTCTGGTAGGGAGAAAGAGGCTGTGCAGCTTGTTTTGTCTCAGTGTAATATTGGATTTGGCTCCATCCAACAGTCATCAACAGACGAAAAGAGCACTTGCAGGTAAATGCTTTCCCCCTGCAGCCATCACACCCCATGGGCACAGCACAGTCTGTGCAAAAGATCCATGACATGTCTGGCTGGCTTTTAGATGCTGGGAAGGGATGAAACATGCTTAGAGCAGATGGTGTCTTTGTAAACCACCAGCATGTAAAGAATCTCTATTGACCATATGTGAACTGAGATTTTTCAAAATCACATTTAGTCAGATTTGAGTGGATTTTCACAGGGTCAAAATAAAGGCACATAACTGATACCAGGAACATTCTTGTCAAATGTCATGAAAGCACTTCAGTGTACAGAGCAACTTCAGCTCAATGGAAGCCATGAGCTGTAAAAACCTTGTAACATAAAATATTTCCCCTAGCTAGAGCGTATCAATCCTTCTAAGGGAAACTTGTCCAACAAAACCCAGCCTGAGGCTGGACCTGAAAAGTTTGAGACTGAGCTATTAAATTTTGCTAGGCTTAACAGTAAAAAGAAAATGAGGTGAAATAATACATCAAACTATGTGGTTCACTATCATTAGCATCTGTAAAAGTATTTCATCGCATTTTTAAAAAATGGGCAGTTGTAAATTTAGCTTAATTATGAAAGCTTTCACATTCCAGCATCTGGGAAATTTTTGAAAAGACTAAAAAACAACTGCTGAAATTGTGTGAAATTGGGTGTGGATTGGCAATACACAGGTGAGTTTGTTATTGTTGGATTTTTAATTGAGCCAATTCTTGCTCAGTTAAAACTGATATCTGGAATGCCAACAGCCAGAAAGACCAACAAAGGTTGAGGCTCACATTTAATTTCACAGTTTGCACACAAAGCATCTACAAAAGGAATAGAAATAATGCCCACATAATAAATAAACAAATAAATACATTTCATCTTTTTTTTTTCTTTTTTTTTTTTTTTTGGTGACTTCCTTCTCTTTCTCTGCTCAAGATGTTGCAAAGTTAGCCTTGGATAAACCTTTTGGACATTAAACAGATGATATTCAAATGCTAGCAACAATTTCTAATATGAAGTACCAAATCAAGAAAATGAACTAATGGTTTGATTTAATTAAGAAGTAGTCTGTCTACCTACGCCACGTACAGAGCATGTTGTTTCCTAACTGAAATGTCTGTCTCTTGGCTGTTCAATGTTTTCCATTTATTGGCTGTTGGTTACATGGCTTCTGGCAATAGTACATTCAATACTATTATTCCCATCTGTCCAGTTGGCTCAGCTTTGTGGCAATATGTTGGAGTTTGGGGGGTTATTTTTGGCTGCAATTTAATTAATTACCTCATTGTTCATACACTATACAGTAAATTTTGCACCTACTTGGAAATCACAAACAGGGTTTACATCCCCAATCTTCACTTATTTCTTCTACTTAGAATTAACAGAAGTCTTTAAGCCCTTCAGTAGCATTTTTTTTCTTTTTTTTATCTTAACAGAGGAGCAGTACAGATAAATTCAGGGATGAATTTTCTTACTTATTGTAAATTTCAGAATTATTCAGAGAAGAACAAAACTCCCAAGTGATTCTGGATCATCATAAATTCAGAACTACACTGAGACTCAAAAGATGACCTATCCCGTGTTTCTTCTCCAAGGAAAGTTCATTTATCTTTGAGGAAATGGCAAGGCAGATAATTACATAACATTTTACTAAAAGTATTAGTGACGGAGATTCAGAGTGTCTCAGTTTTACGTTACTAATTTATATAAAATTAGACTATAAGATAAAAAAATCAAATTATTATTTTCTTTTCACACACATACTTTTTCCAGAAATTTAACTTTAAACATCTGCTGATTTTTCCTGTCAGTGGTGTTGTTCAGATATTTGGGAAGTTTTCCCAGACAAAGCAATTTCTCTTACCTTACTGATAGTTGCACGTATCCTAAAAGCTTAAAAGATATGAAGATTAGGCCATTCTAGGCTTCTTGGCAAACTAAATCAATAGGAACTATGTCTGCAGTCATAAAGCAGAGTTCATATACCCCTGGTGATATAGATACATATATCAGTCCTTTAATCTGAGCTCTGACATCTCCCTGAAATAGGTCATTATGATTCAAGTAGACGTTTCCTTCCTTACACTTAAGTAAGTTCTAGACAGAATGTAATTATTTCCTGAAGTAATGCATTTGATACGCATGAAGAGGGAAAGATGACACTAAATTTTCCCCCTTCTTTCTTCAGAATCACAGAATTGAAGGGGCTGGAAGGGACCTCCAGAGATCATAGAGTCCAGCCCCCCTGCAAAGCAGGCTCCTTATGACAGTCTGTACAGGGAGGCATTCAGGTGGGTCTTGAATATCTCCAGGGAAGGAGAATCCGCAACTTCCCTGGACAGCCTTTATGTCTGTGGCTTTGCACCTTACCCTACTTTGTGAAGCACAGTTATGACACAAAACCAGAGTATTAGAGTTTGAATGTAATCATTCTATTTCTACCAACACACTCTTCTCCATTGTGCAGTTCTTCAAGGAAGAACATCACAAGCGCTGTGAGACTGTTTTCCTAAAGATGGATAACTTTACTGAGAAACAAATTGCCCTATATAGTGCTGTGTAATTGCTGTAAGATGCAATTAATATGGTGTCGTCCCTTGAAAAATAGTCATAAAAGTTTTGAAGGAATATGTGCAAGCTTTGCCATAAAATGAGGTAGTAAATTCTACTTTGTCCTTATGTCTAGAGTTGAATGTTTTATTGAAGATCTGCATCGTGAGGGTTAATACTTTTTCCAGAAGCACGTTGATGTTGGCTATTAAATCTCTGTCTACTGGCAATGCAAAATGTTCAAGCTACCTTCAAATTCAGTTAAATTCCTTATTTCAGCATCTTTTTTCAGGTACACATATTTCCCTTTGTCAGTTTCAATTCTGCCACCGTGGACAAAGTGTTTTCCAAACACATGAAAAAACAGCTCTGAAGAGTTTGCATCCTCCAGTAAGGCGAAGATGATAAACAGGAACATTGCAAATTTCTGTTAGATGAGCAAAAAATGAATCACTTTGAGAAGGCTCCAGTTACATAAAAGGGGTGGAGGGCAGGAAGGGGTCAATATATATTGACTCAGAAAATGCAAAACTAATCCTTATACTGGGAAAAATTATGAATATAAAGAGTGACCTGACATCTCAGGTGAAGTTGCAGAAACTAAAGTCCATTTACTTGTTCTCAAAACAATTAAATGGTGACCTTGAGTGTGTGCTCAGTAAAACAGGGAAGATAATTACCTAGACCGACCAGAACACCTCCTCCTAATTTGTTATTATGTCCTTCCAGCTGTGGTCAGTAGGAGATAATGTGACAACAGAAATGTGTTGTTCTGTCAGAGGACTGACAGTGGAGTTTCTGCCGGCTGACAGCAAAGATATTAGCTATCAGAATCTAGACCAGTTTCTATATGTGAGCAAATGTCTTTTCAAATAGTGTAACATCATGATGGTTTGTTAGGAAGGCAGTAGTCTGCATATTTTCCATTGGTGCTCAGAAAAGAAGCATAATGGGTTGAAAGTCACAAACAAAATAAGTAAACACCAATATAATTACATCAGTTTAAGAACATGAATTATGTTATGTTCTCTCTTATGCGTTTGGGAAAAAGCTGAAGTAATCAAATGACATTTGGGAGTATCATAAATTATCCAGTATCACACAGAGTAATTTTGCATTGTATTAGTTCTTGATAGTGAGGCTTCTTATATAGAATCAGGGTTGGGAGTGTCTGACATAAGACTGAAAAATGTATTTTAGCAAATTTTCAGGTAACTGATGTTACCTGAAGCTGATATAAAGTACATGTTTTCGCTTTTGGTTTTCCCCAGCTTTTACACTAAAAATTATGTGCAGTCATTCCCATGCAAGCTAGTGGAACTTCAAATGCCGATAAGATTGACCATAAACCTTAGGAAAGCAGCAGACCAACAAAACAGTAACCAGAAATATGCTATGCAAATATTTTATTTCCCGAGCTTTCTTTTACACATCATATCTCACACCTGGCCTTACTCTGAACAAGTGGTTGGATTAGAGATCTCTTAAGATCCCTTCCAATCTGAATGATCTAATAACTACTTAAGCCCCAAACAATCCAAGATTTGTTCTTTTGCTATATGGTACTTCTCATCAAATAGAAAGGTAGTTTTACATTACTTTGAGATGTTATTTTACAGTGTGATTCAAATTGTGAAAGGTTAGATAGGAACTTCTGCTTATTTTTTAAACTAATTGCAAAAATATGTAATCAGGTATAAAATGTTGCAGATTTTGACCGAGACCAGATGGTATATATTCAACTAATGTTCTCAGAATATAGCCTACTTATGCCATGACATCTTCTAATTAATATTGGACAGTTGGACTACATGATCTTGTAGGTCCCTTCCAACCTTGTGATTCTATGATTTATTTTTATAAGATCATAAAAAAAGCATGGCTGCTTCAGACTCTGTGAATTGCTCTCTGGGATGATATAATCCAGTGAGAAATGAGAATAGAGATAGTGGACACTGTGCTGGCCTTCATACAGCTTTGCTTGTATGGTGGCTATTTCTGTAAATTTTCTGTCAAGTGCTATTTCTGTCAGGTACTACTTCTACTGAAAAACACTTTCCACTGAAGTAAACACCTTTAAGAGAATTCAGCATTATTTACCGTAATAAACCCTAAATCTGACACAGTTTTCAGGAAAATAGATTTCCTTTTCTTGAAGTCCCACAACTCTAAAATGTCAAGAAAAACAATGATCCCTGGCAGAAAGTGCAATTTCACCTTTTTTTTGGTATATCTTTTTTTCCCATTCCTGCACCATAAAAATATTACTTCTGATTTTATTACCTCACAGTATCTTGAAAATATAACTATTTTCTATTTATTAACTCTGCTCGTCTGCAGAACTTCCCATTCAATAACAACATATAAAAAAATAATCCAAAATTAAGTAATGATCTGATGGGGGCCTTTTCTGTTTGAAGAGTCCTTATGAAATTATTTACATCTGAGCTGGTCCAGGCTTATATCCACTAGAACGTCATTCTGATTATTTAATTTCCTTTTATATGGTGCAGGAAAACAAAACAAAACAAACAAACAAACAAAAAAACCAAACTACAGAAGCAGTTATCTTCTCACAAAATCTACTAGTGAACCAGAGTTACTCCACTGGTCATAATCTGCAGAAAGTAGTCCATAGCAAAGGACTGAGAAACTTTTGTGATCCATCCAGCTCCAACAGCTGAAAATGAGAATCTCAAATCTAGTCCCTCTCAGCTTCAATAAGTCAACCTTAGGGAGCAGCAACCCTTCACATTTATGCCAGCAAATCTTGCATGTGACCAGAGGTCAACTCTGAAGCAAAATTCAAGTTATAGTTTAAGATAAGAACAACACAGAAAAAATCTTTGTTAAAGCGTTGAGTTCATTGCTTTCCACTAGACTTCCTTTTACTTTCATGTTATGCAAGGTTTGATAACAAATATTTGACTTTAAAGACATTCTTTATCAGAGTTCTAGTCACCTTACGGATGACAACTGGATGTAGTAATACATACATTAAGGAGTAGAATCATAGAATCACAGAAGGGCCTGGGTTGAAAAGGACCACAATGATCATCTAGACCCTCAGCAAGGTCACACTGACTAAAAAGAATCAGACAGTTTCTGCTATAATGACTGCAACAGAAGCACCTACCATTTTGCAATATGTTTGTTGACATTTTTATAGCAGAGTAAGAGTTGAATTTTATAGGATACAAAAGAAAAAAGAAAGCAGAATGAAAAAGAAAGATAAAGAAAAAAACTAAAATACATAGTGGGGTAGGGTCATATAGTTAAATGAGAGAGCAATGGTTAAGTTTTCTCGAGAAAAGCCTCTGAATGCACACTGAAAGCCAATTCTTTCAATACAAACTAATAAATTATGAATTCTGTTCAGTACTTTCCTGACATAGCTTTGTTGGAAGGCTGATGATGACTGTTTTATTGCCACTGCAGAACAATTCCAGTCTGGGTGCTAAAGTTGCTTGAACTGAATGGTGAAACTATACCACAGAATTCTCCTAGAGAGTAGGAGGAAATGAGTCTACCTTGAGTTTTCGTAAGACGTTTGTTACAACCAACACAATATTACATAAAAGAAGATTGTGGATACTGTTCTTTTTAATGGATTATTTATGTATGCTTATATTCCATATAAAAATTAATATATTTTATATTTATATATTTTATTTATTCAATGTAGACTGAGTCCAACTTAACTCTTGAACGGAAGGAGCAGACTGCTTCCTGAAAGTGTTCTCATCTGTGATTATTAAATGGACAGAAATGCTTCTTCCTTGAACTCCAGGGTTTGACTGTATCACCAAAATCTGTAACTTCACCCTGGATTTAAGCAGTCATTTTGAATTTTCTTTTTTCTTTTCAGTGTATTGCATTTGAGCTCTTATTCTGACCTAACCATCTCCCAAAATACTTTGTCCTGCAGCTTCCCTCTTTGGACAGTAAGAGTTGCAATAGAGGCTGTGTTGTAGTGGAATATATGGAACTGCCTCACGTGTGTCTATAACTGGTATCTATTGAACTATTTGAGACTGAACTGTTATAAAACAGAATCATATGATCTCTTGTTCTGTATGCCCCTTTATATATGTTCAGTGTCTGAAGAAACCAGGTGGTTCTCCTGTGCTGAGAACCAATCAGTGTCTGCAACAGTCCTTTCTTGAAGAGGATGAAAATCTTTCTGTACGCTTGACTCTAATTTACTCACATATCCAGCTAAAGAGGAGCAGAGGGGCTAACCTGAATTATCCTCAAAGAACTCCTTCTTTATAAGGGGTAAAATAAAATGCAGGAAGAGAAAGCTGAACATCATGCATTTGCAGAGTTAGGCCTTCTGTACCATTTTGGATGAGAGACTTCCTCGCCACATCTGGAAGAGACTTTGCACAGTCAAACACCATTCTGCAGAGGCTGAGGAACCTCCATACTTGCTGAGGCAGTGTTACTTTATTGCCTGGTACAGCTTTGTTTGCCAGCCAAATGGAAAATGCTATAGTTAAATGGAAGTATGGCTTTGCTCACCTTCTCCCCAGAAAGCCCCAAGGCAAAGCGGAGTTTTTCCACAGACCGTATTCATCACATAATTTTGCTCAGCATTGAGAAGAGAGCTGTGACTGAATGAAATGTTCTGGCTGCCTAACTGACCAGCTGGGGCTGCAGGGGATTGGGCTCTGTGGCAAGTCCATGGTACTGTTTTTGTTGTTGTTGTTTTGTTTTGTTTGTTTGTTCGTTTGTTTGTTTCCCCAGCAATACAAATGAGTTTGAAAAAAGGGCTGCCTGTGCTGCAGCATTGACCTCTTTTGTGATTTCCAAGATGTGTCCAAAAGAAAACATCTTCACATTGCTGGGAAGTCATCTAGCTCCACCTACTGTCATGCTTCTCTTGGTAATCATAGAATCATAGAGTGGCCTGGGTTGAAAAGGACCGCAATGATCATCTAGTTTCAGCCCCCCCTGCTATGTGTAGGGTCGCCAACCAGCAGACCAGGCTGCCCAGAGCCACATCCAGCCTGGCCTTGAATGCCTCCAGGGATGGGGCATCCACAACCTCTTTGGGCAACTTGTTCCAGTATGTGTGTGGTAAGACTGATCTTGCCCTGTCTAGAAGTATCTTGAGGTGGAAGACTGTTTAGGTTGATCATTTGTTCTTCTAAATTTCATTCTAAATATTTTAGTGATTCTAGTCATTTGGAATATGGAAAAAATAGGTGGTGTTTTGGTTTGGCTTTGTTTTGTTTTATATCAGATGAATAAAAAAATGTTTTGTAACAAATTTCTAGCTTCTCTCTTCATTGAGGCCCCAATTTAAAATTTGTCAGACCTGTAGGTGCTTTAGAGATCTCTCAAGCAGTATTACTGTTGATCTGAAGCTATGAATAGAGAGATCTAGTGTATGTTATGAAAAATGCGAATTTCCTTGTTGTTATTGCAGCTTTGAGATACAATTAAACCAGGAATCCTGAGTCAGTTCACAATTCCTTGTTTGATCTTGGTCCCATAAGTGTTTATCATTATAGTCATATAATAGCTGGGATAAATGGAATCTTTCCTCCATCATGGAGCCCTGGGCAGTCTGATCTAGTGGGTGACAACCCTGCCCATGGCAGGGAGTTGGTACTGGATGGCCTTTGAGGTCCCTTCCAAACAAAACCACTATATGGTTCTGTGGTTCTTTGAAAATACACAGAGATAGTTGGAATCAGAGGCTTTTTTGTTTTGTTTTGTTTTTTAGTTACAAAACAAAACAACATATATACCTGTCAGAAAGGAGAGGAGGGGAGTGGAGAGGAGAACATGTTCATGTCAGAAGTCTGTAATGCATGGCCACAAGGGAGAAAATTTTAATACTGGTATTTCTTCAGCTTTTAATAACACATTTGTAAAGTTAATGATGCGTTTTCAGTGTATTTTTAATGAGCGTTGTGTAGAAGAACCCTGGGCTTCACAGCAACTGTCTGAGCAGGGCAAGGACAGCAGCAATGCCCCACAGAACTCACAACCTAACAATTCCTGGGGGCAGTGCACCATGTGATGAAAAGGTAAGGAAATGTCTGTATTAACAGGGGAAGAAAAATTGAACATTCAGCTTTAGGGAATAATAGTGCTTCTGCCAAGGATAAATAAAATAAAACTGTTTAGTCCCTAAAGCATGCGTTTATTAGTGAAATTTATTTCAGCTGTGGATTAGTATGAAAAGTTGAAGAAAAGGTTAAGGACAGGAGCTTCAACAATAGCAATGATTGTACTGCTGCTGAACTGGCTTCAGGCAGCTACAAGGAAAATTATGGAGTTTCAGACAGTCTGTTTGTCTGGGCTCCTATTCAATTGCCTTTAAAGACAATCTTTAAAGACCTGTTCTTCAGAGGATGCTGTGGCTTACTCATAGCTCCCTTCTCATCCATTACTCTTCAGTACCAAACCTCTCAAACAAGAGCTTTGAGCTGCCTACCTCCTCCAAGCAGGCATTTTCCATGGCCCATTTGGTTGTCTTGAAAGGCCACGTGCCCTTAATGAAATCAGCTGCACTTCCTTCTCAAGGCCTGGCTGAATGCGCAAAACTTCAGCACTCATCAGGAGATTTGCCTTTATTTCTGAAGAAAAAGTGACCCTACACTCTAGAGAGGACACTGTTGATAGGCACAGTGCTATCATAGTTATTTCGTACAGAGCATCAAATAGGTTGTCACAAAATAAAATGTTGCTGCAATTTTCACTATATATGTGGTGAAGTGTTTTTGTGTGTACATATATAAATATGAACATCTTTTTTACATTTACTAGGCCTGTCACTTCCAGATAGAAGGCAAAATTCTAACTTTTTTTCCCCACTTTTTTTCACTTTGCACACTTTCTTTTTTCTCATTTCTCTAAACCCATGTTTTATTTTGCTCCCAGCTTCATCTACAATTAGTATTTCTTACCTGCTATGTCTAAATGTGTGCTAGGCATGTTACCAAGAGCTGATTGTATGGGACAAGTACAGCTTTGAAGAACAGAGCATGTGCTGTGAGATTTTGGTCACATCTACAAGGTGCAGTGGTAACCACGTTAGACATTCCAAAGGCAAACAATGGAGTAAAGTGACTTCTTGCTCTGCATTAACATTTACAGTCTTGTCTGCCCTTGACTGCATGTTGTAATGTAATTGTCAGTCATCCAATTGAGAAAATACAAGAGCTGTTGAAGTTGTAATGTTGTAATTATCAACCCATCAACCCACAGGATAGGATGTGTTTGTTTTAAACAGAAGTTTCTTAAAAGGAAGAGTGGGGAGGAGAGAACAGTGATTCAATCTAATATTCAGTTTTGATCTTTTCTATTTTCCACTTAGTTTTCCTTATCAAGTTTCCATTTCCGTATGATTCAGTTAAGCAAAATCAGAAGGAAACATATAATTTCTGATGAAACACTATTTTTGTTTCCCCCAAATACTGTTTTCCTCTTGTTATTTTGCACACAAGGCAGACTTTTATATTTCACGTGTGGATTTATTTATGAATTTCATTCTGTTTTAGAACACAAAGCATTTTCTCAGTCCAAAATGAAAAACCCTGCAGTAGCAGAGCAGAGGCTGTATTTTTTCACTTTCTGTGATCCAAAATGGCACAAAAACAAGAGGAACCTGGAGAGTGCCCAGGAGGCTGTGAGGTCTGTTGCTCTTCCTGGGATGTGGACAGCGGCTGTGGCATGGTATGAGCAGGGGAGTGTTAGATCTCACATTTTAAGCATGAAATACACTTTTTTGACATAGACAAAAGCAGAACCTGGTTTGTATCTCTACTCCATGTTAAAGACTTCAAACACACACTGTTCAACAGAATCAGTGCCCAAAAGGGGACATGTTGGGCATGCTTTTGAGCCTGCTGGTGTCCAGATGCACCTGTAGGGAGCCCTGCGTAGAGGAGTGACAGTAGGCCCTCCTTTCAGGAAAACACCTCTGGGGCAGAAATATCAAAGTTATTTTGAATGCAAGATTCATAAACAGATATCCTTTATTATCCTGACACTTTCTTCTTTCCCTCTTAATAATTTCCATGGGCTGAGCTGTTGTCCTACACTGTGCTCTGGAGTGCAAGGCCCAGTCTGTAGTGAGTCCCTGTACTCCAGTGATCAGTTGGGTGAGGCACATCATGGTCCCTGAGCAGTGAGGATGCTGAGCCCTGAGGAAGCAGGGAGCATGAGGGAGATCAGACACCTCTACTAAATGTCTTTGACTGTGCCCCGACCTAAGCCTGCTTCTCCACAGATGGTGTGAGGTAGCTTCCTGGGAAAGGGGTACGAACCATCCTGTTATGATGTCTGCAGTGCTGTTCTCCTAGGCTATGTGCTCATGATGCACATTGCAACCCAAGATGAAGGGTTGAAGATTGAAGCTTCTTTTGGTTTGGGGCTTGGGGTTACTGGGCTCATGGCAAGTGTTGTACCTTTGCTGTGCATATGAAGATGTACCCTAAAGTATCATTGGTATGCCTGGGAGACAACTTATCACTAGTTGCAACATTGCAACAATTCAGAGAAGTGGCATCCAGACTATCTAAACCTGCTGTAATCTGTCTTTTTTTTTTTTCCACTTGGGGTCCCAGTGCCCTAAGCTGTCACAGACAAAGTCTGGCTTTCTGTTAGGTTTTATCAAATCAGAGTATTTCAAATCAAAGGGGAAGCATGAGGTAAAAAACATCAAAATCTGAAGATGAGTTTGGATGTATTGAGAGTCAACAATGACTCCAATGAAGGTAAATCCTATTACAAACATCCAGAAAAGTCACAGCTGCCTCTCAAATATACCCCTCAGACTTCAGGGTTATATTTCTAGAATTTGTGGTTTGGTTTATGTCACTAACAGAGACTGCTTTGGAATGAAGGGAGTAATGAGTTTTTGTCTTGGTTTGCTGATAGATCTGCATTGGCTAGTTTAATTTCTGCTATTGATTACACAGGGTACTCAACCTCTATTTTTAGGCTAGGTAATGTCCAGTTTCTTTAGCACAGCTGAACTGCAGCAGCATTTATGGCCTGCTTGACAGACAAAAATCCCCTAAGATCACTGAAACTTTATCTGAAAACACAAATATAGTTAGGCTTGAGAGAGATGCTGTTACTAAAAATTGACCTACTCTGCTCCTGGAGTGACTCGGTTAAGGCAGTTGCGTTTTGTTATTATTTGCATAGAACATCTTTTACAAAAGATACTCTGGAATACTCTGCAGAATTAAAGAGTACAATTACATGTGAAGAAGCTCTGCTTTCAGACAGTCTTGTGAAGCAAGTATCAAAGTCACTGGTAAACAAATTCCAGACCTTCTCAAAAACATTTAGCCAAGTATTAGAGTGCAGACACAATCAATGTGTAAGCAAGTTGAAAACACAAATGAGGCAGGGGTTTGGTGTCTGCTTACAAGCTAAAAATTTGGAGTTTTCCTAAGCCCAATGTTACAAGATAAGGACTTAATATCTTGCCAGTACGTTTTAATGGTATATCATCACTACTTTCTACAGTTTCTAAATTCAGTCTAGTTTTTTCTTTCATCTACCAGAACAACCATAATACAATGATACTTATAAATTCTTAGGTTTCATTACCTCCTGATTTCTCTCAATTCTAAGTCAGGTTTCAGTTTCTTCCGCTTTCCTGCAGAGGTCTGCTGTGTTCACAGCTTACTTGTGCTTTGCTACTTGAGCCTGCTCTCTAAGTGACGTCTTTGTAGTATTCTCATTGTTTTCCCCTTGTGATATTACTTGTAATGCTTTCTAGCATTATGGAATAGCTTAATGGAAATTACTTACTAGATAGGGCAAACTGCTTTTGAAAATGCTTAAATGCTTTTCTTTGAAGTATCCTCAACATTCAGCATCCTGGAAAAAGCATTCCTAACAAAGTAAGGTTTGTAGCTTATAAACTAGCCTCTGAAACAAGACTGCAGAGAATTCAGATCGTCTAACCTCAAGTATCTAAGCTGAATGGTGGAACTGAGATCCTCACTCCTCTGTACAGCAAATGGAGCTTCCAGGGGGGGCTTCTGAGTCCTCAGTACTCTGGGGAATTATCTTGCATTTGAAGCCTTACTGCTACATTTGAGTTGTCCCCTATAGCTCCTATGCACTTCCACATGAGAAAATATTTGCTGTGTATAGGGAAATTTTTGATGTGAGTTAGAATGAGAAGGGACTCCAATTCTTCTTGTGACTTCCATTCAGTTCAGTGGACCACTCATTCCTTGATGTTCCTACAGGCAAGACAGTAATTTAGAATTGTGTTGCAAGAATAAATTACAAAATGTGTATGAATTACCATGTTCTAGAGTAAGAGGAATTATAAATCATCTGGAATGATAGTTATTGATTAGTTTCAAGACTGAAATCAAAATATTTTCGCTGTAATATCATATTTTAATCAGGACTGTTTAAGGACCTGGACACAGGAAAATATAAAGAGCTCACTTAAGGCACTGGGTACTCAAAATTGGATAGGAAGGTAAAGAGGTTTTATTAAAATCTACTCCCTGACATAGTTTTTGTAACTATATATAACAAGAGAAATATAATTAAGACTGTGTTTCCAATGTGACAGGATTTTAGTGATCACCACAAGAGCCACTGTCTTCTAATAGCATAGTATTTACAAAAAAGGGGTAAAGTCAAATTGTAAAGAAACTAACAAATGCCTATGCAGAAAATTATTAATATATTGATAGTTCATTATTATTAGGTGAATTTGGAAAAACAAAACAAAACAACAGTAAACAATACAGCCAATGATCCAAGATTAAAGAAAAGTAAAATCTGGCAAAACTTTCAAAGATTCAGCCTATTTTTGAAAAAGAAAGTCCATAATATTTAATGTACTTTGTTTTCCTGGAAGGACATTGATTTCTTCATTTAGAGACTCTTCTAATGAGAGTACAGCTTCATGGGTGAAAGTGTACTGCAGCGTCTTCAGGTAGCAGTGTTTTTGGAAGATGTTAGTGGGGCCACTTAATTGGAGATTAGTTGCTTTGCTTGTGCTGGAAATGTGCAGATTGATCCTTTTATCAAGGCTTAGTAGCAATTTTACGCAGGAAAGATAAACTCGAATGAAGAGTATATTGTTCAACTCTGGGACTGTATTGCATTTCCAGAAATGTCAATGGATTTTCAGAGTTAGAGAGATCTGGCTGTTCTTCAAGTCAACACCAGTACAGGCACAAGAACAAACTGTCCCAGTGCAGAAAGATCAAAAAATATTGTTAAGAGATCAAGTTAGTTAAATTGTGAACTCTTCGTTGACATCAACTCCAAGAAGGAAGAATAATGTGGAAAGTAGATCAAACCACTAAGGTGAGATATAAAAAGACAAACTGAGCAAGTAGGAGCAACATCAGGACAAAGCATAAACGAAATGTGGTGAGGAAACTTCAGTAATGACAGGAAATCCTCAGCAGCTTCAACAAGTGTATTAAAAACAGAAGACCAAAGTCCATACTTTTCTGCTAGCTAATGGAAAGAAAAAGTGACTAACAAAAGAAGACAAAGGTGTTTTATGCATTTCTGAGCCTGGCTTCACTGAAAATGTTAACTGTGAGCTAACACAGACATGACCAACACCAAGGGGCAAGGTCTCTGTCTAGAATATGGAATATGGAAAGAACTAATTAAAGGGATAATGAGGTAAGCTAGATGTTCTCAACTCACTTGAGTCTGACACATTTTATCATAAGATCCATGAAGAAACTCAGGAAGTTAGCCGCTTGGAAAAGTTAATAATGTTTGTGCTCTTGTTCTCCACAAAAGCACAGACTTATTTAACAGGACCTATCTTTGTGAAGAGAGGAAAAACGAATCCAGGTGATCATACGGTAACAGTTCTGTAGCCAGTTTAATTCATTCCCTGAAAAAAATCTGGTAGAAAATGAAATATTTTTAAAAAATTGGAAAAATAGCCTGGAGACAGCAGCAGACTTGGATTTCTTCAGACCAAATTATGTCAGCCCAGTATAATTCTCTACTGTAGCAGTGAAGATGGTTTTTGGATACTGAGGAAAAAAAAAATTAAAAAAAATATTTAGGATTCTGGATAATGATTATTTAAGAAAGTTAAAAACATCTGTCCCTTGCTACAGAAACCAACAGATTTAGCAGCTAGACTAACTCGTTTATGGATAAATTATGCAGTTCTCCAAAAAATCTGCTGTTTGCCCATTTGTTTTTCTTATATTTCCAATGCTGATCACAGAGCAAAAATGCATTATCAATTTGAATTAATAAAAGCTGTTAAAGTTGTGAAAGGATTTCGGGAACTAACCCCACACTTCAAAACAGTTGCAGGCAACAAGACTGATGTTAACTTTACAAAGCATGCAACAGGTAAAGAAGCTTGGTATTGGATTTCAAAAACACTCACCATGCTACCAAAATCACATTTTCTTACAGTGGATTTTCTCACTTTTGTGTAACTGAGATGAAGCTTGCACTGATCGCCCAAGTAAACATGCTAATAACATATCATAGGATAAAAGCAAAAGCTCAGATGATAGGAGTGTTATTGATATCACTGGCCACATAGGAATATGGATCACAATATATGAGTTCTTCAAACAACAGGCAGCTAAATATGAAGCCTTTAATGAACATGCAACTGAAAATAAAAAATGTATGTGTTAGGCTTTAGTGAGGCAAATGAAGAAGTTAATAGCCTTGAAATAGAACCTAAAAACTGACCGTGGAAGAAAAAAAGAATTTTTCATTCTCAATAAACAAACCTCCTCAGTACTCCACTTGCTTGGATTTGGGATACACATTTTTGCCCTTTAAGGCCATTTCTTTTTTTAAGCCTTATTGCTTGATGTTACCATGGCTACCGATCATGAACTGAAATCGCTGTGTAATACAGTTTATTTCCAGCCATAATTGCACTGAGACTTTAGCAGTCAGTTTTGAGCAATTAAAGAAGACAGGCTGTAAGGTGGACTTGACAAATCCTCTAAACCTATGGGTGGTAAAAACAGCTGGGATTTTATGGCTGCTTGTTTTTTTATAAGATGCATTAGTATATACAGTGTCACTGCAGATGTAGCCTAACTTGGACTAGAAGTCTTTATAAAAGCCATCAATTCATTCACTTAAATTTGGTAGTTGCAAAGACAAAGTGGAAAGACAAAGGGCATACAACCCACATCCTTGAAATATACTCCCCACGTCATGAAAAAAATTCTCTCTTCTGCTTTCCATTTTATCAAGTCCATTTTGTTTGAGTAGACCTTCATTTGTTTCAGTATTCAGTACCTTCTGCTTCTTCAAGTACAAAATGTAACATTCATGGACATGGGTTCTGCCTTGTCTAGTGAATGGTAGTGGGGCAATAGGAAACCTAGAAACAACTGGCACCAAAACCATGGGAATGAATGAGTAATGTGTAATATTTTAAGGAGGCAGTACTTTGCTTTCAATTGCAATTTGTTCACATTACATAGGTCTAAGTCATACCACTTTTATGTTAACACTAGTGGGTTGTTTAGAACCCCTACAACAGTGTTGTAGGGGGACCAGGTACAACTCCAAATGGGAGTGACATCATTACTTAGTGCTGCCCTATGACCTATGAGTACCATCATAAGTTTTTACTTGGCCTTAGTTTTGGTGATAGCATCCCTTAGCAAAGGGCATTCACAGCAGATCACCTTGTGCTTTTCTCTGAAGATAAGCACAGTCAAGTCAGCTCTGGGACACCACTGAGTCAGTGATGCTCCTTCTGGGTAAGAAAGGAATCAAACTCAGCCATAACCTGTTGGCAGAGTGGGAGATGCTGGCTTTTAGCTGTGTTAAAATACTCAGGAACATTGTCTATTAAAAAACAAAGTGCTACCTGTGTGTCAGGGGACTGATGTAGGTGGCATGCATAATGCCTGCTCAGATCATTGCATTCTTTCTTTTTCTTGTATCTGTAGTTCCAATATCTCTAGTCTTTGTTTTCTGGGGTTTCTGTGTTCCACCACAGAGTAGTTTTGGCTCAGAACAAGTGAAATAGTCTGCAAGACCTGCTTCTCTTCAGGGAGCTGTTGTTCAATTTGATATTTGTAAGAAACCTAAAGATTTTATGCTGAAACTTATTTTTCATGTTTTTTCTTGTTTTTCCTGTTATTTGCAACATTAGTGTCTGATAGAGATTGTATGGTTGATTGGAGAGATTTTGCTCTACAATGTATATTATGGAAAACAGAAAAGATAATCCACTGGATTAACTAGGCATGGACTATTCTCACTAAAATACCTGTAGGTATTCTGAGCAACTGATTGAAAAAAGCGGTCAGATTCACACTGCAGGTGTGAAGGTGGTAGGTAAATTCTAGATTTCCATTTCCCAGTGAGCCTAAACTGAATGCCACTTATCCCGTTTTCCTGAAACAAGAGGTACCTATGATCATCCTGCTATTCATACAGGTGCTCAAGACAAGATTCAGGATAGGCCCTGTACAATCAAGGAAAAAATAATATAATTGAAAAGTACAGTCAAATAGATGTATAATCAAAAATAAACCAATAAAGAGTTGGGCACAAGGGGAACAAAGAGAAAATAGGTGGAATGCTTACCCGTGCAGAGGGCTCACAGTAAAGGGCTCCAAAGGAGTGGATCTCTCAGAAGAGATCCTTCCGCCCTGGCAGTCAGCACTTAAATGGGTCTAGGAGAGGTGGAGCCTGGCTCCACCCCTTCCTGCAGCACAGGTGAACTGCTTTCACCTGTGCTCCCAGGGCTGACATACTGCTTGCCTCAGATAACTAATCAAAGGTTCAGGCTGTGATTCAGCAGCTCCCATACAGGCCCCTAAGAGAACGGGGAAAATAACTCCCTGCTTCTTTCTGATGTCCCCTTAGTTCATGCCTTTAACATGGAAGTAGTAGGTGTGGCTTCTAGCCCTTCCTCCCTTTTATTTTATTCTGTGTAATCTAGTTGTAATAATCAAAGCCCTTATTGCAACCCCAAGTTCAGACCGAATGTAATGTTCCTTACTGGCTATTTTAGGCATCACCCTATGGAGCAACTAAGCTTTTGTGGTTGTTCTTCAGGACAGATATTTCCCTCCATGACTTGTGCAGAGCAGCTGTGTACATAAAACAAGTGGTCTGGATCTTGGCTCTCATCCTAAAAAGGTGCACATTGGGCACAGAAGAGATGATTTCTGCACTTAACCTGATAGTCTGGATTTTGTAGCAGATACTTAGCTAACTGTGAGCACAAGACCGCATCAGTAGGTCAGATGATAATTGTCCAAGCAGGCCAAACTGAAAAACTGCTTAATCTCTTTTGTTCCCAAGAGGCTGATCTTGTGGCAACTTCATGAGATATACTGGTGATATGACTTGACTCTTAGGAGAGCCATTGGTACATCCCAGCTCTGTATGTTATTGCCTTAGCTTCAGGAGTCTTCTGACATTCAAGTGTATTTCCCAGAAACAATCGAACTGTTTTGAAAGCGCTATTAGGATGACCTTTCTGGGTTTCTTTTTCAAGCCGTTGTTTCCAGTTACTAGGATAATTTATGATGCCGTTTTATTGTATCTTATCGACTTTCTATTTGTCACAGTGAAATGCTGTGGTGAGTCTTGACTGTCTTTGGAGAGGAATCATGAGAACTGAAAACATTGCATCTAATTCAGTGACATTATCCTGGACGTGACACATCTGCTGTAGGCTGGAGTATGCGATTTGTAAGATGTCACTAGTGCAACTTTGCTGAAATTAGGAAGCAGGACCTGCTTTAGCAAGCTTCCTCCAGTGCTTCCATGTCCATTTCATATGCATCCAAAGTACTGTACATTTTGTTCCTATATGGAATTCCAGAATGATCTGGGTCCATCTGGACCAACCTCTAGGCCAGCATGGTTACCCAGAGCACCCAGAGCGGACGCATCATGGCCAGGCTGCTTCTGAAGGTCTCCAAGGAGGAGATTCCACAGCCTCTGGGCAACCTCTGCTGATGTCCCAGCACCGCACAGCACAGCAGTGCTGCCTGGTGTTTAGAGGGAGCCTCCTGTGTTTCATTTTGTGATCATTGATGCATGTCCTGGCACTGGGCATCTCTGAAATGAGATTGGTTCCATCCTCTTTGCATCCTCCCTTCAGGTACTTATACACATTAGCAAGATCCCTGAGCCTCTTCTTCTCCCATCCTATCTCTCTCAGCCTCTGCTCATAAGAGAGCCACTCCAGTCCCTTGATCATCTTGCTGGCCCTCCATTGGATTCTCCTGCAAGTCCTGGTCTTTCTTGCACTGGGGGGAGCTTAGAACCAGACACAGCGCTCCAAATGCAGACTCAACAGTGCTTAGTACAGCAGAAGGATCACCTCTCTTGATACACTAATGTTATCACCTAAAAGTTGAACATCTAACTCTTAGCTAATTAGGTTCTCTGTAGAGCTTTTGGAGACAAAATTGTACCTATGGAGCCAGTGTATCCAGAGAAAGGTGTGTAAGGCTGAGATCTGTCAAGCAGCTGAACTGATCTAGCGTCTCAGACTCTGAAGAGGACAACTCTATTTGTAGACCTCCCTTTTCCTCTTCCATCTTTCCTGGATCTGCTTTGCTGTACTGTTTCTGACCCTCAGCAGGTCAATCCTCTGCAAGTTGCTTGAATTTCTTCACCCAGCAGTAGTTTCTGGTTTAGTTTTCTGCCAGGTGAAATAAGTCAGAATGGCTTGTGGCAAGGGTTCTGTCTTCTGAGGCCCAGCAAGAGTATAAGGGTAGATGTGTGAACACTACTCACTGTTGTAGGAAGCTCCTCTTCTCTGTGCAATCATTCTTCCCTGTTCCTCTGTGCCGTGATCACACAAAATATTTCCAAATTGCTTTAGAAAAGAAGTTATTTCTTCAAATAGAGCATCCTTGCTCTACAGTGTTCCGAAAACAGTTTCTGGTTTTGAGTATCTCCTACACATCAGTGTCTCTGATTGCATGCCTCTTTCTGTTCCTGAAGGCTTTTAGAAGCCTCATTTTGTAACTTTTTTGTTCCTGGAAAGCAACTCTGTCATGATTAACAGACTGTCTAAACTCCAGTGAAGGGAAAATGTGCAACCCTTCTCACTCACTGGCAAAGGATCTGCGGAAGGGCCTTCTGGCAGGCTGAGCAGCTTTTTCCATCATGTCTGACTGCATACACATCTCTTAAGACCTGCTCTTTATGTAGTCAGAACTGAAATTAACCTAATGCTTTGCTTCAAATTATTGGTTGGACCAAATGTTGTTTTCATTTACACTTGCAGAAGCCTAAACCAACTTTTGCAAAAAAAAGAGCAAACTTTTATTTTTGCTTATATACTCATCCTTCATTGGAAACAATTTTATGTCTCCAAGGAACATTTTATAATAACAATGTAGGAAACATCTACTCCTACACGCTAGAGGACATATAGTAAAGGAGGTACCTGCCTTTCTGATTGCCTCATAGTACTGTAGTCAAGTTCAGTTCAAGTCTGAAGTCAGATTTCTTCACAAAATATATCATAAAATACAGGTGTGGGCTTTTTGTTGTTGTAGTTTTTTTTTTTTTTTTTCCCCTCAGCAGCCATTCTGACATTACATTTTTAAAGGTAATTACTTAATAAGAAGAATCAAAGGCAAATCAGTAATGCAGATTTCCAAGGAGAACTTTTGATAATACTCTTTTCTGTGTTCTCTAATTAAAAACATTAGCACATTTGGATATCTAAAGAGAAAGGGGTGGGACTGAGTGGAGAGTAAAGAGGTATTTTTATGAAGAATTTTTTTTGTTCATGTAGGCTGAAGATAATTATGGACAATAACTTGTTTTATTTTACAGAAAAGATCCTAGACTGTCTAGAGATAATGCACCACTAATGCCAATATGGGCTAAGCGTCCTCCTACTCTGGAATAAAAGCAACATTTTGTGCCCATGGTGATGTCACACCCCCCCTCCTTGCACGAGCTCTAACAAGAGAATCACAGAATTGCAGAATAATTCAGTTCAAATGGGATCTCTGCAGATCCTTTGCTAAATCTATTTCTCAAAGCAACAATAGAGGCCTTGTCCAGCAGAACCATGAACATTTCCAAACTTGGAGATTTCAGAGCATTTCTGGGCAACCTGTTGCTGTTTTATACTACACACATGGAAAAAATATCTTTCTCGTATACAATTGGAATTACAGCCAGTGCTTCTGCTCCATGTTCTTGTGCTGTTTGCTTATGGAAAGAGTCAAAATCAATTTTTTATGCATTTCCACTACATAATAAAGTTGGAAGTTACTTTCATAGCACAGCTGTTTTCCTGTTCTGACTGAAGACCAAGAATCTTGACATTTTCCCCTACAAAAATTTACTGAGATGGTCTTTAAAACCTCAAGTAGCAGGATTGCCACAGGCTGTATAGCTTGTTAATGCTTACTTATCTCTGTGGTTGGGGATACATTCTGTAATATCTAAATCATACCTTGTCCTAGAAAATTAATTTTTTTGTTTTATTCCTTGAAAATGAAAATTCGTGTATCATCACCCTTTCAACAATATTCTCAATATTGGAATTTCTATCATGTTCTTCAGTGCTTTATCTTATTTCAAAAATAAACTGAATTACCTCTGTATTGATGGATAGATAGCATTCCTTTTATTCTTCTTAGTGTGACTGCATCTCTCTTAAAGTTTAGTGCCTCGAGCTAAGTGGAGACAAAATGATTAATTGCTTCATAAGTTCTGGAGATGACATTCCTGTTCATTTGGGATGGCGATTTGCTTTGTTTATAACAACATTGCATTGTAGTCCTGTCATGCAGTTGGTGGTCCACAACAGATTTTAATTCCTTCTCTCCAAGGTACCATTTCACTCATCTATCTTTTATTTTTTCCACTGTTGCCACTTTTTTTTTTTCCTGGGTTGTTTTTTACCGTCTACTGATTTTTGTTTTTGTTATTTTCAAACCCTTTTTTCCAGTCTCAGGCAATTATCTCCAATTTTGATTCTGTCCTCAACAGCATTCACAGTCTGCTTTGTGCATTAATAACTACATCGTTTGTAAGAACTTCTGTTCTGCCGATCTACTCATTAATCAAAGTGTTCACTGACACTCAGGAGCTCAGACCAATGTGCTGTTAGAACTCTCTTGAAAGGTTGCGCCAGCTTAGTGTGATCTACTCATATTTGTTATGGGATAATTTACTGCAAAACCACTTTTTGACAGTTTGATCTAGATCACTTTTTTCCTAACTTCTTGAAATGACATCAAAGCAACATTTAGCAGGAACTGAGATACTGAGGTCCAAAACTTCCATCTAAACAACTCCACATCTGCTAATCCCTGAGCCCTGACTGAGGCTACAGATTTCCCTATCACCTGGATCTGTCCATTGTCACATGTTTAAGCTATGTAGCATGTTAGCTCATGCCTAAATCTATTCAAGATCTTGAAACTAGACTTAGGGATTCCTGCTTTCTGAGAGTCCTAATTGAGGTAGGAGCACCCCAAGCATGCACTGATGAAATCTTACCTGAAGTCATTTTTTGTCAGCTAGACTATGTTCCTATTCTCTATAGCAACAGCTTCATGACAAGCACTCTTCTTGAAGCTTCCCTGTCTGCACCACAGGTTTTGCCAATAAAGCAGTATCAACTCTGTGGGTGATTGCACCTCTAGAAAATACAGGTATACTGAAAAATTTTGTGGTGGAGACCTGGTTTCAATTTCCTCAGTTCCAAGTAATGTTTGCTTTTAAGAGCCGCCTCCCTTCCCCTAGGCACTAAATTTACTCTTGTCATTTGAGTGGTGACTCACACCCTTCTGACTCAGCCACATCTAATCAGTGGCCTATTGAAAAAAAAAAAAATTTTCTCTGACTTTGATGAGCAGTGTGTCAGTTTGCACACTAACCACAAATTCATTCACTAACAACCAACATAAAGAACAATCTGTATCAGACAGTCAGACACCACAGCTAGAGATCACGTAAACCAGTGCATATTTGCTCTGAGTTTCTCCAGGTCAGATGGTTTGGCAGCCCTGAAAAATTGCTTTTATTCTTCAGTGCTATCAAACAAAAATGATGCTGTCATTCTTCTTCCATGACAGATCAACAGTTACGAAGATGCAAGCATGCAGGAGATGATTCCTGCCCAGGCAACGATGATCTCTTATCTGCCTCAGTGCAGATGAGCTCTCAACGATTGTACACTAGCATTTTACACTAGCATTTTCAAGAAAAATAGCTTAATTTTTGGATAGTCCTGTGTGGAGCCAGGAATGGGACTCGATGATCTTAGTGGGTCCATTCCAGCTCAGTATATTGTATGACTCTGTGATTCTGTGATTTAGTTCAGATCAGGACCGGGTTTTTGAAATTAATCTTCTATACTACTTCGCTTGGATAAGAAATCAGAACAGAAGAAACACTAGGTGTGCAGCTGCCAGTGAGAGTCCAGTCGAGGGAACTGGGGACCCAAGTTAGAAACACTCTGAAACATGTGTAGCATGAACACTGGGTTGTCAACACAAAGTGTTTCCCTGAGCAGGCTCATTTATGCCAGGCCACACTACTTGTTGATATAGACTTTTTTAATAATGCATGCATCCCTTCCCACAAACCCTAAGTTCCTTGCTCATGCCTTCTGACCCCAGCAGCGTGTTTCTGCTGTTTTCTTAGCATTTGCACTAGTGCTTTTCAAAGCTAAGTCATAGGAAAATTGCTTATTTTTTGTAGGGGTAATCTTCTGTGTCAAGGTTAATCACTGTCTTGGTGCCCTCCATACTCCCTCTGTCTTTCTGATCTCATATTGAACTGGTCTGGTGTCTTCTCAGAAAATCAGGTCGTTCAAATGGTTCTCCAGAAAGGCTAAAAAATATCTTCAGTTAAAAAGCTTTCTGTGTTTTCACTCTGTCATAGAAATCTGTGCAGATATGTCCCTTTCCTATGATTCTTCCTCAGGTGTATCTCAAGTGTCTTCAGCACCAGTTACAGAGATTCGAAATGATCCCTTCCTCAAAAAACAAAACAAAACAAACAAACAAACAAAAAAACAAAGACAACACCACAGCTAATAATGTGTGAGTTATTGCATATTGGTAGAAACAAAGCTATCTCCTTTCTGATTATTCTTTGTTTTCTGGAAATGATCATAATGCATGATGAAATACTCTGTTAACATTCTCATATATCCTCCCTTCCAGAGATCTTCAGTGCTGGTTAGGTTTTTACTTCCTCCTGTTTATTTTCATATTGAAAACTAAATGGCATCAACTACTCACTGAGATATTCCTTTACTAGATGTGTGAATTCCAGCCACACACCCTCGTTTAAGAAAAATATAAACTGTAGCATTCATTCAACTTAGGCAAGTCTTTATGCCAGGTAATGAGTTTTATTCAGACCCTTACAACTAATTTATCCTGTACATTGTGTCAGGAGATGAGGCATCTAACTCAAAGCTGTGGATTTCAAATCACAGATTCCCAGATTTCTTCCAACTCTGGAACACCTGCAAGAGAACTAAAATTTAAAACCTGACCACCTGATTCTCCTAAGAAGTACCTGAAATGCCATACATTTTCTATTATGCCACTAAAGGAGAACGACTATTCTTGCTCAATGCCAAATAATAATTAAAAAGAGGTTGTTCATCCTTTCTCTTAGGTAGCACAATTCAAAATACACATCACAGCTCTACAAAAATTAAAAAAAAAAAGTTTTAAATTATATAAAAGGAAATTGCTTCATTGAGTAACTCAGAACATGTCCATTAAACAGGCAGCAAGAGATTGTGACAGTTTTAATGCCAACATGGAAATATATCACAATCACTGGAACTCATTTAATCTCCATACCTCATTACAAAATGGGGCCAACCATGATTACCTTTTGCTGTATTCATAATTTCACAATACTTACAGACTATGGTAATTTGACTGTTCAGAATTTATGAAGTAAGACAAGAGAAATGAGATTCATTGTCATGGTAAAAAAGGAGCCTATTCAATGTAGGTATGTCAATCAGATTATGCAAGGATGAAAGAGCAATTTATTTGCTGCCTACAGAGGTAAAATCAGTAAACACTTGATGTGACAGCATCGGGATTTCCTTATCACAGAAAGGGTAGCAAACATTGATATAATTTCAACATGTTGTCATTGGCAGAATGCTTTAAAATGTAGGAAAAGCAATAGCTTAATATAATCAAACGGTTCTCAAAAATATGAATTGGCAAACTAAATGATTGTTAGAAAAAAATTCTGCTACTTTTTCATGGAAAAAAGATTTTACCGTAAAAATCTCAGATTGTTTGGCTTTTTTTTTATTTAGATAATGGTTTACCTGAAGGGATAGCATAAATAAAAATACCATCTGAAAGTGAAGATCATATGAAGCAAAATTCTGTAATGATATTATTAACTGAATGTGGATGCAAAGGGATGAAATTCAGAATTTTAAAATTCATTTGAAAATAATTATTTTTTTTCCAGTAAAAGAAGAGACTTTTCATTAGTAATTCTTAAATTATTTAAAATACTACAGGAAAAATTATAAGAATAAGCAAATTTGGAATTAAGAAGAGACTCATTAGAGACACAAAGCAGTCTGTCACAGTTCACAGTTGGATTTTTTGAATGTTACTTATTTATTCTAAATCCACTTTTCAAAAACTTAATACAGTCAAGTTTTGTGTTGAAGTCAGAGATATTTTTCCGATAGATCTACTTCTGAACACTGAAACCCTTTCCTGCCAATCCCAAGGCTAGTTTTGTAAATGGAAATCTTGGATCATAACCTAGCTAATGTGGGTCATCATTGTTGCTATTTCTTCAATGTATTTACTTTTTAGAAATGTTTTTTAACAGCATGCAGTACTCACTGGCCACAGTTAAAAACTTCATGAACTGATTCTTTTTACCTCTCTTACCAGCGGCTCATCAGAAACATGCAAGGAGTGATATACTGACAAAGTCTGTTGGGCACCAAGGGTGGAATTTCTGTCCTTGTAGGTCTTCAAATTTTGTTAGTTTTTATGACCTCTAGAGACGTGCTCCAATTTCAGTTATTGTATAATCCTAAGATTTTTTTCCTCAAAAAGAACAATATTGAAAAGCATTTTTTTCTTTCTTTCAGATTTTTTCCTCTCCCTTTGGCTGGACTGAGTGCTGGAGAATGCAAAACTTATTAGAAACCAAATATGCTTTTTCCATCAACTTTTTGCCTATTAGCATATCCTATTGGCACACAACTCTCCCTGGTTGTTTACCTGGGAGACTTGATTCCTAATCTGTCCCATAACATGGGTTAAATAAACCTATGGCCTTCCCTCATGTAGGTTCGATAAGGTTGATAAGACGACACATTGTAAAGAAACATGACAGTGATGTTAGCAGAATAGCAGTAGTAATTCCACAATGTTATCAGGGTTACTACAATATAATCATGCTTACCTAGTTTTTCAGACTTTTTCTAAGTAAGGCATTTTCCCAGATACAGTGTGAACTGTATCTCACGTGTCATGGGCATCTTCCTAGAGATGGGCTTCTCTTTCTTCACTGTCTGAAGACAGAATTCAACAAATTGACTACTGAGAAAAGACTAATGCACTATCTTGCACTTCAGTTATCTTGAATAATTCAAAATTTCCTCTAATTATTCTCATTTGCTCAGTCAAGGGTATGTAGAAGTGGTAGTATAAGGTAGTGTAAGGCCTAAGTGCTCAATTTTCATGCTGAAAACTTCTTAAAATGGAGACTGATACAGCTGCTTGGGCCATTTTTTCCAGCCTATGTCTGTCAGTCTGTTCTTCTCAAGTAGGCCTACAGGCTAAATCTGCTTTCTGTCCTCCAAGATTAATGCATCAACTCTTTAATATTCTTTTTTGTATTGGGTCTTTACATGCTATATTACTTTCCCTAGAATCTGGGAAAAAAAAAAAAAGAAAAAGAAAAGCTTTCCAATGACTGTTCAGTCCATGGTTCTTTTTTTCTCTTGGAACTCTTTACCTTATGACTACCATTTTTCTTTCTTTGTTTGCTTTAGAGCTCCTTAACTTTGACATTCATGTGACAGAATGATATCAAGTGATGGACTAAATTCAGTTATACATATTATTCATAGAAATGATATAGATATAAGACTCCAGACTGCAATTGTTTTTTGGGTGATGAGAGAATGTACAGTGGTTTAAACCTAATGCACTGATAAACAAATTGCAACTGTCATACTGTGATGCTGTGTGGATATTGGCAGCATCTTCCAAAAGTGAGAGTAAAGCTATTTTCAGCAAGTTATTGAAGGAGAATGATTTTAATGGATCACTGCAAATCAGATAGAAAAGATGGAAATTGGTTTCGTCGATTCAAATATTGAGGATATGATAACTGCGTATATTACAGGCACTTCAATCAGATAATCAGCCTTTACATCAAAGTGCAGAAGATACTAAAAGCTCACATTAAACCCGGAGTTTCAGAAGGTAGACAGACAGAAAAACTGAGAAAATGGTAATGTTGCACAAGGGACAGTGAAACAGGTTCTCAAGCACAAAGATTTATTAGTGGAAGCCTTTTGTAGCTAATGATATCCATCTACTCTCTGGAAAAAAATAGGAGTTAAGGGAGAGAAACAGAGACAGGAAGAGAGAAATAGGGAAGGGAAGTGGCAAAATTCTCCCAGTAGTCACCCACAAAAGTAGAGAGTGCCAAGTGGATGTATTCTGCTGATTAGGAGATATGTATTTGTAGCTCTGTCTTCCTATTGTCTCCACATATGGTGCTATCTTAGTTTCAGCTGGAATGGATTTTTTTTTTTCAGAATGTCTGGTATGAGGATATTTTTTGTTTGTAGGAGAAAAACAATGCTGATAGCACACTGATGTATATAGTTGCTGCGAAGCAGTGTTGTTCAGAGCCAAGCTGATTCACAGTGAAAGAAAGAAGGAGCTGGGAGGGAAGAGAATTAGGACAACTTAAATTGGCCAAAGGGATATTCCATACCATATGACATCATGTGGAAGAAGTTTTGAAGGGTTTGGAAGTTCATCTCTTCTTCTTTTGGGCATTGGTTGGGGGATGATGAGTAATTGCTTGTGAATCACTTGTTACATATATATATATAAAATAACTATTATCCTTTTCCTTTTCTCTTTGTAGAGAATTACTCACGTGTTCTACTTTTTCTTCATGATTATCTCCCTCATCCCATTGGGAAGGCTGGGAGAGAGCAAATGACTGCGTGATGCTCAGCCACCTGCCAGGTTAAACCAAAACAGATGCTATTAGCACTCATCAGCATACACTGAGTGCAATTTTTGCATATGCATTACTTGTTAAACTTCTGTGCACATGCATTATTGCATACTATTTCTTGAATATTTCGGTTATGACTTTGCTTTCTCATTCCATATATTTAGTTTTCTCCAGTATGAGATACGATCTACAGAAGATGAAGTATAAAGTGAGCAAGGTCTTTGACATGGTTCCCCACTATATCCTTATCTCCAAATTAGAGGGATGTGGATTTGATGGGTGGACCACCCGATGGATAAGAAATTGGTTAAAAGGCTGCAGACAGATCATCAATGGCTTTACGTCCAGGTGGAGGCTGGTAATGAGCGGCGTCCCCCAGGGGTGTGTCTTGGGACTGGTGCTCTTTAACATCTTTATCAATGACATAAATGATTGTTTCCCTCTGCTCTTGTGAGGCCCCATCTGGAGCTCTGTGTCCCGATCTGGAGGCCCCAGTACAAGAAAGAAAGAATGATCAGAGATAAAGAACAAGAAAAAATGAACAGATTTTTCTTTAAAGAGAAGGTAGACTGGAGATGTGATTCATAGGCTACTCTTGGATTAAAGGAGGCCTGAAATGAAAAGGTATGTGTAAGAAAGGTGTGAGACAGAAGGAAGGCTTCTTTTCTTATTTCTTAAGGCTGAGAGCTTCCAGTCCCTTTTGCATTTGGCTGATTGCAAAGTCTGAAATCTCAAAAGGTCACAATCATCTTCAGCTGTTGTTGGTGAGAGACACAAAGCAGACCACACTGCATGTTGCTCCTGCTATAATAAGATGTCACCCCATCAGAAAGAGTAGACAGAAGGATAGATCTTTTCTCTTTTCCTCTGTTTTCCCTTGGCATATAATGTTCAGTTTCCCTCTCCAGTTTTCTACAACATCGCAAGGCCAGTTCTTGCTTTGAACCTTAGTAATATCTGGTACCTTCCATGCAAATGGTGCTTGAGATATAAGCGTACTGCATGGCCTCTGAGAAACCAAGACCACATGGAAACTGTTTCCTCTCAGTTCTGCCAGTAACATCAGATTGTGCGTTGCTTTCCCAGCAAGAACTGCCCTGTATTAGAAGCCAGCTTTGTGCAGGGGCTGATGGTTCTGTGTAGTCTGTGTTTAAGGCTTTGCCAGGGAGAGAGCAGTGCCTCTAGCAAAACACAGAGTTGCCCATCCTCTAAAACACGAGGGCTCCTTTATGATAAAGGAAACCTGGAATCTGTGCCCGTATCATTGCAAACTTCACTGTAAGAATCTTTGTCCAGCCCTTCATCTTTTCACTTTAATTGCTTGTGAGGCTCCATCTGGAGTACTGTGTCCAGGTTCGGAGCCCACAGTACAAGAAAGACAGAGTGCTGTTGGAGAGGGTCCAGAGGACAGCCACAAAGATGATCATTGGACTGGAGCACCTGCCCTATGAAGACAGCCTGAGGGAGCTGGGTTTGTTCAGCCTGGAGAAAAGAAGGCTGCGGGGACCTCATTGCAGCCTTTCAGTACCTAAAGGAGCCTACAAAAAGGAGGGGAATCAACTCTTTGAAAGAATAGATAACTGCAGGAGAAGGGGAAATGGTTTTAAGTTGAGGGAGGGAAAATTTACGTTGGATGTCAGGGAGAAGTTCTTTATTCAGGGGGAAGTATTAAATGGGGAGGTTGGTGGCCCTGCATGTGGCAGGGGGGTTGGAGATTCATGATCTTTGAGTTCCAACCCTGGCCATTCTGTGATTCTGTGATTCTGTGATTCTGTGATTCTGGACAGTGAGGAAAAAGAAGGTAGTTCCTACACTAGTGGTAGCTCTTTCCATGAGAACTTGGCCTGACATTATTGGGATATCAACATGCAAATCTACAATAGCACAGGAATGATAGCAGAAAAGTGCCACTGCTGAAACTCTTAAGAGACACTGATACAGTAACTTGGGTGTGGAATACAGAGCTGGGAATAACGGTATAAGCAAGGATAACTTGTAAGGATAACAAGGATAAGGTAACTTGCGGAAGTAAATTGCCTTTTTTTCATATAATTTTCACATGCAAGTTTGGAAAATACCAGCTAACTCAATGAACATTCCTATTCCAAAGTTATGTGCAGTTTAAAATTGACTTTTTCAATCACTTAGCAGCTAACTTTAGGAGCTCTCCTCATCACCCATTTCATCCCCAAGTGAATGCACAGCCTCATCTTTTCTGTGGTGGCTCTAAAAGTTCCAGATACAGAATCACGGAACCACAGAATCATTAAAGTTGGAAAAGACCTTTGAGATCACCTAATCCAACCATCATCCCATCCCCACTATGCCCACTAACCATGTCCCTCAGTGCAACATGTTCACGTTTTTTGAACGAAGATGACTCTATCATCTCCCTGGACATACGTTCCAATACCTTACCACTCTTTTGAAGAAATGGTACCTATTATCCAGTCTGAACCTCCCGTAGTGCTGTCATCACATTACTGTCATGGCATTTTTAGCTGAGTTGTTTTGACTGTTATTTCCTATAGCCTTGTGCCTGTTTGCAATAACCTGCTGATGATATTTGTTGATTTCTTTTAATTATGTGTGTTATTTGTATTTTAACTTAGAGGGGCCTTAAGGCAAGGAACATCTTTTTGCCAAATTTTTGCAGAGTACAAATAACAGAATAAAATATTTTATTTTTTCTCACATCCTGTTCATGCAGACAGTTGAAGTTTGCATTGTTGACTATGTCTCCTACATAAGCAACTCAGATAATCTTTTTAGTCATTATATGTAATCTTTATTATCCTGAGTCATGAATCTACACTGATGTGGAGAAGATCGTTAAAGATATTAGGATTAGAGGCATCCTGGGATGCAGCAACCATGGCCTGGTCGAATTTGTGATCTGGAGGAATGTGGGCCTGGCAGAGAGTGGAATCAGGATGCTGAGATTCAGGAAAGCAGATGTCAGGTTGTTTAAAGATGAGATCTCCTGGGAAGAGGTCCCTAGAGACAAAGGAGTGGAGCAAAGCTGGCTAGTCTTTAAGGATGCCTCTGAGAGAGCACAAGAGCTCTCCATCCCTCGGAAGAAGAAAGCAGATGGGAGGCAATAGATTGGTATGCCTGGTCAAACTGAAGGGAAAGAAGGGCAAGTATAGGCAGTGGAAACAAGAACATGTCCAAGCCTGGGACCCTCAACACAGAAATGATGTGAAGCTTTTGGAAAGGATCCAGAGGAAGGTCATGAAGATGATCCAAGGGCTGGAGCACCTCTCCTATGAAGATAGGCTGAAGGAACTGGGTTTGTTCAGCCTGGAAAAGGGAACACTGCTGGGAGATCACATTGCAGCTTTCCATTATTATTTTAAGTCCAGATTAGAAGGGGTCCTGAGCAGTCTGTTCTAGTACTTGACTATCAGTTGGTTACCCTGCCTGTGTCGGGGGGGTTGGAACTTGATGATTCTTGGGGTCCTTTCCAACTCAAGACATTCTATGATTCTATGAATGAACACTGGTGAGATGGGTTGGTGTGCACCAGCAAATACAAGAACAGGGTGCTTCATCAAAGCACAAGAAATATTTGAATGCTTTCTCGGCCCTCACTTGATCTTATTAAACAATCTCTGATATGAAATACGATCAGTAGACACAGTAGTTTTGTCAGAGGTAAAGTGCTAAAAATCAGTGGAAAAAATTAATTTTAAGAAAAAACAATAATTTAAGTTGTCCCTAAAACTCCCCTTGAAAATGATAAGAATTCTGTATAACCTGGCATTCCATGACGACAGAAATATTGAAGATGATGGCTTATTTTCATATCTTTCATGCCAAGAGTTTTAAAGAGTATGACATTTGGGAAAGAATGAGGTTCAGGTGGTGAATGTGGCCACAGATTAGTATTTTTTAAAAGGTTTAAACTTAATGGACTGTAATTAATGTAAAGATATGCAAAACCATTAGGCAGAAGAATCAAGATGAGACAAATTAGAATAAATTAAAATATTACTCATCAATAGAATTAACCTTTCAAATCTGCAAAACTATTACCAGTCACTTTGATAAAATGGGACTGTAGCCCTGATATATTTCCACAGCCAAATTCTAAACTTGATTAAAATTTGTAAATTTCATAAATTTGGAATAATTTGTCTGATTTAGCAGAGTCCACGTGGAAACTGGTGTAGGAGTCTCAGTCACTCTGCTTCTTCCCTGAATTCCTTCTAGTGCTCTCTCTATAACCTCAGAACCAGCCCACACCTTCCTGTTTATGCTTTTTCACAAAACCCAGACATTTAAAAGCCCAATCATTTTCTGAGCTTGTTGTTGCTCCCAGTAACAAAACTACATGTTTTCTGTACATAAAAGCAGAAAACCCAAACCTAGCCCTCTTTCATAACTAGTTCTTTAGACAGAAAAAGCAGACTTGCACTATGTAATCAGAGCAGAATATTATATAAAGACTAAATACTTCCAGAGAGTAAGGAAGAGAAGATGAATGGGACATTTTTGATTTTTTTTTTTCAAAAGATCCTACTGCACTTTATATACTGAAATTGTTTTTTTCAAAGCATCTTGAGAGGGTTCATTTGACGAGCCTGGTGAGGAGAATTCACATGTACACATCTGTGTATGAGGGGCTGTGGGCAGGGAGGAAGATGTGCATTAGCTTTGAAACAGTGCTAAGTAATTAGTCAGTAAATCATTTTAAGCTTACAAAATGCTATAGATAAGATTTTCTTTGGAGTTGTCCCTTGGTCTCTCTCCACACCTGCACTGGGTTCCGGCTGCTCCATCCCCTCCAGTTCAGTTTGTTGTAGTCAGTCTAAGCTTTTTTCTCTTCTTCCCAATCCTGGCACCAGCAATTGGAGCCTGGCAGTCCGAAGGAGGCCTATTTTCCATTTCTGAACTTTGCACCACTGTGTTCTAAGCAACAAACCTAGGGTAAGTTGTATTCGGTGCTTGCACCTTAGGACATTGTACTCCTTGCAGGACATAACAGTAGAATTTTCCTGTCAATCCAAATTTATACAGGCTATTTTGATCCTGGCTTTTATCAGAAATAGTGCAGCCAGCAGAAGCATGGAGATGATTGCCCCTCTGTACTCAGCATAAGTGAGGCCGTACCTCAAGTACTGTGTTCAGTTTTGGGCCACTCACTACAAGAAAGACATTGAGGTCCTGAAGCATGCCCAGAGAATGACAACAGAGCTGTGAGGGTTCTGAAGAAAAAGTCTTATGGGGAGCAGCAGAGGGAGCTGGGATTGTTCAGTCTGGAGAAGAGGAGGCTCAGGGGAGACCTTATCACTCTCTACAGCTCTCTGAAGGAAGTTACGGAGAGGTGGGGAGTTGGACTCTTCTTCCATATAACTGGCAACAGGGAATGGCCTCCAGTTGCGTCAGTGGAGATTCAGGTTAGATGTTAGGAAAAATCTCTTCTCTGAAAGAGTGACCAGGTGCTAGAATGGGCTGCCCAGGGAGGTGGTTGAATCACTGTCCCTGGAGACAGATGTTCAGTAAACGTTTAGATGTTGTAATAAGGGACAGGTTTAGTGAGGAAATATTGGTGGTAGGTGGATGGTTGGACTGGATGATCTTGTAGGTCTTTTCCAACCTTTTTGATTCTGTGAGTCTATGATTCTATGATCCCTGGCCATGCTTATGTGTTGCTAATTTAGAAAGCTTCTGGTGAAAAGAGGAAGACAACTGATGCCAAGTGACTCCTATTTAGAGTAGTAGAGTATTTAGTATTTAGAATTTCTGCTCCAAAATGAGGAATGTTCTGTGAAGGATTTCTTCATTCACAGAATGACAGAATCAGTGGGGTTGGAAGTGATATCAAGTGGTGTTATCTAGAGCATTTTTTCCAGGATCATTTCAAGCTGATTTTAAATATCTTGAATGACATAGTAGGAATGTGTGGCATCTTGTAACAGACAGAATTTTTCTCTAGACATCTATTATCTTTGATGGCTTTTTTTCTTCTTTCCTTATCTATTTTTTTTGCCATAGAATGCAACAAGTGATCTGAAAAATTAATGCAATATTGCAATATACCATGTATGGAGAGACCTAAACTATTATAAGGGCACATTCATTTTTGATCATCAGCCTTGCTAATTTGAAGTCTTCAGTCAATGATGTAATTTACCTTCCTTGTAGAAACTGATCTAACAAGAAACTTTTGAGCTCCTGTGTTCAGACATATGGACAATTAGGGGACTTTTAATGAAAGGTGTACATATTTCATCCAGAAGTTGAGCTTTGAACAAAACACACCAGAAGGCTGCAGGATATGGCCCAGGAACTTCACAGTGCTGAGCCTGCTTTAAAGCTGTGGTTTAAAATTGAATGATAGCACTATAACTGGTCTGATCTCTGTGTTTCATATTACTGCCTTGTGTCAGGAGACTTCTACTGGAAGCACAGTCAATGATGTAGTAGGAGATGGGGAAGAACATTTTCATTAAAATGCTTGAAGCTTATTATACTTCAAACAGAAATCTTACATTTTCCTATCTGATATACAATTCTTGCAAACAAAGAAACCAAAACCATACTGAACTTCAAATCATTCTCTATCATCTCCCAAACAGCCTCTTAAAATCTGCTGTTTAACATCAAGGGAGGAATTTGTTATTCTCCACAAATTCAGTGGTTTGGACTGATGTTTTGCAAAGGAGTCATAGTTGAAGCATAGTAAATTGTGAGGACATCATGATTGCTTATATATGCTGCTTCTGCTGGATATTCCATCAGCTGGTCTGGAAGTGTGGTGTCTGCATCTTATGAAACACAACAAAATCCCATCTCAACTGAAAGGATTAAAGTATGTCTTTTCTCTGTCAAGTCTGCTGACAGCAGTATTGGAGAGATATGGATATAAACTTGGGAATTCCAGGCTTGTTTTCTCCCAAAAGAACATAAGGGAAATATGAAAAAGGTATGAGTTTGGGAAGAGCAAAAAAGAGTGAGAAACTGTGCAAGTGCTAAATCAGTGTTCATCATTACCTGCTCCAGGAAAGACAAAACTGCTTACAAAACAGATCCTAGAAGGGGACAGAAGTATCACATGGACTCAGTTCACAATATATGTAGTAGGGCCACAAACATGGATCTTCTGTTTGCAGCACTCGGCCATGGAGTCTCAGCTTCCTTGCTTGGGTGCAGTGTATTCTTATAACTCATTCTAATAAATGGAGCTGATGGGGAGCCAGACCTGAGAGCGGCCAAACAGTAGACCTACAACCAGCCAGCTCATGTTCAATCTCAAAGGTAAGGAGGTGATTACAGTGCTAGTGACTGGCAGAAGTGCAACTGCTGTTTAACCCAAAGCAGCTAAGAACAAATGAATCAGCCTTCAGTATCATCTGTTCGGGGACTGTCAGGCTCAAAACTAGTTGAGCAAGCTGAAGATTGTAAACATGAGACACTTGTTTTCTTGCAAAAAGATTCATAGACTTTAAGAACATAGACTTTAAACAATGATTTGAAACATGATTGCATGAAGAGCTGTTTCTGCCAATCTGCTGACATTTGACCTAATAAAACAGAGAAATTAATACGTTTTCTTATATTCTTCAGAACAATTAGTTTCAAAGAGTAATACAAATGTAATGTTATTCTGTTATTAACAGTGTGAATATCCAAAGGAGAGATATCAGAAGAGTATGCAGGAAAAGCTGAAACAGTCTCTTGAAAATAAAGGAAAATTTTAAATGGAAAGCCACATTCAGAATTTCACTGGACACGGTCCTGAACAATCTGATATATATTTGAAGATGGACATGCTTTGAGCAGAGGGTTAGACAGTATGATTTGCAGAGGACCCTTTGGACTGGAATTATCCTATGATTTTACTCTGTGATTTTTCAGCTTCTTACAGGAGCACACCTACATGCAGTAAGAAGTGAACTTGGACCAGCATTCGTTTTATCCACTTACTTTTTAGAGAAAAGCATTAATTTAACGGAGAGTTCTTTCTCCTCTCACCTCCCTGAAACTTAAGTGTCATATATTTTGGAGCCCTCAATCCATGGATGCATTAGCAGAGCTATAGGTCTACCATCACAGTGCTTAGTTCTGCACTTGATCGTTACCTTTCCTCCTTCGCTTTACCACTCAAAAATTATTACCTTTCCAAGGAGTATAGGATACTCCTTTAAAATAATACAGTAATTCTAATATACTATCTGGAAGAGAACTGATGTCTTCTGAAAAATTGGACAAGGTTAGTAGGAACTTCATGTAATACATTTTTTTTAGATAAAAATATCTGCTTTGGCTTACTCTCACATAAGAGGAAGAAATAAATAATACAGAGAAATTTTCTATAATTTGTTACACTGTAAGTACTATCAAGTTCTTTGAGGCTTTAATAAATTAAATTCTTCCATCACAGGAATGTTTTTGATCCTGTAAATCCAAGCAAATGTCATGAGCTTTTCTAGATTTGCATGTTTAATAGGCCTTAAAGCAGTGGAAACATTATAAACCAAACAAACCCTGGCAATCAAATTATATTCCAGTCATCATTTTGGAAGTAAAACGGGATCATGGCACAAAGCACAGACCATTTATGAAGAAAATTGGCTTTTTATCCTGCTACTATGAACATAGTTTGTTTCACTTTGCTCCTTCTCATGTTGATTGCCAAAGCCTTTTTCTTCTTTTATGTGCATTTATGTCCATTTATGTCCAACCAGAATAGGGGGCTGGTAAGACAGTAGTATTTTGCCCACATAGGACAGAGAAAGGGGAAGCATTATATTTTCATATCACATCCATACAGGACAAAAAACTGATCGAGAGCTTTAGCATCCAAACTCAATGGTCAGGAGAAAGAAATTCCAATAAGAAACTGCCTTAAATAGGTTTTTTCTTTTGTTTTGTTTTGTTTTTCTTGACATAGGTAAATAGTCTCATCTAACAGTGACAATAATAAAGGAGGAAAGTTGGAGGTTGACAAAAATAAGACTGCAGGGCTGGAATCCTTCTATTGGAAAGATGAAATCATTTCCATGGTAACAGTGAATAAATTGTTCAGTGAAAAAGAGAAAAGAGTGTGACTCAAACCAGAACTACTCAATCCATCTCCTAAATGAAAAAATGTTTTAAGTGGGAGAAGACAGAAATATAACATGTGTAAAATGTTATAGGAAGGTTAATTATTTAATGATAAAAGCCTGTCCAAAGTCTATGTAATACTTCAGAAACAACAGCTCATCGTGAGCTGGCAAATGTGTCCTAATAATCTCCCTCCATAAAGCATACTACTACTCTGTGGCTATAATAGCCTTCTTTCTTTTTTTTTTCCCCCTTTGTGGGGATACAGTGGTGTATTTGGTCTTCTTGATGTCATGTTTGTGGAGAAAATGGAGATGGATCTCCAGCTCTGTGGAGATGTTCTCCAACCTTCCTTATAATGTAATTAGCACATTGTTTGTGTGTTTGATAGGACATTGTTCTACACTGCTACCTCTCCTGACAGCAGTATCACTAGAATTTTGATAAATATGTCTAATTTTTTATCTGGACATGACTGAAGGAAATTTCACTTTAATTTGAGATGGAATATTTATTTGCTTTGATCACAATGAGATTTGAAACTTTCAGTTATTATATGCCATTTCTCTAACCAGTCTTCATTACAGAAATTTTAGTCTGCACATGGGCATTTGTGTTATTCTTTACAGTCATTGGTGTGATCTTTTTAGTTAGCTAGATATTATGTTACCTGAAGCATTATGAAATGCTGTTGTTTTTTTTTTGTTTGTTTGTTTGATTGTTTGTTTAATTTTTATCCACAGGAAAATTTAGATGTATGGAAATCTACTTAGCTTCTTCCTATAATTTTCAGTAGTCACAGTTCCACCTTGAGAAGTTACACTGCAAGGCCATGTATCCTGGGAGAAGGAACGTTCCTTGTAGCATTAACTCAAACTTGTAAAGCAATAATATGGAATAGCTTTTTGGTTGTTCATTCAGATGCCCCTAACCGGAAAAAAAGAAAGGAAGGTCCTTGTTGTGAACCTGGAATGAAAGAAGACAATGAAAATGCTGAAAGTTCACCACCACCTCTGCCTGTGGCTGGAGAAGATACAGAGAGCTACTAGTAAGCAGGTTCTCTCTGGAACTGCCTTTGTGTCAACATTTGGTGTGATGATCCCTTACGTTAGGATGTTCATTCATTCAAAATAATGTTTTCTGACAATTATCTTATCTTGAATGGGGATAGATACCAGATAGATTTTTCATTGTCTATCTGGGAACATCTTCTTCCTCTTCTATTATACAACATTTAAGAAGTACTAGAGAAAACAGTCTTAGTTCTTTGATCACTGGCTTTGCAGCTTTTCACCTCTGCAAACACATTTCTCTCTTTTTTGTTTGTTTGTTGTTTTTTTTAAAGAAATAAAAGTGATATCCCAGTTTGGGGCCCTAAGTGAGGCATATTTCCTTTATCATTGACTTTAAAAAGACAGCTATCCAAACAAAATAACTTGTGATACTGAAACTGACCCGCTGCTACAGTGAATTTAACTGACTCACTGTGGTGGCCACTTCAGCTGCCTTTGAAGTAATTTTAGCTGTCAGTGATCAATAATGCCTCAAAGAGAAAAAAAAAAAAGGGGGGGGGGGGGGGGGGAAGGTGTTAATGTGACCTTTTTAATGATGATCTTTCACTGAGACCTATAAAATGCATAGCTTTTGTCCCTGCTGGCCTGTCCTTACTGTTTTATTGTCTCTAAAACTTAATGACTTTTTGAGAACAGGGACAGTCAAGTGTTTTCTCGTATGTTATCACTATGAATTAAAATGTTACAAAGACAAGAAAAAATGAGATTTCTAATCTCATCTTATTTTCAGCTTATAATTCAGCTTCATTTTATAATCAGCTGATGATATTCAACTATGGTGGAAGCAAGAGTACAGATGCATTGCAGTGCATGCACCATTTCTTTTTCCAAAGATTATTTTTCTACCCTAAAGATTGTGTTCTCAGGTATAGCTGCAGAGCAACTTCAGAAATAACTGTCTTCCATCATCTCTTCCTGTCCTGTCCTGGATTTCCAAATGAGTTCATGTGCTCACAATATTGTGTCAGGCGACTTCACAGTCTGCCATTGCAGATAGCTGAATTTGTTTACAGCGTGAACCTTTGGTCTAGATTTAACATCAACAAGTTCTTGAGTCTCTTTTAAATGAAAGCCATGATTTCAAAATTTCTTGCAATGTCTAATCTTCTAGTCTGCATGCTTTCCTTTTCTTTGTGTTCTGGCTGAACTTTTATGATTTAATTTGATGCTGCTTTGTTGAAGCTTTGCATATTTACTCAGATACCGTAACCTACGCAACATGTTTGGCATTCAGTTTACTTTTGTGTGTGTCCTGTTGTTTTGTCTTTGCATCTAGTGCCAACCTGATCTTACCAACCAATTATTTTAAACTACTATTACATCATTTTAAGGTCTTCCTGTGAGTCACTGCTTGCTTCCTCAGTATAGTATATTTTCATTTGGCTCTTATTCGATGCAAACTTTGGCATAGAGATTTCCCCAGTCATTCTTACTGCAAATGATTCAACATACTGAGCAGTAAGTACTAGAAAGTTTTACTCCAGAAGTCCCTTTACTTATATTTAGTTTCCTGTTTTGTGTTTGTACCTTTTGTACATATTTGGCACAATTTTTCCTTTCACGTTTTTGACCTTTGGTGAATGGAAAAATAATTTTATCCATATCTGTAAGAGAGTTTATTCACAAAGATTGCTCATATCTGTAGCCTAGGAGATTCTGTGTACATTCTCCGTGCTTTCACAGAGAAACTCTTTGTCCGTTATTCCTATCCCTCACAATCTACTCAGTCTCACAAAATCTAGCTGCTGCATGAATTGATTGCTAGCATGGTTTGGTAATGTGGGGATCTGGTGTTTCCACAAATTCACAATTACATTCCTCAGTGCATTCAAACACTCAGTGTTTTCCTGTTTTAATGTTTTCTTGTTTTTTAACTCTGTTGGCTACATAGTACATTGTGCATAGAATACGTGGCAGTGTGATTGCTCTTATTCTGTTTTCTTCTTCTACCTCTTTCCATTTCCATTTGTATTTAAAATTATGTACAATTTCTAATTATATCTCTACTCAGGCTCATCTGATTTGGATATGCCAGCATAATTATAATTTATCTTTTGCTTTGTTTTTATATTTTTTCTACTTCTTTGTCACTCTTTTTGGTCTCTGATTGCTGGACTTGAAAGTCCTACAGATTGTAGTTTCTGACATCATTTTCAAGACTTCTTAAGTACAGAAAGATGTGAGACATTTAGCCCTTGTTCAACCTTCTAGATGTTCTTTCCCAGTGAGCAGCTGCTGAAAGCACTTACTGTTCAGTACTGCTGAATTAAAACACAAACCACACTCTGGCAAACCTTGAGATCTTGGCAACAACTCCTGGTGAATGAGCACTCTTGAATCTTTTTTGCTGGGGCTCACATAACGATAGTTTATACGTGCCTTATTCATAAAGGATGTAAGCCTAGGTACAACCTCTGCCTAAAAAAAGCCTCCATCAGGAACAGGAGCATTGATTCCTGTCCTTGATGACAGCTACAGCAGCAGCAAGCAAGACTACTAGACTTGAAATACTTCTAGACAACATATGAGATCTGATGCTTCTACCACAGAATCGGAGTCCTTTTTAAGGGGCTGCTAGGAATTAGAAAGAAACCCCTCCAAAAAATAAAACCAGATTTTTTATTTTTTTAAATAGCTTTTTCTGCGCTTCAGTGGGTGAAGCAGGTTTTTTAATAGCTTTTTCTGTGCTTCAGTGGGGTGACATAGTGAAAAGAGATATTTTTTCCTTTGATATCTTCCCAAACAACACCCCTTATCCTCTTACTGTCATATGGGCACAGAAACTTCATTCCCACCATGTCTTCATAGGTAGAAGGGTCAGGAAACAGTCAGCACAAATGTCAGTCTGGATCTGGCTTCACAGACTGGTGAACACTTGCATATTTCAAAAATTAATTCTTCAGAACACAGGGCTCTTCTCATGGAGGAATGAAGGAACTAAAAGTGCCATCCTCCTCCACTGGTTACAGGGAGGAGAAAGTATTTCACAGAGTACAGCACATCCATTTTAAAAGGCAATTCATTCCATCAGAAATTCATGTTACAGAACACCTTGAAATTCCGTTCTAATTTTTTTTTTTCCTGGAAATTCTGAAACTGTTTAAATCAGGAACTGCATTTCTTGTTGGAGTTCAAAAATTTGTCCTTCATTTAACTTTCCAGATTATGAAATTATTCAACATACCATTTGATGCTGCTGCAGCATAGTGCAAGGATTATTAATACCTTTCAGAAGCAGCTGTGTTACCCCAAAGGCTCAAACAACCAACCCTAAGGCTCAAACAACTAACACCTAAGGGTGTCGGGTCCTGCATTTTGGCCACATCAACCCCATGCAGTGTTATAGGCTTGGGAACGAGTGGCTGGATGACTGTGAAGAGGAAAGGGACCTGGGGGTGTTGGCTGAACATGAGCCAACAGTTTGCCCAGATGGCCAAGAGGGCCAGCAGCATCCTGGCCTGCATTAGAAATAGTGTGGCCAGCAGGAGCAGGGAGGTGATCGTCCCCCTGTACTCAGCACTGATGAGGCCGCACCTCGAGTACTGTGTTCAGTTTTGGGCCACTCACTATAAGAAAGACATTGAGGCCCTGGAGTGTGTCCAGAGAAGGGCAACAAAACTGGTGAGGGGCCTGGAGCACAAGTCCTATGAGGAGTGGCTGATGGAGCTGGGATTGCTCATTCTGGAGAAGAGGAGGCTCAGGGGAGACCTCATCGCACTCTACAACTTCCTGAAGGAATTTTGTGGTAATGAGGAGTTTGGCCTCTTCTCCCAGGCAACAAACAGGACCTGGGGAAATGGCCATAAGTTGTGACAGAGGAGGTTTAGATTCGTCATGAGGAAAAACTTTTTCTCTCAGAGTGGTCAGGCACTGGAATGGCTGCCCAGGGAGGTGGTGGAGTCACCGTCCCTGGCAGTGTTCAAGAGGAGCCTGGATGAGTTGCTACGAGATATGATTTAGTTTGTGGTAGCAATGGTAATGAGAAGACAGTTGGACTAGATGATCTTACAGGTTGTTTCCAACCTTGTGATTCTACAATTCTATGATTCTACACACTTTGGTGCTTGTATCCCACTTTCAGAAGTAACAGGCATATAGGAGCCTTTGTCCCTTGATATACAGGGCCACGATGCTACCTAAACCGTCCTTGGAAATGATACTCAAGCTCCTGCATCCTTAGGGAATATTACATTTCATTAGCATTTATGTGTTCTTCCCTAAGATGATGGGAGTTGTGAGAGTACCCTTTAACTTTCTAGAAGTTGAGCTGCTGGCTAGAGATTCCTGCTACTACTCATAGGAGAGAATGAGCAATTTAACGAGAAATTCTCTCTTGTCTATTTTCTGATGAAGAACACAGACTCTGTTTTGAAGAAGCCTTTCTCTTCAGTACCTGAAGATGCATCCTGGACAACTGGTTTAGACCAAATGCCTTTTGGAGGACTAAAGTTAAGAAAGATGAATTTCACTGTCAGTCACTACCTTCTGCTTGCCTGCCCCCAAAATCCAGGGATTTTATCTAATCTTCTGCAGATAATGTATCTTCATTTATCAGCATCCTTCCATGGATTTGATTATTTTTTAAAGCCTGCTTTCTCTAGATTCAGCCTATGGGAAACATGATGCATCATGTTGTCTGTGTAGGACCTGACAGTCCGTGACTTGCTTTACTATGAAGGGGATGGAAAAGCCATCTGCAAATCAAAACAATTGCTTGGAAGGGCACAGCAACATGCGGCACTGACCTCCCGTTTGGATATTGACTTCCCCATTACCTGTGAAAGCACATAAAGCATTTGGAGATTGAGGAGGCATTGATTAGCTTTCCACACCTCTCTCTGTTGGTTATCCATGAAGCAATTTGTCCCGCTTAGCAGGCAATTGGAAAGAGCTGTTACAGGAGCCTTTAGGGCCTACCTGGTGACAACAAGCCTGAACACAGCTGGAAGGCACCAACAAAAAATGCTGAACTGGGTATTTGTGATTATTGCTTTTAAACTTGAAGTTGTGGATCCATTCATCACCACCCCACTTGCTCCTCCTTGGATCAAGTTGAGAACACTGATTTTAACTGTGGCTTTTAAGTTAGCCTCCTGAGAGTGCTATAACAGAAATAGGAGTGAAATCCTTGGTGTTAGCTGTGGTGTCATCAAGCCTTCACATAGCAAAAATTTTGGTGCGTTAGGCAAGTCTTCACTGGGCCTGTCATGAAGGCTGTGTGTGCTTTCCCCTGCCTGTCACCTGCAGGCCACAGCTGCCTTTGAAGGGACGTCTGAGCTGGCCATGATTCTGCTGCATTTACAGCCCAGCATGTTGTAACATTTTAGTTGTGCTAGAAGAAGGAGAGCAAAACTCCAGTGGCTCAAGATGAGTACACAATCCTCCCAGACTTCCCTGCTGTGGAAACAGTGATGTCCAGTAACAGGGTGGGCAGAGCAACTGAGGAACCAGGGTCACTGATTCTACCTTCTCGGTCTCTGCTCCTGCACAAAAGGGTGGTGAGCAGCCTGGTCTAGAAGGAGGTGTCCCTGCCTAAAGCAAGGGGTTGGAACTAGTTGATCTTAAAGGTTCCTTCCAACCCAAACCATTCTATGATTCTATGATACCTTTAGAAAATACACATTTCAACCATCTTGCTGTAGGCTCCTGTGAGTTAAAATTCCCTGCATAGACACATATGTTAACAGTCTTTACACAATCAATAATGCAATGTTAATGGATTCCTCCCCTCGCAGGAACAATATGCCTTACAGCATTATTCCAGAAAGTGACTGGTGGTGCCTAGTTCGAACATCTCAGACCACTCCATCCTTCCAGTATCTCTTGGATAAGTTTCCCTGTCTTTTCTGTTAGATGCAATCAGAAAATGTGGAAATTTACTTACGTGCCTTAGCACAGGATTTTGAAATGTAGTGCTGAATAAGTTTTCTGGATCTCTCTTCATACAGTAGATTTCCTCTGATTATCGTTGTTCTGTAAGGATACAATGTTCAACAGTTAGCAGCTCAGCTTGCAAAGTTCAGCTCCAGCAGTCCCCACAGTGCACAGGGAGGGGTGGGTGTCTCATCAGCTCTCTCAGATCCTGTCCAGCTCCAGCTGTAACCTTTAAAATAATGCCTTGAGGCACAATTAGCTGCCACATAGTTTGGTTTGGTTTTGTTTTAAGTTGCCTGAGAATTCAGAGTGTAATAGACCTTCAGACTACAGGGATGCAATAAGAACAAGTTTCTTGACCTTTTATTCTCCTTATAAACCATTTAATGGAGCAGACTTGTGAATTTTTTTAAAACACCAACGTCATGCTATGTCTGTTCTAAATCTTTGCGCTATCATTTAAGTATCCATCAGACATGAATTAAAATTACTTTAAAGTACCATGCAGAGCAGTTTCAAAGAAAATCTGCAGTATGGCAGAATGAACCTCCTAACAATTAGAAAATATTATAAGAAAAAATTTAGTAAGTTTTATCAGAGGAGGGAAGTGGATGAATCTGTGCATGAAATAACAATAATTTGCTGTTCTGATAGGTGTAGGGTAGGAAAGGTAAACATTAACAGGAATCATAGAATCATAGAATCATAGAATCATAGAATCATAGAATCATAGAATCATAGAATCAT
>JAPSGF010000011.1:9347282-9363738 GCA_035772895.1 Perdix hodgsoniae | reverse complement strand
AAAAAGAAAAAGAAAAAGAAAAAGAAAAAGAAAAAGAAAAAGAAAAAGAAAAAGAAAAAGAAAAAGAAAAAGAAAAAGAAAAAGAAAAAGAAAAAGAAAAAGAAAAAGAAAAAGAAAAAGAAAAAGAAAAAGAAAAAGAAAAAGAAAAAGAAAGAAAAAGAGAAAGAGAAAGAAAAAGAAAAAGGAAAAGGAAAAGAGAAAGAAGAAAAAAAAAAGAAAAAAACAAAAAGAGAAAGAAGAAAAGAAAAAGAAAAATGAAAAGGAAGAGGAAAAGGGAAAGGAAGAGGAAAAGAAAAAGGAAAAGGAAAAGAAAAAGAACAGGAAAAAAAAAAAACCTTTAAGACATCCAGGTGCTGCTTTTCCTACTGAACATTATTCAAGACTAAGCCATGTTTGTAACCCTGCACTATTGCTCTAAGTAAAAGCTCAGGGAAATGTTACCATTAAGTGAAGTCATTTGTGATGTTCATTTTCTAACTGTATAGAAATAAATTATCTTCACCACGGTGTTTACATAGATAATGCATTCCAACAATTAAACTATTCTAATGATAATAATGAAGAATCACATTACTAGGAACGTATTTCCAAGAAATAATGCAAAAGCTGATGGAAGTACACTTTTGATCCTTTCTATTTACATGAAATATGTTTATTTTACTAGTAAAGTTTTATGCCAGAAATAGAAATATTTGTTTGTTTTATTAAAAATATATTTTTCTATGTTTGTTTTCCTTCTCTACATCAGAACAAGTATTTAGCAGAGTATACATTTTAGTGTCATGTACACTAACAAATGTTGGAGAGAAAACTCTCTTATATATTATAGGAGTATTATGAAGAGAAAAACACACTGGTAGAATATGGACCTTGAAATTTGTGACCTTTCATGTCTTATTCTGAAGTAGTTAAGCCAGAAATGTCAGCGACAGTATTAATTAAACACAGCTTGACAGTAAGTTTAGATTAATTAAGCAGGTATCTGTCTTGGCAAGTGAAAAGATCTCATCCTAAGTAGAAGTGGGAAATGTTTCTGTGGTATCAGGTGAAATTGTACTACAAACAAAGCTGTTTATAATCACTGTAGCTATTGAAAATCAGTGTCATTGGACAGAGAGTGAACGCAGTATTGTAGGCTTTCAGCAAGGAATATATAGAATCATAGAGTCATAGAATCACTCAGGCTGGAAAAGACTTTAAAGATCATTGAGTCCAACCATAACTATATTCATTAACAAAAGTTTTTGTCAACACATGATGTGATCTCAAGACGGTTATGCTGTAAAAGCAATGCTTGTTTGTACTGGAAATTTCTACATTTATGTGGTCATAAATCAGTGCACATCCATACATGTGTTCAAGCTCTTCTGTGGAGGAACCATCCAACAGTACAGGCTACGCAGTAGGAGTATCTGAAGGCTAACATCCAGGCATTAAATTAAAGGAAGCAGACTATGATAAAGACAGTTCCAGTAACTGACTGTGTTTGGCTCTTTCTCACTATATGTTTTCCTGTCATTTGAAATCAACACAAAGAACTGCACCAGGTTACTTCCTTTCTCTTTATGTATTTATTGTACCATTCTTTCTGGGCAAGAACTTTCATTTCTCTGATTCTTGTCTTCTGGATAACTATGCTGGGTTACATGAGAAAGTGGCTCACTCAGAAAAAAATATTTTGCTCAGCCATGCAATCCTTCACAGCAGATTGAGGTGGGGAAGGAAGACATTGCTAATTCAAGCACCAGCCCCCACTTCCTAAAGCCAGATTAGATGCCTGGCTGTCCTTAAGCAGGCTGAAAAATTAATGGAATCCAGTGTTTGTAATATTCCCTTTTTAAGAGATTACTTTATATATTGGCCTGGGAAAACTAGCAACACTGGACAGGAGCATTTCTCATTCCTATCCCCTGCAGTGTTGCCAACGCAGTGGCAAAGACAGCGGTCTCGGATCTCAAGGCTCAGGCAGGGAAGATGCTGGTTCCCATGGAGACTGCATCTTACTGCCAGACAAACCCAGGAGGGCTGAGGATAGAGGCACTGTGAGCCAAGTGTGTTGTGTTGTTCCAGTGCCAGGTGGCCATGTTCTCTTGGTAGACCATCCTATCTCTAACATAATGCAGGGTGCCAGGCTGTTTCTCTACAAGACCACCCTGGATTTATCCAATGGCACGTGCCCTGAAGATATGGTAACTTAGGGTCATTTGGTGCTTCGTTTCCTTGTTAGTGTGAATCTCACTGAAAAATATTCACATTCTCATAATGAATAGGCAGATACATTTCATGACTATTCAGTTGAAAAATCTAGGTGTCATCACAAGACCTCAGTGAGACCATCTCCTGAACACAAAGAAAGGATGGTTTAAGATTGCCTGTTCTTTTTTTCTTAATTATCCATAATTAATTCATGATCTTTTTCTATTAAAATGAATGATACTCTTGATTTTTTGTTTAAAATTTAGTAGTCTTTGTGTCCCTCACATTTCTTCATTTCATATAAGTAATATACAACAGATTGCATGATTTAACATGGTAGCATCAGCAATAATATACATATTGTGTATTTTGAAGTAACTTTTCCATAACTGGAAATGTGGAAGTTCAAAGTTCTACTATGAGCTCTGGTTGTCTCAAATATATTTAATTTAATTGGCTAGTTGGTTGACTCATCATGTCCTGAGGACTTTTTTTTTCTGTAGAGGTTGCCTAAATGCTGCCCATGTCAGACTGCTTTTGTAGCATGGAGAGAAGTTACCTGGAGTGTGCAATTTTGATATGTTGTTAGGAAGATAAACTAAGGTAATTTCAATTAGGAAAGAAAAGCTTGGAGGGATGACATTGTTTGGCTCAATGGACTGAGGTAGAACAAGGTCCTCCATGAAAAGTATTACCAATCTGAAGTCTTATTGAAGGAGATTGCACAAATTCTGTATCCAGCCTGTCGATGTTTCAGTACACTTACTTACTGTTAAGAGTTACCTATATGCTCTCTAACTTTCAGTTAGCAAACCTGCTCATAATTAAGTTCTGCTCCGCTGTAGCACTGGCATCAACAGTATTTTTTTATCTGTCACTGAGGAGAGATCATAAGAAGAAATAAGACATAAAAGAATAATAGTTTGCCTTGTTTTTCTCAATGTGTATCATTTAATATTTTTGTTTTTGAACATAAAATTCACAGTTTTTCTTTTTTTTCATAAGTGGAGCACTTGGCTTCAAAGTATGGTAACGTTAGAACAGGCAGCTAAGAAGCTTGCTATAAGAAAAGTAACAGAGAATAACTGAAAATATAATTCTGTGACACAAGGATGTCAGAGTAGGCTGTCCTGATGGAGTGCATTATCACAGAAATATTCAAGTCAAATAAGGTGAATTCTTTTGAAAAGTATCAATGAATTTATACTGAAAAGTATTTTGTAGGCCTAGGAAAAGTATGGTGTCTACATTAGTGATCAGATAAACCAAAATCCAACGATGACTGTGATGCAAATTTCTAACAGAAATGAGGAAGACTGTGAGAGTAAAAAATAAATGATATGTGCTCAGAAAACAAGCAGCACTTTCAGACATGATCTATGAGAACTATGAAGAAGCTAGTTAGAAAGTCTGGAGCAGAGCTACTTTTTGATATAGGCCCAGGTAGAGCACAGGATCTGCTTCAAGTCAAATTCATCGCCTTATTGGGAAAGACACCACAAAAATAATCCTGTATGAGTATATATATATAAAAGGTATCTGAATGAAAATTGGCAAGAATATTGAAAAGAAGAGAAATAATTGAAGGAACTATAAAAACCATTTAATGAGCCCATAATTCAGAACATACATACTCATGAAAAAAAGGATTTCATAATGACTAAACACTTGAAAAAGAATAAATACATTGTAAGCTAACAAGCATTCTTCAGAATAATTTTATAAGACTGTGAATTCTAGTACATGTGCAATCACAATGTGATAAGCCAGGGAAGATTGCCAGAAACAATTTGCTAAATGGTTTATAAAAGTAATTGAGCTTTTAATACACATCGGAAGGAGAAAGCCTTCCAGAAAGGCAGTGGGGCCAGTAGAAGATGAAAACATAAAGCAGAGATGAAAAATTTTGTTCAGAAAGCAACCATAATGTTTGAGGCAATTTTCATAACAAAACTAGTGGAAATGGGACCTGTAATTTTCCAGGAGTTCAACCTCTATTTAAGCATAAATACAACCACTACTTTGGATATTCAGAATCTCTGCCCTTTCAGGCTACAATGACCTTATATTTTTATTACAAATGGCCATTAGCTTTCAAGGTTATTATTTCTAAGTGCAACACTACAGAACGGTGTATGAGTAAAGCAGATACCAAAGGTTCATAACTTACCATAAACATGCCAGGAATATTTCAATGGAAATGACAGCTCTGAATTCAAGCTTGTTTTCAGATCTGCCAAACTCTTAAATGTAAACAAGAGGACATGCATACATGAACATGCATATTTCTCCCTGTATATCTTTCTACCTCATTCCCAAGGATTGCTTATGGGAAAGGTTTATCAAAGGAGTTATTGTTTTGATACTGTATTTGAGCATGTTAGATAATTTATTTAATTAGTTATAACATGGCATGTCTTTTTATAATTTAGATTTCTCTAAGCATCTAATACCAGTAGTGCACTACTCAAAAAGACAACATTATGGCTATTTGTTTGAATAAGATTCAAGGGTCAATAAAAATAAAAATAGCAATATTTTCAAAGTACTTGAAAATGGCATGCAGCTAATTACAGTTCTATGAAGAAGATCAAGACTGTAGAATGAGTACCTGCTAAATTAGCGCTCTCATTTCACATATATCATGCAGGGTCCTTATGCAGCTGAGCAAGAGTACTTCAGAATAAATTGGCTGAAATTTATTGACAAGGACTCTGTTTTAATATCAGCTCCCTCCCAATCTATACATCTGTTCCTAATCTGTTTTCCCTATACTTGTTCTATTTCCTTCTAAGGGTTTACAGCATGTAAAGTAAAAGCTCTTGTGACTGATGTTATTTAGCAATGTTATCTGACTTTATCTTGGATGAACTAGAACTGAGAAGATACCCTAGAATAAAGGGAAGAAATAGAAATATATTTCTAAAAACCAGCAGCACTGTGTTTTGCTGTCAGAAAAGACTGGCTGCTCACATCCCACAGTCAGAAGTAAAATGAATCTCTCAGGGACGAATTATCATCCCTGCTCTTGTTTCCAAATAATGCTGTGACACCAGAACCTAAAAATTATAAGTCCTAGTGCCTGTCTGAGCCATCCTGGTTCAACCACTGCTCTCTCAACTGTTCCCAGACACATTTCAGGGCTCACATGTGTAAGAAGATCTCTTCATAGCAAGTTGTTTGCAGCCAGAGGCAGGCTGTGCAGACAACACAGAGGCCAAAACTTAAGGACATGGCTGGTATAAAGCTGAAGAGAGGAGATGAGGATTCTCACCATACGGCAGGCAGTATATCTGAAGTGCTGAGAAATGAGCATTATTCAACATAGCTCATCTAATCTGTATGCCAGATTAGATAATACTAATAAAATTGAAACAAATATTGCATATGACCTCAAATTATGAAATCAGGATTAAAGAAGTTAAATTTATTACCACCCCTTCAAATATCATACTTCATTTTTTCTATTGTACCTTCTGATTTCAACTATGTGTTTTATTTCCTGCAGAATTTTTTGTAGTCATGAAAGACAGAAACTCATTTATGCAGGTCATATATGCAAGCTGAGACTCTTACATAATTGCAGGTCCCCAAACAATATTCATATCGGATTTGGCAATGCTATGCAGGATAATCAGTTTTTAGACCGAGCAGCCTTTGAAACAAGCAGAGAATCTCATTACTTGGCTGTATAAACCCAAGCTTCAGCCACATCTTGAACTGTTCTATGCAATTCTCATCCTCCAGCCTCTAACAATACAGAGCATGACTGAGAAAGACTGAGAGCAGTGTGACAAGAATGCTAAAAAATTGCAAAAAGAAGAAAAACAGAAGAGTTTCCACTGAAAAGCAACTAAGTAAACATTACTTCAGCAAAGAGTAAGTAGGAAGCTAGAGTAAATAGTAGTGGCACATCTTTTAGAAAAGCCCAGGGAGATGCATATCAAATGAATGCTCATGGTCTCTGACAAAGCAAGAACTCCAGGATAGCAAAAGAAGCAAAAAGCAAGCAGGTGATAGGTTCCAAATATGAGGAAAGGTGGAATTCTTTAAATGTAGTAATGTAGTTAAGCTTTTTTATTTTATTTTATTTTTGATACAGAGTTTACATGAGTTCAAAAGACAACTGAAAATTATCTCGAAAGAAAATCCCATCAGGACTATTAATTGGAAAGACTCTATCTCAAGGAGACCCTTGAGGCAGAAAATTATTCTGGAGAAACATCATTATATTTTTGACCTTTTCTTGTTATCTTCCCTTGGCATCTCTTATTGTCTGCTCATTGTCAGAGCAGATATACTGGGGAAAACGGTTATGTTCATCCCATGCCCTGAACCTGAAATCTTTAGTTCATATCTCAGAGCTGCTCAAGATCATAAAAGTAGGAAACAATCAATAGATTTCTCAAGATTCTTTTCTCTAAAAAACAACTCCCTAAGGCACAATGTAAAATTTGATTTAGTTTCCTCTAGTTATATCTGTGAAATTCACGGAGTTGCCTACTGGGCTCAGAGTCCCTTTCCTTCTAGGTTGCACTGCACGTTGCTAGGGGCCCTCTAAGTGACAAGGTGTGCTCAGGTATACAGTGAGATGTAAAGTTGCATTACAGTATTTCATCACCAAGCTTTTGCACTAGAATTAGTGTATTTCTTCTGACAACATGAGAGAGCTCCTAGTTTAAGGGGCTGCTGCTGAATCCAGCAGAAACCTCAAACAAGCTCACTGTAAGCTTTGCTGCGGGTGCTGCACCGAGTTAACTCCCACAGCATGAGTGGAGCTCATTCCGTTCTGCCTCCGGGGGGGGATCCCATCTCTGCCTTGGGCCAAATGAATGAACTGAGTAAAATGAACTGAGAAAACAATATTATTGAGAGAGATTTTAACATAAACAAGCAATTTGTTTCACCTGGATGCAAGCTGAGAAGATTCCTAGAAGCTCCTTTCATGCCACCTGCTTAGTGCAGGTGCTCCATACCTCCTGCTGCCCCCCACGAATCCTGTAGTTTTCCATTAGGTACTACAGGTAATAGAAAAAGAAGTAATGATTTTAAGTTACACCAGGGGAGGTTCAGGTTGGATATTAGGTAAAACTACTTTCCAGAAAGATTAGTGAGGCATTGGAACAGGCTGCCCAGGGAGGTGGTGGAGTCTCTGTCACTGGAGGAGTTCAAGAAAAGAGTAGTTGTGGCACTTGAGGACAAGGTTTAGTGGGCATGGTGGTAATGGGTTGACAGTTGGACTAGATGAACTTAGAGGTCTTTTTCAACCTTAATGACAATATGATTCTATGAGAAGTCTTAATGGAGATGGACCATTTACAAGCTAGTACAGGCACTCAGTTTTTCCTTCTGAAAATCAAATGAGACCACAGCACTTGTAAGGGGAAAATGAGGGCTGTGGAGAATGGAACTGAAGTTATATGAGCCAGCATGGAAAGGGGGAAGAAGGTCTTCTTCTAGAGGACAGTGCCCTGGGGTGAGGCTTAGAGTGAAGGACATATTTGGGGGAAATTAGAGGTGATTCTGGATGATGCTAAGGTCCACATACACACTGTAAGAAGTGTAAAAGGATAAAGCAACTTAAAATTGTTCATTTCTCTTTTTAATCAGAAGAATACTTCATAACATTAAGAAGGCAATCAACTTATGCTTGATGTCTCTGATAAACCACATGTTGTTCATGGCAACAAGAGCACTGCCTGTAAAGGACTGAAACAATCAATTAGCACACACAAATATCTGTTACAGCTTACAAATAAGCTGTTATCTGTAAACGAGAGTTACAGAATTATGGCAGTGTAAAATATACCTGACATTAAAATTGATAGTTATCTCAAAATATATAAATCTGGCTGGGAGCAACCAGCCAGAAGACCTGATACTTAGCAGTGAGCTTTGTTCCAGCACTTCCAGCATCTTTCAACACACCACTTTGCTTTTAGTCTTCAGATACAGGTTACTGTAAAACTAGGCATTCTGATTGTCTTGGTAGGCAGTATTTGCAGTAATTATGTCACTTTGAAGGCAGAATGTAAAAATAATATTTTGTCATTTTATTTCTCTTCACAGCCATCCAAGCAACATTAAAATGAGTAAGAAGTGCATTTCATTCAGAGCAACAATATAAATACCTATTCTCTCCAGTATAACAAGTATCATTTAACAACTAGTAGGAGTCCTCCTGGCTAAATAAATATATTTCACATTTCTGGAGTGATCAAACAGGAGTGAACACTGGGGGAAAAAAAAAGAGTAACCTTTAATAGTGTTAAAAAGTCTTACAATAAAAAGTATTCTATAATTGTTTCAATAGTTAATTTACAGAAGTGGAAAATGTTCCTAAAAATCAGCACGTGTAGACTTATACAGAATATTATACATACTTTCTTTTTTTCTTTTTCTTTTTTCTTTTTTTTTTTAATTGGAATTTACTGCTTGTTTTTTTTTCTGTATCCTCTGATGAGCTACAGATAGCAGTTTGCAAAATGTAGGGTCTATAAATTTTAGCTAGATTTAACTACATACAATAATAGGAATATTTTAAAACCTCATAACTCATCCACACTTCCTTACATGTAAGTAAATATGTAAATATTTAAATATGAATTGTAATAATTACTGGTGCCACATACCTCTGGAAATGTTCTTGGGCAGAACATTTTTGTTATCCTTTTTTGTACCTTCTTATCACTGTGCTACCCCTTCTGAAACTGAGGCAGCCACAGTTAGCACAATCTACCAAAAGGAGATCCATAAATATTTAAAATGTTAAGAGTGATAGTAACCACCACTCAAACCATGCCAAATAAAAGAAGTATCGTCCCCAAAGGTATGACTCTGTCCTTAGCCCAGCATACTGATAAAGTTAAAAAGAACACGGGAGAGTAAGATTCAGACTCGTTTCTGTGAATCATGGGTGGTCCATGACAAAAAATAATGAAGTAATTCAAAGATATTTTCTTAGTGCCCCATTCAGAGCATACAAGTACTTTTTCTACTGTACAGTAATATCCTCTGATATCATTTTAGAGGTTGGACTTACAAATGCATGAATTGGAGATTTCAGGCTGGTAACATGGTCTCATAAAAGATGCAGCTGTAGTTATAATACATACTTAGAAAAATCTTTGTTTTCAAGATGCAGTGGAAGATTGGTTCCAAATTTGGACATAGAGCATATATCAACATGATGAATAAAATCATAATATCCTAGAGTTATAGAACGTTCCAATTTGGAAGGGTCCCTCAAGAATCATGAAGTCCAACTAATAAAAATAATCTCCTTTTCTTCTTTGTGTGCATTGTGAAGAAAGAAGAAGATCCAGAACTTATTACAAAAGTAAATTCAAAGACAATATTCTCATGAGATGGGTTGTTATTCACAAAGCACTTTCAGAAGGCAGCTGAGAGATCAAAACAGGACTTCTAATTTTGGTTGCACTGAGTAAGGTACTTCTGTGCTTTCTTTTCTCCATCTGTAAAATAAGGGCAGGGCAATAAAGAGGTTTTATGATTCACTTAATGTTTGCATAGCACTTTTAAAATATCAGGAGCAACATAAAAATCATAACTACTGGACATAATATAGAAAACAGGAATACTTTCAATTCCAGCATGTTCTCTTGTATTGGTTCTTTATTTTATTGAAATAAAATTTGTGATTTTTATTGAAGAAGAAATAGATTACCAGGTAACATACAATGTAAATTTCGGGATGAAACACTCTAAAATAATGATTTCCACCCCAGGAGAGAGAAAGGTATTTAAGAGATGCTTTTACAATAAAAATAAACCATTAAGATGTTGGCAGGGATTCTCTGAGCATAATTGCAGCTATGCTCATTTCAAAATGCTTATTAAATCTGATTCACCAGTACTAGCATGACTCTGCCAATGGGAAAAGCTTGGGCAATAATTTAAATGACTTCAAATTGAAAATTTAGAGCTGTTATAATTAATTGTGAATCATTAGAAACAGTCCAGGAAAAAAGAAAAAAAGCAACAAAACAAGAATGTTTATAACATAACAGATCATTAGGAAGCTGATGGACACTCCAGAGATTTGCAAGAATACGTGTAGTGCAGGAGAGAGAAAGAGTAAAGACATATTATGGGCATAACGATCTTCTATAACAAAACTCCAACCCGGTATTACATCCTCAGGCACTGAGTCTCAATTTGGAGTTAGTGGAACCCAACTCCATTGGAATTTTGTAGCTCTCGGTAAAGTCCTTGTGAGTGCTGCCCCTCTGGCACCGAATACAGTGGAGAAGTAGGTATATGTATGAAAGGTTCAACCTTCATTTTGTGACAAGATTTTTTGTATTACTAAATAGTTTAATTTTGTGTGGTTCTGTGTTGATCTGCAGGTTTAGAAAATGTCTTACAGCATTCTTATAGACTCGTCTCTTCAGAGAGGATTTGATGTCTGTTACCAGTATCACAGGGATGGCTGCAGGCCTACAAAACAGGGGGATGCTGGAGAAAGTAAAATAACTAAATATTCCTTCTTTGTTGGTGTTACCCTGATAATGAATAACTTACAATGTTATTTCATATGATCTTTTCCTCCAAATTGTATTTGCAATTCCGCTGCATTTCAAGTGTGCACATGCACATCTATCTGACAGATCATTTTCTGTTGAGATTCCCATCAGCTGAAAAACATTATAGATACCATGGCTATCCTCTATCACGTCAGTGGCATTTGTACAAGAGAAAGGGAAAGAATTTCAGTGTATACATGTGATTCCAGCAGAAAAATGTCTCAAAGCCTAAATTACCAGCACTGATATTACAAAGGGACCTCTGAAGATCAGAACTAGCAAAAATGGAACTTCAGTTGTGCTGCCCGCATACTTGAAATCAGAGCTTGCTGAATCTAAGCCTGTAGTTTTAGGAGTAGTCTAATGACATACTGACTTCTCAGCCAAGTTCTGAGTTGTAGATGTATATTCAGCACAATCACATTCTGCTAGAACAAACTGCTGTTGACAAGTTACTTCCAACATGAGTTTTTCAGGGAAATGAAACAAACAGATAAAACCCACTAATTTTATTGGTTTGGTAGTATTCCCTGCTGTGGAAACAGCAGCTCCAGCTTTGGTTGTGGATGGCTGCTGTGATGGAACAGAAGGGCTTACGACTATTCTGTTCATAGCAGTTACTGCAGCGTAAAGGAGAGCAATAGGCTAAATTCAGACTGTGGCCAACTGAAATGAATAGGCTCTGCCTGAATAATAATTTAGATATACCGTAGTACCAACTTTTTTTTACATCTTTAGAAAGTGCTTTTCATAGTGATCAGATTAAATTAAATTCCTCTCCAACAATTATGTACAGCTGTGTACTGTAAGCTTTTGAAAAGTGTCAGTGGAGATACTAAACTCATCTCTTGCCCATTTGAACTTTTCTTAAAATTGAAATTTCTCTGCATTTTCACAGTATTATTCTGTTTCTGTTTAGAGGCACATTGTATTCAATTCCAGAGGAACTGTGTTCTATTATTCCTGGCTAATTTTAATTACTATATCTATAATTTCAGCCACATCCTAATTTACCACACTGATTGTCCATTGAGATCCTGTGAACTGTAAACTATTATTTCCATCTCTTCCTAAGCAATCATGTCAGTTATTCAGCCAGTTTTCTCACTGCAGAGTTTTCTATGCAGACATAAAGTTGGTTGATTATTTATTTTTACAGTAATAGTGTCCAAAACAGTTAATTTTCAGTTGACTGCACATTTTCCTCATTAGAGCAGTTATGATTTCAAGCTGCACTGTGTAAATCTGGAAGTTTGCACAGTGAGAGAGGAAAATGATCTTTCTTCTCATTTTCCTTTTTGCACAAATACGTTATTTTCAATTGCTCAGTAATTCATGCTAACAGTCATGATCCTTGAGCAGTCATTTAAGGCCTAGAAAGAAAAGTCTACACATGGGTGCAAGAGTAAATGCACCTCAGTAAACACACCCACTCTTACGCAGAGAGGAGAAAAGCTGTCAAGTTCAGGGAGTAAAAGTGTCCATTACTGATGGCTGGAAAGGAAGACTATGCTTATTCTTTGCTTGCTGATAAGTGAATTTTCTCTGATGAAATGGAAGGCGACTCAGCTTGGGGTTTAATGACAGTGAGCTGCTTTGCTCACCTGCAGCTATTGACACTAGGATGTGAAAGCAGATTGGAAGACAGCCTGCTCCCAGAGCCCGGGCTTCGTGGTTAACATCTCAGTGGGTGGTGATTTCATGCCTGGAAACCAGATATTGTCTCCCACTATACAAGGAGATAGGCAAGTTTGCAAAGAATGAAGAATTTTATAGTGGGACTGGTGAAGGGACTGGTAGATGTGGGCCAGGGTTGCATTCCACTGTGCAGAGTGAGGCAAGACAGCTGAGAAGGTCAGTCATACACTTGTTGGGTATATATTGATACGCAATGGCATAGTGAAATCAGGTGAATGGTGGGTGTGGGACCAGCCCTACAAAGGGTAGCATTAGATCTGTGTGCCATGTCTTAGCTTGTCACTGGTCATGGCAGTGGCCACCAGGGCCAGGGGCATTGTCCCTAAGTCCTTGATCTAATTACCCATGTTTGCAGGCAGGACTGGAGGTGGTGATGAAGGAGACTTGTCCACTGTATTTATTCTGATGCTCCTGCCTGTCCATATCTGCCTGCTTGCCTTTTCCAGCCTTGCCTTGTATCCTTCCTGCAGCTCATAGGATGGCTGCTCCTAGCCCTACTAATTGGAAGTAGGTAGCCATCCACCAGAAGTGATGTCTCACAACAAAGTGTCACAAAAATCATATGGATTCATTGGACTCACTTTTCTCATTTGTGGGACAGGAATAATGTCTTTTTTTTAATACCACCAACATGTTATTATGAATCATCTCAGACTTTCTCAGAGCTGAGGGCTAGAACTTCAGCTGAGCCTGAGGGATGTGCCTTAATGGCACACTTCATGTTTCAAAATTTTGACATGCATTTCTCCCTGTCCTTTCCCTTACTTACACAGACATCATCTGGAATACCAGCCACTTGGTTGGCATCAAAGCCATTCAGCAGCCGGCTGCGTCCCTGCCCTTCCCCAACTCTCTGCCTCAGCCCATCAAAATGCTTCTGTCTGTGAAGGATCTAGTCAGGATCAGTCTTGCTGATCTAAAACAGAAAGTAAAAATTGCCTGCCTTTTCTTAATGGGAGAAATCATTATAAATTTGTGTGATTTCAGTAATAAATAAGTCAGTCTTGTTTGCCTCGTGATTTATTTTCTTTTTGAATGGAGATTGATATAAACACTCAGATTATTCCTCTCCAATGTCAGCAAAACTTAATATGCTAAAGTAGAAATAATGTCATTTAGGTATTGAGGTCTGATTGAAATCAAATGAAGGAAATGAATATGAAGCCTAGAAAGGCAAATGAAACTTCTTCAATTCACCTGCTCTTAGACTATTCCCCTCCTTATATTATTGCTGGAGCTACTTAATCTGGGGATAAGATTTCTTTGATTTTTTAATTTCCAAGAGATCAGTTAACTCACTGCTCTTTGGTGTTTGTTATGAATTAATAGCTACATCAGGCATTTACTCTTTTGGGGACACTGAGAAGTATTAAATGTTTGGATAGTGAAGCAGATTTCAGATGTTTGCGGATGAACCATCTGTGGTTACCAATGCCTTCTGCAACACCATATGTGAAACCAGTTCAAATACACTATAAATCCAAACTGAGAGATAGAATTAATTGTTGGAAGCAGATATTTATCAGAAGGCAAATGATTGGACAAAATGGCACTGAATAGAAAACATTACCATCTGATTAATTTTGCTGTGTAATGAAGGAAGAGCCATGCTTTACTGGGCAGAATGATAATTTCTGTCTCCATCTTTCTAGGTAACAACATCTGAAATCAGACACTTTAGCTTTCTTGAAAAATCTGAGCATATTTGTCTCAAGAGTGTGATACCAACCTTCATCATGCAACTACCCAACTTACAAACAGCTTTTTGCTGTGTCCTGGGGCTTCACTTCACACATGCAAAGGGTTCTCTATAAGCAGCCCAAGAACAACAGCATGAGAGCCAGAGAGCATGCCTAACTGTCATGAGAGTAGTGACAAGGGTAATTTCCTCTTCACCTTCTCACAAAAAAATGTCTGAATGATGAAATCATCAGTTTCTGTAGATGGGCAGATCTGTTTTGCATCTAGCTGCTGGTACAGGTTATTGGTAAACAGCTAATAATCGCCATTCTCCTTCCAGCTTGGTAAGAGTAATATTAAAGCTGTGACGTCTGCTTGACTTCCTCCTTTTCTCCTAAGGAGGGATTGATATCCCACTGGGCTGGGAGCTTTGGCTGCGGGCTAATTGGAGAGACACGATGGGGCTCTGCCAGGTAAAATGTTGCCATTCTTTATTACCACATATAGTTGTTAAAGCTATCTGAAATGTCAGATGCCAGCATGTCCACATACTTACAGAGACAAACACATATATAACTTCGAGAAAATGTCCTTTAGCAAAAATGTCAGCAAGTCTGATGTGGAGGAGCAAGAGAGACATTGTTCTTCTTTGCTTTAGTAAAGATAGGAAAAAAAATCTGACAAAGTGGAAATTAGTAATTTAGGGCAGCATCAATGAAGAAAACACATTTGAAAAGCATCTCAAAAATGTTTGAGTCAGTGGAAAATGAGGTTTAACTTGGATTGTAAATGAAAAAAATACAAAATTAAAGCTTGTGAGTTTTTTCTTATTATCAGAATGCAGACTTTCATCATTGTAGCATTCAAATAATGTATGTCACATCTTCAGACAATGGGGTGTCCTGTCATATTGGTTGAGAATTACTTGGCAAACAAAATGTCAGTGGATCACAACATGCAAAAGGAATGTCACAAGCTTATTAATTAAAAAAAAAGCAGAAGGGATCTCACATTCAAAAACAGGCTTGGCAGCTAAAGGGCATGGGACTTTTACTTTACAGGCAGGAATTATTCAAAGATTTTCATCCATAATATGGTGGTTGTGGGTGGGTAAATAATGGCTGTTAACTAATGGTCATTTACTCCCCAAAATACAAACCTGACACTAAAATGAAGATCTATGCTTTGTCTTGATAAATGTGATACATTATCAAGAAAGCAGACCAAGGGCTGCTAAAACAATCACCTGCTAATCAATCTGCTGCAACATAAAGCTACAAGGGACACTTTTCAGTCCATCTGCTACTCCAAAGAAGAGCCATCTTCCTGGCCATAGGAATAACAGGAGCTAATGTTATCATCAGGAAAGCTGAACATGCTCTCCTGCAGCAGGAGGGGATGCCCAACAAGTCTTCCTTATCCCACACAGTGCTCTAAACATCTCGTGAGTGCATTCTTGGCTAAATTATGCAAGACCCTCAAGCTTTTCAGATTACCACTATCTTAGATTTAGGGTGGTGTTACTAAGTTCCTTAATTGTGCTAGATCCTAGAATGAATCTGGAAATAAGTGTGCTGTATTAGGTCCTTTGGGCCTGCTCTGCTCATACACCAATGCCTTACTCCACTTTGGTACAATTCAAGCAAGTATGGGCAACAAGAAAATATTCCCACCCACAGCAGAAACTAACTAGCAAGAAGATTTAAATTCCGTAGACAGCTCTGAAGTCAGCCTGAAGACTCTCTGGTGCCTAATCTTTCTCCTGCATAACTTAAAAGCACCTTGATCTGATGAACTATGAGTTTATCTTCTTCCCAAGTACAAAATAACAGTCAGGGAAATGTTTGAAGTTTAGTCTAGGAAAAATGCCGCAAGCTTAGCTAAAATTTGTTGATATGTTCATTTAAAAAGTTTACTGGAGTAGACTCCATATATCTTTTGTCAGTGTCCAAATAGCTAGAGTACTTGACTTAGTCAAAGCAAAGTCAGTAAAGAAAAGGACTTTCCGCAATATCCCTTGAAGCCCAGCCATGACAGAGCTAAAAAAGCAAGAGGAATGAAGTGTGACTGTGTTAGCTAGTGGGGAGGCATTTAGACAAGATGATGGATTCTTCATCCTGGAATCTCTTTATACTGGATTTTTCTGTTTATTTTACACTAGGTAGTCACTGGATGAAATGATAACAGAGTATAAAATATTTTGCATCATTATCTGAAACTTTCTGAAAACCTATTGCTCATCAACAGTTTTGAATGCAAGGTAAGCCACACATACACACACACACTTGAAAAGAAAGAAAGAAAGAAAGAAAGAAAGAAAGAAAGAAAGAAAGAAA
>JAPSGF010000011.1:9313489-9347272 GCA_035772895.1 Perdix hodgsoniae | reverse complement strand
GAAAGAAAGAAAGAAAGAAAGAAAGAAAGAAAGAAAGAAAGAAAGAAGATAAAAGGCATGTCTTAAGAGGTGTTAATATTTATCTTAGTTACATTAAGTTGTTGGTCCTGTTCTGACAGTACGTTTCAATGTTCAGTCCTTGTCCCCGCATCTCAAAGGTAGCTCATAGAGAGACTGAAGACACTTGCTAGTTTGTGGAGTCCTGCTACAGACATGTAGGAAAGCTCTACCATACTGAGCTGTTCCTGGAATCTTATAGTTACAGATAGACAACAGTCTGACTTTGTAGCCTACTGCAAAAGGCAGAAAACGTAGTGGATTTTTCACCTGCTATCTTATCTTATGGTAAACAGTGTGATGGTTAATGCAGAAAAAGGGAACCCTTGGCATGTAGTTTGGAGGAAAGTATAACAAATGCGTACTTTAATATTTAGCCCTCCATAAAGCAAAGGAAGATTTAAAATAATTCTAAAAACATTGGCTTCTGTGAGATGTATGTGCAGATGAAGAATCGTGCCTGGAAGAAAGCAATAGGAATATAACAGTATTTCCAGCTCAGGTGCAAATATTTATGAACATCTGTTGAGGAGATGAAATCGTTCAAGTGAAATCCTCATCCCAGTTCCCTCAGTAAATTAAATTCTGGGAAATTAATTCTGCCTATGTAGTTTATTATGAAGAGATGAGCCCTAATCAAGCAGTTGCAATAACAAGATACACCACATTACACAAGTGGTCAGATTTGGTCTTTTAACTGATGCCATTCAGGGCAAAAGAGTGAAAAAAAGGTCAGCCATGAACATCCTAGTCCAATTAGCAGGATGCGAACTGAAATCCGGCAAAATGTAATTAATAATCACGTTGTCAGCTTAGGACTGAACACACATAATTGAGTGAAGCACACTTATAGTGATGACTCAGATAGTTAACACAAATAAGAATATGGGACCTAATGAAGATCATTAGAGACCTGGACCAATGTCCATCAGCTCAATGCATGCAAGAGTGGATACTTTTGTTTGGGTTTGGACTAGTAAGTCCTTTACCAAAACTTTTTATTTTTATCCTCTATAACTCTGCAATTTGAAGAAAGAAAGGGTAAAACTGAGTAAGAAAGAGAAAAGAAAAACATTTCCTTTAAAAAGGGGATAAAGTGCATTAAGAAAATACCTGTTTCCCATGTCTCAAGTGCCAGGGATTTCATGAAAGCTATCAGTTTTATTTTAATAAAACAAATTGGCACCTCAGGTTTTTGCATTCATATTAACATACAAAGCTGTTCCAAATCTTTTGTTTAATATTAATTTGGTCAGAAGAGTATACAGATTTTGTGGGGTTGTTTTCTTCTTTCCCTGAAAAAACTAATGAAAAAAATGTGTTCAATTTTTTTTCTTAGGCCAGCTGAAGGAAGGAAAAATACTGAGATACAACTTGAGTCCTAAGTATTTTTCCAGTTTAATTATTGTGCTTCTGAAACAAAAGAAAGCTACAAATACTGTCTGTTGTTCTGAAACAATCTGGGTTAACAGTCTGATCAAAGCATAAGGCCATTTCCAAGCCAGAAGGGACAGAGCAACCAACATAAAGCTGGTAGTCGCCGTGCAAGAGATCATGCAATGAAGACTGTGTCGAAACTGCTGTAGCTGACGGCAGTTTTACTGACTTCCTAGCCAAAGTAATTGTTTCAGGCTCAGCTAATTCTGAAATCAGTGCAGTGATGATTATCAGAAAAAAGTACCCCACTTTGATGGCCCTTTGTCCATAGACCCACCACATACTCCATGCCCTGGCATTATTTATCCTTCTTCTTTCAGAATACTTGCTTTCTGACAAAGTCATATTATTTTCAATCTGCCTTTAAATAAGAAAATGCTACTCTGCATGTTTTGAAAATAATTCAGTCTGATTTCCTCTGGACTTGAGTCCTAGCTCATTATTATCAACTCAGTGAAATAAACCTAATTTCCTCTGCTTTTTCTCCCCCATGGGTCATTCACAAGAAGAGAGACCAAATGCTGTGGCTAACCTGAATCTTTGTGAGTACTGAGTGCAGATCTTGCAGAAATACAAATGACATCTGTGCCCTACTCATCCACAGGTGGGGCAGCAGATTTCAAAGTTCTTCTCCAGGACTGAGCAGCCTCTAGGGTCCTGCAGCTTCTTCAAATACAGCTGCACTGAATAAAACGTTCAAAAAAAAATTCAGTTGGAACTAAGAAACAAATATTTTGTCTCAGACACATAATCATAACTTTTGCCTAGGTTGCATACTATAGCAATGAAACTAGGTAAGGGAGTATATCTATAATCACAAAGGATTTATAGGAAAAGAAAGAATTAAGGATACACTGAGGTAATACTTGACAACAAGCTGAGAGACATAAGGAAGGCTGTTACAAAAATACTCAAAGAAATTTAGAGTATCACAGAGGCTTACTGAGAAGTTAAAATTGATGACGACCTGGATGCTGATTTTTAAAGACAGCAGTTTGATCAATTATGAGTTGTTAAAGACCTGGTTCCACCAGATATCGATAAAATGAAGTCTAGATGTCACTGGTACAATGGATATTGAAAGAAAAGTCTGAAGGCATGAGGATGATGGAATTATAAACAGCAAACAGCATAATCATATGTAGAACAGCTGGTACTCCAATACGGTTACAAAATTAGTAGGTTATGCAAAGATAAGAGATGAAGATTTAGCTTTAGTTACTCATTTGATGATACATCCTATGGATACCTGAAAACATATTCAAAATCAGTTGGATAAAATAATTGCTAGATGGGTAAAAGGATGAATAATGCTGTGGTAAATGTCAGCTGGTTTAATTAGTGGAAGAAAGGACATGGTTTGTTTAAGACTGTTATCTACGTCTTGACTCCCTGTTTTGAGAAGAAAGGGTATGCAAGGAAAAGCATGTATTTCAAAGTTATTCCAAAAACATATGAGGTAAAGAAAAGCTCATTCTGTGTGTTATGTATTTAATCTGAACTGTAAGTGTCAATATGTGTGGTTTAGTGCTCAATGCAGGCTGATGAAAGGAAAACCATATTCATTTCTACAATGTGTGGTATCTGGAGAGAGCACATCGTTCACTGACATAACAGTCACATAGATAAGCAAGATCCAGATTATGGATTACAAGGAAAAGTAATGGCCAAGAAGATGAGCAGAAGCAGGAAGTAATAAAAATAGAGGCCCAGATGTCTGGAGATCTTACTGCATTGGAAACAAGTCAAAGTGGCATGAAGTTGAAATGAAAACTGTCTCAAGGATTCATAAAATGCTGCTGTGCACATTACTTAGGTGTGCACAAGGAGAGTGAATAGTGCTCGGCAAAGACATGTGCTAATGGTCTGGAGCAAACTTCCTATAGTTACATGATTACAGCCATGCTTAGAAATGCTCTGCCCAGTTGTGGTTGCTTCACTGTGGCTTTGGATATAAGCGTCACCAGAATGCTCCATGCTTCAGTCTTTCGTCTTCTTCATATTTTTATGATCTTACACAAATGTAGTTATTCTCCCCATAGAGATCATTTATAACTCCAGTGGTTTTATGTACATCAGTTAAAAACCCCATCTATGTCTCTGGCATATCTCTAGATATTTGGATGTCAAATCAACGCAGTTGGGAGATGCCTCTATATTTCATTTCCCCACCTTATTCATGGTTGTTTATCATATCAAATCACCCATCTGGTGATTTGAAGATCCATTCTTCTGCAGATCCCATTTCCTGATCACAACAAATATCAGCAATTGACTTTCAAGGCCGGTAGATGCAGTCTGATCAGATTCCCCTCTCGTGGCACCTGTCAAAAATACCTTATTTTCCTCCTTTAAGCCTCTGACTTCTCCTATGAGTTGATTATTTCAAAGAAAAAAAAACAAAAACAAACCACAATACCCTAGCAACAGCAAAGTGTATTACATTTTATACTGTTGACTACTAGCTCATTCTCCTTATATGCCTCACTGTGTGCACCCATACTTTCTCCTGATCTGTGTCATTTTTGGTCTGCAGATGCTCTCTGGGGTGTCTATTTGTGAAGAATTTAGCACAGGGAGTCCTCACCACTGCCGATGTTTCTAAATTTCAGTGGAAAACAAAACTGCTGTGAATTCAACCAGGAATACAGCAGATGGATAAGCAAGGAGAAAAGCACAGTGACTCAGTCTTCAATGGATTCTGTATTTCTGGACAAGCCACACATACCTCAGTACAAAAAGGCAATGAATTTTTCACTCCGTCATTCTAAGGCTTTTTTCTTCTTTCTTTGCCCTGGTATATAAATGAGCATCCCTTGCATGTTTCCAGCAGCTACTGAAGGTTCATGGGCCCCCAAGGCTGTCTGAGCCATGTGCTGACTGTCAGCTGCCCTCTCCCACTCCAGCCTCACCTATGAGTATCCCCACACTCCTGACAGCTCTCGCCACAAACAAGAGGCATTTCTCCTCCCAGTACTGAGCAGGAGCACAGTGTACACTGAACATCAGTGAGCCACACAGAGCGATAACAGGTCTAAAATACTTTTCTCTTGATTGTGTGAGCAGAATCTTTCAGTGTATCATCATTGTACATACATTGTCAGATTTAACTTTCTTCTTTCACTAATTGACCACCAGGGTGCTCCCTAATTAAATTTTCTCTCCGTATCTATTTATGGTAAAGATGCACACTAAAACATTTTTGTAAGCAGTATCATTTTGCTCTTCTTTTTTCTTCTTCTTTTTTTTTTTTCTATTTTTTCCCCTCCTGTTTAGCAAGAAGCAAAGGCAAATGTTCAAATCCAAGTTGCAATTCTTTTTCATTTGTCTATCTAAAATTTACTGTGAAGATTTAAAAGGGACAATTCTAAATGTAAAGAAGTAATTCTCACTGATGCTATTCAGAATGTAATTTTGCTAGACATCATTTTAAAAGGTTGCCCTGATGCATATGTATTTTAAACACAGAGATGCAAATAACTCATCTTTTTTTCTCTGATACCTGAACAACCTGAACAAAGCTGTTTTGTTTTTTTTTTTACATGTAAACCTACAACAGCTGTCTGATCATTTAATCTGCCCACATGGTTCATCTTATGATCTCTCTACAGGAAAACGTGTAACTGCTGAGACGTCGTTATACCTCTTGATCTACAAACTCAAAGCATGAAGTCCTCTTGTATTCCTAAAGTGTAAAGCAGTGTGAATGTCATTTGTAATGTGGTTCTGAGTCAAAGCCTCTTTATTTGCTGGGGAATTCAGGAAATATGCTGTGTGCACTACTCTGCTCAGTGAGCTGTAGCGTTTTGGAAGCAGATCTCTCTTTCTCTGCTTATCATTTTAATCAATTGAAAGGGTTGTCCACCCTATGTTAATCTCCTTGCATCCTCTACTAGATCAAAATGCTCCAGCTGATTATCACTGCAGATTAACAGGATGTCAGACAAATGTTAATTTGTATGTTACAAAGTCAGTGCCAGTATTCCTTGAGTCTCTAAGGCCCACAAAGCAAGAATGAATGTGATTAAGAAAGAATGAGACAAGGTTATATTTGCCTTCTCCAGTTGACAGAAAGATACAAAAGAATATCCCCACAGAGACAGGATAGAAATGTCTGCATTTTACTTTTTCGCACCATGGCAATATAAAACAAGAAGGCAAGCAAGCAAACAGACTAAAGAACCAAAGCTTTCCTCTATTTTCCTGGTACACACAAGATAGTAGTCAGATAAACACCCCCAAAACTTGGACGTGGAAGTTTGAATCATAGGATAGAGCAATGGGAGTGGTCTTGCAGAGTGCCTCTTTAGCCTATTTAAAGCACATCTAATTTGAATAAATTTAGGATGTATCTTTTAAGAAAAAGAAACCACCATCACCAGAGGTAATGGGAATGAAAAGGGTCTTCTGTCCCGCCAAAGTAACTGAAGTACCAACGTACAAAGTACTACCTGCTTAACTAGTAGGTACACCTGAAAACCTGAACTCAGAAGACATAATCAGATCTTGGTGCTATTTTATGAGCAATAATTTCAACTCCCCATTATCCCAGTTCCCAACTCCATTTGTCCAGTTTCTCTCTGCCTGATTATGATGCTGGTGGAAACCAGCACTTGAATATTAGCACTCCATGTGAGGACTCCAACTAGGAGACACTTGACTTTACCTGCAGGGCAATCTCTCAGAAACCTATGGAGACGGTTTCTCACCTGTGCAAGCCAGCAGTTGCATCAGTTCAATATCTACTTGTGGTGCCTTTGCATTGTAGAAATTGTGCTGAAAATTGAAAGTGTTTAAAAAAGAGCAGCAAAATTATTTCCCATGTGTATCACATGCCTGAGAGATGGACTTACAAGGTTTATTGAAGAGAAACAGTCACTTGTTTTTTGTCTACAGTTATCCACAAGGGGAATAGATGGCAAACGGGAAGGTTATTAGTTGTCACGTACTTGTAAATGAATGAAGCCTAGAAACAAAGTGCCTGTTCTGTCTACCAGTGATGACAACTAATAACTGGTGTGTTCTCTCTCACTGGGAGGCTTAATTCAGACTAAATGTCTTTCTGAAACATATGCCACAGCAACTTCAGAAATGATGGGTTTGAAGCTGAAGTGCAGTGTTATGACAAAAAATTCTTGGCATGTATTAAGCATGGTATCAGACCAATTCACTGCAATGATTCATTCTTGCTTTTACATCTATTACCTGAACACAAGATCTATAGGGCAAAGATTTGCTGTTACTACAGCTGCAAGACACCATGTAACAGAGTGTGCTCATGTTTGCACTGCTTATTTTTAACCTCAGTGACCTGTGTGAAGTACATCAACATAATACACTTTAGATTATTTGAGAGCTGCTCTGAAAGTAATGCCTCCTACTTTATGATGTTGATCCATGGCATCAGAGTAGGAGGATGGTGATACAGCAGTAGAGGTTGAACCTTCCCACCAATATTCTGTTACTTTTGCTGTCATGTGACAGATGGCGGCAGAGTGAAAATCAGACAAAATGGTGGCTTACATGGAAGTGTGGATGAAGAAAAGGTGTGTCACTGAATTCCTCCATGCAAAAAAATGGTACCCGCTGACATCCATTGATGTTTTCTGAATGTTTATGGAGACCAAACAGTGGATGTGAACACAGTGAGGCTGTGAGTGGTGCATGTCAGGATTGTCAACAACTATGTGAAAGACTAGCCATGTTCCAGATAGCCATACAGAGCTGTCACATCACACAATGAAGAACATCTTGATCAGCTCATCCATGCAAATCAGTGAATTATGACCAGGGATCTCCGTACAGAGATGAATATGAGCTTCAGTATGTTGGAAATAATGGTGTCAAAGTTTGAGCCAGATAGGAACAATTAATGCTCACACAGGAACAGAAAGAAAACCATACACGATTTTGTCAGGACTTATTGAACTAATATGAAGCTGAAGGCGTGGATCACATAATTACCAATGATGAGATGTCATGTCACCACTATGAGCCAACATCAAAAGAACAGTCCATGGAGTGGCAGCACGTGACTTTCTCATCTAAGAAAAAGTTCACAATGCAGCTCTGAGTGGGTGAAGTGATGAATACTGTCTTTTGAGATGGGAAAGGAATGATCCTTCTGGATTTTATGGAAGCCAGTCAAACCATCAACAGCTGCCAGCAACATCATGACATTGACTAAGCTGAAGGCTTGAGCTTCCAGGGTCAGGCCAGATAAGACAATCTGTCTCTTGCAACACAATAGCCTCAGGCTTCACTGCAGACTGAAGGCCACAGAGCACTTTGTCAGTTTTGACTGGACTGCCCTACCGCACTCATTGTATAGTCCAGACTTGGTGCCTTCTGACTTCAAACTCTTTGCTAATGAACGATGGCCTGCAAGAGCAGCATTTGCCTAGCAATGACATTGTCATAGCATGTGTGAAACAGTGGGTGACCTCCGCTGGTGCAGATTTTTATGAGTAAGGAATGCAGGCTTTTGTTCATTGCTGTTGAGAATGCATAGCTAAAACACCACCACAGGTGGCGACTGTGTTGAACAGTAGTGTTTTGTAGCTGAGAATTTGTTCTATCAACTACTGTTATTGTGCTCTCTGTATCTGTTGTAGTTTCCATGGAAATAAGTAAGAGGCATTACTTTGGAGTGATCTATGTAAAAAACATGCATGAAACTTGCTTTCTAGCAAAAAAGCTATTACATAGCTCAGAACAGAACTCTTCTGCGCCACTATTATAATGCTTCCAAAACTCTAAAGGACCGTAAGCTGTGTAAGCATCCTTTACTCTGCCTCACTGTTCTCAAACATGTCAATATCATGTCAGCAAACAGTTCACAGATCTGTGTTACCAGTATTCAGATGATTTCATGAAGTGTGTATCAGAGATACCCAGGTTGGCTTAGCAGAAGACATGGTCCCATGTTCTCCAGAGAGTAAGACGAAGCTCCTTCCACAATTGCACAACTTCTTTTGATGGCTTTTAGGGAATTTTCTTTAGTTCAGTAACAATAAGGAAAATAATCTTATTCCAAAGTCAACTTTTGTTCTGAATTCAATATCAAATATATCAAATATTTTCATGAATTGTCTGTCTTTGAATTTAAATAGACCTTTTTATGGGGTTTTTCACTGATTTTCCTACACCTTTCAATTCCTAAACCAGAAGCTAGGTAGAAAAACATACTGTCTATAATTGTATACTCAATAAGACAACACTTCTTAGCATTTAATGTGATTTGAAAAGTGTAGTAGAATTACAGGTAACATCTATAATAAATCACTCAGTAGAGTTTTATGTTATGAAAAGTCACCAAAACATACAAACTGAAGTTAAAATTATCACTTACACATGGTAGGCTTTGATCTTCTGGTAAGAGGTGCAGGTGCTGAGATGGGGTGAAAGAGAAGGCCTGAGTGGCTTAGAATGATGGATTTTAAAGCAATCGGGATTGGCTGTGGTAATACATTTGAGATTACAGACCACAGATTTCAATACAGTAATACCCTGACAGGCAGTTCCTCCCATCCAGCAGAGATTTGGAGTGAAAAAGACAGTGACCTGTAGTGGAAACAGCTGTGCTGTAGAGGTGTGTGCAGCCTGGGACAAGAGAAGTGGGTGCTGATCACTATAGTGTGTGCTTAGTATGGTAGGGCTCTAATGGATCTCATTATTATTTTTTTTCAGATGATTATCTGTTCAGGTCAAAGCTATCTTCTGTAGCTATTAATAGCAGTACAAATGGGTTTTAAAAAGCTGTCCGTCTCTAGATGCAGCATCACACTTATCATCATCATGTGAGGGCTGGAGAGGTGCCAGGTGAATGCAGCATCAAGAATTAAGGTGAGGGGTAGCTGTGGTCACAGCTGTCTGCTGTGAGCAGGCGAGATTTTCAGCACAAAGTACCTAACCTATAATTAGGCTGCTTAGTAACAGGCAGGTTTTTAGTGTATTCTGGGCAGAGGCACTTACAGCAGTTGTGCCGATCATGATTTTCAAAGGCCAGATCTAGCAGTCATGATGAATGGGCATGTATTCCTGCACAGCACAGGCCATAACCCTTGCCAAAGTGCAGAGCAGCACAGGACAGACCCTTATCTCTGCATGTCATGAGGCCAGTAACTTCCTAGGGAGCCATGGCAGAAGCGTTTCTCAAGTGTAACCCATTCCAACTTAATAGCAAATCCAAGACCACTTTAGTCAGCTGTCAGAGCTAAATTTACCTTCCCTGCAAAGGTCTGCTCTCATTTCTGGTCTGAACTGAAAGGATCTGGTCTGGTCCTTTAGACCACAGGGACTGTTTTCTTATACTTTCTTATTTCAGGTTGGCTACTGGCTCTGCCATAGACTTTCCCATATGACCTTGGGCAATCTATTTAATCTCCTCTTACCTCAAATCATCACTACAAAGAGAGAATTACAACATTTCTCTAACCTCTATGCTGTGTTGGGCTCAAAGACTCCCTGGGGTTTTGAACTTTGCTGCATCTTGACATATTTTCTCAAGTGAAAGTACCATTATTTTTGCCATGGTTTGTATAACTATGCTGCAGTAGATTGTTTGTTAGTAGTTTGTTATTCTTTGCATTAAACTTATCAGCATCTTTCCAGCTTCCATGTTATTTATGTTGCAAATTAAGAAACAGAGCAGGCAGCTGCAGCAGGTCTTGATTACTTCCATAACTTTTATCCTCCCAGCACACACACAGCACTCACCCTGCTGTCCACAGAGGCTTCCCATTGTCAACAATCAATATTTTACCGACTTTCTTCACATGATATCTGAGCAGAGTTGCTTGGATTTGGGTTTTGTTGAAGAGCATTCCTTCCAGGGGAGGCAATAGAGAAGCTGCAAGGGATGTAGCCTTCCCATTAATCTTGTATGTGTGTGGAACTCTTGTTTGTTACTGTGATCAAGTGGCTAAATAGACTATCATCATTTCACCTCATCACGTATCAGGATCTTACCCAAAATCTGAACTCATTTTGGAGAAAGCTAGACACATAAACAGAAAGACAGAGAACATCTAGTGAGTGTCTGGGATCCTCACCATCACCTCCTTTCTAAAAGTCATACTAAAATTCTTTTTTTATTATTTCTCTACCCACTTGGCCAGTAATATAAATTCTTAGCAAAATGCCCTCTGAATTTTTTGATCCATCAGATGTATTAATCAAAGCACAACTTTATTACAGAGAAAAACTTAAAAAAAAAAAGAAAAGAAACAAAAAGAAAAAAAAAAAAGGAAAAAAAGTAGAAGGTACCATAGCATACAACACTGTAATACTCGGTAACAATAGGATAATACTTTATAAAGTATTATAGACATTTTTATAGACTTTTACAGGACTTTCACTGAGTCACTGACATGACTCTGGAAGGATCTGAGCGATATTCCACATTTTACAGAGATGGAAAAACAGACCAGGTTTAGAGTACACAAGCCCTGCACCATTAAATTCTACAATACCATCAGGTCTGGGTTTTTTTTTTAGCCTGAAAAATGCAGATAACATGTCCTGACTGCTCACCCCTAGATGGCACTGCCTGGCAGCCTGGCGTCAGCTCATTGCCAGATACTTTGGTGTACGACCCAACGTCTCTACTTCTCTCAAGACTGGATGGAGAATAGATCAGGAAGATGAGCAAAAATTTAATTTTTGCCAGTCTTGGTGCAGTGGCAAATATTTCCTCATATAGTACTTGCAAATAAAAAAGCAGATAAGTCTTCAGCCAAACTATTACAAAGTGGGAGGTCTTATACGTGTATATTTAGGTAGTGCCTATTTACTTGTGCATGCAACAGACATTTCATCTGGCAGAGCTTCCTGCTGTTCAAGACAGTGTCCTGGAAGCATCAAGATGGAAAGACACTTTGTTATGAACTCATACTCCATCTGATTCTCCTGTGGTCTTGGGGAACAATGGCTGATGAGACACATTTTTCCAGATTAACTACCTTTCCCTTTATAACTCATCATGTGACAGGTTATGATTTGCTTTTATATATTCATTGTTTTAAATAATTTATCAAATTTTAAGATTATTTTGTGTTGCAGAGTAGAAAATTCTTGTGAAACTCCTGATAGCAAAGTGTCATCTGAATATTTGAGTAGTTTGGATTAGTTCTACCTGGATATGTTACTTATGAGACATATGTGAATAGAAAGCACAAAGCTTCTGATTTTAGTTCAACAGTATTTACAGGTTAGTTTCTTCTTCTTTTTAAAAGTTTCTGTAGTTATTTTATTTATAATTGCTTGTAATATTTACAGAGAAATCATGAGCAGGGGAGGAAAATGCCATTTTTAAGGGCAAACATCAGCTACTGCCCAACAACAGTAGCATCTGTCACAATCCTTTTCTAATCTGTTCCTAGGTACTCTTGAGCTCAAAGAACACAGTGAGAGTACTTGTAGTTACACATGGCTGCAGCTACTGTACAGAAACACCCTTTGCATCTTGTGGAGCTGGTCAGACGTCTTTCTTTGTGGTTTTATATCACAGTAGACCCACTGTGTTCATGCTTTTGAAAAACAAGAGCTGCAGTGTTTCTCCACAATTAGCAGGCTGTACCTGGTAATGCTCACTCTGTCAGCGATATGCACTTCTTCATGCCTCAGCCCACCACAATCTACTCCAACATATGGAGTTCACTCCACTAGCACACTTACAGGAATGGTCTTCTGAAATTTTAAGGGACTTCTACTGTCACTTTTCTATTACCAAGAGTGTAAAAGATTGCATGTGCATGGTTAGCCCAGAGGCAACAAGGGAACCCGAGCCTCTCCTGAAGTTCAGAAGAAGCCCATGCTTGTAGACAAAAACAAACAAACAACAAAAAACATAATAGTTACTGGGAAAAAATAAATACTGTCAAAAGTGTTCTGTTGTCAAATTTTGAAAATCCAAATCTGCATTTAAATAAATTTATGGTCTTTCTTTGTGCAGAACCCTCTGGTTTTAATTCAGTTCAGAGCTCAGAGATGATGCTGAGCGTTCCCTGTGATGAGAAACAGCCAGCAAAGAGTCTGTGTTGGTAAAACAAACTCGCAGCTCATTTTTTCACGTCTTCCAAAATACAGCTTCATTCCTTGTCTATCAATCTATCTAGTAAACTTTCATTCTTGATAATCTTTGTCAATCTTTTCTGTTGAAGTTCAGTGTGATACTAAACATAGACTTGTAACACTTGGATATGGTCTGTAGTTCTTTGATAATCTTCTTTGGCAGTGAACTGCAAGTCAAAAGATTATGAGGCTTAGTAAATAAAGCAGCAGCCTTTCACCTGCCATTCAGATTGCTGTCTTAGTTTAACCTTGCCTTATGTGAGTGACTAAGAAGACATGAAAATGATATGGAGTCTGAAAATTCAGTATAAGACTCAAAACAAAGCACTTAAGATCTAAAAGAATAGATGTATAGCATTCACACAGGCACTTTGATGATACAGATACTCCTTCAAAGGAAATTGTATTATTTCTGCCTGTCAAAGATATGCTTTAAGTCCACATAATGTTTGCAGGCTCTGAATACCAGCTACTCAGAATCTTCTACCCCAAAGTCACGCAGTGATGCTTGCCTGCCTCTGTGGTATACCCTGGGGATGCTCACAAGTCAGTACACCACATGCTGCCATCCCAGGCTTAGGATCAGACATCCTCTCGATTACAGGGACAGACGCACCTTAGGCTTTGTGAATCTAAATCCCAGCGTCTTAAACTGCATCTGGACTGAATAACGTGTGTGATGTGGCTTTGGGGCGGTGATGTCTGCCCTAGGGACAATACACTGAATTCCTCTTTGATTCTGTCCACTGGAAAGGAAAAAAAATATTGCCAACACCTGCAGTTCTAACCTACATAATGAGCATCACTAGCTGCCATGCTCACAGGTGAAATAAACGCAGTAGAAGCGATGGATCTATGGTCCAGCAGCTCTGTCCTCAATTGCACATGCAGTCAACAAATTAAGCAGCACTATAACAGATGATATTTATTAAAATATGTTAGAAAGAGTGGAAGGGGAGTGGCTTTTATATGACGTAACAGTGATAGGACAAGGGGGAACGATTTTAAACTTAAAGAGGGAAGATTTAGGTTAGATATTAGGAAGAAATTGTTTACTCAGAAGATGGTGAGGAACAGTTTGCCCAGAGAATTTGCCTTGAAGACGTTCAGAGCCAGGTTGGATGGGATCCCAGGTAGCCTGATCTGTTGGGCGGCAATGCTGCCCAAGGCACAGGGTTGGAACTGGATGATCATTAAGGTCACTTCCATCCTAAGCCATTCTATGGTTCTGTGTTACCTATCCTGCCTACTAGTACAGAAAATGAGTGGCACAATTTGCCTTCACTTAAGTCCATGGCACTCCTGAAGCAGAATAAACTTGAATACAGTTTTGTTCAACTTCTTTTCCACTTTCAAAATTAAATTTACCTTCTGAATAAGACAGAATATAATATGTGAATTAGGTGAGACTTTGATGAAATAATTTTGTAATTTATTTATTTAATATTGTACTGGCTTGAAAACACAACACACAAATTCCTGGAAAGATATATTTCACTAATTTGACTGTTTGTTGAGCTTGTGCTTAATAATGTCCTGTTAGTCACAGACATGCTGGTTGATGAGAGCAAATATTTCTCTATTTTCCCTCTATTCATTGCTGGAAAACCAAAAGCCGGACAAAAAGAAAAAAATAAAAATTAAAAAAAGTGACAAAGCATTTAAGTCTTCTGTTCCACAGGAACCTCCAAGCCCTCTAAACTAACTTGAAGAACATCCAGAGGTCAGAAGCAGCAGGTCAATAAGCAAGTCCTCAGTCCTCAGCTGCACTTTGGCTTATGCAGCTCAGGTGATGCTATCCCCATCAGCTCTTCTTGCTGAAGGCCACCAGGCTGTCTTCCTCACAGGTGCTGCAGACGCTAATCTCAGTGTGTCTGAGGGCTTTGCAAGCGGCTTGACCTCTGTGCAGAAGATTAAAATAATACTGCAACAGCTCTCTTTAAAAGAAGAAAAGAAATAGAGAAGAAAATTGAATTCAATGGAGTTTTTAAGAACTAATGATAAGCAATGCAGCAAGGAAACGATGCTGTTGAGAGGCACTTAAGACAGGACTTACAGTTAGCTTTGTGACTAGACATGCAGTAATCCCAAAATGAAGCATCTGATAGAATTATTCCCTAATAGATGATATTTAATAGCTCATTTCTTTCTGGCATCTGCAGAAAGCTTATGGGGATATCAGCTATTTAATGGAATTGCTGACAGTTATCAAAAATGAAAAGATAGGCAGAGAACCAGAGTAAAATTTTCCACAGTTTTGTGCCATGTTTTAGAGAATACAGAAGTGCAGAGATGATTTCACATATCCTTTTAGTGTCAATCCTTGTTTCAAGGACAAAACTGGGCTCAGGGAGTATTTCAGAAAGCAGTGGTTGACCCAGGCCAATGGTATGCTGAGGGCCAGTACAGGCATCAGTGGCCTTCTCTCTGTGTTGGCTGATTTACTAATGTAGATGTGGCCTCAATGTCTGTTCCCTTCTTTTAACAAAACAACATAAGGGAGAGACCTGCTGATGAATTTACCACAATGCAATTGAAGGAAGCTCTTCCCAGTGACAGCAGAATGGGATAGATTTCAATTTGCCTGATGTTATGTTACTTTCACTGCCTGCCTTTTTCTATTATTAGGAAACTTTTATGTGACAAGAGGCAGAAATTTTTGCCATTAATAGGATTCCCATGGCAGGCTTAAATGCATGGCCTTATATCCTCTCCTTGGACATCAAAGCCCCCTTCCTTATCACCACCACCACTTTCTCTCCCGATTCATGTCCCTACCACTGGGGACACTGTATGTCACTGAAAGTGCTTTCACACAATTCAAAAAGTTCTTCTCCATCATAGAAAGTCCCTTAATCAGTTTTACTTGGACCATCAGGAAATAGCCAGAAATAATTATGAAGAGTCTGTTTTTATAACTTGCTTGATAGATTCACCTAGAATACAGGTCTTCACTTTCAAAGCTTTTTCTCCTATATTGCAGAACTTAGAGTTGCAATAAAAATGTTGATCCTACTCTGAAACAAATATCTTTTGAGATATCACCCATGTTAATCCAGATTGCCTATTTTCATTCATAAATTGAAGAACACATGTTTATTTTAAAAGTCTTGAAAGTTCTTATTTTTAAAGTGTAAAGAATTTGGCAAATCAGCTTTAACAATCAGAGTCAAACTTTTAGAAATTTCATCAGTACCAATCTGAGCATTTTTCAGCAGATAATCTTCATTGCTTATTACTGTCCCTACATGTTGCTGAGTGCACCAAATCTCTGTGCTCACCAGCTTCATGGTAAAGGCAGCATGGTAGATGAAAACAGACTTTCATGTGCTGGTCAATTAGTATTTTTGAGTATTAATTTTTAAGATCTATGGGATTAGGAGGGTAGCATCCATATTTTTCCGAAGGCAAATATACATGTGTTCTCCAGGATTTGAAACGGTTTACTTCATGAAGAGTCATTGTCGCATTGAGAGAAGTACAGGTATTTGCAGAATTTTTTTGCCTCCCCTGATTTGCTTTTAAATTACTGTATCAATACACAACTCACATCTCAAATCTTTTTTTGTGCAAAGTGTTTATAGGCATGTGTGAGCGTCTATAAATACTCACATGCCAAAGATATTCAATATATGTCTAAAAGTGCAGATCAGCACTTGAGAAACTTCTATTTGTCTCTCATGAAAGAAGAATTTATTTTTTTATAAATATCTAAAATATTTTTTGGTGCTTTCATAGCAAGAGTCAGAGAATCAGTAATTTGCTGGTGACTATTTTGAATGGCTGTTTGTTCACATCTATTTATACTCTTTTGCTAAAGAGAGCTCAGCAACCAATAGTCCCACTGCTGTATTATACTGCGGTCTCTCTCACAGAAGGAGCCAAATTTCAGCTTGCATCATAACACTCCTGCCAGCAAGGATTGCTTCACTCATTGTGTAACCCTATAATCTGCAGCCAAGACATCGGACTGTGCTGGCTCCTGCTCAGTGGAGCTTTGCCTGTTTCAGCTGTAATCCGGAAACACACTGCAGACGGAGGATTTGCAGCGCCAGGTCACTGAGGGATCTCTCATTTTTCCTTACCTTGAACAGTCATTAGTGTAATGAGAGAGAACACCATCCTCTTCTCACAGCGCACAACCGCAGCAGCGGGTTGGAAATAGATGATCGTTCAGGTCCCTTCCAATCCAAACCATTCTATGATTCCTCCAAAATGAAGATGTGCTGTGGTAGCTGCAGAAATTGTAGCAAGGTGTTGTCCACAAAAATATTTCTTCAGAGCAGAATGATCCCCCACAGCATCGTCTCTTTAAACAAGCCTGTCTGTCTCATGTGGCTATAGACAAATGAGTATAGCTGAAACTTCCTGGTAAATGTCCACAAGTAAACATGGACAGGGCTCAGTTCACTACAGTGCCACTGGAAAAAAGAGGTCCCCTTTTGCTGATTGCTCAGGTGTCCAGCCACTGCCCAGAGTGCAACAGAAGGGTGACAAGTCTGATTTCTTTCTGTCGTTTCTCACCTTATAGCAGGTACAAGGCACAACTCTTTGCAAGTCAGGGGGTGCCATTCCGATTGCTCGTGTAAGTGCTCTACACAGCACGGATGGTTAAACATTTAGAAGAATAAGGCCCACCACATGATTCACCTCATGCCTCTGGAGATGTTGCACCTAATAGATGGTTTAGGGGTGTTGCATCAGCTAGAGGGAAGTGTGAGCACTGGGCAGTCACTGAAAACAATACAGAGCTCCAAATGCTTTCAATATCAAAAACTTCAGAAAGACCGGAGCTATAAATACATAGAGATGTTGTATTACCGTAGTTATTAAAATGAAAAAAGTTACTTTGAAAAACAAAGGAAAATAAATTTTAGTGGATGAAAAAGAATTGTTTTCTGTGAAAGCATTGGGCATGACTGTAATACTTACATTTGCAACAGCAATGTATTTATAGAAATACAAAGTAGAAAGTTAGGCCCAGTCCTGATTCCTTGATCTGAACTTTGACACTGAGGTCAATGTCAGTCATGGAGGATGCCTGGAAGGGGAACCAACAACAGCACTCAGACAGGTCCCCATTCTGCAGTGAGTTATTCTCAGCCATTGAGATCTCTTGCAGACTGCTGGACCTTCCCACCACCAAAGTTTTAACTGAAATGTGATAAGGTATCCTGGCTTTCTGGGGGAGAGATAAACACTTAATTGGGAATAGAACCAGTCTTGAGACATCCCTATATGCTCCATGAATCTTTGACTCAGCAAGAGATGCATTTAAATGCATGTCACCGAACATGGATGTGTTCAAGAGACGTTTGGATGTTGTGTTGAGGGATAGGATTTAGCTGGGGAGTATTGGTGATGGTTGGACTGGATGATCTTTTAGGTCTTTTCCAACCTTGATGATTCTGTCTGTGATTCTGTGAAATGAAGGAAGGATATGACCCTTTCTCTGCAAAAAATGAATGAGGATAAACAAACAAAGGGAAAGGAAAAGCCTGTGGTCTGGTTGAAGTTAGCTGCTTGACTACATGATGAAATCTGGGGCAAGAGAAATAAAAAGAATAAAAATAAATCTTTGAGATAACTTCCATGTTAGTCTGTGACTGAGGCTTTCAGATCCATCAAGAGTTTTAATCATCGTACAGAAGGCTGACGTTTATAGATGTGAAATAATTGTTCATGGCTGAGTAAAGAAGTAAACTGATTATGATCCAGATTGATTTGGGGCTGGGAATGTTTATGAATGCACATAAAATGGGTATTCAGAAGGCTCGACGTAATTCTTTTTTCTTTAACAAATAGCCGATCATGAGCAGAAGGAGCTTTAAAAAGCCAACAGAAATAAGTCTTGATAAGTCGTCTACTGGATCATTTTTGAAAAGTAGGTTTACCAGCAGATGTTCCTCAATCTTGGTATTTAATGCCAAACAGAAGTGTTGAGCAACAAATATTTGCATGAAGGTATTAGTGACAGCTGTTTAAATATAATAGAGAGAACATAGTCAAAATAGTGATGCTCTGTTATCCAAACATTGCTGTTTTCAGAAGGAAGTCTTCACAACTATGTGCTACTGCATGCGTCTAAAACAGCCCTGGATAGCTTCACCAGGCACTCTGAGCGGCAGCATGTGAAGTTGCAGAGCAACCAGGCAGTGTGGGCATGCTGCATGGTACACTTACTGCACAAGTAATATGGAGTATAAAAAACATTATAAAAATACTTGCCAAAATGTTTTCTGAGCCATGTTCTCCAGCATTTGATTTTCCATTTTCCTTAAGACATAAGAGTGCCTGAACAGGTTTCAGACAAGGATTGTCCAATTTAAGCTTCCTGAGCAAGACAGGGCATTTACATCTTGATCTTGTGAAGGCTTTATAGACTTTATTTTTGCCATTTTTTTTTATAATCTGCTTTCAAACTTATTTATATTTTAACATCTAAAACATTTTTGGCGATGAGTTTATTTTATTTACAGCATGACAAAGCTTGATTTGTTTTGCTTTGAGCTTGTTGCAGAATAATATTTTATGAGCCGCAGTTAAAGTTCATCTTGCTTGATCTGATCACTATCCTGTCTCCTGTTCATATCTTTTCTGTACATTATTGGAGAAGCAACCAAAACCACATGCAGTACCTAGAATGCTGGAGTATCATCGAGTATGTCTTGTAAAAATGATGCCGTAAGGATGGCTCTAGACCTTGCCTGATAATCTTCTGTTTTGATTTTGAATCTTATAGAGATGACAGCTTCATAAAACAGCCCACAATATCCAGGATCCTTTTTTTGACCAAGTAGTAGTTTAATGTCAGGGTTATTTTTTTCAAGTGCATTTTTTTTTGCAGATGTCAACACTTGTTCAGTATCACAACATAATTCTGTAGAACTCTGTGATCAGTTTTTTTTTTACCTTGTCTGAATGATTTTGTGAAATCGGAAAATATCACTTTTTGCAACCACTTTTACATAAAGCTCATTTATGAATAAACCCAACAGTGCAAGTCCCACCGCATTCCTCTCAATAATGATCTTTTTTTCCTCCTCTTTCTTACCCTGCAGGGGACCTTCCCCCCTATTCCACAGAGCTTCTTGTCTAAGAGCTTTCAAAAGGCGTGTTATGAAAAGCATTCCTGAAATCCAAGCATATTAAATAAACTAGCTTAATAAGAAGGCGATGTTTAATGAATCCTCTATGGGCTGAAACAGGTTTGAGAGCCATTACTTTGTCCTGCAAAACCTGTGTTCATCCTTCCCTATGAAATCACATTATCTCACTTATATTCCTAGTTATGTTATTTATTATAGTTTCTACTAATCTCCCCAGTATGAAAGTATGACTTCCTAGTCTGTAGCTTCCCCAGAAGTCTTTATTAGAAGCTGGCATTATATTTACTATCTTCCTTTTCTCCTTCACTGAGGCCAATTTGAGTGACAGGTTATATACCACGGCTGAGAGCACAACCTTTTTATATCAGAATTATCAAAGACCTGTTGGGCAAATGCTATCAGTTCTGACAATGTTCTATTGATTTTTTCTTTGAATTGTCCTAAAACGTTTTTTGCTGACAGCTCTAGCTGAGACAGTTCCCTGACTCTGCCTCCTGTAGAGGAGGGCTCAGGGGTAAGACCTGAGCCAGGCTTTGCCCCGTTGACAGGAGACACAAATATTGCATTTACCTTTTCCACTACATCTTTGCCTTTTTTGAACAATCCTTTTACACATGAAATATCTTTTGGTCCTGCAAGCTTTCTGAAAGACATGCCATTTCTGATGTGAGTGGAAAAGATTTGTTACTAACATCCATATCTTCAACTGTCTGGTCCTCCAAATCATTCTGGCCTCTCTTGCAATAGCATTACACTCAGTATGCTCGAGTATAGGATTTTTCCAGTTTCCTAGTCTGGAGATTATTTCACCACTTGAAGGGGTGTCCCTCTACTTTCAGAACACTTTTCTCTGTCATCTGACCATGCAGTCTTTCTTGACCTTTTAAAGTTCATTTGGACAAGATTTACTAATTTTAATGATGTGGCTGGTTGTGACATAAGAAGGCAGTCAAAGATGACAGGAGAAAGAGGAAGTGAGAGGTAATATATAATTACATATTGTAGGAATCTAATATGGTTCTAGCATATGTGGGGAGCTGGGGAAAGGCATTAGAGGCAGTATGAAAGAAAAGCTACTAGGAGCATGGGATCTTTAGGAGGATTCTTTTCAGAATGGAGGAAGTAGATGGCAGGGAATTCAAGAAGGTAAACATTTGTTGCTGTCTTCAAGCATTTTATCCAGGTTTATCCATTAGAAAGCATGTCATGAGGCAAAAAATCAACATTTGAATGTGCTCAACTTCTGTCCCAAAAATAAGAAATGACTGAAGCATAGGTGAAAGTAATGAGCGCCTCATTTCTTGTATTGTTGCTGAAGAGCCCGACTGAGAAGATTTTCATGAACAAGATACTGGTTATCTGGTGGAGGATAAGAGTTCCAGTAGGAGGCTTGGAAGAGAAGCACTGTGGAAAGACAGGGAGCAGGCAATCTTCATGGTCTTGAACATCGGAAGAAATTACATGTTTGCAAGAGAAAGAGCTGAAAAAGAGAAGAGCTGCATACAGATGTGGAATTGCAATGGATATTAGAGGCCTTTTATTTAAGAGATGTGTAAAGCTCTCCTTTTCTGCAGTTCACAGGCAAGGGCAGGGCAGTTATTTCCTCAACAGACGTATTATATATAATCCTTATATTCAAATGACTGTATGTAATATAACTGTATATTACATAACAAAAGTTAAATTCTAGTCTCTACGTTTTTTGATCCTTTTAATATTATAACATTCTGTAAATGTCCTGTCTATACCAAAAACTAAAGACACGCCAGTATCTTTACTAACACTGCACTTAATGCAGTAAAACCAATTTAATGCTGGAGTGTAAGTACCCTTGTGTGTTTTTATTTTTAGGTGTGTTTTTATCTAAAGAAAATTTATTCTAGGCAGAAAGCACTTGTTTTACCAACATCCACTTAGGAATGTGAGCAGGCAGTTTCTAAAAGCTTGATAAAAATGGTATAACTTATGCGCATAACTCAGACAATATTTTTATTATGACAAAACAATTATCCATACTCCCTACAGATTTTAGCTTGATCTTGCGGTGTTTTGAATCTGGGAACTTCTACTGAAACCCTGGTGCACAATTCACTTCAGAATCAATGGGTTTAAATGAGCAGTGGAGTTTGGATAACATTATTGCAAGGAATTAGATGTAGGAAGCTGGCTATTAACACCACTATCTTCCCTTACGGTAATGAGATGGTGGCTGATAGAAGGAACATTTTTGTCAAAAAACAGCTCTTTATAATACTTGCTATGATTTTAGCCCAGTCTCTGATCTTAAGATAGAGGGAGCCTGTTACATTTCTTTACGTAACTTCTGCTGCCGTGCAACCATTTTCAGAGGAAAAACTGATGTTATAATTTTTTAGTTAATAAAGGCAGTAAAGAATTGACACAATAAAAAACTAGTTGTGATTTTCCACTGTACCAATAGCTAGCACTCACTGGATTTCAGTGTGCTACTTCTCTCTGTCTGAAGACAGCACAGAATGTTTCATTTAATTCTGAAACCTATCAGATGGGAAGGAATTTTTTTATGGTTCAGTATTTTGTTTAGTCATTTTATCCAGCTGTAAAATGCATGAAAATAAAATAGGGAAAAAAAAGAGTGCTAGATCAAACACTACAGATATAATGTAAATATCACAGACACCTTGTTTTTGATTCAGAATTCAGAATGAAATATTATCCTGTTAAAATAAGCACTCTGTCCAGGAACCAGGCTCAGCTGAGGTATATCTTCAGTGAACAACTGTGACATCCATCATCGATGACAGCAAATGAGATACATCAGAGAAAGTTTTTGTCCAGATTGCATTATATAAATCCATTTTTGATGGAGAACATCATCAGCATCAGGCTGAGGGGAAGAGACATAACCCACCTGTGAGCAAGAGCTGCAGGGACATCTCTGGGAAATGGAATCCAATGGTTTCCTTTACTGCAGCCACTCATATGGGACAAACACCAAACAACTTCTCATCTCTGTCTTCCTCAGCTACACACTAAAGGCAACAAACTTTCCCTAGAAATACTATTAAGATTAGGAAATTAAAATGTTGAGGTATCCTGATATTTTCCCAATAGGCCATGTAAGTGCATAAGAGAGATTATGCAGCAGCATGTTTTCAGCTCAGCAGACTACCAGGTTTGTGGTAATAATACAAAAGTCAACTTTCTCATCAGCAGACAGAACATCACTATTAGGAAATCTGTCAATTCCCTGCTATAACAAGAATATAAAGCTATCAAATCAAAGTATGCTTATTTTGGCTTTGAAACTGGAACATTCAATAACAGTATCTAAATTGCAACCCCCTGAATATCAGAAAACATCAGAATACACTTATTCATTGTCAGGCTGTCCAAGTGCTGGCTTGTCCAGATTATTCTTAGAGACCTTCAGAAGCTGTACGGGCCCCCCACTGGGTGGGCCAGATGGATCCAGAGGGCCCGGCCAGCCTCAGCCATCCTGGGGTTCTGTGAGATTTCTCTAACAAACATCAGATCCAGAAAAGAGATTTCCAGTGGTCTGGAAGAGGCTGCTTTATAATAGTTTCCTTTTGGACAAAAGTATGTTTAGTGAAATGAAGTCTGGAACTGGCTGGAGAATCCTGGGAGTTGTGATATGAGAAGTGCAGTTTTGAAAGCTTGTTCTATGCTTATCAAGAAGCAGACACATGCAGCCTTAAGAGGGACATACAGATTTAGGAGACTTTATGACTCTTCTGCAACCACTGTACTCTAAAAGCAAATGAACATTTCATACCCCGAGGAGCTGAACTACTGGTCTCATTATCATTGCAAAGCTAATCACCATTTCCCTCTATCCATACAGAAATCTTTTCTAGGAAGAAAAAAAAAAAGGTAATATTTTCTGTAATCTAAATGATTTAGGATGCAGAGAAAAAGCTTTACTCGAATTTCATTTCACCTGAAACAATTCCGTTATTGTTGAAAGTTCTGTAATGCAATGTTTGGTAGGTATAAATAATTTAAGAGTCATATGTTCACATGAAAGGAAAAGCAGAGCTCTTCCTGCTCCTTTGCTATACTTTGTACATGAGCAACATGAATGCTTTGTCTTTGACAAACTGCAAAAGAATGCAGAGAGTAAATTTAATCTTAACTTGATGATTTCCAACAATGCAACACTGATACTTAGCAGTAAGGTAGGCATCACAGCTCGATAATTTTTATTTGGCAATAAAAAAATATTGTTACTCTTGAGTTCAGCCCACAGCAAAACAATTAAAAAAATGCAGACAACAAAAACTCTACCTGACTGATAATTCCGAGTATAATGTAGGGGAAAAAATAGAAAGAACTAAAAAGAAGTGCATGGTTTATCAGCAGAAGGGTTGTGCTCTGACGGTGTGATCAGCTGTAAGGATGCAGTCCCTTCTGGGAGGACATGGGTCAGCTTGTCCTAAATGACAGGGTATATTGGCTGTTACCACCCTGTTCCCCGTTTGCACTGACTGTTCACTGTCTGTCTTTAGAAACAAGCTCATTATGGAGCAGCTCACACCTCTGGGCTCTGCAAGGACAGGAACTGGATGATCTCTAAGGTTCCCTCCAACTTAAGCCATTCTATGACTTCTCCTAGCACTGTGCTTTGTTCTGTGATGCACATCTGCACAAACTCATGTCTCAGCACAGAGCACACAAGACATGTAGTGGATGTTTTCATGCTGCGTGCTTTAAAGACATATGAAATATTTGCATTTCAGGAATTACATAGAGTTTAATGTTAATTAGAATGCATAGCTGATGGCAGGCAGTTTGGGAAGCTGCAGTAGGAACCACACCATAATGGAACTCTGGTCCTGACCAGATGATAAGCAAAACACATCCAGTACACTGCATCCCAGCAAAGAGGTATGGGACCAGGCAATGTGTGGGTAACATCTCCAAATATCCTAAATAGCCTAAGATAGAGAATGAGGATTTCTTACTTCCATGTGTGTTGGCTGGAATTTCTCCAGGTCATAGGAAAAGTGCTTTATGCCTTGCAGCAGGCTGTGGTACTGCGGTCTAACATGAGAATCTCACCAAAAATACAGCACAGGACCTCATGAAGAGTAGTCTGGTGTTAGAGCTGCATTCATTCTCACCAAAATCATCTCAGGATTTTGTGGGTTGGGAAACTGAGCCCTATGGAAAGTTAATGAACTTCAGCTCTTAAGTTGATTACGTTCTGCTCTGTTCTGCTCTGCAGAGAACAGATTGCTAAGTACGGTCCTCTGGTATTTTTTCTGTTTACTGGCATACATTACAAACTCATGTCATAATTGAGGAGGTCTACTTTTACTGTTAAAATATATCTGAAAATAATCCGTGCTAAATGTGATGCAAGGACAGAGCTATTCTGATTTTACCGTGTTTGTCTTAATCCGACTATTTCATAGGGAAAATATTACATTTGGTAACTGTCAACTCATAACCATGCAGCTAATATGTACCTGGTACGTAGTGGGTAAAATTTATGCACCTAGCTCTTTGCAATACTAATTGCTCTCTTGTAGACGGCAAGGTAAATCCTTTGCGCGTCGGAATGAAAATAGGTTTCTTGCTAAGTTGCAATCAATCAAACATGAGATTAAACTTACGCAGAGAAAAACGCTTTCTCGATAGTATAGTGCTAAAATGTAACTTCAAGGCTCAGCTCAAAGAGAAGGTAATGCAGAACAACCTGTCCCAGAGGGAGCCCTGTGAGGCATGCTGCTTCTTGGAAGTGCTTGGAAGCACTTCAATGTCTGAAACTGCCGCAATGCCAGTAGAACACGTCCATACAAAACTAACAGACAGCCCCTGCCTTACTGCCTGCCATCTTTGTTTGTAGCTTGGCATATGTGGTTAAAGCAAAAGTCTGTCTCCTCTAAGGTAGCATGAACAACTTGGGAGGCATCCTGTGTGGGGTCAGAGTGATAAGTAAGTATCTTTAGCATCAGTTTCTGGTTGGCTCTTGAGAGACGCTCAGAAATGGAGAATAAGGATTCTCTCCCTTTGTATCCCCTGTATCCCCAGTTAAGATAGACTGGATAGATGGATAGACTTCAATTTGCAGAAAGTCTTATGTATTCATAACCTTCTGAAAAAGCAGTGATAAAGAAAATTGCTGCTCAAACAGCAAAACCGGGACAATGGAGGTGACAGAAATCAGAATCACAGAATTACAGGGGTTGGAAGGGGCCTCAAGAGGTCATCGAGTCCAACCCAATTAGACATATTTTATTTGGAACCTCTGGGGACCCTTTCTCTCCCACATTACATACACATGCAGGTACTGCGAGAGAGACAGTAAACACAGTAAATTTAAAAAGACAGACTCCTCTTTTCTAAATTCCTTTCATTTCTGCAGTATGCTATAGTGATCCACATCAACGTTAAAGCCAAAGTCCACATTTTTTATTTTGATTTTCGCATATGAAAGGGATGGAAATTCTAAAGAGATCTGGTTTTTGTTTGTTTGTTTTTTTCTTTTTTTCTTTCTTTCTTCCTTTGTTTTTGGTGAAGGAAGTCAAAGAAGAACATTTTGAGATGATTCAACATTCACTGCTCTGTGTGAGGAGTTACAGCAAGTCAATTAAAATAATCTGTTAAAAATAGCTTTCCCTTGATAAAGGAGAGACTTCTCTCATTAGGACACATTGCTACGTTCTCTAACCTTACAAGGAAACAGCATTAACAGCTAAACTGCCCCGGTTTACTTTCTTTCGTCTAATTCTGTAACACCCACGTGTCTTGCAGGGGAAACAGGTATGGTAGGTACTGTGGAGCATTTTACCAGCAATTGTCATGGGATCTGATGTGGAGGTAAAGAAATGTATTCTAAGTCAGGGGAACATGAGCATGCCAGACAGTTTAGGAAAAAAAGCTTATTTTCTCTTAGGTTAGGGATCAAAACAGAGGATAACTGCAGAGAGAAGGGAGATAGACCACCTCAAGCAATGAAAGTAAGAGATAGTGATTTGTGTGAGGCAGTGTGGTTGCATGGATACTTGGGATGCAGTATCTCTTGAGAGCATTCCTTGAGTGATGACTCCAGAGAGGTGGCCTGAAGGCTTTTTAGAACAGGAACCTTATGTTCAGAATGACTCCAAGATAGACAAATGAAGCAGGGATGCAGGCATGCAGGTCTGCAAGCATCCTTACTTTATCAGATCTGCCAGCTCTGGTATCCAGTGCCCCAGGGATGCTGCCCTGCAGATTCCTCTGCTGCAGTCTCCTTCACACTGAGAGAAGCTCTCAGCCATACCGCTGCAGTCTGGGCTGAGTAGCAGCTTTCTGAAGCTGTTCTGTGTATTTTGTCATAGTAAAATCTCCCAGTGGGTTGATTAATTTTCCAGTGAACCCATCACAGTGCAATGTTAGTGCTCACTGGAGCTGTTGAAAGTTAGAATGCATGGGATAAGTGCTTGTTAATATGTGCTATTTGATTTTGCGTTGAATGACGCAAAAGGAAATGCCCCATTTCTGAATTAATATATTTCTGAGATTAATATAGAAATTTTGAAGTTTTTATTTTGATGTTATGGAATATTGACCTGAATCCTCATTAAGCCATGGCACTACTTAATGAGATTTGTAGTTAAAAGCACACCAAGATGCCATTCTCTGGGATGTCTGTGAGCTGGGCTCCTTTGTTGGACTGTATATTCTGTAATACAGCGTGCACATACAGGAAGTTCAGAGATAGAATAATGCTCAGCCGACACTAGGGAGACTATTTCAGTTCTGTTTTCTGAACAGAACTTTTATTTCTGTGTTCAGATATTTCTGTTAAACCTGAAATTGCACATTGTCTTCACATTTCTTCTTAGACTGAAATGTAAGAGCTCTTTTATGCTAGCGTCTCTAGTTCTGAAACTTTTCAGTGGAGAGGGAAGTTCGAAAAGTACAAATTGCAGAGAGACATGCGACGTGTAAGATTTCTGATGGAGCTTAGGGTGTTGTGGGAACTTCGGTATTTTTTCTTTAAAAATTTCCAGACTAAGAATCCACTGCATGCTCTGGAAAGAGCTCATGTGAGGATTCTGTGTTCAGAAAAGCTGCCTTTTGTGCCACACTGAGATGCCTTCTCTGTCTGCAATGACTTTCTCCACCCAGCTCCAACATGAACTTTTAGCCATCTCACTGGAGGGAGAAAGAGCAGCAAGAGTCAGAAAAGTAGTCTTTTTAGGTAATACTTAGCACTCATACCCAGGTATGACTGCAGGCAGGCAGCTCATCCAGGAAGGACGTGCAGAAGGAGCCCTCACACTCTGCTGCATCTTCTCCCAACAAAGGAGATTCTCCTTGATTAAATCCTATAGAGACCACAGGATCCACCCCTGCATCACTTACACCCAAGTGAGATTTGGGAAAGGCTGTGGCGAAATGAGAGCATCATGATGCTGCTCTTCCAGCAATCAACAGAATGGACTGGAATTGAAGTAGACATGGCTGTTGCCATAATCCCAGAAGCTCATAAGAAGACCTCACTCTGCCTTAAGCTGTAGTTGTCAGTGTCCTCACACATTCTCACCCATGGCTGGCAGAGAACTCTTTAGATATATCATGTAAGAAGGTAACTTTCTACCCATACTGTTGCTCTCACTCTGTGCATGCAGACTTCTCTATAGGGCACGTAAGAAGGCATTGCACTTCAGTCTATCTAGCAACAAAAAGCAAGAATTTGTCTTTCCTCCTGTTACAGAATAGTGTGCATTTCTAACAAGAAGAAAACAAATACATATTTCATCTTCTGAAAAATATAATGGTTTTGTATTTCCCCAGCTCGCCTTATAGAGTTTCTGTCAGAGCACAGAGGCACATATTTTTATTTCTAGTTGGCGCTTACAAAGTCTTGCAAAAGAGCCATACAAGAACTTGGGCTATCTAGAATTATGATTTCAGGGCCAGTATGTTTTTCTCTGTTCCAAAAGCACACAGGAGCTGTAAAGCTGCCCTCACCACCCTCCTCCTGGGGACTACCATGCATCTACAGATTGACAAAAAACAGGCCCAGTAGCGTAGCTCAAGGTGTGCCTCATGCTGTTTACTTCTTGCTTTATTGACAGACTTTGTTTCTCGTAGATTCCAGTGCTGAATATTGCAGTAGCCTTTCATCAGATTTTAGTTTCCAGAGGATATTAGCAACTAATTGTCTTGCCAACAGCAAAAGATGTCTGGGTGATTCTGCCTCATGGCAGCTCACTCAGTAGCTCACCAAGAAGCCTATAACAAATGATTTCCAGGGCTTTCCTTCTGGGTCAGCAGTTTGCAAACAGATTTTCAGACACAATTAAAATGTTTTATTTCCCCACAGGCCTGAGGATAATAAATTGAAGAAACCCTGCTCTTAATATTTCTCTCCATCAGAAATTCTTCATATTCCTCAGGGCTGAAACTGGAAATCTTTGCCATAGACTCAGCCCTCTATTTCCTTGGAAATTTTTACCCATGATTAGGCATAACCAATAATCTAATGCAGGAACTAAACCACCACTGCCCTGCCACTTTTCTGTACCCATTCTCACCAGTGCAACATGATAAAAAATTGTGGGTAGAAAGAAAAGGCTCCTAGTCTTTTCAGACACTCAGATTCTTCCTTGACAGTCAAACCCACTAAATAAATATATTAAACATCTACCAATTGCAGAGGTAGGACAGAATTGTTTATTTGTTAGTAGAAATTATCTTTTAATAAACAATGGTCCAATGGTAGTTAGTATGAAAATTAACAATGGCAGTTAATAAACAATGTAGCATAACTGCCTAATAGTCTGATTTTGACTCAGAACAGCCACGTGACTTTTCCACCCAAGCAATAGTATGGTTTACTATGCACTCCCCAGATTTCTTTTTCTTGGAGCAACTCTGCTTATAACAAAACTGTCTTCTTTCCAAGAGCTGCAATCTGTATGAAAAGCAGCCACTCATTTTCACAGACTAGGACCTGGTTCCTTTTCTTTTCAAACACTCTTCCTCATCCTCTCTTAGACATTGATAGTGCATTGAAGTTAGAAAATGAATGACTATCAGCTGTCAGTTATTTAATTCTATTCTTTTTTCCTTCCTTCTTTCTTTCTTTTCTTTTTTTTTTTTTTTCAATCCACCAAATCAGACAGGAAGCTTAGGAAAATGGCTTTGGGTTTTGGTATGTTATAGCCTCAAGATAATAAAATGAAAATAAGTAAAGAAACTTGCCAACTACATAGTCAAAATAAAATAGATGTTAATATATTAGGAGCATAGAAAATGGGATACAGACATGTAAAATCATTGCCTATGCACACACATAGATATATACAATTTGCTGCTACTGTATAAGAATTTGGGAAGAAACCATGAGAAGTCTAGGAAACATAAAGTAAGAATTTATGAGTAAGTAAGAAAACAGGAAAGCTATGTTGAAACACATGTGGAAAAACATCAGTACAGTACCATGTCTAGAATGAATGTCTGTTGGCAGGCTGAAAAATACGCCATGATGTGCTGTATACAAGAATGAAAGCTTACCTAAAATTTTATATTGATGGATAGTCCATAGAATGTATGTGTTGTTGAACTGAACTAAACAGGAATCAGTATCCAACTTGACTAGCTTATAGGACAGGTCAGGCTGCCTCTAGACATGTAAGTATAAAAGAGCAACAAATCTCACTGAGCTTAGTAAGTGTTCCTGTCTTTGGAACTGAGAAAGCAGAACTGAACATCTTGGCATCTTGGACAGATAATTATGTAGTGTCACTAAAAGAAATTTTATTACTTGATATGAGGTTATGTTTGTTCTAATTGGTTTTCTTGATGTTTGGTCTGGCTATTAAAGTGAGATCATTCAACTGGGTATGTGTAAGACCAACTTCCAGCCCTACCTGGATATCTGTGACCATGGGATTAATGGCAGTGAGGGTTGGTGGTAATAATTCAGGACATAATGAAAAAGAACAGGGAGCAGGCCTGTTTGTATTTATGCATAAAAGCAAGAGTATATGTTCACATGCTTTAATTGCACTGACAGTTAAAATCTCCCTTTTGTCTTACAAGCTGACATCTTATATTTAATTTACTAATTGCAAGCCACTGCAGTAATAAACTTTCTCTTGTAAATTATGAGCATCAATTACTGACACAGTTGATTACCTCTATCTGGTGACAGTTTAGGTTTGCATTTATTTATTTGTAAAAAGAAAGAAGACAAACATTTTAGCTCATGTATACATATATCAAGAATCTCATGTTGTACATCTTTCCTTCATATTAGTATTATTAGTACTGAAGGAAAACTATGTTCTTGGGTCCAATCTGAGCATACTTCTATAAAGCCTAGTATAATTATTTGCTTCTGAAATGCTTTGCGTTCATTTTAGCTCATGCAATTACACGAAATCTAGTCTTACAAAGGTAGAGTTTATGCCAGACAGAAAAGCCACGAGTAAATAAATCCTTTGTATTCTTGCAAATGCAAATACAAGTTCAGATGCTGCCTCTGTAAATCAGACAGCAATGTCCCATTCTTTTGAGGTTATTTGAAATATGAGTGAGTTCAAGGAAAATAAGCCCCCTGATGCTAAAAGCCATTTCAATAGATGTCTTTTGTAGAAATAGCTATAATGCCCGTTGTCTGTTTCCCATAATGTTCTGGGAACAGCAGATTCTCTAAAACGCCTTTAAATTTTAAAGAGCAAGGTATTAAAATGAATAAAACACTACTAAATCCCAGTTGCCAAGCTAAGATCCCCTGCAGCAGAAAAAGACCCAAACAAAGCTGATTTCTTCATATCTTTGATGTGAGAGAAGGCCTAATGAGCTCAGCAGTATAACTTTCCAAGGAGAGATGTGCAGAAATTAGCTCAGTTTTGCTTAATAAATTGTTAAACAAAAATGTTTTGGATTCTACACTTGATGGAGGCAAGCCTTTAAATCCTATTGTCCTTTTACTCTCTGGGATGTTCTTACTTGAAATAAACAGAACTCATCTCTCTAAATTAATGTGACTTTCCTCGTTTCAGGATTTCAGTTTTCAAAAAGTATATTAGATCTAGTCAATAACTGTCCAACTGCAAGTAAAATTTAAACGTTTATAGTAATTTTATATTCTGGTTAGTACTTTTATGGCCATATGCTGACAATTAGACACAATGACTTGGAGAAATTAATGCAATTTTCATTTAAAATATATTTCTTACTGCTTATTGGAGTTTAATATCAACAATTTTACAGTGAACCATACTCTCTGAAAACAAACATTTGCTGCTATTTTTTTTCATTTTTTTTCACAAAGAAACTACATATTGGAAAATTTCAGAGCACTGAAAATCCAGTGGCATTCTAGTACTTTAACTAGTTAGTTCTCCATGCTCCTCATGCAGTCTTGTCAGACTTCAGGTATGTATGAATGGAATCATTGCCAGGGTGAAGACGAACTCTTGCATGGCAGTGCATATGATAGCTGTAGGACCTCTGGGTGCAGTGAGGTTGAAATGGTAATGGTTGTCTCACAAGGAAAAGACTCACCCGTCATTTCCACCTGCAAATGGTTGGATATAGAGATAAAAAGAATGAGCTTTTTTAGTCCATTCCATTGTTAATGCCTGTGTAATCATCAGATTATACTATTTATGCATAAACATATGAAATAGTCTTTGCCATGGGTGAGTACTTTCTTTTAGGATGTGCCCATACACACATAAATGCCCATTGATGCATGCTGGAAATGGATACTGAACACTTATCACTCACAGCTGCAGAGGAATCTGTACAACCCAGTGCAGCAGAATCTTCTGCCTGGACAGCTTTTTCCCCAGTGCTGTTAGGCAACATCAGAGATTGCAAAGAGAGCTAACAGAAGTGCTAATGGCAGAGATATTTCCACAACAAACCAATGTTTCAAATAACACCTATCTCAAAATATTGTACCATTCCTTCTGAGAAATATAATTCCAGGTCTAATTACCAGCTGTTGTCATTCTCCTCACTTTCTCCATAAATAAAAAAAATAACCATTCAGACTCATGGAGTAACAAGTGATGCCTTTCCTTTTAATGACTACATTTTTTTCCAACTCCGTGGAAGAAAATTTGCTGTGTTCTAGTCTCTCTGACTCATTAACTCCAGTGATCTGATAACAGTTCTAATGCAAAAGAATAATGTTAGGTTTTAAATGGGAACAAAGTAAAACATGCATATGAATAACTTAACCTATTACATCCCCCCCAAATTATTATGCATGCTGATGTGATGTTTGCAACAACAGATGGCTCACAAACAAATATACAAACCCTTGGTTCAGCTCTGAATGTAGAACGTGAATAGGAAATTCTGTACATACAGACAGACCCTACATTAGGTATGTCTGATCTTAGTATTTCTCATACCATCTTCATACCAGAGAGCACAGTACTGCAGGCAGCTCAGCAGGGCAAAGCAGGGCTCAGTAGTGCACAAAGGCACATCTATTCCTTGGAACATCAAATGCAAAGGCAAGCAGTGGTAAGATTTTTCTTAGATAGGAATCTCTACAGCCATTATTTCCACTCCAACTTCTAAAGTCACTCCTAGTCAAGAAATTTCATGTTCTAACATAAATTTTGAGATCTATTTTGGTATAAATCTGTGCTAGGACAATATCTGATCTCCTGGTTGGAAATTGAGAGCAATGTATTAGCCTTTAAATGTGATGGAAGTTATGAATCAACAAACTTCTTCTTCAGAATCATTTTGGAGAAGCTGCAACCACAACCCTGATTAAGGAGAGATACGGAAGCTTATGGGAAGTCTCTCATCAAAGAAGGGCTTCATGTGGGCAGCTTGGCAGTATAAACTGCAGAGCAACTAGAGAGTCAGAACAACCAGAAGGGAACCAATGAAATGGTTGCTAGTTAATGCTACCTAATAGGTATGGATTTGCAATGCATATGAGCGAGCAGATGTTACCCAGTGACCTTCAAGAGTAACCTCAGAAAAAGAGCAATTGTAAGTCAGCAGCAGAGCCCCAAAACTGGAAGGTTACAAGTTGTGTGGAGAAAGTGGAATTTAAGAGCAACTGTCCAGGCATATAGAGAATGAAAACAGAAAGTCTTCAGGGAAAAGGAAAAGGAAAAGGAAAAGGAAA
>JAPSGF010000011.1:9164948-9313089 GCA_035772895.1 Perdix hodgsoniae | reverse complement strand
AAAAGAAAAGAAAAGAAAAGAAAAGAAAAGAAAAGAAAAGAAAAGAAAAGAAAAGAAAAGAAAAGAAAAGAAAAGAAAAGAAAAGAAAAGAAAAGAAAAGAAAAGAAAAGAAAAGAAAAGAAAAGAAAAGAAAAGAAAAGAAAAGAAAAGAAAAGAAAAGAAAAGAAAAGAAAAGAAAAGAAACACACAAACCAACAAAAGTAAAAAACCAACAACAACAAAACATAAAAAAACAGCTCTGGAATCTGGGATAACAGTAGCTAACTAAAGCTTTACCCAAAACACAACTCCTACTAAAGGCTGCAGAAGAATATTTCTCTCCGCTGTTCAGGTTTGGTAAAAGTAAATTTTACCATCAACTCTATATAAAAAGCACAGCAGCCCAAATGCCTTTAATTCATTTTGTCTATTTATTTATTTATTGTTCTAGCCCTTCAAACGTAATGAGCAAGAAAAAGAAAATAAGCCTGAGAAATTGTAGCTGGGAGAAGAGTATTTCTCCAGAAACTCCCAGCAAGAACCCTACAAGTAGTTTATCTCTTCATCTACTCTCTGTCCTTGGAAAAAGCTAATCACACCTCACAGGGCAATGAGTTCCTGGGTAATATATGGATAGCAGCAGACCATTTTCCATTCCCGGGGAGAGGAACAAGGCAAATGCATTAGGGAGTTTTCCTTGGGCCTGAGGAGTACTGGGGACTCAAAGGACACTTTGCTAAAAATGTTCCTGAAAAAGAAACAACTGGAGTGTTCTTTAGAGTGTTCTTTACCCATGTAGAAGCATATGAAAGACATACCTTGACACTGGAAGGTTGAACTGTCATGTAAGTCAAGGAAGTCGCTGTGCCATTGTCTGAGAAAGAGTGCATTTGCTGGCAGGGTAGGCAGGTTGTGAAGGTAATCTTCTAGGGGACCAGGAAGGATTAACAGAAACATAAGGGACAGAGGGACAGAGAAGCTGTTGTTTTCCAGCTGAAATCTTAGAAAGGTAAGACACTCATCCATGGTTCTGAATGCTTATCACCATGTGCTTAGTTCCAAAGTATTTCCAGTTGCTCCAAAATGTACCAAGAGATTAAGGGATCTCCAAGTAAACTGAGTTCACAAGTCTACAGTGGGCAATCTGTGCTATTTCTTCTTTAAAGACAGCAAGCAAACTTCAGAGTCTGTCTGTGACTCTGCTGGTACAATTGCATCGTTAACACTTGCATGCATGTCTGAGATATCCATCACTGCAGTATGATTTTTTACAGCGCATAACTCCTTATGTGGGCAGTCATGACTCTTTTTAGGATCATTCTGGTGCACCAGGATCATTCCTAAAGCAAAGCTCTGGGTGTAGGATGTGAATTCCAGGTACACCCACAAAGAAATACTTGGTTATGCAGCATGACACTGACTTAGTGACTACATATGTAGTAACCATAGAAAGGAGACAAGATGCTTTGATGTGTGATGCCTCACCCCAACAATAAGAGCACCAGCAATGGCAAATGTATCAGATGCTTAATCAGAAAAGGTCTGAAATCTCACAGAAGTGCAAAGCCTGAAATATATTGCTCTGTCATCTAACTTTGTCATCTTTTTGGTAACTGGCTTGACCAATGATGTGGGAATGCTTTTGGGATACAAATCAATCAACTGAAAGGACAAATATGGGTAAGATAGTATCTATTTGGCTAATTTGGGGCAAGATGGTAGTATCATAATTGTCCAAATCTTTTTTTTCAGTCACTTCTGCAGAACTTTCCAGGAATCCAGCTGAGGAGAGCCAAAAGCAGAGCTGGAATAGACTCATAGAGGAAGGCTCCCTTCTTGGAACTGGTCAGTGAATTGAGAGCTCTGCATAGTGGTGTTTAAAATATGAACAAAATTACTGGAATTGTACACCTACTTAAGGGTTAAAGCTGCTGGTTTAGTAGCTGAGCATTGCTTGACTTTTTTTTATTTGCAGCTTCTAGCTCTGTCACAAGGCTGTGGCCTGTCCACTCTTTTACTGCCCAACACAAGTTTGGTATGAAGGAACCAGTACCTCTGAAGAAAACATCTGTACATGATTCAGAGGTGAGGATGTGCCAGCAGTCAATCCTAATTAGAGATGTGCTCCTTTCATCTTGGTGGAAGATTTTCCCTGAAGGCACTTGTGAGGCTTGCTGGTAACCCAAAACTACTTGAGATTATGTCCTTGGGTCAAGTGAGTAGACAGACCTTAAAAACAGAAAAGGATATTCCTCTAGCTTTCCTTGAAAAGTCTTTACAGTCTTCACAGTATTCCAGGCAAATCCTACCTAGATCAAAATTTATACAAGGCCCGCACAACTGCTCAGAAACCTGTTCCACTCTTTTCCACAGGACAAGTGGTAATGTATTCTACTTGTGAACAGTCATCTACGGGTAAATTCTGCCTCTGATTTCTTATCAAAGAAGCCAGATGCGTACTGGACTCATATAGTCCCTGAACTGCCTTGCATAGCCACAGGCAGAGAGACCTGCATTGTCAGAAAATAGCAGTCTGCATTATAAACATACACTCTGTCTTTTCCCTGCCTTTCCATTGGTTCTGAAGCCAATGAGGGTTTGGACCCACCACAGCAGAAAGCCACTAATCACAGGGTCAGGCCACATCATTTTTGGTGTCCACATGAACTCAAATTTCATAGAAGAGGAAAAGCTGGACCTAAGATTGCATCCAACTTTGTCCCTATCCAGTCATCCTGGATGGTGCTAAGGACAGAATAGAGATGTTGCCATCAAATTTAATTCTTTCAAGTCACCCCAAATAGGAAGCACTGCTGAGTCATCGTTAATACAGTCCATCCTTCACAGAGCCATGCATTTATCCTAGCTGCAAAATTAAAATGATATCCTGCCTGGGGTACTTACTGCCTACTAAGACTCCGCTCTTGAATGCCAATATATTACAGTGATGCTCCTCATCTGCCTTCAGAAGTATTCAACACCAGCTTGTTGAATGTACTGTCAAATGCAAAGCCAAGATTGTTAAAAGCATATAGTGATGCTGAGCTTCTATGTTTTGGGGCAATTATCCCACAGTTCCTGAAGCAACTCTGCTATTTCAGGGTATTCAGTTCCCTCTAAAATTTTTATCAGTACATTTGGATACCAGGAAGTAATTAGCAAGTTTTGAAAAGCCTGAATTTGGGGAAAGACTGAGAATCATTTCATGTCCCACAAATGCTGCAATTTTGAGACTGATTCTCTGGCATTTTATATTTTGCATGGTCATTTAGAACTGCTCAAAGTAAGAGCAAAATGTTGATATTTTGATTTATCAGCCAGGCTGATAACTTGTCTGTGCAAGGGAGACTAAAACAGACAAGAGGATGGAACATCCCTTTTCTAACACCAAGAAACTGATATTTCCATTGCTAGCACAGACTGTCTTTCCAAACTGTCTGCCACAAGCACAATAACAATCCTAATAAAAGTCTTGCAGACGTAGCCACACAGTGTATCTGCATGACAGCCCAGACTCTCCAAACACTTGCAGAGCCCATTCCTTCAGGAAAAGAGGAACAGCTACAAAAGCATGCTATTTCTTTCTTTATTTAACAGAAACTATGATTAGAAATCCAAAACACTCATTAGCAAGATTTAAAATTGCTGAAGACTGAAGGCTTTTTACTTTCTCCAAAGATCTGAAGGACAACAAGCAAACTTATCTAACTTCTGCTTAAGAACATTAGTTTTCATAGGCAGTTAAATAGATTTGGGAAATAATGGAAAAGGTAAAGCTGCATTATTGAAAGGAGGTCATTCACACAAGCAAAGCTTTGTTACTACTTCTAGGTTATTCTAGAAGCATACGGAGAAGGGCAGGATGGTATCTCTGCTTTGTCACTTTGCCGTTAAAAGAAATGTTTGCTGCTTTCTGAAATGCAGGGTTGATGGGTGACGAGTGAAGGAAAAAGGGAACTCTGAAAGCTGTTTTCCTCATCAGCATATGGCAGACCTTGCTACAGGCTCCTCTTCTCAGCTTACCATGGCAAAGGAAGCTATTCAGCAGGTTCTGAATACCCAAAGTAAGCAGGCACAGTGAACAGCAATGTAGGGAAGCCTCAGTTATTTATGGGATCATTTATGTATCAAGCTCTATTTTGCTCACACATGATATCCCCAGATTAAGTGTATCCTGGAGGAAGCCAGGCATTAAATTGGAATGAGGATGAAACTGGTGCAATATCAAGCTGTATGCCATTTGGCAGTCAGTTACTGCCTAAAAAGATGCCTTCTTTATGACAAAGAACTAGTTTGAGATGTGGTATAACTTTCAAGATTTTCAGAAAATTATGGTGTTACCAAGAAGCAGACTCAAGCCAAAAGGAATTTCTCTTCCATGTAGAATACATTGAAATGTGGAACCCAACCATAGGATAAAATATCAATGCAGTCAGATTCAGTATATTGCCGGAGAATGAATATATGATATACAGCTTTCTACTTCAGAAATCTCTAAACATTTATTATATAGATATAGAGAATATAGGATATAGGGGAGGATATAGAGAAGTTAAGATAAATCAAGGAATAATAGAGAAATAGCAGAAGTATAGAATCACCAGCTAGTCTTGCCTCCTTCTCACACATACTCTTCAAGTTTCCCTTACTAGATGCTGCCATAGACAGAACTCTATGGGCAATCTTCTAGCTCAAGCCTCCTCTCCTCCAGGGAGTTCTGGCTCTGTCAGCCTCTTCTCACAGAAGAGGTGCTCCAGGCCCTTGATCATCTTGGTGACCCAGTGTCGGACTCTTTCAAGTATGCCCAGGACTTCCTTGTACCTGGAGGCTCAGAAGTGGACCCAGCACTAGAGGTTTGGCCTCACCAATGCTGAATGGAATGGAAGGATCACCTCTCTTGGCCTAGTGTCAACATTTTGCCTAATGTAACCAAGAATATTGTTAGCCACCTTTGTATCTAGGGTACACTGCTGATTCAAAATTTGTGTGCGTATGTGTTCAATTTTTGTGTGTGGTTTGTATGTATTCCACCACTTTGCTCACTTCCAAACAGCAGTGTGATCAGCAAGGATGCACTCAGTTAACAGAGATCACTAACAATGTAGTATTGACAGCCATACAAAAACATCACAACTTTACTATTGAAGCCCCTAACCACAAAGTAAGAGTATTTGCCCTTTGAGCGTCTCTTTAGGTCTATATGCCTGCATTAGGCTAGCGTATTAGTAGTTACCACAGTTACCTATTCAGCTTTTCCTATGGTTTGGTTTGACCCCCAAAACACAAAGATTCAGCGACTCATTCATGGCCTTCATATTGAATTCTTTTCCTCCCACAAAAATCCCCAAAGAAGGTGAAATTACATACAGGCCTGTCAGCAGGTTTAATGCTTGTGTTTGTGCTTTCTTCATTGAAGCTAACAGTTTTGCCTGCAAGAGGTTAGCTGACAGAGATCCAGTTCTGCACAATTCACAGTTTGCAGTTGTGCAGATTAGCTGACTGCAGAGCGTGCACAAGCATTATTCTTTATGAAAACGTTTGCCCAACAGCTGCCTTTTCAAGAGGAAGAAGATACAAGTTCTCCCTGGTTTACAGTTGAGAGAGGAAACAAAAAATCCCTTCTTACATTTGGGTGGAAGCCAGACATGAATGAATGAAAATGTAGATCTACATTTTTCTCACACTGACAAAGGATGGATGTCATTTTCTCTACTTTGGTGCAGGAAACAGGCTGTAATCAGCTGTTTGAGAATTGGAACATTTTTGAAGGAGACTTACCATGTATTGATTCAAGAAGAATGCTAAAATCACATCAGAATACAAGCCTTGGGGAATCTTCCCTCAAAAGACTCTTGATATTAAAAAAAAATAACTTGGGAAATAGATGAAGCATTCCACTAATGAGTGATTGTTCAAATTACAGGGGAATAAGAGTGAGCAGGCAAATAAATAAAACAATTCTCACCAATTCAGAACTCCTATTTTGCTAATTATGAATGTTACAAGTTCTGTACTAAAATTAGGAGTTCTACATGAAATCTTGGCACTACTGTAGTTAATGGGAGTTTCTGTCATTTTGAGGGGAACTAAATATAGCTAAATGAATTTTCTCCTTGGTAGTCCTGTGTCTTCTTGTGGTTTTGCTGACACCAGACAAAATGACATGCCCTTGCATTAAATATTAATAGCCAGTGTTCTATTATTTCACATTAAATGTTTGTTTGAACCAATATTTAATAATTATTTCCCACAGGATAGTTTGTTCCCATGTGTCTGAGAGAGTTCAGCTACTCCTACATGCTCCTACAAAAGTAACTGAATATATAGTATTGAATACTTTAAAGTACCAGTTATAAAGGATTTTAGAACCTTCCAAAGCAGAGCAATCCACAAATTACTTTAAAAATGTAATTCTGATTGTCTTATAGTACCATAATTTGTCTGCTGAGATTCACTGCTAGTCTGTATATTCATTCAAAGTCTTATGAATGTCAGCTCATTTTCTTGTGAAATTGGACATACCTTCACAGATTGAAGAAGTTTGGTAATAGGCATATTTTGCATTTCCTTCTGAATTAGGTTTGATGAAAATTGCATGTTGCATGCTGTTAAGTGTGAAAAAAAAAACCCTCCCTGGCGCTTAGAATTTTCTCTGGTGAAGCTGGGGCTAAATAGATCAATCAAAGACTTGGAATGTCCCTAAATAACCTGAACGAAAATAGACTAGTAAAAGACAGCCATAATGACCCAATGGTAATATTTTATGATGCAGTGATGAGGAACCAGACAGTGGGGGGTTGGACTTGAGGGAATTGTGTTTGACTAAATAATATGTTATTTGGTAACAGGAAAATGCAATACGAACTGCCAACATCTTAATTTCAGGAATGCTTGCATTGATGAATCTTGTGTCCAAACCAAACTGGGGGGATAAGGAAGGTGCTAGAAAGATTAGAAGATTTCCTTTTTCTTTCTTTTTTTTTTTTTTTAAAAGATGCAGAGAATCGTGAAGTTTCTCTGCATCGTACAAAGAACTGTGCAGATAACAAAAACTGTTTATCTCATCTAGGAGGTAAATTAATTTTTGCTAAAAAATGAATCTATAATGTTGTTTGGGTACAAATTGGTATCTTTTTAACTTTTTTTTTTTGTATCTAGCTTTTCCATTCTGTGTTGTCCTGTCACTATAACAGCTGCATGCTTTATCAATAGTATTGCATCCATTTATGGTACTGCAAGTATAAAGTGAAGAATCTCCTCTTTGCAGAAAGTAAATTTAGTATGAGGCACTTAGGGATACAGTTTTCAACAATATTTCTAGATTTGTAGATTAATGCCCACCCCTTGTATAACCTTGGAAAACCAAAGCTAAAAGCTCGCAAAGCTAAATTCCCATGAATCGAAGAACTGCACATATGTGCACACAGTCTCCCAGACCGTCTGTCTTTGAGGCTCCTGCTCATAAAGGAAAACTGTGGGAAGCAGAGCACCACTACAAGCACTGTGGACATAGCCATGGGTTTCAATGGGGATTGTACAGCTGGGTGGTTTTAAATAGATTGACTGCTCCTGGTGCTTTCTCAAGAGTTTGGCTTCTATTTCAACACAATATTGGTTTAGGAATCTGTTGGAAGTACTTAAGTAACTTAGGTTAGGAAATATTTGAGTCTTGAATTTCAGAAAGTTGGAGAGGTCATGGAAGACATATAAGATATTTCTATCCCTTCAGTAAACTTTTTTCAGTGTTGATTATGTAGATTTGTGACGTGACTCAAATTATGATATTTTTTGCCTACTGTCAACTACTTGCCCAACTAAAGTGTTGAGGAACCCAGAGTTTTCTCCTACAGCATCCATGAGAAGATCCAGTTGCTACACAAACCGGTCTAATCTGAATATTCAACTTTGCTCTTTTTGAAGACTTCTAAGAGCCAGAATCAGTCAGCTTGGAGAGTGAATACATATTGTTCCTCATTTTCTCAAGCATGGATCCCTTTTAAATGAGTTTTCTAGTTAACAATTTTACCCAAAGATATCTTATATTTGTAGTCATGTTTCTTGTTCCCTACTTACTCATCATAAAAACTAATCAGAAAAAAAGTCTTCAAATCCTACCATATTTATTTTAAATATCTTTGTCCCATTCACATCATATCACAGAAAATGTAGGGGCTACAGTGAAGGTTAAAGACATTTAGAATAAAAAGTCTCTTGTCAAGGGAAACTGGTAAGAATCCAGGGACATTTATGTTTTTATGCATTGAGTTTCTTGCAAATTCACTTGATTGACTTATCAGTTAATGCAATGTGCAGTAGGGATTTTCCTGTTACAAGTTTTATTTAGAACTGGCAGATCCCAGCAAAGTCAATTTTGGCTTAATTCCATTCATACTGCTGTAGCATTGAAAATCCATATAGATGTTTAATTGATCGCTGGGTTCAGTAATAGCTTAATTTCACAGTGAAGTTTGACAGTAATAGCATCAAATCTTATTCAGAGAAAATTCCTTGAAGCCATAAGGTGTGTGTTTGCATTCAAATCTTAGTTGGCCTGTACTCAGAAATAGTGAATGTGATTAAACAATTAACTGTGGTGAATGCCAACGCCGGTCACTGTGATGACCAGCTAACACAGAATGAGGTGAACTTTTAAGGAAAACAATTTATTCACTCAGAAAAAAAAAGTTTTTGAAGGTGGCTGAAATTCCAAATGAATTTTAAAAAATAAATTCAACTACACAGAAAGGCTACATTTACAAAAGGTGTGAAAGGCTTGAAAGAAAACCTTGCAGATCTGGTAAGCCATTCTGAAGCCAACTTAAAATTATGCTGATTCAAAATTAAGCATTATTTCAATTTTATTTTAATATATCCAAAAATAGAAATCAGTTCAGAAATATTTGATTATTCTACTGTTTTGCCATGGAACCTAAAAATTTTTTCAATGTTTTAAATGAAGTTGGATTTTTTGTTATAGGCATAAATCCAGATACTTACAGGTTGTCTGTAGTAAACAGAACTGTAAACCAAACTTACTGCATAAAGACTAATGTTCACAACTGGAAGTACAATTGTGATAGATTCATCTCAAATGATGAATGAAAATCTTCATCTGGAGCTTACGAGAAGGAAAGACATTTTCTGCACTTCCTATTGAAGCTCTCTAACAGGACCTATGCCAAAAAACATGTTGATGTTCCACAAATTGCATGAACTGCTGTAAGAGTTGTGAATGCATGGTATCAGCCCTGAGCTGTGTGTACTAAAACAAAGCAAAGAGAAGAGAGCAAAACACAGAATGGAAAAATCAGTACTGCTACTGTGCATATTTGTTGTTTGGAGAAATAATTTAAAAGATAATCGTATTCTTCTCAGCCACAAATGACTCACTTTTTGTCAAAGAATAACCATTTTCAACAGCTGATGTTGGCTTTATCTTAATATGTCAGGAAGTATGAAAATGGATAAATGCAAGCTCTCCAGTGAATGGCATGAAGAAAAGACTAACACCTGCACCTTCCCACTCTGTCCTACTTTGCTATTGTATGTAAGAAAGGATGATAAAACAATGTTCTTGTGTGAAGTAAAATGCACAGATTTTAGACTTCTTCAGTGGAAATACTCATTGCTGACTTCCCTTGTAGTCGCTGAACTGAATGAAGTGGCAAACACATTGAGGAAGGGTCTTGGATTCTAACATCCACCAAGATGATCAGAGGGCTGGAACACCTCCCCTACGAAGATAAACTGAGAGAGCTGGGGTTGTTCTGCCTGTGAAGACTCCAAGAAGACCTCACAGCAGCCTTCCAGTACCTGCAAGGGGCTTACAAGACAGCAGGAGAAGGACTTTCTACAAGGGTTGTAGTGACTGGAAAAAGGGCAGTGATTTTAAATGAGAAGAGGGTAGATTTAGGTTAGATATTAGGAGGAAATTATTTACTTGAGGTCATGAGGCCTTGGCGCAGGCTGCCCAGAAAAGCTGTGAATACTCCATCCCTGGAGGTGTTGAAGGCCAGGCCCTGGGCAGCCTGAGCTGGTGGGAGATGTCCCTGCCCCATGACATGTTGTTTGTAAGTAAATTATTTTAAAGGTCCCTTCCAACACAAAACATTCTGTGATACTATGATTAAGGATTGCTCGACATTAGGTGTATCACTTAAAAGTAACAGCTGTCTGGTTTGGCAGGGTTTTTCAGAGCGTATTGTTCCAGTCTATGTTCATCCTGTCTTATTTAAGGAATTTAATGGAGATGTCCAGATGATCAAAGTTATAAAATAAATCGAAGCCTGAGCTGAAGACAAAGGTAGACCTCAGTAACCATCCTCTCTGCAGGACACTCAGGTCACCTCCTTGGTCCCAAACACTGGCTTCTCAGGTAGAAAGAGGGCATGAGGCTGAATGCACAGCAGCCAGGTTGCATCTGGGCACATAGAGAGACTATCCATGCCCTCAGTCACTGGCTGAACCCCTAGAGGGGCAATGCAGCTCTATTACATCCAGCTCTGTAGCCATCTGGACTGCCACTGGAATAACATTTGCTTAATCTCAGTCTTCCTGGCTACTGTAAGTGCTGACTGCCACAAAGAACCACTGTCTTGTGGTCATGGCAAGCTCTCCAATGCATGGAAACACTTCTGTGTTATAGCTGTAGAGGGCAGCCTGAATCCAGCTCGCATTTCTCTTCATTGCACAGAGAAAACAAGTTTGGTAGTGTTGAATAGCAGGTGGTCTGCCCCTGGTTTAGATACCACATGGATACCCAAGTATTCAGTACCTCTGAGCAAAGCTCGTCTCGCTTCTTCTGGAAAGCTGAGTGGATCCCACGGATAAGTGGATCACTACTGCTAAGGCAGAGGTTTCTATTTCTCTATGGCTTTGGCCTCTCTATTGAAACTGCCAACAAAAGCACTAATTATAACATCAGAGATTCCTGTGCTGAGACACCCTCCATTAGGAAATAAATTGAGTGCATTTAACACTGCTCTCCAGATAAGTTCTAGAAGATGGAAAAGTCTGATTGTGACCAATCCAGGTCAAATTCAGCTGCTTGAAAACTGAAGCATTCAAGTTCTACTTACAAGTTTCAGAACACTTGAATACCAGCTTCATTTTACATCAAAGGGATTGTCTGGAGCCTTATGAAAGTGAAAAGGAAGGAGAATGGTTTGAAGATCAAGGTAAAAACAAAATCCACTGTATCTCTTATTTATTGATTAAAAGTAATCAAGGATATTTTATTTCTGCATGAGGAGAGAAAGGCAGGAATAGAAACAATCATGATTAGCTCCTCTTTCTTCATCTTCCAGAAAAAAAAATGCTGTCTCTACCATACTGGCAGCTATCTATTCCTGTCCATAAAGAGGTTTTTTGCTGTGAAAATCGTTATAATGTGAGAGTGAACAAGAGCACAAGCCAATTTGATTTGCACATTGTCCTCCTGCCAAGCTAGGACTTATGGCAAACAGATTTCAGTCACCAGGTCCAAGAGCATGGTTCTCACTGCACTGTGCTTTTAAGAAGTTTTGTGTTCCCATAAACCATAGCAGTTCAGCTATTTAGTATTTTTGTGAGACAGTCAGTACAGACCTGGAAAACTGCTCAAAATCTCAGGATTTTATACTGGGAATCTTAAACTGATGTAAACCTGACAGACACAAGAAATGTTTTGCTTTAACAGCAACCCAAAAAACATTCATGAGACTGTTGTCAATCTGCTATATATTTTATTGTTAAATAAGCAGGTTAAAAAGAAAAACCAACAGGTTTAGTATCCAAATTGCTCCTTGAAGAAGATACATTACATTAACAAAGAGTAGGAACTTAAAATAATTCTCTTCTGTGCATTCTTACCTTGAAAAAAAGTGAAATATTCAGTGACCACAATTAAGGATTTTTCTATAATCAAATGAATGAATAGACAAATAGAAGATGAATAGACATTAATTCCCTGGGAAAAGAAAGAGTACAGCTTTGACCACTGTCCAGAATGGCTTCTATTATTGCATTACACTGCATCATGTTTCTAGTGATAGTGCTAACCCTAACTTTGGACATTATGTCCAGTGTCCAAATATTATTACTTACAGTGTCTGTAACTCCTCTGTAAACACAGCAGCTGATTTTCTCTCTAAAAAGAGATAGCAGAGTGGGCAGACACATCAGTTTTTCTACATAAACCTTGCAAACTTTCTTTGGAATGTAGTATGAAACTTTGTGTATAGAAGGTGAGATAGAAGTCAGCCCTAACTGTGAAGATTAAAAGGAATCAAGGAGTTATCTTTGCTAACAGCTGTTGAACTCCCAAAATCTTACATCTAGAAGGGGCATAAATAACTGAGTACCCAGCTTCCATATCTCTTCGTGTTGATTTATTTTGAGGATGTAACAATTATTTCACACTGAGTGCATGTGTGTAGATTGTGAAAGGTTATAGTATTTCACTCACAAATCCCTTAATAAGACATTTCAGTCCCTAGCACCTTGTCTCACCTTGCCACCCATCATGATTGCACATGTTTTGGCTTCAGAACTGGGAACATAAAAGGACAATTTAATCTTGTTTTCTCTTTTTATTTATTTTTTTCTTTGCCATTTTTTGTGTGGTCTCAATGATTTTTTTCCTAATAAAAAGTATTTAGAAATTCACATGTTTTTGATGTATTCTTTATCATTTGCATACCGCTGATTATACATAATATCCTAAACAAAACTCCCAGCGCATATGTCATTCCCAGTCACCACAAACCCTTCGCTTTCTTCTTCTAGTACTGCCTGCCCATCCTACACCTAGTTTTATCTACATCACCGCTTGCATTCTGAACATCTGGGAGGAGAAGCTCTTTGCAATGCCATGCTAACTTTCTAAATCTTCAGAAGGAGCTTCAGTGTTCAGCAAACACCAGTGTAAAAGGTCAAGATGAGATGCCACTTCATTTCTTTTTTATATAATAATATAGCAGCTTTCTGAAGCCTTATCTGGACAATGCTTGCAGTGAGCTGATGCTGGGATATGTATTATGCTGAACATGATGTTCACCTCCTCCTTCAAGAGAACTTAATGCCACAGAGATTCCTTTTCTGTCTCAATCTGCTGTTTTGTACACCTCTTCCAGAACATGCATGGCTGCTTCCTTAGAATGGTCTATTCAGAAAATGAGCGCAGGGAAGGGGTGCTTTCCTGAGAGGAAAAGAAGACTGAAAGCAAGAGTCTGGCTGCATTCCCTATACCTCTCATTTAGTGTGAAGTAGTTCAGCCCAGGAAACAGGTGCACCCATGCTAAGAATTCTGAGGAATAGTCCTCAGTACAGCCCTGCCCATGTTCTCCTCAGGCTCTAGGTCACACAACTGACCCAACAGATGAGTTAATCAGCCAGACCTGGTGGAAAATAAGGTCATGTAAAACAAACAGGTCACAGCATTTTTGCTGCTTTGGCAAAGCCAGTTGTCCCTGCACTTTCATCCTCCTTCTGGACTCCTGCTGACCTCTCTTCTATCAGCTTTTGCCTTAATTCCTCTATGAAGTAATTCTTCCATCATCCCCTTAGGCTCAGGTCTGCAGTCCCCCTGTCTCACCTGCATGTACCCTCTGGCCAGCTGAGCTCACCACCTGTAATATCCTCCACAAAACTGTTCCAAGTGATAAGCTGCTATTTCTTTAGCAGTAGGAGCAGAGCTTACTGCACAAGGAGCAGAGTAGATGTTCAGAGCTTTTCAACCCATCCCCTAATAGAGAAAAAGGCCTACCTGGCTGCCCAGACAGCTACATTTATACTGGCGTTAAACATATTCTCCAGGATTAACAGGCTGTGGCCTTGCCATTAAACTCACTAAGTATCTAAGACTATGTACCAACAACAGTCCCCAACTTTCATTTACTACCAGTACTCTTGGAGACAAGTTGAAAGAGTGCCACTCAGCCTGGGCAGCATTGGGGATACTTTTAGCACTTCAGACTAGTGGATTATCAGATGCTATCTTCCAGAGATATTCCTTGACTCCACCTGACAGTGCAGACACCCCAGGAAACTCCAACAGCTGCTGGCCAATGAAGTACCAAAGCCATGAAAGCCAAGGCCAAACTGTGTCTCCTTGACAGCTAAATAACTGGGAATTCTTTCTCACATGGCATTGGCTTTTTTCTTTCTTTCCCATCTCTCTCCTCCAAAAGATTGTGAGGAGAACCAATTTGATTTTAATCCACTATATTTGAAATTTATTTAACCATATCTGTCCAGCATAACAGGAGGAAGACCAATGCTGAGTAATTCTTTTCCATGTCACCATGAGATGCTCATGAATGTATGAATGAAGAAAGAAAGGTGGCATTTGAGGGAAGCTAGCTGCACAGTCACACAGAAAAGGTTTGTGTTTCCCTGCTCAAGTTTCCATAGAAATGGGCCATGTCAGATTTACATCATGAATACAAAAAGTACACATCTTAGATCAAAAGCTCATCTCCTCACCAAAAAAAAAAAAGTAAAAAAAATCCTGTGTTTCTCCCTCCCACCACACACTTGTTGGGGTAGCTGTTATCAACCTGTAAAGATCTGTTTCCATGAACGTGTAGTTGACAGTTCATCATATTATCCCGCAGCTTTGAAGAACCAAAATTTAAAACATTCAATTCTTCAAGGCACTGTTCATTTTTTTAAGTGAATGCAAAACTCAAAAAAGAAAAGGGGATGGAGAAAACCAAAATATTTTGCTTATCCTTTGAAGATTAACATCAGGATAAGCTCTCTGTACAGGCAGATCTATGATTTACCATCAAATGCAATGTGGAAATATCTGTCTCTGAACTGAGAGGTTTGGTTGCAGCTCTGGGCCCCAGTTGAGGCTGTCAGTTTCGGGGTCAGCTGTGATCACGGATTCTGAAATGTCAATCTTCATCTACATGGGTATTAACATCTCACATAAAATCCAAGTATTGTCCTGCAGTTTTAATATTTCCAATATGATCTGGCTATTGACCTCTCATTAAGGAACAGAAGGTTTAATGCATGCAAGTCCATATACATTTCAAGCAGGAGAAAAAATGTAGGTCTATTCTGCTTTTCTCCTCTCTCTCATCTTCCCCAAATTTCTCACATGGAGGTGTTGAAATGAAATGGCTGTCAGTCCTTGTTGAAAGGCTGCACTGATGTTAGTTTTCCAGAGGAGTACAATTACTTCAGTTCCTTCTGCATAACCAAACTGCCAATGAACTCACTGCTCTTCCAGTTGCTACTGTTACATAGCTCCAAACAGAAAACTGGTGGGTTGTTTATTGTCCAAAGTCTCATAAAGGAGCAAGGAAAAATGATTCCTGCTGACGGTGCTACGGGGAATTGAGAATACAACTAGTTCTAACACTACTGTCCAGGCATGCTATGCTTCCAAGTTTAAGAGCAAACAATCTAATTGCAGCAATACCCATGTTCAAGATAAAGCTTGATATCCCTAACAGAGGGTCAGAGGGTTTTCCAGTGCCTCATGTGCTTAACAAGAAGCAATTCACATGTGCTCACAGCTCACAGTATTGTGTTTTTAAGATGAATTCTGATGTTGTAACAGTTTTCGTTCCCCTTGATGTCTTATCACCCCACTTATACTTTTGGAGGATGAGGGGACAGGGAGTGGTCCTATGCTTGGTAAATCTTCTGTAATTTTTAACTTTTTTTGAAACGGGAAGCACAACAGATTGAATTTAAGATACAAATTTCCCAATGCCATGGTCATTACTGAAGGTTTGCAAATCATCTGACAAAACCATGGTGCTCATTTTGCTTCTCAAATTCAAGATTCTCATACTGAGCAGTGTTCCTAACTTAGACTGTATATGTTTTCTTGCAGGAGGACAAAAATAATAGAAAAGTGCAAACTGAAACAACTCCTGATGTACAACACTTCCGCAGACTGGAGATCATTAATTAAAAATCATGCAGAATTGGTTAGCGTTTCACACCAGTGCGTCTGCTGTGATGGGAAAAAATCACCATGATATTTTTCAAATGTTTCTAAAGTTAAACAAAATCAATTACATTCTGAGGTTGCAAAATGTATTCAATGCTCTGAAGTGCCTAACATGTATTTGCAGCACTCCAAGGTTATCACTAAACAGGATTCTGTGAGTTTCCTGGGATTCTCTGACTAGCATTTTGCTCATCATCAATTCCTTGTCATTAGGAACATGTCCTTTTCTGCAAGGAAAAAAACCAAAAACAGTTGTTCTCTCCATGACATTACTCGTGTCCGTTAAGTATTTTTCTCAAATCGTTCTTCGTGGAGGAAGTGGTTTTGCACAGAATTCTGTTCCTCTCTTGTCCATTAATAAACCAAATGGTAGTTGGGAGCACGGGAGTACTTTAGTAGGGAGAGGAGTAAACAGAGCTGCTTATCATTTCTACCATCATTTCCATCTTTTTTTATTGACATATACAGTAGTTTTGCAGTTGGCACTGAGATCTGCCACTTTGACATTGCATTAACATTGCCAAGGTCATGCTGACAATAGTACAGTGCCTGGAGAGGATATACACCTGCATGACTGCTTCCATTGAAGCAAAACTTTTTACACTGTGTCTAATGAACTGTAATGTGTTGTATATGTATGCATTGTATATATATAATGATTTTAAATGTCACTCCTACTGCATGTGGCAACTGGAATAGAGTTCAGGGTCTTCATATTCAGAATTCAGCCAAATGAAGGCAGCTCATTATTCCTAATAGAGGTAACAAATAGGAAACTGCCTGAAAAGACTCATTTACAGAATGGCTCATAAGCCTTCAAATGAAGACATTTGAATAAAGGCCTCCCACATTTCTCGGGGATGATTTAGGAGTGTCAGAGAGTCTGGAGTAACTTCCTCAGCTTCCCCACACTTAAGCAAAACCTCCAAGTTCCAGGTTCCAGGTCATACAACAGCAGCTGTGGGCTCCCTTCAGCATGGCTCGGTCTTGCACCAAAGTCTCTCATTCATCAGCAAGATTATGCCTCAACATTTTTACTCTGGGGCAGTCATGTATTTCCATGGCTTTGGGAATTGTAAGAGATTTGGATTTTTTTTTCTCTCAGATTGTGGATAGATGGTTGGATGTGGTAAATAAAACAACTTCTGTTTCTAGTCCTTTGGTGCCTGACAAGGCCTGGCATTAAAATACATAGACTGCTGGTGCTTGACTGCTGTCACAAATCATTGTATCATTTCCCTTATTCATTTGAAGTCCCATGTAAAGGATGAATCAAACCCAGCTGTTTCTGAATTACTTACAATTAAAAATAAAATCTGTGAGATCATCACAGAAGCTGATATAAAGGTTGCAGTGTACAGAAGCCCTCTTTCCTGTTTTACACAACTTGCTCTTTGAGAGGATCTTTCCAACCTGGTGAACAACAATACAAGATCAACACAATGCTGGAGAAGTATCCTGACTGCTGAGTCTGGTCTCTGCAAATCTTGTTACTGAGATCTGTACCTGCTCTGTTACACTGTGGTCAGATATCAGGCACCACCTCACAGAGCCATCGTCTCTCTCTTGTGATATGGCAAATGCCAACTTTAAAGTTCATAAGGATAAAAATACTGTTTCATAGTTGACCATAATATTAGAGGAATATGGCATATAAGCTACCCAAAAGCAACAATTCACCAGGCTGATAAAGAAACACAGTGCATTTATTTCTCCTCAAAATAAAACTGGCATATATTAGGTCGAATGTAAAGAAGATCTGCAGAAAGGAGTAAGTGTATTAATGAGGCCAGAGATAGCCCGATACCCAGAGCAGGAGAAAATGGGGGGAGGTGGCAGTGCTGTCAGAAGGGAGGATTGCATTTCCCCATCTGAATAAGAAGGTGAAGTTGATGTGCATCTACTCCTTTGAGAAACTACGGAGGACAGCTGTGCTGGATCTGCTGCCATCTGGGATAGCCCCAGCCAGTTGGGATGTAAAGCAGCTCTTCCATATGACTTCTGCTTGTCCTCTGATTCTTATCTTAGACAAGGTTTCAATAAAAATGCATGTAGGCTCTCACTGTAGGCAGATGATGGAAAACTTAGACTCTTCATTCAAATTTCAGAGGAAATTTGTTTGCAGATCTGCTCATCCAGATGTGTCAAGCCTTTTCAGGCTTCTGATAATTAAGTTGTGTTCTGAAAACAACCTGATAAAGTTCATAGACGTGTCATGCCTCTCACACATCGTCCAATGGCCAGGGGGCTCCCCATGGATGACATGAGGCTCACTAGGGAGCTGGCAAGGTTAGACAGCCTGGACCCACCCCATCACCCCCAGAGGAGCCCCGAGACCTGGGCAGGGGCACCCCCCCCTTGGGATGGGCACAGGCTAACATGTCCTCCACTAGCATTAGGGAAGCTATCGTAAGTCCAAAGGGGTCTGTGGACTCAGACATGATAGGAAACCCTGCGGGAAACCCTTTGGATGAGCAGACATGGGGTGATAAGCATTGCTCAGTGGATTCTGGCATCAAGACCTGCCTCCTCAGCAGCTCCATACGGCTGAATCACTAAGGTTCTGCAGCTCACAACTGGGTCAGAAAAGCTCTCAGGACCGGGGACAAGCAATGAGACCTTCACAGAGCTGCTCTTTGCAGAGCTAAGCTGAGGAGAGGTGGAATGGATGCCTAAAGTGGTGCGATGCAAGATACTCAGTGGTGAATAGGAAGGATGTTAATGGCTTATTTACAACACCATTTCCTCTTGACTCGCAGATGCTATCAATATTTGTGCATGTGTGATATGCTTCTCTAGTTCCCTTCAATTATGGACATTTTCTATGCCTTAATGAACAGATTTCCTACAATTAGAGGCAGCCAGCAGGGGGGCTGATCTGCCTGTGTAGGGCACTGCTCCATGAGTGGGGGCTGGACTTGCTCAGCCACTTGTGAAGAGCAGTCCTAGATGCACTGAACCTGGCCCTTGTTGCTGATATTAATTACCTGGCAGAGAGGTTACAGTTGTCCCAGCATACCCACTGTGGCCAAGTTGGTTTCTGGACTCCCCTGAGACTTCTGATAATTGAGTATTCAAAAAAGCATTGAAGATGCTAATTGATTCTGCTGTGGAACTGCTCCAATCCTTTTCCTTGGCTCCTAGACCAGCAGTGGTAAAACTAAGATTTGTTACAGGGATTTTAGCAGGCAATCTTATTAAGTCTTTTAAGGAAAGATAGGATGGCAGAACACGATTTAATGGTCCAATTAACCTCAGCATAGTAGAATCAACTGACAATATGGAAAGAAAAAGCTAAAATTTCCTCATGTGAGGAAAGGTGATCAACCCTCTGGCACAAATACCCAAATGTTAGAGATATCCAGAACAGTGATGTAGGAACTTCTTTTATTGTCTCTGCAGTTAAAATATTGACTTACAAAACACTTTCTGGCAAAATAAGTGACTGAAAAAGAATAATTTTGAAACTAACCCTCAGTCTAGAATTTGACTTTTGGATATAAATAGCAGCAACACCTGCCTAACCTAAATGCTCATTTTACTTTAAACTAGTTTAATTTAAGCAATAGAAGTTACACTTACTTTTAATGGGCAGCAGCTGTTCATTAAATTTATAATGATATTTAGATACCCTGGTGATAGACATCTCAGAAATATCATATGTAGAGAGACAGAAATTCATTATTAGCATTACTGAGATGGCTTGGAAGTAAAATTAACTTATAAAGAGACACTTTTTTCAGCTCAATCTGCAGTTTGAAAAACCAGGCTGTTTCCTAAGGAACATAAGAGCACTACAAAGTGGTATTAGCCAGAGATTATTTTACAGAGAGTATGAAGAATTTTCCTTGCAAAGGCATACGCAGACTTACGATATTTCCACTAAAGTATCATGATACTGCTACCACTGAAATCTATATTGATTTCACTTTCATTTATACATAGGTATACGGATACATACAAACATAACATACAGATATACATGCCCAAAGGCAATAAAGAGCACATCAGAATTTATGGACACAACAGTGGATGCACTTTAGAGGAGCTCTGCATTTTCCAGTGGTCCAGTATCCTGATGCCACATGAAATATTTTTATCAATTTCAGCAGAAAAAATCTTTGACCAAGACTGATACTGAAAGTAAACACAGAACTCAGTTACAGAATAGCCGTGTTCTTTTACTATTATAAACCCTCTATTCAGTTTCTTTGTCCATTAATTGCATTATAATATCCATATCCAGTCTTAGCTTAGGTTTTTTCTTCATGCTAAGTACATTTCTTCTCTCCAGTTCTGCTAGGATCCAGCTGCACTGCCTGGATCGTTTGCACTCACAAAGAACACATGCCATGGTCCGAAGAACTCAGTATGGGATCAGGACTAAAAATGGCTGCATTTAGTTAGCACAAATCAATAGGAGCAGATCTACAGAGTAAAGAATGAGAACGTAGCAGACAGACAGTGCCCATCCCAGGCTGGAAATGATGGGGGCCAATCTAACAGCTCCAGCCCTGTCCCATAAACAAACTGTGGCTGAAACACATTAGTTTTGCTACTGGAGAACTTTTTCCACTTTTGTTTCACCTGAAAGTAATTCACTTCACATGTTCAAAAACTGCTCCACAATGGATACCAAAACAAGACACAAACAAGAGTTGTTTCAAAGCATGATTCTCATACAAAATAAAGCACTGAAGTAGATAAAACTGTATAAAGATCTGTTATGCATGGAAAAGACAGCTTCACATTGGAGCTGCTCAGAGCACTGCATTTGAACAACTCTGATGAATTAGAAGCAATACACCCTCACACAGTTACCTCTCTGTATCTCATTTTTCTCTGCTGAATAACTTCTAGTGCAGCAGGAAGCTCATTAGCAAATTCTTTGCAGAAAGTGATGCTTACGTAAGTCAAAAACAAGCATGTTATCAGAAGAATGTTTTGATTAATTTGCTGCTCATTAACAGAACACGTTGGTGAATATATAGTAAATTCTCTTCTGAAGACAACCATAGCAATTATACAAAGCATCTACTGTTCTGAGAACAATTAATTATCTTAAACAAATATTTAGTATTTGTTTACATCAGGTCCCCATTTAAACTTTGCAGCATATACTTTCAGGAGGACTTTCAATCTGAAGTCCCAGAGGGTTTCTTCTAAGAATGCTATCATTGCAGAGCCATAAAATGTCCTCCTAATGATCAACAGTGGTCAACGCTGAATGCCACGTCACTAAGGAGCTTATATCATCTCTTCCAGAGAGAACCTATGGGAATTCCTTTTCCCAGCAAGCCATGTGGGAGACTTAGTATGATGAACTTTGCTTAGCAGCCAATGTCATAGCTAATCCAAACACTAGATGTTGTTTCCTGAAATGGCACATATCTTTTGTTGATCCTTGACAGCATATCTAGCTGGTTTCACTACTAACCTGGAGACATCTAGATTAATGGAAGGGTTTCACTGAGAGGAAAGTAGCAGCAATTTAGTAACTTCACCTTTTTTTTTTTTCACAAATAAGAAAGGATTTTAACAGGGGATTTCTTTGTGTACTGCATCTGTGCATTCCTTCATTTTAAGGGATACTGTGAAGATGAAGATATCATCAGTGTTTTGACTACTTATGCTAGCTACAGGTACTGTATTATGCTTGGCAAAAACAGCTGGATTTGTAACAACACTGCACTGAGCTTGTAGTAGGCAGTTGTCTGTGGCTAACACAAATCTCAGTGTTAGCCAAAGAAGAGTACACTTCACTGCAGCATTACTACATACTGTTTTAAGAAAGCCTCTCACTTATTGCTTCTAAGGGGAAAATGAAAGAGTGTCTGTAGACAGTACATACTTCTAGGTTTCTGAAAACCTTTAAGGTAGTTAGGACAAGAGCACTTTTGTAGGTATAAATGGGCTAATTCACATTTTTCTCTGCCAGGTTTGCTGCCTGCTTAATTTTTCAGTAGACTTGGAAAAAATCACCTGCACTCAGCAAAGCCTGGTCTCCTCAAAAACCTGTTCACTAGTTTCACTCAACTGTTTAGAAAAGACTGACTGGAGTAACTTAGCAGTGAATAATCAATTAGGAAAAATGGAGATTTTTCCTAATTGATCTCATTTGGCCTCTCTGCAACATCAGGTAAGTGGAGATGCAGTGGTCTGTTATAACTGCTTCTATTGCTGCTTCTGCTGGGAAAAAAAAAAAAAAAAAAAGGGCAGTGAGTGCTGACCAGCAAAAAGACATCAGAAACACAGCATGATATTAACAGCCCTTGCTCATTTAGGAGAACAAAGAGCTATATTTCAGAGTAACAACACAGCATCCGCCAAAAAGCTGTGCAGAGCAGTTATAAACACAAATGAGTACTTTGTGTGAAGATGCAGGTAATGGCAAACTTCAATCAAATGACTTGAGTGAGTAGGTAGCTCTCCAAACACCTCCCTGGCTTTCATCCCAAGGCACAATGGTGTGCACAAATCAAGCAGCTCGATAGCATTGCCCTATGGAAATGTGTCCCCAGAGTCCAATGTTCCCTCTTCCTTTTCCAGCACCCCCAAAATGACTTCAGTTAAAACCACAGTTTGTTACAGAGATAAAAAGAGCTTAAGGAGTCTTGTTCTCAAATCCTCACCAATTAAGTAGGAAGAAATGTAAAGACTTGATGCAGGGAGAAAGCCAAAGGAAACTCTTGGAGCACAGCTCACTTCTACATTCTGCTTTTATATTTGTTTCAGTTTTTTCTATATACAAACAGCACTGGAAAACCTTGAGTTCTAGGCTATTGTTAGTAATACTGACAGGAGGTTAGATGCACAAGGGATCCTCAGCAGCAGCCACCCATCCTGCTGATCCCTTTCCCCATGGAGGGAACTTGAATGTCTTACACAAGGCTGGCAATAATTCAGCATTGCTGAAAGAGATAGAGAAAACAAGGTACTCTGGAGAAAAAACACCTCAGCCAGCAAAGCAGAATGGCCCTGAAAAAGACATCTTAAAATTCTCCCTGTTTGTGACTCTTTGCTCAAAATCCTTTCCCATACAGCAAGGTAAGCAGCAAGGTTCACAGGGAAATGAAGGTGGCTTTTCAGGAGTAGGTGCTGTAGTAGGCAATCTTCTGCTGCCTCTGTGTGTTACACTGAGGATGGATTAAGCTTGTATTGGTGTCGTAAGTCCTCATTCCTGAATCCTGCTCCAAGTTCATCTCTTCATTTCTGAAGAGGCCAGGAAACCATGCTTTCATTCAGAGCTCTGATGGACATCTCTTCTCCCTTACAGTGCCTGCAGATATGGAATCATAGAATACCCTGAGTTGGAAGGGACCCACAAGGACCATCAAGTCTCACTCCCGGCTCCACAAAAGACTGCCCAAAATCAAACCAGATATCTGAGGGCATTGTCCAAATGCTCCTTGAACTTCAACAGCTCAGGGCTGTGCCCACCACCCGCTGGTGCAGAACCTGTCCCTAACCCCCACCCCGTTCTTTCCTGAGGCAGCTTCATGCCATTGCCTTGGTCTCTGTTGCTGTCACAGAGAGAAGAGCTCAACTCACCTCTTTGGATAAAAGCCATTCAGTTTTGCATTGAAATGGGACAGGCACTGTTGTCTGGCTAGTGGTTGGTGATGTTCCTTTGAAGGAGGAGATGCCTAGTGCAATAACTGTGAGGTTTGCATCAAGTAATTTTCAATAGAAAATTGCCACAGCTAATCTGATCAGTCCTGCACAGTTTTATAACTGTCTAGGAATTTAAATTAAACTTCCCCAGTGGTTTTCTGTTCAGCAATGACAGCAAATAAGGCCATTTTGTTTCAGTGTGGCTGTGTTAATTCGTGTCTACATCAGTCAACTTCCTTGGCATCCTTGGCTTCTCTGCACCCAGCAGCAGAAGTAGTTCAGGTTTCTCTATACAGCACTGGCATGTCCATGGATTGTGGTCAAAGAATTTTTCTTCTCAGTAAATACTGCAGGAATAAGCAGGAGACTTTTCACTCTGCAACCTACAGTCAGAAAGGTTATTTCAATACTTAAAATGCACACAATAATTTCCAGAGGAATGAAGTGCAGTTTTCCACTGGTCTCAAGAATGATTAGAGATTTCACGGTTTTGAACACAGCCCAGTGCACTTTCAAATCAGGCCTCATAGCCTGCTGTATTAGAGCCGAAGCTAGTTTAGCATGTCATGGAAAAACTAGATGGACCTTGACAAAAAAAGCCTGGTCAGTCCTTCCAGTTTTCCCACTACATTTCTTTAGCTCATTTAAAAGAACCTGACCTTTTTTTCTTTTGTATTGATCTTCTATTCTTACTGTATTGCACAACTGAAAGATCTGACATCCTTAGTTTGTACAGTATTCATTCTCACCAAACTACTGTAAGAAAGAAAATTCATGAGTGTGAAACTGAAGCACTAGTGCTCTGTAGATCTGAGTCATTCATGGAGACACTTTGAGAGACCTGAGCCCAGACCTTCTAACAGCAGGACCTCAGCTATTCAATCATCCTTCCTTTCAATAGCACCATTTTACCGGTCTGGAGATCACTTTCACATGATAAATCTTCTTAATCATAAAAATACTTCTATTCAGTGTATGTTAATTCATAACAAGAAAACCAGAATATATGTATTGAATTATGCTCATTCTACACCAGATGTCTAAGGAATACCAGAGCTGTAACTTCTTATTCCATAAAACAGGTATATTAATTTGAATGAATGCAAATAAGGACCGTTGATTCCTTTAACCTATTTAATTCATTAGCCAGGCAGATTAGTTTTTTAGATAAAGTAGAAGGGAAAAAATATACCCAAGGTGAATTTTGAAACAACTGTGTCAAACTGAAACTGATACTGAAGTGATCCTTATCTGCAATCTAGGGGATATTTGTTCCATAGAACGTCAGAAGGATAAAATCAGTCTAAAGTCTCACGTTAGCAGTTGGCAGCCACTTAAGAGCATTGCACCTGAGAACAGGCTTTACTTTATTGTCCATAAAAGTAAACAATGTGTCCTATCATTCTGCTACTTAGGCAGCAAAATACTTTGAGGCGGTAGATTTCTAAGTTTTCCATTCACTAAGTGTACTATTTTTAATTGTCTCAAGATGTGTTAGTACGTTACTTAAAACCAGTCCTCTCCTCAAACATTGTAAAACCCAGCCATTAAACCAGTAAATATCCTGACCATGTAAGAGCTGGTAATATTAGCCTGCAAATTCACAAAGGTCTGTTTTCAGAAATGCCTTCAGCAATTCTGGAGCCTTGTTCTGAAAACGTATTTAGGTGCTTCCGTGACTTTTGGTGTCATTTATATACCTTTCCTTCCAGAACTATGAACTGATCTGGAGACATAAGGCTCTTGTAACCCAAAAGGAATATTTCAGAGTGCTCTGGCTTGTGGGGAGCATTTCATTCCCAAGGGCTTCACAGCATAGCCCCTAAGGACAACGGTGGAGCATTCACACAAGAATATATGTGGCTCCTTTTATAATGTACAAGGACTTAAGAATGGGGCAGCCATCAAATGCAAGGGGCAAAAAGAGGGCAACCAAAAGGCCTTTTTGTCAAATTTTTCAAGGCACAATGACAGACACATGCATACAGGAAAAGGGGAGTTTACTCCTCAGTCTTTACCTGATGGCTTGTGTGAAGTATCCACTGGGGTGTGGAACTTGAATGGTATCTCTTCGCACTGCCCATGATGACTGAGAGTGCCTCACTCGACAGGGAAAAAAACTCTCACTTTCAGGCTAAAACATATTTTCCAGGTGAACGGGAAGAAAGGCCACTTGTAACTTAGAACAGAATCATAGAATTGTTCATGTTGGAGAAGACCTTAAAGATCATCAAGTTCAACCGCAACCTGACCATACTATCCTAACTCTAACAACCCTCCTCTAAATCATCACCTGAGTACCACATCCAAATGGTTTTTAAACACATGCAAGGATGATGACTCAACCACCTCCCTGAGGAGCCTATTCCAGTGCTTAACAACCCTTTCTGTAAAGAAGTTTCTCCTGATATCCAACCTAAATCTCCCTTGGTGCAATTTAAGGACATTTCCCCTAAAAAGGAACTATGCTCTTTATGTCTCTCTATAGGAATGTGCATTTTCACAATGCAAACTCAAACGCATCACAATGCATACTCAAACGCCTGCTACAAGGGGACCCAGGAGAACCCCATCCTGCGGTATTCCACTGCTTGCTGGTAGAGTCACTACCCCTACAACAGTATATACAAGCAGAAAGGAAAGGGCAAACCTGCTCATTCAGCTTTTGTTTGAAGCACAAGGAGACATAAATTCTGAAGTAAGATAGATGCTTCATCATAGTCCAGAGCAACTGTAGATTGCAGGAGTACTATTGGAGAGCTATTGGAGTTTTGCAGGGAATCTGAGAATCATGCTCAACTTGCCAGCTCAGCATGCCCCTCACTAAGGAAAAAGGAATTTGAGGAAGAAAGACATAAGGAGCAGTGGCATTTAGGACAGTGCTAACAGGTTTCCTGAGCCTGAGATAAGCAGCTCTGGTGTTTTAGATCTGGAAGTCATCAGCAAACCTTGGTTGGAGGTTCATGTGCCTCAGCTTACTCATCATATGATGGTCCACCCTAGACATCACAAAAAACATTACTTTTTTCTTTGGATATTTAACCCTTAATCACCCATGAAAATAGGAAAATACCCTCCACAAAATTTACCTGTGCTATTTATAATCTAGTTTTCAAAAATACATCAAGGAGCCAAGTGAATTCCAGGCCCTTAGGTCCATTGGTTAAACAGAAGAAATGGAAGACACAAAATTCCAGAGGATAATGAGAATTTCCAGTTGCCACATCTATGGCAGCCCTGACAACAGTGTTATGAATAGGCAGAACCAGTGCAGAAGGAGCTCTCCTGTCCGTGACCAGATCCAGAGCATCAGCAAGAAGTTCCCCTATATAAAATAATAATAATAATAATACAACTATATTAAGCATCTGTACTGGAACAATTACTATATACTGCATAGATTTATTACATTTATGTAATGTATCAGAGAATGTGATTTTTCTATTTCAAATTATCCTAGTGTGTTTAGTATAAATAGTGTCTTGGATGGCTTTATGAGATACATTTGGAAACTCTGAGTCAAATCTGCAAGCTATGTTAAGGTACATGCAAGATGAGGAGGTGATCCAAGATAGCCAACAGACCATGCCAGACCATTTTGGTGGCCTTCTATGATGGATCGAGGGCATTCATGGATAAAGAAAGGGCAACAGGTGTCTCTTACCTGGACTTGTGCAATGTCTTTGACATGGCCCCACATTACATCTTTATATCTGAATTGGAGATGTGGTTTAGAAGGGTGGAATACTCAGTGTTTAAAGAATTGGTTGGATATCATAGCCAGAAGGTTGTGGATAATGGGACTAAGTCTACGTGGAAGCTGTTGATGAATGGTGTCCTCTGGGGGTTGGTCTTGGGACCAGTGCTCTTCAATACCTTAATCACCAACCAAGATAGTGGGATTGAGTGAACCCTCAGCAGGTCTGCAGATGACACCAAGCTGAATAATGCAGTTTACACAATATAAGGAAAGTATGCCATCCAGAGGGACCTTGTCAAGCTTGAAAAGTGGGCACATAAGAATCTAATGAGGTTTAACAAGGTCAAGTGCAAGGTGTTGCACTTGGGTCAAGGCAATCCCAGATATGTATACAAACTGGGAGAATAACTCACTGAGAACCACCCTGTGGAGAAAGAGTTGGAAGTCCTGATGGACAAAATGCTGGACATGATCCAGCAGAACACTCCTGCAGCCCTGAGGGCCAACAGTATCCTGGGCTGCATCAAAAGAACAGTTGCCAGTACGGTGACGGAGGAGATTGTCCCCCTCTATTCTGCCCTTTTAAGGCCCCTCATGGAGATCCGGAGTATTATGTCCAGGCCTGGAGCTCTCAGCACAAGAAAGATCTGGAGCAGATCCAGAGAAGGGCCACAAAGATGAGCACAGGGCTGGAATACCACTTGCAGCTGCCAAAATATTGGTCCTACAGGTCTTGAATCTGTAAATGCCAGGAAATTACAAACAGAACCGATAAATGTAAAAGTGATTCCTTCTTATCTCTATTTTTCAATTTCCTTCCTTTATTATTAAATTATTTGTTCTGCAGATAAAATGCTTCCTTCCCAGATGCACACTGTGTTAACACAAGTGGGAACACAAAACTGAACAGCCCATTCACAAATGGGTTACCCACACATGCGACAGCAATCGCAGACAACAGTGCAATAAACAAACTTAGGTTTCAAGTCGTTGTGACAAATGTATAGCTAGCTTAAGTCAGAGACCTCCTGGCCCTGCTGTCAACATAATGAGGGGTTCCTAAATGGCTATTGTTCTTCCCTGACTTGGAGTTTCACCGTTTCCCCAGCCTCCCCTACTTCTCCTAGTAGGTGTTAGAGTTAATAAAGGATTTCTTAATTACCGAGAGCTGTTTGCTCACCCAATCCAGCCTCCCTGGTGGGCAGCACAAAGGGATGCCATCAGCTGTTAAACTCATTTTGCCCTGCCACTGGGTCTCCCTGAACTGGGGTTGACCAGCATCCAGTGCAGCTGCATTAGGGCTGCTGTCTGTGCATGATACAGAGCCAAGATGGGGGAGTGCTAGGGCTCTGGTATTTGGGACTCTTTCCAGGAGTGTGAGATTCCTTGGGCAGGGCGACCTGATATTGGCAAGAAGGTGCCTTACTGAGGCAAGGCTGCAGGAGCTGCCTAAAATAGGAGTGTTTCCAGCTAAAAGCTTAAGGTCCTTATTCCTTACCATCTTCCTATTTAAAACCTTGTTTTGAAGAAACAGGGAGTAATTGATTTTCTTGTTTTATAACAACTACCAAAACTGACATATTTTGTTTTAGTTGTTTGTTTATGTTATTGTTGGCTTTTTTGATTTCATAAACAAAGATGATTTGGGGTCTCCTACCAAAGGCAGAATATTCTGAATCATTCACAACCGTTTTCGAGTCCAAAAGGGAATGAAAAAAGAATAGAAAAGTTGATAATGGAGACCAAAGTAGAGGTACATCTCTGGCTAGTACTCTCCAACAGCTGGCACCTTTGGCTGAGCGGTGATTTAACTCACGCTTTACAAACATCATATACTTAAAGGCAGTAGAAAGACTTCAGCATTGTCAAGGAAAAGCAATAAAACAAGTGCACCTAAATTCATGGTTCCATATACTTTTATGCACCAGTGTAAAACACTTACAAATGACTACTCCCAACTGCTTTGTCTCTGCTTTAAAGCAACTGATGTTATAAAAGCCTTGTATGTATCAGGGAAAGGAAAGAGAAATTTTACCTGGTAAGGATTACACCTGCTAACAAAAATAGAAACCTATATTAAGGAGATGTTACTTCATGCCTGGTTAATCTGGAGTGCACATCCGGGAGAGCAACTGGTGCTAACTAGTCTGATAGTGCAATGCCTACAGCAATACGAACTTGTTAATCTTAAGTTTAAAATAGATCTCCACCAGTAAGTCAAGTTAACTATGTTTGACCCAACTAGTTTTATCTTCGACTGTTCATTTCATGTCTTCTCTTTTGGTGCTGGGAAGACTTGACCCTAATTTAATGCTATTCTTGATGATTATTCAGCCTGCACTGAATTGTAGAGACGTGGAACATTTAGACTCTTCAGACTAGCATCTTGAGCTCAGGAGAGTTAAATGAAACATCACACATCTAAATTCGAAGACATTTTGGGCCCAGAAATGTGTCTGTTTTGGTGGCTCTTAAAGCTGTAATCATGTTAGCTGTGGCTTTGATCGAAAAATTGCTTTACCCCACTGATGAGATTTATGAAAAGTTCACCTTCTCCCATCTTGATGCTACAGTCCACACCATAAAGGGCCCTAAAACTGACAATAATGATAATCTTTTGCCTGCAGGAAAAAAGCCTTCATGAAGTACCAGTGAATATCTGGAGGGTTTTGGTTTTTTTATTTAATAGAATTTCTGTGAACTTGAGTTTTGAAAAGTCATGCAGTGTGTTCATAGACACCTCAATATAGACTTCAGAGCTTGATATAAATCTCTAAATTGGAGAGTACCAGCCAATCTGACAAAACAATGCAAATTAATCTTTTGCCAGACATTCCTGCTCTTAGGTAAAAGAAAGAGGCATTTGAAAAACCGAGCCACAAAGTGTTACATTTTAACTTGTTTTTAGCATTTGTTAACAACTTTGGTTCAAAGCACAAAAAAAATCACATTAGGCTTTCATTTAGCTTGCATTATTAATAAACTTAATGAACCTCAAGAGACCATCAAAGTTTTCTGTATCACAACAGTAGGATTCAGAAGACCCAAACTTTTCCTCTATAGGAGATTTCAAATACCAAAGACATAAGGTTGTTAGATGGAATTCAGACAGAAAACATAGCTAATTCAGAGGAACCCTTAAGATCTTTCCTTCTTACATAAGCATCTTTGAGTTTCTTTCTTCTTTAAATAAACTTTTTTTTTTCTTTTTAAATAGTTTTTCTCATAAGATATTCTCACAGCAGCACCCCTGCTTCCTGAGGTGGAATGAAGTGGGCACTGGTCCTTCCAGCTCCTGCCACCAATGGCTGAGCCCACTCTTCCCCAGCACAGCTCACAAGTGGATGTGCTCATAGGTTGCTGCACATCCCAGGTGGTATGGGTTGCCTGTGAGTGTAAAAAGCAGCAGTCAAGCTGGTTTGATCAAATGAATCATTCTGCTTCCCAAAAGCATGTTTTTCGTCTTTCACACAGACATAATATGCCTACTTCGTGACCATTTGACAGGGAAAGGATGAATGACTTCCCAAGAGCTATGGGACTGGGTACATTACAACCATACTAGTTAATGAAAAAGACCTGTTCTCAAGATTTAAAGACTTTCAAAAAACATTCAAGACTGTCTGCAGACTTTTCCAGACTGAGGCAGCTTTTCACTACGTCCTGCACAGAGGGTAAATGCAAAAGTCCTGCTTGAACTTTGGTTGAGGAAAGGGGGATCAGTACGGATGGGACTTAGTGAGATACATCTTCCACATACTAGTCTCAGATATGTTTTATCATGATTTTAAGAGGAAGGTGTTGTTGTGTGCTTGTGTCTTTTAAATATGTGGATATGAGTCATAATTACCGGTGATCTGCCCTTGAAGAATTCACCATTGAGAAGCTTCCGCTGACTTTTTCACCTAAAGAATCCAGACAGCCCACTATGTTATCCTGTGAAATCAAAGCCTCCTCCCACTTTCTTGAATTGTATCTGCTTTGTACATCACTTTTAGGAACAGATGACCTTGAAGATTTATGGGTAGCAAAAGGGAAGAAAGTGAGTCCTATGTAAGAAACTGGAGAAGATCTCTGTGCTACAGCTTTTATATCAACATGCAAAGCATCAACAAGGCAGACATATGCATATGTTCACTGTCACTCTGAATTAAAAGAAGCCACACTCCAGCTTCCACATAACACATCCTCAGCTTATTTGAAACATTAATTATAAGGACTAATACAGCCATATGCAATTGGCTTCTCAATGGAAAATATTTTATAGTGTGAAAAAGATTGTCGTCTGTCACTAGACAAGTGCTGGAAAGGCTTGTTTATGTCCTTGATAACACAACAAAGAAGAGGGCAAGTCAATTAAACGGCATGTAGGCCATTCCTAAAGTAAAGGGAGAAGTGCATCTTCAAAAGAAAAATAGAATGAGTTTAGTTAGAGCAAGATTTTAGTTAGAGGAGCATAGCTCCTTAGGGTAACTGCAGGACTTGAGTGGAGCTGGGCAAGTCATAGCGTTGGCACAAATATAGCACGTCTCCTGGCATGTCTGTCCTTCTACATTGCAGAATGATTTCCAGAATTGTTACTGGAGCTCTGTCTACAACAAAACAGGGGTAGTTTTCTTCTCAGAGATGATAGGAGCTCAGGTCATGGAGAAGCAGGGCGGGGAATAAGGTTAATCTCACAGCCTCCCCTACATTTCACAAAGGCACACCACTGCTGGTGTTAAGCTCATGTTTTGTTCTTTTTTGGTGGTTTACTCAATTATTTGTAGCTTTCTGGGAGATTTACTTCTGAACATCATGGTCAGCAATTTGCACTTCATTTCAGGACATGGAGGACCTGGCTTAGAGGGGATAGCTTTTATCAGTCACTTTTACCTTGCATGCTTTTCAATGGCATGGAGCCAAGTTCTTTCTTACCCTCTTCCAGGTTGTGGGAAGAGTAGGGACATGATGAGAAGCAGAGGGATAGACATTTCAAAACAGTGCCATTCTGACACTGAACAACTTATTTAGCCAGCAAGGCATTGCTGAAACATTGTGGGGACCTCTGGCTATTGCACTCCTTCCAGTGCCTCTGGGACACGCTCACTGCAGACCAGCTGGCACCTGGCAGCCAGCCCAGCACCTGAAGATGTGGGGTTTCCATGCCTCAGGTGAAGAGCGCTACTGCAGCTAATAGAGGATAACAAGGAAAAACTGTGAAAAATCCTGCCTGTGGGACTGTGGAAGACAAAAGTCTTTTGTAAGTGGCCCTGGGCCACTCTCACAAATAGATGGGGGATTAGAAACATGAAGCTGAGATCAGTCTTACCCTGCAATTAGGAGAGACAGAGGGAAAAGCACAGGCGAGTAAGTTTGTGTTGTGGCAGGAGAGTGGTTGTTTCTTGTTTTCGTGACACATGTTCTCGTGCCTGAATGCTAAACCTGGTGAATTGGTATGTCTGCAAAATGAACCGTCACACTTTATTGATCTACTTAGTTTATAGCTATTTAAATATAGGATGAACTTCTCCCAATTTACATTGCTTTCACTTGGAATCAATGCTTCCATCCAGTCTAACCAGCAGCCTCACCTGTAGCCATTTCTATGCCTGAGAAGACAGAAAGAACTTTGTCATTAATGTAATGATGGTAAGTACTAAGACCCCTCAGCGTAAGTTGGACTGTACAGCCTTTAAATTTCTGCTAGCTCTCACAGCACTAGTATTGCAGGAGGCACTGTGGGAACAGTACGGCAGCCCAGGCACAGCTCAATAAAGGAGAAACAAAGAACTTTGTCAGTTCGGAAAGAGGGTTTTGAGTCTGAAGTTGTAAACTGATAACAAGTTGGACACACTGCACTGTTGTGTTGTGAAAGCCTAATGTTTATCTTCTGTTTGCTCTGACTTGCTAACATTTTCCATTCTCTGGCTGTTGTAAACGGCATTTCTTTCCATGATCATGAGGAAAGGCCCTGATCTTTGCTCAGAAATGAGTCCAGCTCTTCCATCAAAACTGATCATCAAATCGTTACTGCAAACCTTGGATAGTTTTCTTAAGTGTTTATATTTTGAACTGTTGGAAGGAAAGCTGCTAAACTTGAACCCTAGAGGAAGCAGGTAGGCCAAATAAAGTAAAATAAATGTTTTTTAAAGTAACCTTTACAAGCTTCCAAGAAGCTGCTATATTTATCAGATGCAGATATAATTTCCAGGAGTTACTTAGAAATAGTTGTCAATTCTCATCAAAATGCCTTGGAGATTTAATACAGAGATTCCTTACTAAATTTCTCTTTTCTGATCTTGAACTCATCTACAAAGTAAATTATTTACATTTTTAAAGAACACTAAACATTTTTATACATCAGAGAGATGGAAAATATTCAGTTAGCAAGTCTGACTTCCCAATGTAATGCTGATAAAACCACGCTTTTTTAATTTTATTTATTTATTTTTTTCAGTCTGGGAGAAGAAGAGAGAGAAGCTGGTAAAAACACGAAAGAAAAAGAAAAAAGAATTTGTCAATCTTTGTCAAAAGAGCTCACATCATTTGGGAGATAAATAGTAGCATATGGAAGAGCTGTTTTCCTTTTGATATGCAAGTTTAGCAGCCGTTGATCTTCAGTGAGAACTGTAAGAATGGACCATACAGCAGAACTACAGTTGGCAGTTTTCACGGAAAATAAATAAATAGAGTTACGTGCCTATTTCTGCAGCCTTACAGCCAGAGGCTGAATCGATTTCTGCCAATACCAAGAATTCACACTGCTGTGTATCAGCATGCAGTTACTGAGATCTTTATTAGAGTGGCACTTACACCATTTTTGCTGAGCTAGTTTTGAGTTCACCAGAGCTGAAAGATGAACCTGTTCACCTTACAATATCGTTTGCTTTACTTACTGTTTTTTCCATATTACACTTTGAGACTCTCACCATGTAATTTTATGGCTTTGAAGTTGCGTGGGTTGACTTATAACTATAATAAAAGAATTTGGAATGAGATAACACAAGTTTTTCCATTATTTACAAAAGGTTGAGGCTGCCTATTGAACACTTCCCCAGTCCATAGCCCTGTTAAAATGACCAATTTTTCAAGCAGTAACAAAGTTGTGATAGACCCTTACAGCCCACAGACTGGACAGGACAGAACTTGTGAGCTTCTGAGCACAAGCAAGAAAAAATTCCAGTTTATTATTTTTAATTCAGTCTTTCTGGAGAACATTGCATTTCCTAGTTACAAATTAACAGTATGCTTTTTTCCTACACAGCTGCTCTAGGACACAGTTTATGTTTCTCTTGATTTGTGCTCTTCTTAACGCACATTAACTTTAGTTAAGGGAACATACAGAGAGGAGAAGCTTTTCAATCCCCTTCTGTTTGGTGGGGACTGGCTCCAAACACCATTTAATGTTTCTTTTCCCCAAAAATTTGTGCTCGGAAACTGAGGACTCTGGGAACAATGGGCAGTGACACACACCCTACTCTTTCCCATTGCAGAGCCATTGCTAAACCAGAGCACGCATGCTGTGCTGTGAACTGCTCACAGGCCTAAGTACTCAAAAGGCACTGCAAAACCCTCCAAAGAGGCAATCCTCCGAAATCAGGTAACTAGGTTTCTAGCAGTCTCCTGGTAAGATCACTCACAAAGATGGGGCTCTAAAACATTCACTTACCAACCATGTAGCAGGTTAGTAGCACAATCATTCCAGTTAACTGTTTGCTGGACTATTACATTGTGCCATATTTGCTTGGGATTGTGCGCAAGTGCACACTATCCAAACAGTAAAAAGATAATAAAAACACAGTCTTGCATAAAGCAACATAAGCCACAAAAAATCCTGAGTCACCATCCCTGAATGTGTTTAAAAACCCTTTGGATGTGGTGCTCAGGGACATGATTTAGTGTAGAGTTGTTAGGGCAATATGGTTAGATTGTGGTTGGATGTGATGATCTTGGAGGTCTTTTCCAACTTGAGCAATTTTCTGATTCTATGATTCTATGAAATCAAGAAAAAGACAGATACTGATTTTAACAAATATTGAATCTGACTAGCAGAAAAGCACTCAGTCCATGAGCAACAGCCCATCTCCCCTCAAAAGTGCTCCCTGGTGCAGGGAGCTCAAGGCAAAAGCTAAAGATTTCCTAATGCCAGGGGTAGCTTTCCTTGCAAATATAACAGTAAAAGACCACATACTGCCCCAGTATTAAGAGATTGTGGGAGATAAGAGAGAGCAGTTCCTTTCTCCTGGCAAGGGTTAGGTCATCTCTGAGCATCTTTTAAATTCATAATTAGGCCTACAGAGTAAAAGAAAAAACACCATTAAACACCACCTTGGAAAATATAAGGCTTGATTCAGGAATACAATTTAAATTTCACTGTGAAAAATTGCTGTGGTTTCCCAGATTTTCTATAATATAGAGCATCAAACTGATCTCACCTACCTCAGGGTCCTTTCCAGGTGACACCGGTATCCCAGCCTTCCATTACAGCCTTTTGTGCATTTGTAGAGCTAACATATTGATAGATTCCTTCAATCAACAGGCTGTACTCCCAGGGCAGGAGCTGTGGGCTCACATTCCCTGCCGTTGGCATTTGCTGGGCTGGAAGGAGCTGTGCTGGATGGAGCTGTGTTGAACACTTATGTTGTCCTTGAAGGAAGTGAGTTGCAAAGTTAAGAAAGAAATGCTCTAGTGGCCTCAAGGATCATACAGGATAGCAGGATGTGGCAAAGCGTGTCCCTCTCTGTGTTCTCTAAGCTGAGTAGTCCCCTGTCTCTAACCCCTTTCTCATAATGGAGGTGCTCCAGGCCCTTAATCATGTCTGTGGCCCTGTGATGAACTCTCTCCAGCAATTCCCTGTCTTTCTCAAACTCTGGAACACAGAGCTGGAATCCAGTACTCCAGATGTGACCTCACTTAGATAAGACATACACTATCCAGTAGTATTATGGAAATACTTTGAGAATAACACATTCCTCAACCCATGACAAGCCACATGTGCTGGCAACTATGTGCAAGTTGAAGCTGCCTTTCTGAGCACAGTGCTACTTGGCAAACTGCCACAGTCCAAACCAGGTACCAACACTGTTCCAGCTTTTCTGTCTCGTTGATGTGTCACAAGTAAGCTTGGAAATCTTATCTGAGTATCTGGATCAAAGATTTGCCAGAGAAAGAAGTTTTTCCAATGTATTGGTTTCCCAGGATAAAGTTATCTATCTGTGTATCTGTCACCATTAAGACTAGCATTAGCAAGACTCTGTACACATAGAAGTATTTGTCTGTTTAGTATTGACATCATCTATATCCTTTTTCTCTCACCAAAGGATGTATTTCTCACGTAGGATATTCTCATTTGAAAATACTTAAATTTGTGTGTCTCTTGTACTGTATGTTGGTCAAAATTCAAGTGTGTGGTGCTTCAAGCCATGATGAAATATTTTTGTGTTTTTCTCCTTCTCCATTGGTGCTTCTGGTTGTAAATGTCTGACCTTGCTATTTCTTGCTTTTTATTTGGGCATATTTTAGATTGAGTTGCAATTGTAAGTGGTGTATTTGATTTCTACACATCTTGAGAAATCACTGGGATATTGTATCTAGAATCTCTTCAGAGACTGAAGACAGAAGTCTGGTAGTCATAACTAGAAAGTTTCAGAAAGTCTACATGCAAAATATATTAATTAAAAGCATTTGATGAACATCTATGAACAACAAATGCTTTCAAAGAAAATAATATCCACTTAGATTCTGGGTTAAGTTCCTCGCTGGCTTCGCTGTAGCTTCTGTGACTTCTACTGGATATGGATCTGGCTCATTTTTTTGTAATGAGAACTTCAAGTAGCACTAGCTAAAATGAATGACAAAGCTTATGCTTCCTGGTGAAGTAATTCATTAATTAGTGTGTATATATGCACATTACCACACATATAATTTCTGAAAATATGAAGAACTTTGTCCTTGTATAAAGCCCTCTAGAGTAATTGCAAAAATTTGCATGGACTTCATTGGGTTATGGATCACATCCTGTATATATCTGCATTTTTAGACCTTTTCTAGTGCTTTCGCTTCCAATGGGAATTAATAGCTTCTTGGAATTGAAATGACCAGTTTCCGATTTAGTTTTGCATAAGAAGCAGAGTCCAGTAGGATTAAATATGAATGGTGGCTTGGTAATTCATTAATCATGAAAATATGATGTGCAGTTAGTTATATAAGTGGTTATTTTTGCATGGAAATGTCTGCTACTTTTATGTCTGTGCAGAATCACTTCAAGTGCAGAAGCAGGAACATACAAACCCATTCATTTCAATATACTATTTTAGACAGAATGCACAATGATACATAAATGCTCTGTGGACAATACTGATTTTGTAGTTGTTAGCACAGTGATAGGTCAGTGTATCTAAGTATCCTACCTGCACATGATTATACACGTTCCTGGTCAGATGAAGCAGAGTATTTTCAAAGTTTCTATGAGACCTTTCCAAACCATCTTGGCCACATGTGACCTATGCAAAATGTTTTATTCCGAGATCTTTTGAAAATGTAATTACAGCTCCTTTTCTCTTAAAAGTCTGAGAAATCAGATAAGAAAGGTTGGGCTGGCTCCAAGAAATACTGAATTCTTCTCTATCATCCAGCAACAGACTTCTGGGTCAGTGACAAGTAACAAGGACAAGGTTTGATGCGCCATTTGAAAATGGTGCACAGCAAGGAGCAAATCAACATAAGATGCAAGTCAAAGGACTGTTGAAATACTCACTTTCCATTTGAGCATGCTGTTGGAAGCTGAAATTCTGCACTGAACTTAGTAATTCAATATGCTTGGCAAATACAAGAGGTTGCCTCATTGGCACAGATCTCTTCTGTGTAAAAATGATGGAAATGCCAATTCCACCTTTGTCTCCTTCCAGTGTCCTTGCGTCACTAGCACCTTGTTGTCTTTCCCAGGTAAAAGGATAGTCCCAGGCTCAATTCACTGTACTTCCGCTGTCATGGCTAGAGCCCTGCCAGGTACTTACTCTTGTTATAAAAAAGAAAAAAGAAAAAAGAAAACAGAAAAGAATAAAAAAAAAGCCCAGTGAATGCTCTGTTTTCTTGTCATCACTGTTACTTTCTTGAAATGCATTAGCACGTGATTTTTCATTTCAAGACAAGATGTAGAGGCACATAAATTTCAGGATCTGGCTCCCATTGAAGTCTACTTCTCTGAGAAAGCTGTTTCTGAAAAAGAGTGCCAATATGGGAAATCGGTATAGCCATGATTTTTTATTTATTTATTTTTTAGAAGGTAGATAGAAATATTTAAAATTACTGTAGCCATTTCAAAAGTGCATAAAGGAATTTGTGGCTGTAAAATCCTTGTGAACATTTTTCACTAAAATTTACAAATATTTCAAACTAGAGAGATGAATTATCAGATACTTGTGCCTTTCATCTTATCTGTGTTTTGTTCAGCAGATCACAAAACACAGACCTACATGATATATCTCCTTGAAGAGCCAAACAGCAGCAAGACAATGAGTGAAAGCTGCACATAACAGGTGGAGAAACAGGAGAATGGAAAGATGAAGGGAATCAAGTACAAGGTCTCATGATTACTTAATTGCTATGCCCACATCTTGTTCCATAATGCATACCAGATTTCAGCCACCCAATCTACTGAAATCTCTCTCAGGACATGTCAGACTTTAACTAAGCATCCTCCTCTCATCCTGCTGGGTTATCCATTCCCCTTGGCTTTTTGCCATCTTCTGTTATGCATTATCCCGTCAATTTTGGTCATCACATTACATATGAGACTTAACATACTACTGTCTTACTGCTGCTTATGCCAGTTACTTAACACAAGGAGATTCCCAAGCTTCCCAGCTGTTCTCATCCCCCATCTTAACTGTACTACCTATGGTATTTGGCAATGTTCTGTCAGCCAACCTTCTTGGCCATTCAATTCTGCTAACTCAATGTAGCATGCAAGGGACATTGTAGGAGGAAGAAAAGCAGGTTTAGCATCTAAAAGCACCCAAGTAAACCTAAAGACAGAAGTGATCCATCCCAAAGGAAACCTAATCATTATTACGGGTCCAACACCATGCTATCCTGTGATAGAAGGAGGATCTTTGGTAAGTTACTCCATCTCCTCACGCCAAACTACTGCTAGAGGAGGGTAAATCATCAAAGCTGGTGTACCAAAAGAACTCTCTCAGCATTCAGAAGAGGCTGTGGTAGTGTCTTTCACACCTCTGCAGTGAGAAAGAGTGAGCTTATGTGGTATTCCATTCCTACCTGCTAGGACAACATTAAAACCAAATATTTAAATATATTATTTCTGTTCCCAGGCTATGGAGACAAAAATGGTGTGATCAAAGCAGATTCCTTGCACTCTACACACTGTTTCATGTGATTTCTCTTGCATTGGGACATCCTGCAGGGCTTGGACAGATAAGACTTTCCCAGGTGGAAGACCAATGGTTGAACAGGGAGATCCTGCTCATCCACTGTCCTCTGCATCTCATGAACACTCTACCACTGTGAGGGGCCCATAACAACTTCTCTCTCTGCCCGGGGCCCCCAAACGAGTACCCCTAACCACCCACCAAGCGGCAGCTGCTCGGGGGCAGGGATGACTGGCGAGAACTCGGGGCCCCAGCCAGCGGCGGGGGAGACTCCGGCTACCCCCGCCCAGGGCGGGAGGCCGCGCCGAGGCCCGCGGAGAGGGAGGGGAGCGCCGGGGGGGAGTGGCCGTGCCGGGCCAGCCCCATAAATAGCCCTCGGCGGGGCGGCGGCGGGAGGAGCCCTCGGAGTCGTCGCCGCCGCCGCCGTCGCAGCCGCCGCCGTCGCCGTCGCTCCGGCCGCGGGCACAGTCAGCACCGCGGACAGCGCCCCCACTGAGCCCCTCCGCACCCCCATCATGACGGCGGAGACGCACCTGCAGGGCGTGGAGATCTCGGCCGCCCAGTTCTTCGAGATCTGGCACCACTACGACTCCGACGGTGACTCCTTTCCCCTTCCCGGGTTGGCGGGGGGAGGCTGGCGGGGGGGTGTGCGAGGGGGAGGATGGGGGTCCCACCACTCCCTGGCCGCCATCCCGCAGCCGGCACGACCGCACGGCTGGGGTTGAGGTCGGGCGAGGAGTGCGGGAGCAGCTCCGCCGGCAGAACACGGGCTAGAGACATCCCTGGCAGCGCTGAAGAGCGGAGTTTGGAGGGAGCGGTGACCACGAGCGTAACTCTTTTCGTTGTAGGCAATGGGTACATGGATGGGAAGGAGCTACAAAACTTCATCCAGGAGCTGCAGCAGGCGCGGAAGAAGGCAGGCTTGGTAGGTTAACCTTTTGCCCCACTTTTTCCATCTCCACTGGGAAAGAAGAGTTTTCTTGAGCAAACTCCAGTGCCTTGGTTCCTTCAGTTCCTTGTTGCTTTCACACAGTTCATGCAGTAGCCTCACGAGGCAGAGAAGTAGATGGGTTAGAAATAAGCAGGTTTTAAATGAAACGTGCCCTTTGATTTGGAAAGGTGGTGTCAGGGTGTCCATTCAGCTGGAGAACAGGTCTTGTTCACATCTCATCAGTCTGTGAGCTGGTACTTCTCAAAGGGCTTAACAAGAAAAGTCAGAAATGCGTGGACATTATCCTTTTTTCATGGGTGGACTTTGTCCTATTGCAACCTGATCCATATATGCACTGATACTTTAAAAAAAAATAATAATACATTTCTTTTTAAAAAGAGAGAGAAAATAGAAAAGAAAACCCAACTCTTCAAGTTAGTTGGGCTCTTTTAATTTCGTGCTTAATGGACAGTATGGGCTGAAATGCATTTCTGCCCCTTGGTGGTCAGTAAATAGATCTGCAGATGACTGCTAAACACTTTTTGCCCTGTGCCAGTGTTGCACACCAGGAATATGAGTACCAAATCCTGGTAGTTCAGATTGCTAATAGAGACAGCAACATTTTTGACACTGTTGTCAAAGCAATTCTATGCATGAGCTATTCTTTTTTTATTGATTTTTATTAATTTTTTAATTTCCTCCAAACTATACCCACTTGGAAAAAAAAAAAAGAGAGAGTGTGGAGAGAAGGAGAGAGGGAGAAAGAGAGAGGAATGATTCCATGAAAAGATCTGAATTTAAATAGAAGTGAATCTTTTTAACAAATAAAGTATGGGTTATCGGTTTCTAAAACAGGCTACTTAGCACCGAATTCAAATATATAACATTACCAAGTGTACCCAAGTTAATCTATGCTAAAATACTTCCAAAGTAACAGAAGGAAAGAAAAATTAGCCAATTAGCATGTGTGCTTCGTGGAAATAAATTATTACTTAATATTAAAAAAAAAAAACAAACCTCTGAATTGAGCAATAACCTTTCAATAACTTTAATATTGCTGTAGATTTTAGAAGCAAATGAAAAAAAAAGAAAAAAAACAACAATCATACTCTTAAATTTTGTGGAAAATCTTCTTGTGGTTATCTTCTTAGTAATTCTATGAGTGCAGACTTGACACGCTTCAAAATCTGTCTTGCAGCAATGCTTCATTTTTACAGTCTTAGTATCAGTTAATTCTTACAGCAGTTGCTGTAGACACTCATGAAAATGAGTGTTAATAAAAACAAACTAAAATTTCAAAAAGCCTCAATAACCCATACAGAAAATTGGTTTTCAGGGGGAATAGTTTTTTTGTTTTGTTTTTTTTTTTTCCTTCCACAGAAAAACTAAGTACAACTTGTGTGCTTTTCAGATATTACAATAGAAAATATCTCTTTTCTGTAGGGAAGTGAAGGAAACTTATGTTTGTTTGTTAGAAAGAAGATATCAAAGTCTGTTTATATTTAGTATCAATGGCATTGTCAGTAGAAATGCTGACGATATCTGGGAATTTGAAAAATGGATTAGAAGTTTGAAGGAAAAACACTAGTTACTTTAAAATCAGAATCGTTTCTCTCTCAAAAGAATTGTGCATCTCTTAAAAATAGAGCTTGCTCAAAGTAACATAACACAGAAGAACTTTGCAGAACTGTTCTTATCCGTTACATTTCATCATTCATTCTGTTTTTTGAGTAACCTCTCCCTGTATCTCACATTCTGTTTTGAAAATACTCAAGAGCTTAATTAAGCTTTCTTCTGCCATTTCTCTGGTTTTGGGGTGTTCTTTTGAGAAGAGCAATTCACGGTAGCAACATCAAATTTGGTACACGGTTTTTTGGCTCTGCCTTTTGTAGATGTTACCTTGACCTCTGAATTTTTTTTCTGGATTATGGATGTATGTCATTTTAAGTTTCAAATCTAAGCTGATTCTTGGACTTGAAGGTTCATTTGCCAAACAAACATCTCATTAGTTCATCTCTTGTCTCATGGGATGCTAATTCAGTAGCTTTAAATTTATTTTCTTTTGCCAGAAGGGACACATTGAGAACCCAGTGTAAATTATATGTCATTTCCTTGTCTGTCCTTCCCTTAACACGCCAAAGCTTCTTTGTCATCATTAACTTCTGTATTTCAAGTCACTTTCCTGCTCACTATTTTTGAAATATTCAATTATGCATTCTTCATAGCTGGATTTTACATCAGTCATGCCACATGCATTAAAGAATCACATTGATTCTGTCATTGAATAGGATGGTTTAACATTTCCAAGTATTATTCCCAGCTACAGAGAGCTGTTCTAATTATGCTCTAATTCTAATCTTTTTATTAATCCACACAGTAAGCCTGTACTACTTTCACAGTTGCATTTCCTAAGATGGAGCAATAGCATGCAACTTGATTGCTGTTAGTCCCATTGCTGGAACTGCCAGTGCTCCAAAGGATAGATGTGTACTGGGTTTAAGGGCTTGGGCTTTTCTCTGGCCATACCATGTGTTTTCACTTCATGTATTGTGGTAGATAGTGATTTGATCTGGCATACTTTCAGACATTATGAAAGAACTGACAGTTTTTTAAAGATAAAAACTGTATAAATATATAGACAGAGCTTCCATTTGCTGTGCCCTACTTTTTATGCAATGCATTCTCTAAGAGTGCCACTTAGGAGAAGAACCTGTGGAGTGTAAACGAGTGACACAGAGGTCAATAGAGGGCTGATGAGTGGATCTTGGAAAGTTACTCCACATCTGTTATCTCACTTTCTCGGCATATACAGATGAGGACAGTATTTCTCAGTATTCCAATATTAATTCCAATATTTAATAGATGTTTATGAATGCAGTCGTGTAAGCACTTCTGTAGCGCCATCTATCCTTACATTTCAAAAATCATACCAAAACAGTGCTGTTTTTTCTTGGTTGGGTAAGTGACTCTTAAGCTTTAGGAGGGGAGATGAAGGTGCGAAGTTTCTTAATTTCAAGCATTAAGCAACTATACTTGATTAAGTTTAAACAAGTTTTTTGACTGAACACATATTTGAATAATGTGACTTGCAAGACTTGTCAGCTACCTCAAAAGCAGCTGAAGTAAGCACCAAGAAGAAGAAAAAAGACTCTTTCTGGACTATGTACTAGGATGAACATCCTGTTTCATTTAGCCTCTAAGCAGCTATGCCTCCTTTAGTGGCTGAACACTGTTTGGCACTGTGGAGGTGATACTAGAAGAATTAGTAAAATATTTAACAAGGACTAATTAAAATCCAGGTGTCTAAATTCTCCATTCCAACTGCTAAACAAACTTGTGCCCACTTTGGGATCATTAGATGAGAGGTGACATTGAACTGCATTGTATTAATAACTACATCTCTAATTAAAGCTGTGGCAAATTACTAACCTGCCATGGATGACTTTGACATAAATAGGATACTAGGCCACGATTGTATCATCTATAAAGAACTGACATTTAAGTTAACATTTGAAGTTGAAATTTGGGACATACTTCACCAGACTTTGCACAGCTGATAGTTCCTGTGTCTCCAGTGAGAAATTCACTTAGGTCCTATATAATCAGAACTATTATAGCAACTAAAACTTTCATTTCTAATGACAGCTTTATCCTCATCTATAAGCATAGAATTTTCCATTATTTTAATATAGCTGTAGTCCTGATTCTTGCTGCATGGTTCTACTAGCTCAGTCTGATAAGAAATACAAGGGAAAATAGAAATTTAATCAGTAGTGAAAGTTGATGGCAGCTCATAGCAAGGCAAAGCAAGTCCAGCTGAAGTGTCAAATCAGGGATATAAATATTATTAAATATTCATCACCAGTATTCATCCTGAGGCTGGCACCTTTGCTGTAGTTTAGGCTGAAGATAGTATTTGAGTACAAATGCATAGTAGGAGACATAATTTATACAGTAAACAATTATGCTGGCTTTATTATGTCAGATTTAAGGTGCTGCTCAAAGCTGTCCCTTTCTCAAGCCTTTTCTCTCTAAATTACAGCAGTGACATTTGGATTCTGTTTTCATGATAACTTAGTACTAAACAGTGAGGAATACAATATTCTGATTAGTTCTTTTAGGGCTAAAATAGCATCCATTGTTCAAGTAAAACCAGCTCAAAGATGTAGAAAGGCCATATTGATATTCAGAGGTATTGTACTGAAATGTTCCTTATTTTGAAGGATTTTGCACTGCCTTCAAGTTTTTCATTTAGTAATGAAAACTGAGAAAATGGATTAATAATTACCCATGAACTTCACTGTCATTCTCTCAAACAAAATAGCTGTTATACGTATCTTCCAACACATCTGTCTTCTCAATTTCTTTATTCTGTAAACTAAAATAGGAGTTCTAGGTATTTAGAAACCGATCACTCACATTGACTATAATATCACCCCTTAGGAAGTAAAATTTATTACAATGATGTCATCTATCCTGAAAAAATTACTTAATTTCACTTCAACTTGAGAAATCTAGCTATAATAAAGTGTGAATATTTAATCAAATGTAGTGAATTTACTGACAACTAATGGAATATTTAAGTACTTTGCATACATTTCTCTGCATCTGAAAAATATTTATTATCTCATTGTAACTTTACAGGACTTAACACCTGAAATGAAAGCTTTTGTGGACCAGTATGGCAAAGCTACTGATGGAAAGATAGGAATTGTTGAGGTAAGACAGTTACCCTATAACAAATGACTAACACATTTACTTGTAGAAAATACACTTAGCATAGAGCAGTATGGGCATATTTGTAAGTAGTTTGGATTTTTAGTAAAACAGAAAATTTCTTTCTCTGTGAATCTTTAGTGTTTTTTTTTCACTAATGATTTTTTTCCTTACCCAAAAGCAAAATATTCCTTACCCTTTGCCAGATATTTCACTACACTTCATTTAATTTTGCATATTTGATTCAGTATAAATAAGCGTTAACAGCAATGCAGTTTTCCTGTAAAGCAGCTAAAAGCTCTATTTTAGACATTTAAATTGTGAAAGGTAAATATGATTTATCTCTACATATGATTTTGAAATAACACTCTGTCACCGCTCCTGTAGCTAGGTAACTTGCAAGTGAATGTAATTGGGCAGTCACTATAGGTAGCTAATGCACATATGTGGCAAACTAGGATGTTAATCATGGCAAATTTAAACAAAATTTTAAGAGTAGTTGTAATCCAGCCCTTTAACCAAACCTGAGGCAGAATATTTCCATTCCTTTCTACCACTTTCTTAAGAGGACAAAGATGCAGTCAGCCAACCTTTTCTACACTTGCAGACTCTCAACAATTGATCAGTTTAGATGACTTTCTGAGAAGTAGGGAACCGCTGTATTTTCTCATGCTTTCATTTTCGGTGCTGCAAATCAGAAGGGAGAGTTCATTGGGTTACAGCTTGAGAAACCACTATTTCAAGCCTAAATCTACAACTCATTTATGTCACACTGTGTGCAGTAAAGACTGCAGTTTTATTATTAAATGTGATTAGTATTTTTTTTCGGAAAGTATGAAATATGATCTAAGAGAGCTAATTAAGAAACAGCTGGAAGCGAGCCAGGTCTGCAAAATTTCTACAGTGACCAACCTTGGGTCAGTAGCTATTTTTAAAATAGAAGACTGATTAGAGTCTGTAAAAGTCAGTAGGATGTATCACTAGTGATATAATACATCAGTTCAGGCTATCTTTCCTCCTCAGTCATGTGTCTGAATTGAAAATACTTATGTATATGAAAGCCTAGCTATGACTAAATTATGGAAACACAGTTTCTTTTACTTGCGGCTACAAGCTATTTTAAAAATGCATCTTTTGACAATACTTAGCATTACAAATTATTTTTGTGCTAACAACTGCTTATTCATTCATTATTGAATAATCCCATTTAATTCAGTACTTTTGAATTGTGTAATAGCAAGCATTATGCAAGAGTAAGTAGACAGTGCCTGCAGTGACTGTTGTTCTTTACTTAGGGAAGATAACTGAGAGTTTTGCCTTTCAAGTTCTATTTCTGATTGTACTATTGACTTAATGCGTAAAGGTGAGCAAATCCCACAGGGCCTAATACGGTAAGGTGCTTACCACCTCTAGTGAGCTGCCAAGCATACTCAGCATCCACTAAAGCCACTGAATAATGACAGCACTCAGTCCAGTGACTGAAGGGACTCTCTCCCTTAATATAGCAGTTTCCTAACCCAATATCTATATTTTCTTTCACTGACATCAGCATGAAGCTTGATTTGGAAAGTGCTGATGGGACTCAGCCTAAGTTTTACAAGCAGTATGATGTTAAAGTTGGTATTTGGACTTGATTCTCCTTCCTTGTAAATAAGAATGCCTAGTAATTCCAGATTGCTCCCAATTTACATAATACAGTACGCACTTCTTTTCTGAAATAAAGGACTATGAATGTTGTTTAAAAAAATTTATATGTAAACGCATTTGGATTCCCAGCCATCAGACTGGATACCCCAGCAGCTGAAGGAAAATGTCTTTCACATAATGAGTTTTGTGGGCTGAGATAGAAGAGACCTGGGTGGCTTCATAGAGGAAGGAGTGGATTTTCAGTTTGGTACTCAGATTAAATGTCAGCTTTGTCTTTGGAAGCACACTACACTTAGTCCCCTAGGTCTTAGCCAGCATTCACAAGCTAAATGCAAAGCCAGATCTCTATACTTGCTTATCATTTTGTGAGACACCTTTCTTTCACTTTTTGTGTTCATTCGGGCCAATGCTTGGACTGAGATGTAGATGTGGAACATGGATTTTTGAGACTCAGGACAGTAGTAATTCCACATTCACATCCTTTCTTGCTTCTGCCATAAAAATAACTACTTACTACCATAAAATATTATTTTTACTCCCATTCTCCATTATAGGATTTTGAGAAGAAAATTCACTGAATTATACAAAAGGAATTTAATTACCAACATTTATTTAAACAATGATTTCTAGAAAATAGTACTTATATTGTCTTAATAACTGAGAGTATTTTTCTCTGCTAGGTAGCCTATAATCTACCTCAGACTGCAGCTGAGTAGAGAGTTAAGTCAAGCATGGGCTTTGCTGTTGTCCTCTCTTACTCATGAAAGCAGCAGGGTGCACAGAACAACAAAGTCGCTATTGCTGCCACATGGGAACTTGCAACATTCAGACACGCTCACAGGGTCCCAGTATGTCCTTCCTCACCGAGATGTCAAGCAGCAGATTCCCATCTTTCCTCTCCATAGCAGTGACTAGGAAGTTCCCTATCCCTTATTAGTGCAGAGTTCCCAACACAAAGCAGTTTAACACTGTTGATGCAAAAGCTAGGAGAACTGGATTTCTCTTTAGTTGTATTGTTTGCATTATGCTAGAGGGCAGTAAAGCAGGAAGCTGGGAAAGACTTGTGATGGGAATCTGAGCTAATATTGGATACTGAGCTGCTGCTCAGTAGCAGTAGTGTAGTCTAAAAGCCTGTGCTTTTCTCTGTGCGTGACCTACAAAGGACAGGAGGTGTAGCTTAACATGTGGCAATTTTCTTCCAGAGGTAATATATTCTGTGCCTCATACCCAGTTTGGTACTGCTAGTAAGCTGTTCATGATTCTTTGGAAAGGTCCCACTGTAAAAAGCAGTCTCTTCCCCAAACTGTGTCAGTTCTTCCATTCAGTGTTTGCAGCGCTGCTGGTTCTCCAAAAGTCAGAGCCTCCTCTCATGGGAGAAATAAGGAAAATTTTCCATAAATCAGTACTAAATTGCACACATTTAGCTGCTAAACCTATATGAATGCATACTTATCCATACATTATTTGCTATTTATAATGGAGTAGATTTCAAAAGCTGCTGACAAAAACACATTGTTTAAGTTGACAAGGTTTGCAATTCAGCCATTTAGCAAAAGCACTCAAAACACTGATGCGCTTGGCAGTTTGTAATCAGTGGCTCTGTTCTGTAAGAAGAGTACTTTGACTTGTTTTCAGTTGTACAAGCACTCGATGAATATGACTGACTGCTTGAGCAGATAATTTTAGAGAAACTAGAGATCTGTTTCCATCCCCCTGTTGTGCCTATAGAGTGAGAGGGAGAGCTGAAGTCACCTACAGCACCATGGGAACCCCCCAAAAAACCTGAGCAGTTGGGTGATAGCACTAAATAAGGCAATAGCAAAACAAGAAATCTGAGCATGTGAAATGAATGCACAGAAACAAAAATGTGAATACAGATTTTAAGATGGGGATACAGGAAGTCTGCAGATGTCATTTTTCATAAATAATGCAGCTAAGATATCTTGCTTTCCCTGTTTTCTCTTCCTAGTAAGCACAGCTGGTCTATTCTTCAAGTTAAAAGTTTTCTCTAATCAAAAAATATTTCATACATTTTAAGCACAGAAAAAGAAATATTGGGCTTTTGTTAAAAACAAGTCATGATTTTACTTTAAATTACATAGCGTACTCTCCATCTTCTGCATTTGTCACTTGTCAAAATTGAGTTATAGTAAATGAACATTTTCAAAAATCAGTACAATCATGTCTGATTTTAAAATGCCTTTTGTAACACTGGAAAAAAACCACCCCTGATTCTGTGGGGCTAAAAGTAGTTTTGATTTCCTTCTGATATTTACAGCTCTTCTTGAACACATTTCTGTATCTGACAAATGACGACTAGTTGCCATTTCCTTGCCCTACCAACTTTCATATACTCTTTTTTTTTTCTGGTTTATTTTTCTGCTTTCCTTACACATTTGTTCCTCCCTCTTCTTCCTCACATTCAGTATCTATTAGTGATTTTTCTTCCTCGCTTTCTTAATTTTTGTGGTCCTTCAAACTCATCCGTTAAACATCTTTGTTTCATGCTTTCCCTTTCACACTGATTCTGAGGTTTTCACCACAGACCCTGACTTTGAATAGGTCATTTTTTTTCCTCTTTCCTTCAGTAAACTGCTGTTTCACTGCCTTATCTCAGACCTCATTTCTGTTTGACTTGGATGAATATGAAAAAGCTGCAAGCCAGAAGCCTTTCAGAGGCATCATCCTGATGTTTGGGCTTATGGGATGAAGGTTCTTGTGAGGCTATACTAGGACAGTAGGACCACAAAGAATCGCACACGCTTTTAAAAGTGTCATACTCATTCAAAAGCTCATTTGGCCTAACAGAAAATCAGAATTTAATTTAATTTTTTAAAATCTGTCACAGCTTGCTCAGGTGTTGCCGACGGAGGAGAATTTCCTGTTGTTCTTTAGGTGCCAGCAGCTAAAGTCAAGTGAAGACTTCATGCAGGTACACTGTGAAAATTTTCCTTCTGTAAAATCATCCAAGACCTGATTGCCATAAATTCATTGTTAAATCATCTGATTGCAGACATGGAGAAAATATGACAGTGACCACAGTGGCTTCATTGATTCTGAGGAACTTAAGGTAAGTTGATACTAATGAGTGTGCACAAAATGAGATTTGAGATTGGATTATGGACATTGAATCTGTTTGTTCATACTCATTGGTGCATATTTTTGCATTTCAGACATGACTGAAAGCAATATGATTAGATGGTGTTTTTATCACCAGTAAATCATTTAAAGTGCATCTCTAATCTGATAAATGTTTCTAAAAATGTGGTTTAATTCAGATGAATATTTGTCTCAAGTGACTTGAGATGGCTGATGCTCTCTCTGAGAAGTAAGAAAGATTATTTCTGCCCTGGGAAACCAGACAGTCCTGTGTAAGACACACTGTTCTTCTCAGAGGCTGTTTAGGATAGAGGCTGGTTTTGTGATGTTTTTCTTTTTTTTTTTTTTTTTTTTTTTTTCCTATGGGCATAATTACTATTAATCATTATGCTACTGGGCAGCTTGTGCTCTCTCAAGTATCGTAAAACTTGTTCAGTTTCCACTATGCTACTGTTAACACAGCTGGAATTATCTTGGCCATGTTCAGCTAACTTGGTGGGAGTTAGCTATCAGTTTTAAAATGCATAAAAAGGGCAGAATCATTCTATTAATCATCTCAGTCTTAGAGAATTAGCAGAACTTGAAACTAGAATTATTTACTCTAGTCATAAAACTAACATAAATTTGTAGATGCTGAATCATAGTTGCAGGATCACAGAATGGCTGAAGCTGGCAGGGCCCTACGGGTCCATCTGGCCCACCATCAGGGACACCCAGAGCAGGGGTCCCAAGCCCAAGGCCAGGTGGCTTCTGAAGGTCTCCAGGGAGGATTACCCACAGCCTCTGGGCAACCTGTGCCAGTGCTGCAGCAATGCACAGCACAGAAGTTCTACCTGCTGCCCAGAGGGACCTCCTGTGCTCCAATTTGGGCCCATTGCCTCTTGTCCTCTTTGCACCCTTCCTTCACATATTTATAGACACTGAAGAAATTCCCCTGTGCCTCCTCTTCTTCGGGCTGAATAATTTGAGCTCTCTCAGCCTTTCCTCACAGAACTGCTATATAGAGCGGACTGAGTAGAAAGGAGCCTTTTTCCACAGTCCAGTTGCTGTAGCTTACATTCAGAGGAGTCAAAACCATTCACAGCAAGAGACTTAGCAGTGTTTATTCATCTAGTTTGGACTATTTTTTTCATTGTATTCCTTTTCCATTCTTCTTTGAGTTTTGTATGTGAATGGCACTTGCCAAGGAATCCTCCCCAAGGTAGCCTGCAGACAGACAAGCCCATTCTTCTGCTGCCTGCTCACAGCACACTGGTGTATCAGAAGTTGTCACAAGCAGGAGGAGGGCAAACATGCACCTCTCGATAACTCTCCAGTTGTTAGACAGCTCTTTACAGATGGTTGCCAGCTGCTGTAATTTAAAATAGACTTTGAAAAGGCAGGGCTAACTTAGGAATAGTTGAAGAACTAAGAAATTTTAACTGGACCCCTAATGGTCCTATCTCACATGTGCTATGAGATCTCAGAGAAATACGTCTCTGAAAATAAGACATAAATGCGAAATTTTAGTTTTAGGAATAATTGATTTTTTTTTTTTTTTGCCATGCCCAAACTTTTTAAATACTTGCTGTGTAAGGAGTACGCATCCTTAATTACTTTCAAAGAGCAATTTAGGTTGGAAATGAGCAAAACATTCCATCAACAAAACTAGCAGTAGAATAAGTTGTCTCAGGAGGAGTCAGACTCTCCATCTCTGCATATTTGGAAATGGTTTGGCAACAGCTCAGATCAGACAATGACATGGAAAGTTTAAATGTAGATGATCTTGTCACAAGATATTCCGATGGACAGGTTAACCCTATTTTCCAAGAAAGCACATAAGATTAAACATGTTTCTGTAGTAATGTCCACTTACAAAATTTCAGCTGTACTCTTTGTAGCAGTCTTGTAGCAGAAAGTTCAACCTCTGCAGAGAATACGATAGGTAGAATAGGTATTATATCGATATTATTTTTTGAGTAAAAATGTCTGTCATTCAAAATATTTGATTAGAAAGCCACAGGATGCCACATCCAATTCTCTTAAAAAAAAAAAAAAATCTAGCAAAATTGGTCAGATTTAAAGTGTGAGATGAGAGGGAGTGACATAGGTTAACATGTTCACTTCAGTTACTGACATAGGCAAGGAGGAAAACGATTAATCATTGATCTTTTCTGTAAAATTGTTCCTATGTTAGCACCCAAGTTTTCCAAGGAGTCTCAAGGTTAGTTGGTTTAATTTACTGATAGAAGTGATTAGGAAGAACTATGCTTGAGAGCCAATCCATTTCTTCCAAATTCACATTACAACAAACGTCATACAATGTATAATGCTTTATGAAACTGTGTAGTATAGTTGAAATGATCATAAAGATACTGTTACAGACCTAACTGTTAATTGCTATGCCTTTTCTTACTTATTTTGAACTGTAAGAATAAAAATTAAATTGGAAGTAGTATTTCCCATTACTTTAATTTGAAGTTAGCAAGTCAAGCATTTTATACCATGGATAAAAATTCATCTGTTACACTCTTTTTATTTTAACAGAGTTTCTTGAAAGATTTATTACAAAAAGCAAATAAGCAGATCGAAGACTCAAAGCTAACAGAATATACAGAAATAATGGTAAGAATCTATAAAGGCATATTCTGTCAAGACTGTGTTTATCTTCAGCTGCTAGAAGGTTCCAAATTTCTTGGGCCCCACTAAGTCATAATCAGAACAAATGAGGCTGCTGTGTCACTGCAGCACAGACATGACATCAAGCACTGCAACTACTCCTGTAGCTGTGTAGTTTTCAGAGCTGCTACAAAAAAGCTCAGGAAGTTTGAACCTTCTTGGTCCTTATTAAACAGTAGAACCTGTCACAGTGTGGTGCAAAGAATGTTCCCCCGTTTTACTTCCCCATTCCGCTAGGAGTAAAACCAAAGTCTTCAGAGTTCATAGGAGAAAAACTGTGCTTGTCGTAAGATTAATTACATTATCATACTTTGATCAAATTAATTTGAGACTACTTTGTATATTTTCCCCGCTTGCAGTGTTTGTCTCTTGTCCTAAAAGCCATCAATGTGTGATGGATTCTTAGCAGATTTACAAGCACCACACTCTTCTCACTTCCTCTTTGTAATTATAAAGTAATAATTTAATGTTTTTAATGTGCACTACAACCAAACTGTCACTTCTCTGGCTTTAAATCAACTACTTCCTTAGGGCATTCCTTCTATCCACCACTACTGTACTGTGCTACATGGTATAGACCACTATTGGCATCTGAATGGAAATTTCAAGATGAAAAAGACTCAGAACACTGTATTTTTTTTCCCCAGTTTGGTTTCATCCCAAAATATTTTTAGCCATCAAAAGCATGCTAGGTTTTTGATGCAAGCACTCAAAGTGGCCTGAAGTCTGAGAATGGTTGATCAAAACTTGTTTCTTTCCTGACAGAAGTTCACTGGTTTGTTGTACTAGTAGGAGCTAAATTTACATTTACCAATTGTCCCTGTTTATCCCCTGGTGAAGATAAAACATGAAGATAAAACACATTCCCATTCATTTAAGGAGCTTTTGGACCTTCGTATTAAAGTGCCTCTGCAGAGAGACACATTGACAAAGAATTAAGAACAATAAGAAAGAACTTTTAAAGCCAACACTTCCATAATCTCCACAGAAACTCAGAACTAAGACTAATGGAAAACATACAGCATCCAGAAGCTGCAGGCAGGCACAGCCAGCTACTAACAACCTAGCAAAATAATTGACTTTACAGCTCCCACTGCTTACCTCCTCCAAATGTAACTCCTTCACGTGAAATGCATGCAAAGCAGATGCTTTTGTACAAGGAAAAGAGGTCTTAGAAGGAGCCAGGCTGTTAAACAGAAATAAATGTTTATAGAATTGGTCTCTTTTCTGTTCTCCATTGCCAATTATTTTATATTAGAAAAATGAAAATGAGTCTTCTTTCATGGCATTATTTCTGTGTTTGAAAGAATGCACACCTCGGTACACAGCTCAACTTTTCCTCTTATCTAAAAATTACATCTGGAATTACTGTGATTGAAAGTGATGGGATGAGTGTGGGTGGTGCTGTTTGTTTTCAGTACAGTGCCTAAAAATGCTTTGTACAGTTTGCTGCTTTTGTGTCACTTATACAGCATAGGCAAAATACTATTTGAAAGTAGAAAAATTGAACTGTATAGACAGAAAAAATGGGAGAGGAAGTTCCATGCAGGGATAATATCTCCAGCTACTTCTAATAACAAGTATATGCAGCAGGAGCTCATCTTTTCAAGGGCTAAATGGATAGCACTCTAAAGCAATATGATGATTAAGAGTGATTAGAAGTAGTATTTGCCTTTTTTGTCAAATTTCATATATTTTTATTCCTACAATTTGATTACAATTATTTGCAGATACTTGATTTCCCATTTTTATACTTCCAGTAAAATGTCTACTGCACCTCTTCAGTCTTTTCTTGAAGTATATCACAGAAAAAGAATGCAATCTTTACATATTTAGGCCCAGCAGCCAATTGAATGAAATGTCTATTATTTCCTAAGAAATTGAATGTCTGGAATTCTGTTGAACTTTACCTGACTGTTGTTCCAGCTCTATGAAGGGAGAATAATGATGCTATTATTATATCATGACATGAATTAAAAAGTAAAATGTTATTATGTCAACACTTCTGTCTTATAAATAATTCACGCACGTTTCTTATTTGGGACATTCATCACTCTAGGCAGGTTAAGACCTACCTTAGAGTAGGTTAATCAAAACTGTTCATCTGGTTTCTTATCAGGCTTTTGCAGTAGAATTAATTACTACAAATTATTCCTTCTGCACTTTAAAGACATGTATTACATGGCAAATGAGACAGTTTAAAACCTGAGGCCATCACTTCATTGTAAAATAAAGGCTGAATTTCATTGTTTGTTTTCCAAATAAGTGTTTTCTTTACTGTGTTGATTAATTGCAATTAGTAATGTAAAAACATGTACTCTTTCAGCTCAGAATGTTTGATGCAAACAATGATGGAAAGTTGGAGCTTACTGAACTAGCCAGGTATGCCTCCTGTCTCTTTTCAGAACAAATATTATGTACTAATTACAGTAAATAGGTTGACCTTTGGTGTTTTTTTTTTTTTGTCTCCAAAGGCTACTCCCAGTACAGGAAAATTTTCTTATTAAATTTCAGGTAAGAATTCATTGTCTTATGGTTAAACTGTTAATATTACACATACTCAGTGTCATAAATGGATTTTTTTTTTTCTTTTTGGTGTTTAGGGTGTCAAAATGTGTGCAAAAGAGTTCAATAAAGCCTTTGAGATGTATGATCAAGTAAGTCTTTAGAAAGCCTTTTTAGTAATTGATTAGTTTAATGGCACTTGTTTTCTGAATTTGGGGAAAACCTCTGAAAAGAAGAATAAATGCTTCATGTTCTCTTTAATGCTATTTTTTAGGATGGCAATGGATATATAGATGAAAATGAACTTGATGCACTACTGAAGGATCTCTGTGAAAAGAACAAAAAGGTAATCCCAGAGGGTTTTTTTCCCCTTAGAGATTAGATTTAATTTGGATTTTAAGGACACTTTAATCCACCCAATTAAGATAAATATAGAACTTCTAAGTCATAATTCCTGAAGTCAAGGCACAACTAAAAATCTTGGCAGAAGTCATAGCAGTGTGAAGCCTAACTAAGGGAATTGTGATTATACAGCAACACTGTCAAAAGCTTGCTTATGAGGCATTAGCTAGCAGCAGTCTTAACATATGCCTATAACATGGGTCATGTAAATATACAACAACATTTTCAATGTGTTACTGTTAGAAAGGCTGAGAACAGTTTTTTTTTTTTTTTTTTTCCCCTCCTTGTTTTCTGCTGTTGGCAGCAAACTTGTTCATGCTGGTAACTAAACAGGATTATAAAGCATTATCTGTTCTTTAAATAGGAATTAGACATTAACAACCTTGCGACATACAAGAAAAGCATCATGGCCTTGTCTGATGGAGGAAAGCTTTACCGAGCAGAACTGGCTCTCATTCTCTGTGCTGAGGAAAATTAAAACTCTTCTCTCATGTCCACTTAACTAGTGATGTATTCTATCTACACGATAACTGTGCACTATAAGGGAGTAGGCTGTATTTTTAAACTGCATATAGAAAATTAGCCAGGATGTGTGGCACATTCCTTTAAGTTTGTTTCTATACTGTTTGTAATGTACAGTTTTTGTAACAATAAGATTGATAAAAAGAATGTCTATGTTTGGGCCAGTCTGTATATTCAAAAGAAACTAAAACATGTTGGGGTTGGCTTTTTTTTTTTTTTTTTTGGCTTTTTTGGCTTTTTATTTTTCTTTTTTTTGCTTTCATGAACATGCCTGAAAAAAATTACACCTGCCGATGTTGTTGTGGTTAACCATATCCTTTGACACTTGCAACATTTTTCCTTGTTGATCTACATAACAAAAGGTCTAGAAATCTCTCTTCCACTTACAATTACACATTTTCTTTTTTTTTGTTTGTGTTGTTGATTTTTTTTGTTTTGTTTTGTTTTTAAGTATGATACAAATTCAGAAGAAATACGATTTAGGTTGGAATAGGAAAAAGAAGTAGGCATGTCTACACTCCAAAAGTTACCAAGAAATATTTCCAGTTGTCATACCACCCACTTACAGGTCTGTACTCTGTGTAGTTTTTCAACTATTCTTCTCATTACGAACTCAAAGTATTTAGAGGAAGCATTTATATGGGATAGATCTCCATGCAGTAGTTGACAAAAATATACTGTTCTCAATCTTGCTGTTTAACTTTACCGAATTTAAACATAGGCACTTCAGAAACAAATGCCTTTAATCTGTCTTGGAATCCTGGCTAAATGACAGATAGCATAGTTAATACACAGATTAACATATGATATTATAAGTGTACCTTTCATGACTATTGCTGTGTCAGAGAATATGACAATCCATTTTCTAAACTATTTTCACATTTTGCAGGTTATATTATTCTAGTAAATTGCTGTTTTTACATCATATTCTGTGTAATCTATGATTAAATTTAATATCCTAAGACTATTGTTGTCTATTTTGTCTATCTACTGGATGTTCTTTTCTGTACCATGTAAAGGAAAAAACAATTATTTTGAAAAATTGTGCCTCCTTGGATCTTACACTGAGTTATTAATCTGTAATAACACTAATAAAAGTTAACACTAAAATAAACACAAGACCTAGTGAAGATTTTATAACAGTTTAGTAATTCAGTTTACCCGTGCTCTGCTTTTTATTAAGTTAGAGAGGTATTTTTTAAAATGTGAAATATAATATGGAACAAGCTCTTTCTTCTTTTTTTTTTTTTTTTTTTCTTTTTTTCTTTTTTTCTTTTTTTTTTTTTTTCTGGCCTGGCTCTTTTACTTTATGCTATCTTTGTACCAGCACCTCTATGAACATCCAGGCCAGCACACTCAGTATATACTGGTGTAGAAAGGAAATTGGACTGTGTCTTGAAGTCATTAAATCTGTGTTGCTTCCATACACAGAAATCTGTTTCAGAAGCAGGTTAGAAGATTAGCTTTATATAACTCCTCAAATGCATCTCTTACTTAACATGCAGAAGGAAATGCATTTTATTTGAAATATATCTGAAGCAATGAGGCTCAGATCCTCCAAGATTATTTTGGCACTCAAATCCCACTGAAATTAATCCGTGACCTCAGGTGAACTCAGGCAACTAAATGCCATTTCAGAAACAGCCTTAAGGCCCTGGGCTCCCTCAGTCTTGGCCTTGGCATGTTATGGAGTGCAGGATGGGGCCTTGCTGAAGAAAGTCACAAAAACTGAAGTGAGATTATTTAGCTCATTCCCATGGCTTTACTCCCACTCCACACAGTGATTTAACTTCTCACCTGCTTGTTCGCTCTATGCAATGTGAAATACAATTGTATATTTAAAGTGAAGGAATAGTGAATAGATTATCTGCCTATCAGTACAATAAATGATTGATATTGTTCATCCTGTGCAGTTGAAACCCTGGATTTTGCCTTATTTTAACATTTTAATAGTGTAAATGTTAAAAAAAAAAAATGTATGCAAAATATGATGTAACGCGAATGCTGAAATCACTACAGTGGAAGATAAGGTAAAGTGTTTTGACAAAAAGTCATCACAGAAACTGAGATATGCGTTCCTGAGCATGAGCAAAGTTATTTGTCAAAGGCTTGTTCTGAAGTCACGCTGCTACTACCACTGTTGGCAGTTTTCTCCCTCCATACAACAAAGCTACCTGTAGAGCGAATGTTTCTTCCAGTATGTTCTCATGAATAAAACTTGGATTAAAAGACAATGATTTAACAACACCATTCTAAAAAAGACGTCTATTCTATCAATGAACAGCTAAATTTATAGCAAATACAGCTAAGTCTGCTGTAAGATCTCCATGTTTTCAAATCTCTGCAGTGCTCCTGGAAAGAACTCTCAGAACTGTCAGGGTTGGGGCTGAACAAGGATTAGGTCAATAAGAAAAGCGATGCTGAGGAAGACTGCAAGCTTCTTTCTTCTGGCAGGCATTCAGTAAAACAGATTTTCTATTCACTTTACAGTAGAAAGCAGCAAAAGTTTCCTAGTTCTCAAAGAAAACAAAAATACAGTAACCATTTGGCCCTTTTAAAAACCTTTGACATTATAAATGCCACATCTGCTAATGCAAACCTTAACAGTATCCAGACATCCCATTAGCACACCTCAGGGTCTCTCACCTGATTGCAAGTCATCAACCACTGAAGCTTTGATATAACTCACTGCCTGTTACAGAGAAGAGCAAGTGAAGTTTCACTGATGATTTTATCAAAAGCAAACACAGGCTTTGAAGCAAGCGATTTAGCTTTCATTCTCCGCTGCACATTTCTATCCTGAAAAAATCATGTTCACAGCATCACTGCTGTGGTCTAATTGCCATAGATCGTAAATTAGGAAATCACACATCTTTGCAAAGAATACCCAAACAAGCTTTAGAAAGTCCTCATCAGCATATTCCATACTGTGGACATGTCAAATAGAGATCAGAGCCAGCAGCACTTTTACACAAAATGAACCTCATCTGACAAAATACCATCACACTGCTGCTAGAACTCTGCATTCACTAGGATTGTTAATTCCATTAAACAACATTAGTTTTTTCTGATTAATTTCCACTTGTTATCTTCTGCATTCATACGAAGCCCTCACTGATGTAGATGTAGTCACTAGTAGCAAAATCCACACATACTTGTAATGTCAAAAAGAAGGTTCAGAATCCATACATAAGCACCTAAATACATGTGGCCTGAATTTCTGTATTGTGGAGCATTCCTAAACCCCTCCGAAATTAACTGAAGTTCTTCCGCACCAATTAAAAGCAGGCAAAGCACTGAAATCCCAAAGATCATTTTATTTTAATGCACATTAAATTATCACAAGAAAGACTGGGATTTTTACCTAGGCTGGAGTGACGTTCCAAAATTACTCACTGCAACACAAGATTGCTCCATGGATAAGGTTAAAAATTTTTGCTTCGCTGACCTTATTATATGAATGTTATCAGCATACAAAACAAACAAACAAAATCATATAATATTCTGAGTCAGAAGGGACCCCCACAAAGATCGTGGAGTCCCATTCTTGGCTCCCTGCAGGGCCACCCAAAATTCAGACCCTGTGCCTGAGACCGTTGTCCAAACGCTCCCTGAACTCCGGCACTCAGGCCGTGCCCCTGTGCAGCCCGTTCCACGCCCACCGCCCTGTGGTGCAGCCCCTGTCCCTGACCCCCACCCGCCCCTCCCCTGACGCAGCTCCACGCCGTTCCCTCGGGCCCTGTCGCTGTCACACAGAGCAGAGCTCAGCGCTGCCCCTCTGCTCCCTGTGAGGAGCTGCCGCTGCCATCAGGCCTCCCTTCAGCTCCTCTTCTCTGGGCTGCACAAACCAATGGACCTCAGCGCTCCTCATACACCTTGCCCTCTTCATATCTTTCCCTTAGATCCTCTCTAATAGCAGATCTGGACCTAAAACATGTAAAGATAAATAAGCAGCTCATGTCCCAGTGAACTTGGAATTCAGTATGGACAGATAGGAACCTATGGCTCCAACAAATATCTGCTTGTGCTGTAAAGCAGAATCGGGAAAATAATAGACATACTCTCAATACTAATTGAATTATTCAAGAGCAGAGAATTCCTGGACATAAGAAACCAAAGACTGACAGCAGTTCTTGTATCATTGCAAAGAGGTAATAAAGTTCTTTTCATTAGTAACCTCAAATGATTTTTTTTGGAGAAGGCTCCAGGAAGACCTAATTGTGGCCTTCCAATACTTGAAGGGAGCATTTAACAGGAGGGGGAACACTTGTTTATGTGAGTGGATAGTGATAGGACAGGGGAGGTTTAGGTTAGATATTAGGAGGAAGTTTTTCACACAGAGGGTGGTGACACACTGGAACAGGTTGCCCAAGAAGGTTGTGGATGCCCCATCCCTGGAGGCATTCAAGGCCAGGCTGGATGTGGCTCTGGGCAGCCTGGTCTGCTGGTTGGCGACCCTGCACATAGCAGGGGGTTCAAACTAGATGATCATTGTGGTCCTTTTCAACCCAGGTCATTCTGTGGTTCTATGATTTTCATAAACTGTTTATAAGCCTCTAATTTAGTGGCACTTTTAAAGGAATGAATGAATATAAGTAATTATATCAGGGGTTCTATGACAGTAAGTCATCAACTGAAATAACACGGGGAATTTTAAGATTTAATCAAGCAGCCAAGATGTACTTTTCTGTTGAAAACTGACAATGCTTTGCCAGAGCGTCTCTAAGGTCATGAGAGTGGTAACATCTCTGACAGACATATCATGCACAAGTCACATTAAAAATAGTACTTCGATGCCAGAAATGTTTTACTTGTAATCCAGGAAAACTAAATTGTCTCCGCAACCCTACTTACTCCTTTTGTGCTGTAAGAGATTATTCTTTTACACCATTGTCTCAAAGCTTGCCGGGGACACAGATGAACAAGTCCAAGCAAGTCCTGGGCAAGGGTTGAGAAATCCTTTGTCTGGAGAACAATGATAGACAAGTCCTGGGTAAGGGTTGTGAAATCCTTTGGCTGAGGGACACAGATGGACAAGGCCAGGGGCAAGAAGAGAGAGATAAATGACAGCTTAATAGCCGTGAAATGGTCTTTTGTGTATGCTTAACTCAAGGAAGATGGCCATCTCAGGAGATGCTGCATATGACTCTTGCTCAAGTACCCAAGGATGTCACTTAGGCAAGAGAAAAAGGAGGATAAAAGAGGAATCAAAAACCATGAGGTTTAGGTTTTCTGGTAACAGATTCCTCATGAAGAAGAGGTTTCTGCCATGAGAAGCCTCACGATCTGCCTCTCTCCCTCCTGGACTTGTTCTGCGCTCTACCACGATGCTGAAGAAGAACAAAGGTGTCTGCCATCAGATTCCTCACTACGGAATTCCTGCATGCTGACGGACTCTCCTGGGCCCACTACCTGAGTCCTGCTGCTTCCTCCCGGATTGGCTCTACGACTTCTTCCTGCTCCCTGCTTGCTGCCTAAGGCCGGCCGCGCTGCTTTTGCCTCAGATCTTTGAAACGTGCAAGGGGACCGCTGCTGATCCTGGTGGTGACTACGCCCACTTTACGCGATTCTTGCTTATTTCCTATCTTTTCTATCACCCTCCTTCCCTTCCCCGTCTCTCTGATGAGGATTTATAATAAACTGATTGGACCAACATTTGAGCCATTGTTTCTTAATCTCACACCAGGTATACAGATATTAAAACAACCTCATCTCCCTCCTATAAATTGGAACGAGACAACTGCATATCATCTAAGTTTCTCATTGAATCTTCTACCTTACTGCTTGTTCAACTTCATCTCCATACAGTTGTTAAGCAGCACAGAGATACTCTTTTCCTATTTCCCTTTACCACCTGCTTCGCTTGCAGTCTGAAGCAGGGTCAGGAATGTAATAGTCCCAAGGAAAATAATTCACCACTCCAGGTGGTGTCCCATAAGAGCAGAATCACCTCTCTCAACCTGCTGGTTATGCTTCTCTTGCTGCAGCTGAGGATAGGGTTGGCTGCAAGCACACATCACCAGCTCATGTTGGGTCTTTCATCCACTGACATCCCCAAATCTTTCTCCCGGGCTGCTTTCAAGCCCTTCACTGTCCAGTCTGTATTTGTGCTTCCCCAGACCCTAGCAAAGAACACTGCACTTGGAATGCAGACACTATCCATCTCCTATTGTTTTTACTGAGCTCTTTATGTCAAACTATGAGAAACATGTGCAGTATACAACCATGGACTGCGTTTGTGGGTAGGGCACCTCATGGGACTTATTTATGCCTCTTTCAGGACAGTCTAATTCTCACTGGTATTTAGGAAGAGGTACTTATGAGATGTCCAAACCCGGCTAGATATTGTCTGGGTTAGGTGGCTGCATAAGTCATTCTCCTGAGGCTCATATATCACGTCTTGCTACCTTAATAACAAACAATTAAACTGTATTTAGGTAAAACATACGTTTGAACATAAATTCTTCAGAGTCCATAAAAAGTGTAACAACTTTTTTAAGGAAGGATGCACATTTAAGATAACTGACTACTCTGCACTCTAGCAGAAGGTTAGATCAGAGTTACTGGTTTTTCCACTTCGCTAAACTGATATATTAGAAACAACATGCAATTCTAAAACACGTTGTTTTCAAAACCTGCATCATCATCTTGTATTCATCTTGCCAACACAACTTTCAGAATCTAAAAGCAGCAAAATTGCATAAATTGCAATGAATATAATTGATATAGATTAGAAACTCTGTTCTTATTATAGATGCTTATTAAAATTTAAAAAAAGGTTTTCTGCTTCTGTTACTAAATAACATATGCTTTACAAATGTTTGCCACAATTATTTAGCTACAGACAGAAAATAGGTACAGTAACATACTTTGGAAGCAATGCCTGTGCAAGTAATGAAAGTTCTCAAATATTATCAAATACCTAATAGTTATTTACAAGATAGGTTTTAATAGGCTCCCCTTCAGTGTTCTGACTTCATGAGGTATAACAAAAGAAAGCAAAACATCCTTAAAAACATACAGTTGTAACTTTGAAAGTTCAGGAAAGAGTGGTTGAAAGGTTTGTTATAAATTATTGTTATATGTTGTTATAAATTAAAGCAAGCCCTAGAAGCAATGGCCTGAAACTGATGAGCATGGCAATGAAGGAAAGACAATTTTCTTATCTTCTGTAACACAGGATCACCATTCATGGGATAAAGATGGCATACGGAAATTGCTTTTATTATTACATGAATTCCACCTCACATAGTCCACCACTGCAGCAGAACACATAGCTTGCTTCATCTTTGTTTTAAGGCAACCAAATAACCTCAGAGTCATATGTTGATGTATGTTAATATGGCCTGAAGCATGGGTAAAGCCACAAAACAGCTGTCAGCAGTTGAAAGAAGGCATTTTTAAATTTCTTTTACATTCTGGTTTCTTAAGTCACTCTATCAGTTTCAAAACACATACAACTCTATGTCCATATTTTTATGTGTGGATGATGAAATTAAAGAGAATTATAAAAAGGCTTGGCTTTCAGGCTGGAAAGGTCAGACTGTTAATTTCTTTGAAGAACACAATCCATTATTTAAAGCAGAGCAAGAGAGTAATCACACTAGGCAACCCTCTAAATCTACAAAGTGTACTTTTTTTTTTTTTTATATCACTTGCTTAGAACTACTTTGAACCATGTTGGTTGCAGTGAAATGACTAGAATCAGAACTAATACAGTCTTACAGATTCTCTGGTAGTTCTCTGTAAATTCAAATGCAGTGTAGGGACTCCCCTTGCCTCACACACATTAGTAGCAAATGATTTTTAGTTTTTCAAGAACATTAAGTTAATCCTGCTAAAGAAAGAGCTATTTAAGAAGGTATTACTATTTCTTAAATGCCACTTCTGAAGTTGAGCATAAGATAACAGACCAAAAATATCATCAGAAAGCCGAGACCAAGACAGTCATGTATTTCAAAATGTATGTAACCACAGGAGTTACATTTCATGTAAACATATGTAGCACTGCTAATAACCTGAAGTTTTGTTATTCACAAATTTAGGGCTTATTACCCAAGTGCAAACATTAGGACTTAATGATTTAGTTTTTCTTCAGACTAACAATTATATTTAGGTAGAAGGGTAATTCCCTTAGAAAGTGGATATATCTTTCCATATATGTCCATTTACTTTGATAAGACATCAGATCTTCCTTGAAGGGCTCTCTCTTCCTTTGGGCTGTTAAAATTCACTTTCACAGGGTGAATTTTAATCTCAATTCTGTTTTCTGCTAATTCCTCTGATATTGGCTGGATCCCTAATAATACCTGCTAGACAGAGGGCTTCTTTGCCATCTAGATCCACGATACTGGCCCCAGTGTCCCAACACTGGAGCATCCAGATGACAATATTCTCACTTGGATGTTGTGCATAGTCTTTTCACATCTTCAATCTCATCCATTTTTAGAGCTCGGATAGTGATGGTGGTCTTCTCATCTTAAAGAACTCCACGTAGCAGCTTTCCATCTTCAATACTTCCCCACTATATGGCAAAACTCAGAGAGTAAGACATACCTCTCTTCACTCTCTGGTAATTTGTTGTATGGTGGGGGGCCTCTTCCACACCTCACCTCTTCCCCGATGGCATTCCAAAGTTCTTACTTTCAGGCCAGTCCATGATCGCTTCCAAGATTCCTGAAGGATTAGTGTTCCCCATCCAAGCCCACTATGTAATCAATGCAATCCACATACTCCAAGTACCACAGTGTGAGGAGAGGACTTCTTTAAACATTCACTTTAGCACCTGTAGTCAAGGTTCTAAAGTTGTGCTTCAGTATGAATCATATCTGAAGCAGTCCAAACCCCCTTGTATGCTGCAAATACCTTTTTTTCAGTTGCAGTGTAGCACTCTTCAAACCCTCTACGTTCTCGACTCCAAAACTCATGAAGTCAACCAAGTCTCCCCTGAAGTTCTTTGCAAAAGACTCTAAAAGTAAGGCCTTTCTCCCAAGCTGCAGGGTAGAGCTTTTTTTTTTTTCTCCATCACATCCCATCATCATTATGGGAAATCAATTATTTGAAATCTTGTTCAAACTATTATTAAGAGATAGTTCTATAGACCTCAGAAACCAAAAAATCCTACAATATTTAAAAATCTAACTGTAGATCATGACATGGTTATGTAAGAAATTACCAAAGTACATTAAACTTTAGCAAACTATTGTTTGCTGTTTACAAGGTTAGACTGCAGATGGAAAAAGACAAGTTATATTCCAAATATGAAAACTTGGAAATAGTTTACTGCAATCAACATACAAAAATTTTGAAGTTAACTTTCTCATTTGGTTATTTCTAAATATTTATGAATTAGTAGTGGTTTATTTCCAGAAGTCAACACCACACAGTCAGGCACTTTAAGAGCCTTTTGTTTTCCTGATCATTGCTTCCATCATATCCCACTGCTCTTTGGTAACCTAAAAAAAGAAAACAGTGTTTTATTGGGATTTCATATAATAATTACACATCCAAATACTTGAACAGAAAATAACAGGCAAGAAGTTTAGTACCTTTTTCAAATCATTGAATTCTCCTGCCATAGAAACATATTCTCCGCCATCCATTCTAATAACCTAGAGAAAGCATAAGTGGTGTATTTAGCAACAGCATTTTACTATAGTATTCCCTTGTTCTAAACTAAGTCATTTTTAGCGATTCGTATCAAGCAAAATCTGAACACAATCAAAATTATGTAATTCACTATTTAAAAAAAAAGACATTTTTTGAAGGTGCTTAGAAAGGTTAATAATTAAAAGATTAATCGTGATTTCAAATTTCAAAGTAAATTACTTGTTTCATTTCTGAAATACTATAATGTAACAGACACTTATAAAAATTCAGAAAAACTCAGACCATCATCAGGTTGGCTGTATAAATGGAATCAACTGTAACTTACTGCTCCATTAACCCAGCTTGCATAGTCACTGCAAAAATAGGCAGCAAGATTTGCAATTTCTTCAACAGTTCCCAGGCGGCCACAGGGAATCCTCTCAATCATTTTCTTCTCAAACATGCCAGTTGGGTCAAGGCGGCTAAAAGCACCCTGAGAATTAAGAGAAACATATGAAGAGCTTATCTACATCAGAAATCAAAACCGTAGAGAGATTTAAGCTTAACATGGAAGTTAATGTTTGTGAGTAAACTGCCTACACTGTCAGCAGGATTTAAAAAAAAGTAGGAAAGAAAAAACAATTTACTTTACTTGCATCAGTATGCATCTACACTGGGTGGCAAGCTGGAATTTAACACCTGTTTGGGAGAGGCACACAGAAGTGTGTTTTTTTTTTTTTCCCCAAAACACCCTTAATATATTAATATACTATTGTGTAAAGGGAGAAAAAGAGCAGCAAAATACAGAAACAATATGCAACATAAAGAACAACTGAAAAGCAAAAAAAGAAAAAAACAAACAAATTATTGCAGTGACTGAAGAATTAAACTAAGTAGCTCTAAGCTTCTAATATCCGAATAGCCTAGAACAGCACGGGAAACGGAAGCTTCCTGATTCCTCCCAGCTCCTCCACAAAGAAACAATTCCTCAAGCAGCATGAGGAACGTTTATCTTAGGTTACTGAAGTTGTTAAAATATACTTCAATTCAAGTAATTACAGCTCCACTCACGCCATTTAAGCCTTCAACAGCCATGTTTTTAAATGGCAGTTTATAAACTTAGTAGTATTGCTCTGGTATGCTTCTTCCTTTTCCTTCTGTGATTTCCAGCAGTGTTTTCTAAAGACACAGAAGTAACCCATAAAGCAGAAAGTTTTGATTTTGCAATATGATTTTTAAGTAAAGCCAGTTCATAGTTTTACGCTTCCAGAGAAATTTTAAGTTGGAACTAGTGTGACAAATGCAATGCTTTATAGAGAAAACAGAGTTTCTCGAGTGGGAAATATGCTATTAGTTTAAATCAGAAACATTAACAGGAAGTAGCAATCTTGATGTTTAAAGTATTTAACTTGCCAAAAATTCTGAGAATCTATAAAATAAACTCATCTTGACACACGATATAGCAGATGCTGTAAAGTTTATACAGATTAAAAAAGGAATAGGACAAAAGAATAGGCTTAAAAAAAAAATCCATCAAGATAACTACATTATGAAGAGTTGTTGTATGTATCAAACTCTTTGTGCCACTGACTACTGGAGACTGGAAACGAAAAAAAAATGTCATTACGTGTTTTTTCTTATACCTTTGGCTACAAGTCTACTGGGTACAAGGTCTGGAGAGAGCTTTCAGTCCAATCCTGTAATGTCATTTTAACATTTTAACAACATTGCTGACATTGTCACTTATCTATCCTTCCAGTCAAGAAAGCTAAAGATGAGCTGTCTGGAATAGCACAGAAAACTGACAAAACAAGAACGCAGCAACCAAAAATCAAGAAGCACTATACAGATAGTTGAAATACCATTATTAGCTGTTACTGCTCATAACTGTAATATTTGGACTCTAGATTACTTCCTTCAAACCCTCCAGTCCTTTTCACTCACATCAAAGCTTCACATGTCCTTGCTGCCTTATGTTTTCCTCTTTCTAGTTATGTGATTTTCAACAAAACTATTGAGTCTCTGCTCTCAAAGACTAAAAAAAAGACTCTCAAATTTTGGAATTAAGATACTTTGTTTAAGGAATTAGGAGTTCAAATAGAAATAGGCACTTGTACTCCATCAAGAACTCGCTTCACTTGAGAAATAACGTATAGCCTCAAATGCATACAAAAGGAAACATATTTTAATATTTTGGCATGTAATTCTTTGAAACACTCAAAAAAAAAAGTTTGTTATATTACTATAGTAACATTCTATTTTATAAACTAATTATCAAACAGGTTATTTACCCATTATTCAAGCACAACCTTGGACTTCTAAAGAACTTATACTCTAATTTGGTGGTTATAGAAAAGATCAGACTACCTTAAGTGCAAGCCTGTACTACAAAGCATATTCAAGGCTGTATTTCATTTCATGCTACGTACCTTTGTTTTTATTGGACCTGGTTGAATCACATTGAATCTCATGCCATATTTACCCCACTCGGCTGCAAGAGACCTAAAAATGCATTAAAAAAATGCATCAATATTTTGAACACGTTATTTTAATAATGCTATTAATAAATAAACAACCAAATCTTATGTGTGAATCCTAAAATTTGAGTCCCGAAACACGCATTTCCACTTAAGGGGTTTTGATGTTTTTCTTAAAAACAACATTTCAGAAGTAACAAAATAAAATCACGTTCAGAAACACAATAACACAGATTTAATAGATGCAGTATAGCTTTCTTGCATTGGCTCTAACACTTCCGGGTTCTATGAGAAGTTTTTCCAACTTGCAAACCAACTGGAAAAAAATACATCTTTAGTCATAGTGTTGTTTTATAGCAAATTTACAAGCTTAACAGGCTCACTATATTCTGGCTAAGTGCCACAGTCCATGCAAGGCAAAGGGCAGCCATAAAGAACAGCTCTGCCAACACAAAAAAGTTACATAACAGAGCCAACTCTAAGAGAGACAAGCTGCTCAAAGGGATGGGAAATACATGCAGGTGATGAGGAAAAAAAAAAGCACCCCAGTGGGAATGCTGCTCCTATAGGAGCAATGGACATAAAATGTTTTAAAACTACAACTTATTCCCAAATGTATCAGATGCTTTCCAGAGCCATTGGAAATAGATCTACTTCAACCAAAGAAACACTGACTCCATTGTTATCCTCTTCTAACCACAGCAAATGGCTTTTGGCTCATTTTGTTCCATTCAAAAGTAATAAAAGGGAAAAAAAAACAACACACTAAGCATGAAAACTCCTAATAATTACATTTGCTTCTACAGAATACACGCACTCACACTTTCACTTTTTTGTCATTATAAAAATTATCACACTAATAGCAGTTAGCACTTTATTCTGAAAGAAGCTGTCAGCATATTATTTCGTTGCAAGGATCCTAGAGGCTGGAAGGGTCTCTGATCACACTGCATGGGAGGACTACATTAATTGTACCAACTAGCTATGTTTTTACATTTACCCTATGGCAGGGATGTGAAAAGCAACTTTTTGTCTATTACTCACTTGCTCATTGCTTCTACACCAGCTTTGGCAGAGGCACTTGGCAACACAAATCCTGAACCACTCTCTGCATAAATGGTTGTAATAGAAAGGAATGCGGCACCTGGAAGTTGCAACAATATTAATAAACAAAAAACAACACACAGAAAGATCAAACAGTAAGTTAAAAAGCAAGCTCAGTGGTATAGAAGTTTGCAGTTTCAGTGTAAGGAATGCAATCTGCTGAGTTGAAAAGAGATTTAGAAGAACTAGTCTTTTTTCCCCCTCAGTTCCCCCTATTCTGAATGTTAGAGCTGATCAACACACATGAGAACAGGCCTATTTTAGGCTATTAAAACCTAACTTCAGATGTCTACTGATAATGGGCCCAAGCTAAACAGAGCTGTGTTGAATGAACCTAATACAGAAGCTAGAATAATAAAATTACAGACCATAAGTTTGAAGTACACTTCAATTCATACATACATTTCTAAAGTTCATACTCATGAAAATATCTAAGCAATTTAGTCTTCTCACTTTGTGAGTGAGAATGCATAAATAATACACTAGCAGATTACAAACCTCTTTTACATGTCACTGCAAACCTACAGTTTAAAAGCAGAGCTCTTCTATTATTTATTAAAGTACACTTAATACAGGTCACCCTGCAGTCCCAAAGTATGTGCTAATCTTCTCATAACTGTCAGATGTATAGCACCCTGACAGTGTCTCAAAATATCTGCATTGGATAGAATTTCTATCACTTCAGAAATTAAGGTCTCTGCTCAAATAAAAAAATAAAATAAAATACAAAGGCAAATAAGCAAAAAGGAAACAAAAGCAGATAATTAAAGGACAAACAGATACACACCTGATTTACTTGCAAAAATGTATCTAAAAACAAACAAACAAAAATCTTTGTATAAAAGATGCTTACATACAAAATCCCATAGAAAGACGACATGCAAGAAACAGCAAGAGAAATCTGTGTTTTGTAAGCTTAGTAGGAAAATGGAGAGACAGCATGAAGGTGAATGACTTCTATATCTTGCAGAATTTGAAGGCAGAAGTAGCAAAAGTAGTTTTAATTCAAGAGCAAAAGAGACAGACATTTTTAAAGCTATATTTTACATTACTGTAATAATATGCTGTAAGCATCCATTAGGCCACAGAACAAACTACTAACATATTTGCTAGAATGACACAATGAAGCACAGTTGGGGTTGGAGTATTAACTAAAAATGAAATACCTCATCAAATGACAAGAACTTCTACAGACTTGCAGAAATACATACACAACATTAAGTTTATATTGTTACCATTAATACAGTACAAATTTTATAGGAAGTACAAAGCACTGAGTACATTTTGAGAGTTTATTCTGGAGTTAGAGGAATACAGCACAAATAAAACAGGATTAATTCAGCATAGTGGATGTACCTAGAGAACATCATTTGTAGGGCCATCTGAAAAATCACAGCCTACCTTTGCACTTGAAATGCTATTTGATTGTATCATACTAGATGATCATTAAGGTCCCTTTCAACCCGAGCCACTCTATGATTATATGACACCAGTTAAAAAAAGCCTCAAAGGCTTTTTTTTTTTTAAAAAAAAAGTCTCTTGTACCATTAGCTCAATACTACAGTTGTGAATTTTAATTATTTATATATGTACAAGTCTAGGAGGAAAGTGTTAAGTGATATTCTTTCTTGTTGTTCATTTAAATAAATAAATGTCACATACGCAGCTTCTTAATGAAACCAACACAGATATTGAAGGCCTGGGAGAAATAACATATGCTTTAAACAAAGTTTCTGCAGTTTTACAAATGTTTTACAATTACTGTAAACTCTGCATAAGGATTTTCAAACACAGCCTCTATATTCTGAGTCTAACCTTAAGAGCAGACTCAGTGGTAAAGTAATTGCTAACCAGTCCTGCTGTTTGATTTTTAAGTGTGACTTCCTTCATACTCACAAAACTGATTATTACACATAGGCACTGTAAGGGAAGGAAAGCAAGTAACAGTATGCTAAGGCTTAGGTATGACTTAATGTAAATTGAAGATACCTTTTTGTACTTTAATGAGTTCCTTTCCAATTTCCAAAGTTACAAAGGCGGTACCGTTAAGTACAATATCAGTTATAGTTTTCCATGCATTAGCAGAAAGACGTTCAGAAGGGGAAATAAAGTTTCCTGCTGCGTTGTTTATCACAACCTGAAACACAAGGAGTTAATTAAAAATAACCCTTCCTGAGAGAAGGTCTCTCTAGATTACATACATTTTCTATGATGGTCATTTCCTTCATACCTACTCAGAGCATTTTCAAAGACAGTTAAAACAGAAGTTGTTTTCTTTCCCTACAACACTTACATCAGGATGTCCTGCCACTTGAATTAATTCAGCAACAGCATTCTTAACAGAAGCTGGATCTCTCACATCACACTGGATGGCATGGACCTGTATAACAATGGAAAGGCAGCCTTAAGACTTCAAATGCTTATCACACAAATTAGACAATCCCACATAAGCATATAAATGCATAAAAAAAAATCTAAAGAAGTGTAAATAAAATTCTCACTTCAATTTACCTTATTCCCTGTTTTAGAAGAAATTTCTTCTGCTGTTCCTTTCAGAACATCAAGCTTTCTAGAAATAATCATATATCAGTGAATTTCAATTAAATGCAATTACAATTGAGAAAAATAGCTGATGAATCCTTTCTTAGCAGATATGGGCTAAGTTTTAAAAAGTGATGCATGTGTGTTTGTGCATAGTGAAAATTTTCATGAAAACAGCTTCAAAATGAAAATATTTAGTTACTAATTTTCTGAAAGTTAATTAAAAAAAAAAATCTAAGTGCCTTCTGTTCATTACTACTTAAAAGTAACTGAGAAATGACAATGGAAGAAGAACAATCTTAAACTAATCAAATGTGGTAAGTTAGCTAAGTACTTTCCTATTCAGTACATAATGATAATAAACCCAGCTTTATCTACTGCTCTGCTAATACTTTACAAGGGCCGGGTTTCAAATATCTGAATTGCTACTTGGAACAATGTCAGAACACTAATTTTGTTTTCAAAATGAAACTGCTTTTCTTGATTTTACTTCTTGTTTTCACTAACAGAATTGTATAAAGTTCTGTTAATCTGTATAAAAATACTTGTCTTTGTTAAGTATTAAGAGGAATTATTTTTTATCGCTATTAAAATCTGTATAATGAACACCTATATTAATACAGAAGTGTTCAATAACATCCATTTCAATTTTGTGGGTTGTTTGTCTTTCTGCTCCATCACACAAGACTTTTCAAAGTCTTCTCATCAGGTCTTTGGTATTTCCCATGCTACACTATAATTTAAAATTGAACAGTGTAAATAAATTAACCAGAGTAAATAAATTAAGAGAGCAAATAAATTTATCCAGCTTGAGAAGAAAAGAAACCAAATCCATTCAGCACTCAACACTAAAAGCTCCAAAATGTGTTCATTAATATTTACCGACTGGCTATGACACATGTGGCACCCAAACTGGATAAAGCTGTTGTCATGCCTTTGCCAATCCCAGTACCTCCACCAGTTATAAATGCCACTTTCCCTTGAAAGGAATTTGGTGGCAACATCACTTTTTGAAGAGGTGAAAAGAATGCAGCTTGCTGAGCTTTGCTCTCTTGCAGTAACACATTTGGTCCATGGCTGAAGAGCTGAAAGAAAGAAAAAGAAAAAAAATTCCAATTCCATTTACCGGACCATTAACAAAGATTAGATTTGCTTGTGAAAGTATCAACTTCATACCTACCTTCCTGTTACACAAAATGAATACAAAAATGATTGGCTTGCATTTATGTTGAAGTTACTAAAAGAGCACCATAGTGTAAAACGAACCCTAAACTAGTAAAGTAACTAAGCCACTTTTAGACATTCCACTCCAACTACAAAAATACTGAGAACACATTTTAATCCCAATTTTGATTATTCCAAATGTTAGCTATCTTTATGCCTGTCTGTTTTGCTCACGTATGTGGAAATACCAGTTAATTACTAGATTTACAGTAGGATTTGAGTTTCTCATTCATATACATACTGAATACCATTTACAGCAAGTTAGCTCTAGATTAACTAGCTAAATTTTGCAAGCAAATGTGTGGTTGGTACTTACTAAAAACAGCAATAACCAAAAAACAAAACAAAACAAACAAAAAAAAAAAAAAACAAAAATACCCACGAAAACAACACCAGAGAAGAAAATTCATTATTACATTCAGTAATACATGTCCTAAGAAAACAGTATGCAATACTATCTCATAATAGTGCATGCAATAAGTTACACAACTCTAGTGTGAGCAATAACTAGTCTGTAGTGTCACCAAGAAAAACAGTCACGAGGACATTTCTGTAATCCTCAAATACTGGAGTAGAGCCTCAAACTGAATGACATGACTTGGCACAGCAGCATTACATAAATAGTTAAGAAATTCACAAATTACTTGGAATATGAAAGTTATCTGAATCTGGAACTGAAAACTAACTACAACAAAGTTCGGTTATTTCTTTAAGGGAGAAAAATTACAAGAACTTAAGCTATATTTATCTTCTCCACTACTAATTTGTAATTGAATCTTTAATGCATCCTTTCTGACTACAGAAGCTTCTAGTACAATTTCAGGAAAACTTTGTGTTTACTTTCATATGGCACTGCTCATAAAGACATAACATTGTTATGCCAACAGGAAATGTGTTGAAGGAGGAAAGGCTACTTTAAAAGAGTACAAATATAACAATAAACAGCTTGTGGCATGTACAGACTCCCATTTGCAACACTGAAATTAATAGGTGACACTGTGAGCCATAGCTGAATAGCCTATCAGCTGGAGTCAAGGTGTCACTGGGACTCTTTCCATCACGTCAATGGAATAAACTCTCCAAAAGGGGTTGGTAATGATGGACACAGCCCCCTCCTTTGCTCACCACCACAGAGATTGTGCAAGAAGCTCCTGCTGAAGGAGGCAGATAGAAAGCAGGCCACAGAGCACAGGGTATTGCACCAAAGTTAATAAACGGCTCTGAAAGCTTCGAGCCCACGCGTTAAAGCAGCCTGCTCGGGGACTCGTCGCTACTTTGCACAAAGAGCTTCCTTGAGAGGAATTGTTCCAAGTAATCTTCCAGTCAAGGTTCTAAATCAAATTACAGGCATAAAGAGAGGTATAAAGAAGCCAGGCAACGTGAACAGGAGGAAAAAAAACAAACTCCCCCGTACCCAGGTGGTGGAAGTAAGTCACGAAATTACCACAGAAGGCTCTCCCGGAGGAAGTCCTTCCTAAGAAGGCACGCCCCCACGGAGCAGAGGCGGCTCCGCTCCGACCTTTCACCCAGCTGGCATCGTGCGCTCCTGCTGCAGATACCGGCGTGCCCGCAGGGGAGCGGGGATAAACAGGCAGAAGGCGCGTCCCGGGGAGCACGGGGCGCTGAGAGGGCATGGGAGTACCCCAGCCCTGAGCATTTCTCGGCCCACCCTGAGCTCCGTGAGAGCGGGCGGCGCCTTACCCGTCTGGTGCCGGGGAAGCGGAGAGAGCTCCGGCCGATCATTGCCGCCGCCGCCATCTTGTGCTCCGGGGGTGGGGGTGTGCGCCGGGGCGGTGCGGAGCGGCCGTTCCCCGGCCCCCCTCAGCCCTGCCCGGCCGCGGGAGGGGCGCTTCTGCCTCGGCGGCTGGAGCGGGCGGGGCGGCGAGTCCGGGTCTGCAGCGCCTCTCCGGCGTGGGCTTCTGCCATCACCTCGGGTTGCCCCGTGTGTTGTTCGAAAGACGCTGACACTTTACGAATAATCTTTAGTTTGGGTGGTGCTTAGGAGTATAGGAAGAGTTTGAGAATACTTACATTCAAGCATCCAATCTCTGGCTGATAACCAGGTTTACAGGGCAGAAAGTACCCATTTTCTTGTTTTCGGTTTTGTGGGGTAACCTGAGCAATTGTAAGAATGTAAATGTAACATCTATAGGTGGAAAGAAAAAGTCATTAAAAGCAGTAACAGTTAAAAAAGCGTGGTCTGAAAACATCTAACTAGCACTAGTCTTCTGCAGGGACAACTGCCTTGATAATGTGTTATAGAAATGCCATGAGAAAATCAGTGTGTAAGTGTTGGCAAACATGATTCAGGCTTTCAAGGGCCTGGCCAGGTGTGACGATGGTTGTAAGCTTGGATTCCTACAGTGTCTGCCATTCAAAGTACCCCAGTGAAAGAAATGTTAACCCCTCACGATACAGTTTAGAAATAGCCCAAGAAACTGTTGATACAAAAGGGTACTAAGAAAAAAAATCTCCTGAGTGTCAGTATCAAGGAGAAAGCTAGTGCACTGAAGACATGGTAATGGTGAAGGTCTTATGTTTCTGTTCAGGGTAAAAGATGAATGGTGGATCACCTCAATGTTCTATTTAGATACTGTTATACTGGTCTTGATGGACTCTGGTTCTGTTTCTGAGTTAATGTACCGAGTTAAGCCTGTTGCCTGTATGGATATCTGAAAGGCCTTCTTCCATGCTGGCAGTCACTGAGGAAGTTAAGTTTTGAACCCTGATAAATCATTTTTGAGCGGGAAAATAAAGGAATATGTGGAGAACCGAAAACTTAGAGAACGAGCATTCCTTTGATCAATCAGGATTGGAGGAGCAGTGAGAAACTCGAGAAGTTTAGAAAGTAAATGGGAATCAATAGGAAAATGGTAGCAGAGGATAAAGTTGGATAAATGCAGGGAAATTGATTATAATATGGTTTACCGGATTCATACAGTTTCTTATGATGAGGATTTGTCATATGAGATTGTTATCACAAAAGCCAAGCCAAAAGGATAAATAAGCCAGAAAAATGATAATGAACAGTACGGAGAATATTGAAGTACCATAATACAAAGCTGAAATATAGCCTCATCTAGGATACACCATAGATTTTGGTCACCCTAGTGCAAAATGGAAATTGCAAAATTATGAGGGACTGAAAAAATGAGTAAAGGTGATGAAGAAAACTTGTTCCAAAAGGTATTAAGGAACTGGGGTCATTTATCTCAGAGGAAACACGGGAGGGAAAATATTAAAAGGGAACATTTAATGAGAAAGAATGCTTGAAGTCAACATACATGGGGATTAGGGCAGTGAAGATGATCAGAGGGCTGGAGCAGGACGGGCTGAGAGAGCTGGGGCTCAGCCTGGAGAAGAGAAGCTGTGGGGGGACCTTTTAGCAGCCTCCCAGTACGCGAGGGGGACCTGCAGGAAGGCTGGAGGATGTTTTATGAGGGCAGGCAGTGACAGGACAAGGGAAAATAACATTCCCGATTCACATCTCCGACAGCAGGGCTCAGTCCCATGCCGGGCAGTGCACCCCCCGCTCTGGGGCGGGCCGAGCCCTCTCCGTGCCGCCGCGCATGCCCGCCGCTGCCGGCTTTAGCGGCTGCACCGCCCGCCCGCCGCCATGCGGCGCTCCCAGCTCTTGCTGTACGGCCGGGCGCGGTAGCCGGGTGGGCGGCAAAGGAACAACCGTTCCCGGCCCGGCCGCCGGCAGGGCGGGGAGCGCCGCGGAACCTCAGCTCCTCGGGGAAGCTCAGCTCCTCACCGCGGAGCTCCCGCCGGCCTCAGGATGTGGAAGCTGGTGCCCGCCGCAGGACCAGGTGAGGGCACCGCGGGCCTGGGGCCCTTCCACGCCTCTCCCGCGCCTGGGCTCGGGCCGGCCCTTGCCACCTCCTTGGGAAGCTGGCGCCTGGAGGCTCGACTTTCGCTTTCCGTTCCGGTAACGGGCAGGGCTCCCTTTTTCACTGGAACCCTGATGGCGGAGGCCTTGCCCTGTTATCCTTGCTGGCGATGGTGCAGATGTGCCCTGTTACCTTTGATGGCGATGGGTCCCAGGGTTGCTGCCGCCAGAGAAGTCAGCGCGGTGCTGCCCTGCGGGACCTGAGGAGTCGAGCCCGGAGGCAGAGGTCACTCAGTCTCTTCTTCCAGGGATGATGTCTGACTTTTTACAGACTATTATTCTTTACTTGGTGTTTCAGGAGCCAAGTGTTGAACTTGAAACTTTATGTTGTTTTTTGAATGCAGTTTTCAGACAGTCATCACTGCACCGTTGTTACTCAGTTTCTTTATCCGTAGGAGTTTTGATTTATTGACCAACTTTGAAGATGGGTATTTCATAATGCAAAAGCAGCTTTTTCACTTGAATTCTTTCTCTTTCTTATAAAAAGCAGTCACATCACCGCCTTATCTCTTTTTTTTCTTGCTTGTTTCATTGGGAGTGACTTAAGGATGATTGGTGTGCATCTTAGTGACAGCACTATTTGTACTGAAATGAACAGTTTGATCTCTTATTTTCTGGAAACCACTCCAGCAAAAGCCAGAACATTGGTGTCGTCATTGTAGTCAGGATGATGAGTTCTGTGTTGTTCTTATTTGGACAGTTATTTGTATTAGAATTTCATCTCTAATTCATTCATTTTTATCAAGAAAAACTTCTGAATCACTGCTCATAGGTGGCCCACACCTTTTAGATGTCTTCAAGCCATGCACTCTTAAGTGATATAGATGACAAAAAGCTACATCATAGGTCAGAGACCAAACTTACTGAGTATCTGTTCGATTTACAGTGCAGATCTTTCAGCATCCTTTAGGGAGGCATTTTTGTCTGAAACACTTCAATTAGTCCCTAAGTTATAACTGTTTGTAAGTTATGTACCTGTAAAGTCTGTGTTTTTGTACTTCTTCTGTGTAATGCGAGATAAAAGAAATAAGGTATTATGTAAGGTAATATGTAGTACCAGTGCTTTTGTTACTGCTTTTTTTTTTTTTTAATTATTATTAATGAAATGCTATCCTTTCATAATAGACAGAGGAAGAAACAGGTTTTGTCTAAAAATTAAATGCATGATTGTGGTCAGGTTAATAAATGATACGTGACAAGGTATAGACAAGGATTGGATACTTTACAAATTTCTGAATTGATCCTAAGAACTTTGAGTGTTTTGGAGTTTCTTGTAAATTGATATTTTTCTGTCTCTTGTTTATTTTTAGGAGAGCCATTTCGGCTTTTGGTTGGTACCGAATATGTTGTTGGACGCAAAAATTGTGCTATTTTAATTCAGGGTGATCAATCAATCAGTCGAAGTCATGCAGTTCTGACAGTAAGTCGTCCTGAAACAACTCATGTAAGTAGCCAGCATTTTACTGCATTAAAAAGACATAGCATTGCTAACTCAGAATACCATGACAGTGCAGCTGGAGTAAAACCATTGGACATCTGTCTTTTCTTAGTCTTCATGTTTTTATTTATTTTTTCCCCTGGGTTGCTTGTCTGTACTGATAAATCTTCTGACATAGATCTAATGGTCCAGGGTCCTATTTGGGCATTCCTTTTATCTCAGAGTGAAAGTTGATTAGAAATTTGTACTAAAGTAACCAAAGCAGGAACATCTTGCAATTACATTTCAGTTTGTAGAAGAACTTCAGAACTTGGTTCTGGAAAGTGCTTCCATTTTATTACTGCGGACTTGATTATGGAATGCGTGTTTCACTCCACATCATTAATTCTGTATTTGTTTAAGGGAATGTGGAAAAGAAAAATGTTCCAAGGAGAATCAGCAGACAGCACTTCAGTATTGATTACATATTGCAATTTCTCTGGATATTTTGAAGCCGATCAACCAGAATCCCTTTTATGTAACCTGTTTCTGATGAACGACAAAGGCTTATTTATGTTTATTTTCAGAGCCAGTCTGTTTCAGTCCCTGTGTTAACAATCAGAGACACCTCCAAGTATGGTACTCTTGTTAATGGATCAAAATTGAGTGGCACTTCAAGGTCTTTGCAGTCTGGTGACAGAGTAAATTTTGGAGTCTTTGAGAGCAAGTTTAGGTAAGAGGTACTCAGACTGATAATAAACTACTAAGTGGAAAATAACAGCTTTCAAAAGGAGTGTTTTAGCACATCATACAACTTGATGATGATAGAATTAAGGGAATTCACTGTTGAGTTTTTAGAAAGCAGAGGAAACAATACTTTCCTGTGTTCTGCAACCTGCCTCTGAAACCCTCTTTTAGTACATATTTTTATAATAATTCATTTTGAAATTATTTTAATTTATTAAGAAAAATATACTTTTATTTATCATTGGTGTTTTAAAAGATGTGTGACGTCATGACTTCCATGATTGATATGATTATAAAAATATTTTCTCCTTTGTAGCCTTCACCAAATCAAATCATAGTTTGATATTTTGTAATTCTAAATGGACCATCTACGAATATTAATAGGTGTATATTCAAGTGTATGAGGAGTCTCAGAAAAAAGTTTCTTGAGCTTGCATTCTACAAAACTCTTGTCTTTGAAATGCTGATCTGTTAATTAACTGTTCTGTTGAGCATACTTTTTGCTTTTGGGAATACGTGCTGGATTTCATTCAGTGTTTCTGCTTCTCAAACCTTGCAGTGTTCTTCAAGTACAGATTCTGATAAGGGTGTGTGCCCTCTGTTGAGATCAAAAGTCTCAAGAATAAACATTTGAAGCATCAAATCAAAATTCTGCTTATTTTTCTCAGTAAAAATCAGTTATTTACTTTCCTCAAGACAATTTAAAGCACAGTGTAAGAATTACAGGGGTCTGTTTATTTATTGGAATTCTGTGTGAAACAGAAGCATTTCTCTTTTTCTTGTTCTTTGCAGAGTGGAATATGAATCTTTAGTTGTCTGCTCCTCGTGTTTAGATGTTGCTCAGAAAACTGCTTTAAATGAAGCCATCCAGCAGCTCGGAGGGCTTGTTGTAAATGAGTGGACAGAAGAATGTACTCACCTTATAATGGCATCTGTAAAAGTTACTGTTAAGGTATGTTGAGTTTTCTCGTTATTGTGAAATCCAGACCTGCTCAAGACTGTGGCAGAGCTTTGTTTTATTGTAGTTAGACAGCATTTTCCTCTGTGAAGTCAACTCTTCCAGCTTCATGAAGAGATACATTTTGGAGGGAAAGAAAATGGAAAAAATTAAAAACAAGGTTAACTGAGGGAGTGAGAAGAGGATGGGGACAGAAAGGTGTCTCTCTGGCCTAAATGCCATTTTAAAATGAAATAAAAATGGAACAGGGAAAAAGTTGTATTTGAAAATTAAGAGATTTAGAGAAATGAAGAAAAATCTTTTTTCCTCCCTCTCAGTGTTGCTGTAGCATTTGTGGGATATCCTATCTGTCATTAAAAAAAGATGGCTTTATTGATTGGTTGGCTCTTTTGTGTGTGCAGTTGTTCTCTTCATCTGTTTGTTTGTTTTTTTCTGGTCTTTCTTTTACTACTTTGTTAAATTTCTCACTGATTCAGTTCCACAGTTCATGAATATATTGAGTGGCCTTCCACTGTACTGTAGCTCCCTCTCCTGACTGTGCCTTTCATACAGCGGCACAGTAATAAGGATCAGAGAACTCACCTGGAGGAAAAGCTAGCATCAGCCTACTGAGGGTATTGGGATGGTTAAAAAAGAAAACAACAAAATCATTCTCTTTTGAAGAGAGCCTGTGCAATTTTTTTTCTTTCTGATTATGAAACTTCATATCTAAGTTAATAGAAACATTAAATTTATGTTATTCTAGTTGTGTAAAATTAATCTGTCTAATCAGACAGTATCTGCTTAGATTTTAATCATTCTAAGTATTTGCCTAATGTTGAGGCTTGAGGCTTGATGTATACTGTTTTTTTTTTCCATTGTTACTGATGTTTCCTACTTTTAAATGAAGGACAGAGTTTTTAGTATTCATCTTGCTTGTCACCATCTTTCTTTCAGTTTTTTATGTTAACTTTCAGATAGTTTAATAGAAGTGCACTTTATTTGGGGAGAATGCTTAGCCTTTACAATTTCGAGTTCACTGGTTATATCCAGTATAACTGTACAAATTTAGTATTAACGTTTATTTAGTCACTTTGAAGACAAAAATAAACAAAAAGACAATAAACCAAGCAACCAAACAACAACAGCAACAATATACTATGATTGCTTTGTGTACTGGAACGTTAGTTCTCATGAAGATTGTTGCTGATTTTTCATTAGTTGCCATATATAATTTCAGTGACAGCAGCTAGAAGGTGTGCTGTTAGAAGTAAAACTGACATTTTTTTTCCATAGCAAAATCAAGTAGTTATATCTGTGTGATGCTGTTCACATCACACAGATGTGATTTGATGTGCATGGATGTCTGTGTGATATTATAAAGCTACAGTCAGTTGAACTGTATCCTAGTTAGGCTTTTTCTGTATGTTAAATATGTGTCTTCTCTCTTCTTAGACGATATGTGCTTTGATTTGTGGACGACCAATTGTAAAACCAGAGTTTTTTAATGAATTAATGAAAGCTGTTCAGTCCAGGCAACAATTGCCGACTCCTGAAAAGTAAGTATTGCTTTCAATGTCACATGATTAATTTTATGTGAGTTAGATTATCAGATAATTGCACACTTATCTGCTGATACTTGGCAGAATATTTGAATTACAGTAGCTTTATTTGTGGAAGAATGCCTACTGTTTTAATCTTTAAGCAATTTTCTTCTCATATCTAGACTCATAAGGTGAGCTTTTGGATTTGATTATATGCTTACAGATGTTACTAGCTCTAGACAGGAACTTGTTTTCAGAAAGGTTGCTATAGCAATCTCTATGGTGATGTGTTTGAAGCACCACTGAAACTCTTTTGGGAGTTGATAGATTAAAATGAAGAAAATTAGATTTGTGTGAAAGACGCCGTATTAACCCTATTTCATTATTAAAAAAATATTTCTTCCAGTAAACAGATTATGAGTTTAGTCATAGAACTGTAAAATTCTTTAGATTGGAAAAGACCTTCAAGAATATGAAGTCCAACCATCAATCCAACCAGACCTGCCACATCCCATCACTAAAACATGTTCTTCAGTGCTACATCTACCTGTCTATTGAATACCCCCAGGGTTGAGGATTCTACCTCTTTGCTGGGCTGTCTGTTGCAATGCTTGACCACTCTCTCACTGAAAAAAATCACCTTTAATGTCCAATATAAACTTCCCTTGGAACATCTTGAGATCATTTTTTGCATTCTGTCACTTGTCACATGAGAAAAGAGCTTGTGAATTTTGATCAAAGCAGGTTAACTTGACCAAAATAGCAGATTTTTCTTTTCTTTTGAGAAAGTGAGACTAATGTGAGAATCAAATACTGTTAAAATATTTTGAAAAGTGTAATTTTACTACGGAATAAATAATTGTTGTTTTGGTCACTCTATTTATTCCAAAGGTCCAAAAGATCATAATAGCCATTTGGTCATTCTGTGGTCCATGTAGAAAAGCATAAAATAATCCCTTTATTGTACGAGAGACTTTCGTCTGAGCCTGTGTTACTATTATTTGTACCTTGTAAAGGTACGTGATTGTTAATGGTGTATAAGAACCTTGAGGAATTAATTGGAAGAACTTTTATTTATTAATATATTATATTATATTAATATATTTATTAATTGGAGGAACTAATTGTAAGAAGGTCATTTAAAATTAATGGTCATTATTTTGGTGTGTTCTGGCCTATCACCATTGAATTCTGGATATGAATACAGTAGAAAATGTACAGGTTTACTACATTCCACTTTAATTATGCAGATATTCTCAGAGTTTGAGGAGAGTGATTTTTATGTTTGCAGATGTTGAAAATACCTGTGTAGTGCATAGTTTCTTCAGGGACTTACAGATTTCAGAATTTCATGGATTGTTTCTTGCTTAAAATCCTTTTGCTAGGAAAAGAAAAATTTTGTAGCATATACATTTGTATGTATGTACACATGTATATGTAATTTCTTGAGCTGTTAAATCAGATTCTGGGATTGTGTTTCAGCAGTCAGGATGTGTAATCAGTGATCAGGATAATGATAAGTCATTATAAGCTCTGCCAGAGCACGTGGACAAACTGTGCACCAATGCTCTCACTCCTTTTGAGCGTATGCCTTCACCATGGTGTGCTGAGTCTGCTATAGCAGAGAACGTGGGGCTCTGAGAGCCTGCAAATAGTGCTGCATTATCAGTAAAATGCTTGTCTTTATTCTGGAGACACTTTTTATGATGAGTGCATGCTGTCATTAACTAGAGCTGAGATCACAGATCACACAAGTTAGAACATCAGATTAGGCTTCTACCTAATCTGTGCCCCAAGCACAGTATCATTTTCCTTGTACTGGACAAACAGTAAGAAGCTGTAGATGATCGGTTCAGTTCTCTATGCCACCAGCAAAAATAGTGTGCTTATTTTCTGTCACATTAATGGCTGTCACACAGCATGGTAGAACACGATGTTCTCTATCCAGTACAAGAGAAACAGGAGTGGCTGTCCCAAGTGAAGGGTAGTGGAAGCAATATGTCTGGGCAAGCACACAATGAGATGGCAATCTAGTTTGCCGGTATTGTTAGTGGAGAATGTAGATGTAGTTGATGTTTTAAGATTGGAAAGTTGAATACTTTCCAAAAATTGTTCTTTTACTTACTGAGATTGTAAGTGTCTAACTTAGATACTGAGAAATGAGAGGTTCTGTTTTCTTTTAATCTCTTGAAGAAATGATTTATATAAGTAGCTTTAACAGAAACAAAGCAGTGAAGTATCTTAACTTCCCAGCTTAAGGTTAAAACAGAAGGGACTACCAATCAGTACTGATACAAAAATCTCAATTTTGTAACTTTAATGTTTGGTTTTTACAGCTTTTATCCTTCAGTTGATGAGCCTTCCATTGGTATTGATAACATGGATTTATCTGGACATCCTGAAAGGAAAAAAATATTCAGTGGAAAAACTTTTGTATTTCTGACTGCCAAGCAGGTAACTGGGCTTTAAACTGCAAAGATGTTGGGGGACAGCTAAGCATATATTCTGTTTTCTCTGGATCCTGACTCATTCTGGGGCCATCAGGAAAGATTTTTTATAAAACACCAGCCTAATTAAAATCAAATGCAGGAGTAGAAACAGAACACATCACTTCTGCATTAATACATGAGCAGTGAGATTTGTGCTGGTAGGTTAGCATATTTCTCAACAGACTGTTTTTTAAGATTGTTTTAATTGCATTCTTTTCTTAGCACAAGAAACTGGGTCCAGCAGTTATTCTTGGAGGAGGAGAAGCAAAACTGATGACGGAAGGAAGAAAAGAAACTTCTTTACTGGTTTCTCCTGAAGTTTGTGTTATTGATGTTGGGATGACAAACTCTCAGATCCTAGGATCTGAGACCATGAAAAACTGGACTGATTCCATTCTGACTGTCTTGGAAAGGTGAACAGTTGCTCTCTTGCATAGGAAGGGGATTGTTTTAGAATTTCTGCAATTAGTTTAGTCACTGTGTTTGCATATGTATGAATGTACAAGTATACCTGGATGGGCGTTGTTTTAAGTACATAGCACAGTAACTAAATTTCTTGAAGCGGGAAAGAAAGAATTTGGCAGTTACGGATTTGGGTGTTTTTTTGGAGGCTCTTCTACTCAATTGAGTTAGTTTGATATTAGAGAAGGCAAGCTCTCTTTCTGCTGTTTAGAAAAAGTTAAAAATGAATGTATTCTAGAAATGGGGGATATATAGTTTTTGATTATTTTTTCAATAGTCATACATATTTAATGTTTTCCATGAAATAAGGGGCACTTTGAGGCCATGGGGTTCATGCTGTCTATCTACTCACACATATTGACTGTGAAAGGCAGCTTGTGTTCTACATAGATATATATATATAAATTATACATGTATATAATTTTTTTTTCTTCTGAGAGAGGGAGCAGGCCAGCTCTTTTGTAGATGTTAGTATTTTTGTAGTACTATAATAAACAATCAAAGAAAACATAATCCCAAACCTCAACTTAACTATTAAGTCTAGTCACCATGAATTTCCCTGCTAAACAGAGAAAACATCTATATCAAGCTCTTCTCATGGCTGTAGTACAGTAGCAATGAGCATTTTGTATCTTGACGTATATGTGCTTGTTTGCCTCTTCATCTTTGAACCTGTACTGAGAAACTTATTTTTACGTGTTGACTTTCTGTATGTTAACAGCAACAATCTCAGGGCTATTCCTGAAGCAGAAATTGGATTGGCAGTTATCTTTATGTCTACAGAAAGATACTGCAACCCCCAGAGGCAGCCTGATAACAAAGGTAATTGGAAGAGGAAGAAGGGTAGTGCTAAGTTAATCTCAATAAAGAAGTAGCATTTCTTTTTGTACAGGACATCAGGTAGTAATGCCAAGGTTCTTTTATTTTGCAATACCACTAAAATAGAATGACAGTGCATGAAAAATCTATGCTAATCTGAAACGATAAATGTTTTCTCAATGGCTTGCTAAAGCTTTACTGAGAATGTGACCTACAGGTGTAGATTTGATATTAAAAAAGACCTAACTTCTAAAATTAAAGTAAATAATGGATGCAGTTATTCAATGTTTCAAGGAAAGATACTTTAAAACAACATTCTGAAGTTGATAGTTTTAGTAGCTGCTAAATCAAAATATATAGTAGTTGTGAATTCCAAGCTATTCAGTTTCTTATGAAAAGACTGGGGTATTGAGTTATAATAGGTTGATGTTCAAAATCTAGAGAATAAGAACTAAATTAATTTGTCAAGGCCTGGTTTCTTTTGCACTCAGAAGAATTTGCTCTAGGGAAATCCCCTCCACCCCCCTTTCCAGTTCATAATCAAACCTAATCTTAAAGTAATAAGTCAAGAGAATGAAACAGTATTGCCACATTTGCTAAAGTAACAGTATGGTGAATGTACATTCCATGTTTTATCTTGAAACATAAGTTATATTTGCCAACAAAACAGCAGTGAAAGTCTTTGGGAGACAGATAATATATTTTTTTGGTCCGATTTTCTTTTCATGCTGCTTCCTAAGCTGTTAGAATGCAGTTTATTACACATAATTCTGATAATATCATAGAATAATTTTAGGTTCATTCTTTTCTACGAAGTGATAGAATGTATCACTTCTACCTGAAGTAGAGGTTTTTTTTTGTTTTGTTGTTGTTTTTTTAAACTCGAACACCATGAATGTCTTTACATAAGAGCATTTTTTATTCAGAAATACATTTTGAAGAGAGAATGATACAACAGTAATACTGGCAGAAGCCTGATAAGTGTTTTGATTGACTTGAGTTCATGTAGGAATGGTTTATATGTAGTCTGTTGTCTATCCAGTAAAGTTTAGGAAACAACAAAAAATAAATGGATTCTCACATTACATGCATCAGACAGCTAAATAAATTAAATTACCCCTCCTTACCACACCCTCCCCTTCAGGAAGCTGTAGAGTGCAGTGAGGTCTCCCGTAAGCCTCCTCTTCTCCAGGTTAAGTAATCCCAGCTCCCTCAGCTGCTCCTTGTAAGACTGGTGCTCCAGAACCCTACCAGTTTTGTGGCTCAACGATGAATGTCAATATAGTAACACCTTGCTCATCCAACTTGTAGCAATCATGTAAAAGCATTTAAGATATGGAAACTCAAGAAAGAGGCCTAGATGTTTCTGTAGGTTATTCCTCTGTGGGGTACAGTGGCAGGAAAAAAAATACATATATAAAAACATGTCATCTGAAAAGAAGGGATAGTGCTGGCATAGGCTTACTAGAATGGGATGCAGGAAAATTGCAAGGGACTGAGTGGTAAATCTTTGGAAGGACAATAATGTGACATATGTTAAAATAGTTGACCTTATTATCCTTTGTCTTTTCTAAGACAAAAAGAAGTGAAAGGGCAAACAATATACAAGAGGCGATACGTACATTTCTTTTGGTTCTACAGAGCAATAACACAAACACAACAGCAGGCAGTTTTTTTTAAAGGCACTCTTTTGACAACCTGGCTACAGCTGGTTGGCCAAAGAAGATGCTTACTGTGAAATATTTTGATAACACACAGGAGTTTAGTACTTTTAGGGGTAATCCCTAGGATAATGATTGTGTTAACAGATAATTGTAAAAAGGTAAAAGTAAAAACATGATGGACTTTATGCTCTGACAGTTTAACATAAAATATGCATTGCCTGATTTATATATTATGACCATAAAAATAAGTAATTTTTCATAGTATTTCATTCATATTTAAGCAAAATTCTGTTTCTTATTTCAAGAGAATATTTAACCAAAACCAAACCCTAGAATTTAGTCATTTAGAATTTGTTTTCTTCTAGTTGTTTTATTTTTTTTGCTTATTTGTTCAGACTAAATCTACATTATTATTTTTTTTAACATCAAAACTGCATGCATAGGCTCCCCAGGGAGGTGGTTGAGTCACCATCCCTGAATGTGTTTAAAAACCATTTGGATGTGGTGCTCAGGGATGTGATTTAGCAGTGGGTTGTTAGAGTTAGGGTAGTGTGGTTAGGTCATGGTTGGACTTGATGATCTTTAAGGTCTTTTCCAACCTGAGCAATTCTATGATTCTACAAATACCATTTTCCAAAAGTCACCTCATTAATTAAGGTGGTCATGTGATATTACATGCAAAGAAAAACATTGGTTAATAATCTTTTGATTCTTCTCTTGTGTTGATCTTGCAGCTGTAACTGCAAATACTGCATCAGGAGCAGGGTCAGCCATTTCTCAGAGTTTGGCTGTGGATGAAACAATAATGCCAACTGCTGCTGCAGATAACAGTGCATTATATGTAGCTGATACAGAAATTGAAGAGCAGACATGGTAAAGTATGCATGAAAATAGTTTCTGAGCTAAAACTTGCAAATAAAGTACTCTTTCGTGGTGGAGGAACTTCATCCATGCCATGGACAAAGGCACACTGTGTTCAAAATGGCACTTAGTAAATTGCTGTCAGTTGCCTGCAGTGAGCTGATTTCTGTTTTCAAGTGATAAGTAACAACATGAATTAATAAATAGGAATGTAGATGTTGCGTATCTGACTATCTTAATTATATTTAGAGTTTTTAAGCCAATCTGTGATAATGAAAAGTAAATATAGCAGATTTTACAGTATCAGTTGTACTTTGAATATAAACAATGTATTTGTGCTGACAAGTGAGTTTTTAAAGAGCAGTGCTATGCAGCAGTGTGTATCAGTGGTAACTGTGTGTTCACCTAATACACTTTTTTTCCTCTCTGCTATAGTATGGAGATAGAGAAGATGACTTCTCAGACAAAGAGGAGAGAAAAAGGGACTTTCCAGCAAATTGCTGTAAAGGAGAACCCTAGCACAAGCAGCATTGCAAATGCGGGAACATTGGTATCTAAAGTGAACAGAACACCTGGGTTTAGTCAAAAAAATCATCCAGCATCTCCGTCTAAAGTTTTGGAAGCTGATAAACCTAGAGAGCATACTCCACATCAGCAGTCTAATTCAATTACAAATTACTTCCATGTTGCTAGGAAAAGGTAGGTTTTTGATATTACTTTTCTTATCGTTATGTTATTGCTGTTCCTGCATAGCTCAAGTGGTGTAAGCTTTATTCAAAACAGAGTTAATGAAAAGCTTCTGAAAAGGGAAAGCTATTTCTCGGGAGTATTTACACTCAAACTTCACAGTGCCATCATTGAAACCTCAGGAAGCTGTTATGTTGCTGATGCAGCTATTCATATTCAAAGACATTTTTGTAATTTATTTTTTATTTTGTAATTACTTTATGGCTAAGGGAAAGAGCTGAAGAAGGAGAAGAAACATCTGTACCCAAACTAGCAAAACTGGAGAAAAGGCCATTGCCTGTTTCCAAGTGCACTGAATCCTCAGCTTCATCAATATGGAACAGTGAAAAAGAACAGCATCGAAAGGGAAATAACACCCAGCTTGAAAGGGAAACTGGTGAAATAGCAGGTGATAAAACTGACACTAAAATTACTTTTAGTGAAAATCCTGTTCCAAAGAAAAGGAAGGAGTTAGATGATGTGTCTGAAGATTTAGAGACACTAGAGACGGTGTTTGAAAGCAGAGACCTAGACTGGGAAGAGCAAACAACAAATGGTGACCAGGAAGCTCAAAGTAATAAACGAAAGAGGAGATGTCTGGAAACCAAAGACAGCAGAACAGAAGAAGGAAATACAAAGCAGAGAGAAGAGAATGAAATGTTGGTAAGTTACATTCTTCTTACATGCCTGATCTTGAAATTTATGACTGTGTTTGAAGGAAGCAAATGGCTTCTTTAAGGATAAGGAAGGTTGTTCATACATTGCAGCTTTACTCCTAATTATTTTATTTTTTCTTTTTAACATGGTTTCCTTTTGAATTAAAAACTGCTTCTATTCTGAAGTTTTTTTCCTCTCTTTGCTCAAAGTAGTGCATGCAGAATGGCAGAATGACTGTGGTTCAGTAACTTCTCATGACATGCATTGTTGTGTTAACTGTAATGCTAATATGGATGCTAAAATAATATGCAATTATATAAGGAATTTCCTGAAGAAGCTTTATGGTGACCTCTTCTGTTGAACACCACATTAGCATCCAACATCTTTCAACTTGGAATTTCTAGATGTGACATGTGAGAGATCATTAGAATTCCTGCATGAGGCAGTTCAAACCCTTCATGCCCATTAAAAATAAATAGTGCCACTAAGTAGAATATACAGAATGTCTGGTAAAGCATGGACAGACTCAGTATCACATTTTAGAAAGTAGTTCAGAAGTTTTGAAAACATACTACTTGAAAGAAGAGCCAGGTGGTAAGATATGGCCCATATTAGTATCTGGTAACCAGATGTTAAACTTCAGAAGTTCCAAAGTGTCAGCCTTCAGATTTGTGTAGCTTCATCATAGTGTAAGTATTCTCATTCCATATTCATTCCCCAGTTTGCAAATTGAGCCTTGCAAACTTAATTTAAAATTTAATCTAAAAGGTACATAATTTTAAAAGTATATTGCTGCTCAGTTTCTTTTTTTTAAAAAAAAATCTAAACATTTCTATTTAATGGAAAATAGTTATTACCCTGTGAGGAGCAGAAACGTGAATTAGGCTAGAGAAGAGGAAGAGGATACATTATATTCATTATGTAGTAGCTTATAATTCCTTTTTTCAATTTTCTTTTTCAGGGTAAGATGTTTTTCTAAGAGAAATGTAGAAAAGCAGCTACACTTGTGGGAGGGGGGAACTAAACCAAACCAAAATAGTAACAAAAAAGAAAATATTTCTAGTTTAAAAATTTTAGAACTCACTGCCCAGCCAATTCTTATATGGTCTAAGCAGTATTTAAATGCTGTAAGAAATAAATGCATAGTTTAGTAGCTGGAGCTTGCAAGACAGCACTATCAGTCCTGCTTCCATAGTTGATACCAGCTTAGTGCTCTTCTCCTGATGCTTGAAATCACTTCTGTGAGGTGTGAATTTTGAGCTTTGGTATAATTTTATAGACTTTTTTTAAATGTTTATAGCTGGCACTGCATGTTTTTAAAGACAAGGAAGTAATCTAATTGTAGAGTTGTTTCTTTGTTATTTTGTTTGGTTTATAATATTAGAGAGGAAGTACTTTCTGTTGGGACTGATTGTACTGCGAGCCTGAAATGGTTGCTTGGTATAGTCTTAGGGTTTTGTTATGATCTGCTCATCTGATCTTGTAGAGTTGTAAGGGAAGAAGAATTCTTAAGGTTAACTAAATTGTTCTTTTACTATTTTAACTATGCACACTAAATTTTTGCTGAGAAAAAGTCTTCTGATAGATGTGGATGCCCCCTCCTTGGAAGCATTCAAGGCCACCTGGATGGGGCTGTGAGCAGCCTGGCCTAGAGGGAGTTATCCCTGCCTATACAGGGGGTTGGAATTAGGTGATCTTAAGGTGCCTTCCAACCCAAACCATTCTGTGATTCTGTAATTAATTAACAGGGACGTGTTTTCTTCAGGTAAATTATATTGTCTGTGAAATAGGAAGGGTTCATGATAGTGCCCCACAGGCACATTACCTGCTTTCTTTAAGCATAGAAATGTTGCTTGTCTGACAAGACAGATGATGTGGATAACTGGCTTAAAATCTATGGGGTATGTAAAGCTAACCTGATTGTCTTCAACCACTGAAAGCCATTTAGAAGAAGCAAAGCAGATTTAACCTTTGAGATGAAAGCAGCTAACAGAATGTTTTCCTGTCCTAGCATTGAAGCTTACTTTCTACACATGCACACTTTAATGAAATTCAAAATTGTACTGTCTATTATATTCATAAACTTTTAAAGTATTTTGTAGAATGTGGCAGGACATTGAAGATGTACACAAAACATTAGCTACTTGTGTAAGAAAAAAAGCCAGCAAAGTCCTCATTTGTATCAGTGTATATGAAACCATAATTTTTTTAAGTATAGTTTGCTTCATTACAATTTATTTTCTATGTATTTATATTGATCTAAACATGCTTATTCTATAGTAAAAAGCAGAAAGTGAATTTATCCAATTTATAACACTATACAACGTATAACACTATACGTTTAATTCCAACATGTAATCAATAGAGAAACAATGAAGTTGAATCAGTTCTGACTCTGGAAGAAAAGAGTGAGATCAAGGAAGAATCATCGGTCTCAGTAAGAAACAAGCTCATTGTAAGTTTCAAACTTTGAGAATCGTTAAGAAAATACCCTAAAATTTTTCTGTTAACAACATAGTACTGGGAAATCATAATTCAGGGTAAGGAAACTCTGGAGATAAAACTCCTGAAAGTAATGACACAAATTTGAATAGCGTGGGCTAATTTAATGACTCTGTAAAAGCAGAACTGTTGTTTTTGTTTATATAAAGTTGTTTAATATGGATATTTAAGGTGACAGAGTACAGAAACCTACTGTAGTTGTATTTACTTTTTAATGTCATTAATACTGGTACAGATGTTTATGTCGGGTAACTACTTAAAGACCAGACAAGAATGGGATCTCCTTGGCTGCTCTAAGGGGGTCAGAACTAAAATGAACCAGACAGACAGCTGGGATAATAGATGTAACGTACACCAGTTAATAGTAAATAGCATATTAACTTTTATAGGTGAGATTATTGTGGGAATTAACTAAAGAAAATAAGTGGGAACGGTGGTGTGTCAGAAATGGAAAGATTCTGTATAGGGAAGAGTGCAGTTAGTCCACAAGCAGCAGAATTTTATTTTTATAGCGTGGGTATACAGTACAATTCAAGAAAATGAAACACTGTGCAAGTATACTGTATAATCAGTGAATATAAAGATGCTATAATTGTGAAATAAACAAGAGAGTTTGGCTAAGCAGGTTATAATAACAAAAAGAGAATAGATAGAATGCTTACCTGCATCCTAGGCTCACTGTAAAACTCCAGAGGAGGGACCTCCAGAAAAGAGTCTTTTCTACTGGTAGTCAGCTCTTATATGGGTCTAGGAGAGGTGCAGCCAGGCTCCACCACTTCCGGCAGTACAGGTGAATTGCCTTCAGCTGTGCTCCTGTGGCTGACTCATTGCTCACCTCAGGTGATTAGTCAGAGGTTCAGGCTGTGATTCAGCAGTTCCCATACACATACCAATGTGCAGGGTCATCTTAGATTACAATAAAATAGCAGTGCTGTATCTGAGCTAGACTTGTCCCTGAAGATATTGTAAGTCTGTGTACTTGTCTTCCACCCAGACTTCATTTTTAATCTACATAGATCTAACCCCAAGGTGCAAAGTATGCATGCAGGTTTGCTGACAGGTGAGTGTTTGCATGTACAAGGTAAAGTTGTTTCATATATCAGATTCAGTTTATTCTGACAGAGTTGGTCTAAAATTAAATCTGTAGGCTAGAATTGAGTTGAAGATGTTCAACATATTCTTCCTTGGAGCTTCTGTTAGAATAAGCAACGTTTATTCTGTTAGATTAAACAGTTAGTCCAGGTTAGAGGTAGAGTGGAGGAGAAAAATAATTTTTAGGTAATAGCTTCATTAAAAGAAAAGTATATATATCCTAGTAAAGTGAGGTGCGCTAACTTCATGATTATGACTGCAGTTTTTAATAATCCTGTGCTTTCAGCAGATGTAAATATGGGAGAAATAAATTCACATAGCATCAATCTCTGATGATAGTATATGAGAAAGCTGTGAGATACATCTTATGTCATTTTACACACTTAAAAGTGCTTCATTCTTTTTCTTCCCATGTAAGAATCACAACGAACTTGAAGATGACTCCAGCCATCTTCCTAGCAAACTTCTATTGACTGAGTTTCGATCACTGGTTGTCAGCTCTCCAAGACCAAACAGCCCAACTATTAGAAATACCAAATGTAGGGGACAGAAAAATTTCAAAACATTCAGAAAGGTGTGTATTTGAAATGGTCACAAGATGGCAGTGTTTGAAATGTTTGGAAGAATTTCCTTAATGCTGTAGAAATGTTCTTTGGTACTGTAGAAAAAATATCCTGAATATATTTTAATTGATAATAGTCACAGAAAACTAATCAGTTTCGGTATCGTACTATATTATTAACAAGTATTTTTCTAACTCACCAGAAAGTATCAAGTTGATAAAGATTCTTTAGATCCTTGTAGTTTCTTCCATGCTACCGCTTATTCTAAGTTGGTAAGTGATGCCCAACATAACCTTAGTAAAAGTGTAACTTGAGGTTGTACCTCCAGAAGTTTGCAATTAAACTTCTCCAAAGAGAATGTGTTGATTCTGAATCTTGCATTTTAGAAAATGACATTTGAATTTCTAAATGGAACTGAAATTAGTATCTTACTTTTGTAAGACTATTGGTTGCTTGGCTCCTGAGGAAACTTTAAGAAAATTCTTAGTGTCTAGTGTAAAAGTACCTCTTTATGTTAAAAAGAAGTACAGATATATTTGTATATATGCCATAAATATTTCTAGTGAAGATATATGGCTTAAGATCACTGCAGTTGCATTTCACTAAAATATAATGATGTTCATCAGATAATGAAGCTTCCATCTATCTGTGAGTAAGCAGTCATGTTAGAAAATATTTTAAATTTCTGATAGTATTTTTGTTGCCATCCTTCTGGAATAGATGTTTATGTATCTTGATGTAAAATAGATCAGTAAAAATCAGTAAAAAAAGTTTTCCGATTTCATTTAATGTATATCATATTTATCAGCTATTTTTTGTTTCTTTTGGCAAAAAGAGGGAATCGGTAGCTTGCAATAAATACTTTTTTCCCTTCAGTCTCTTTTAAGTATAATGTCTGATAGATGTTATTCAGAGAAAGACTGTCTTTAATTGCTGACCTTTTTCCTGCATTATGCTTGCCTTGCATTGTAACTTCAAGAATTTATTGTCTCCAGGTCCCTTATCCAGGGGCTGGGCAACTTCCATACATTATTGGAGGATCAGATCTGGTTGCTCACCAAACTAGAAAGAATTCAGAACTAGAAGAATGGTTAAGAGAAGAATTGGAGGTAAGGAATTTTTTCCCAAAGATGAGCAAAACCAAAACTTCACTCCTGAAAGTGGTCATACTGACCTGTGGTCATTTCTGAAATACTTAGAAATTTTACTTTTGAAATAAAGCTCAGCCAATCAGCTGTTATGTGTGCATTAGAAACATTACTGAAAGCCAGAGGACAGAGGTAAGGTTTCGGTTTCAGGTTTTTTTTTTTCTGATAATTTGAATGCATTGTACATTAAGAATTCATATAATCAGTAATAATGTTTTAAATCAAAATCAGTAACATGAGAGAGCTTTTTTTGTTTTTAGTAATTAAAATAAGCAGGATGATAATTAGTGGTTCGTACAAATGAGACAGAGAGGCAGGAAGAACTTTTGTGTAGTAATCTTTGTTTAAATTGTTACAAAGTGCAGTTGATATACTGTGTTCTCTTGAACAGAACAGAAAATACCTGAGTAAAATTCTGTTGCAATATACTAAGAAATGCAGGGTTTTGTGCTTTTTTTCCCTTTTTTACATAGAAGTTGCAATTTTATGCCAGCGCTTCAGCAGCCCTGTCATTTTCCAGTACTTTCTTCTAAAATACTTGCTGATGATCCATATTTGTTTCCATTACCAGATCAAAGCCCATTGCTTATCTCTTTTTTTTTGTGTTGTTCCTGGATGTAGATAATGCTAATTAAAATTTCCCTTGTCCCCCCCTATAATCAGACAAAATTTCCCCTATTTTTTAATGCCTTGAAAAACAGAAAGCTAATTTCTGACCGATTCACAAACTGACCTGCTAGTTGGCATCAGTAGCCAGCCTTGGCTAATGAAATATATTATCCATCATGAACTTAAGTTTGCATGGAAAAATATGTTAGTCCTTAATATACTGTGTTGAAAAATCCTACTTTTTCAGGAACAGAATCGACGTGCAAGAGAAGAATCACTTGCTGATGATCTCTTTAGGTAAGAGGTTTATGTTTATGTTTAGAAAAGATGTATCTTTCATCACATCTTTTTTTTTTTTTTTTTGGACAAATGCCTGTTCTGCAAAAGGCTATTTCTTTGCCTATTCTTTTCAGAATCTCATGTATTTCCATGTATGGAATTATACTCAAGGTAACTTTCAATTGCAACTCTCAGTTGTTTGGTTTTGTTTTTTTTTTTTGCTTTAAACTTCCACTTCAGAATTACCATAATATTTTTAAAAGAACATTCTCAAATGAGAATGTTGCCATTTCCTGTCTCATGTCTTAGTTCTGTGTGGAGCCAGAAGTTGAACTTTTGATGATCCTATTGGGTCCCTTTCAGCTCCTTATGATATTGCATGATTCTCTGACTGATTATTCACAAAGACTGGAAGAGATTTCCAGAGTCAAGCTCTGTGCTTGCCTGATGAAACAGTTTGGTGTTAGAGTTAAGCTGGTCATCTGAATTCCTGAGAAACAGTTCTGGAGTTTGTGACTTTAGTGCTAGCCATGATACTTGTCTGTCTTGTGCTGAGGGAACTAAGGCAATGGAATGATATTTCTGTGAAATAAATGATCATCAGAATGATCTTTTTTACCCTTTGAGGTAATGACTCCAAAAACTTAATGTATAAATACATCTAAATGTTGTATTTCCTGTGCTTTTTGGCATAATTCACTGTATTAGTGATTTTCTTCCATTAACCCTTGTTTCAGTGGCTTACCACTTTTCCTCATCTCTCTTTTGAAAGAGTATGGAAAATCATCTTATTCAATTAATTTCTTGTCTGGTCACTTTCTACTCTAACCCTAAATTTCAATGATCTATTACTTCTTTCCTGATGTTCTAGGCCAAGTTTGCTATTTTATGGTTTTATGTCTGTAATACATTTAAATGCATGACAGTTACAAATACATAGTGCAGCTTGATTGCTGTGCTAGAAAATTAACTGATCCGAAGTATTTTGATTAATTTGAACCTTTCAAAAGCAGTGGAAGCTTAGATAATTCACGTGCATTCATGCTTAGGACAGTTTTGACCTTAGTTCCAATTTATTTGGGATAATGGCATGTACCGAAGTTTCCAAAAATACTCAAACACGTACTTTAATGTTCAGCAGATTGTAACCTACTTCTAATTTTGTCCTTAATCCTGAGCAAAACTGGTTGGTGTGATGCTAATGTTAACAGCTGCAATTTCCCCTGAAAATTGCATTTGAAGATAAAATTAGCAACAGTCGTTCTCCAAGGTAAAGATGAGTTGGAAAGAAAATCTGTACCTTCATCTACTTTTGATTCAGTACAGAGAGAAACAGAGGCAGAAGGGAAGGAAATATCTTTCTACTGAGACTACAAATAAATTGATTATCCTGGGTAACAGCCCTTTGTGCCCTTCATTCCCTTTTCCCAGCAAAGCCTTTTGTTTCTTTGTACATTTATGCCAGCGATGGAATCTTTGTAGCTTTCTTTCTGGTCCAAGCCACAGACACTGTAGAGTTTCCTTTCTCAGATACTGTTTAATTTCATTCTGTTTGGAAAACATCATCTAGGATTCATTTAGCATGAAAAATGGCTGAAGGTGAGATGGGGGATTAAATAGAAAGGTGTTCATGATGGTCAGTGTCATCTTCTCTGTAGACAGTCTCAGATGGGAAGCTGGACACCAGGGAACATCTCCTTTGATTTTATCGGTTCTTCAAAACCTCTAAATATGTTTTGGTGTCCAGGACATCCTTAAATGTTATAATAGATTTGTAACTATGTTGTAGCAATGAAGTCAAATGAGATTGAGTATAAGGGTCTCATTTCGGTTAGCAAAGCTTTAATTATTTTCTTATTTTTATGTGAAAAAGCAAGAAACCACTGTGTCTCTTCTGACCTGACATGCATTTGACAAACACTAAAAACTGTACATTTTGGTAGAAAAGTGTAGATTGTGAAGAAAGTGGTGTTTGTCCAAATGACTGTCAAAATGACATCATGCTGAGTATTAACATGTGTAAAAACCATTCAGGAAAGCTGTATTAACAGCTTGTGTTGTTCGTTAATAGTTAATAATAGAGTGTTGCTTTCAAAGGATGAACATTTCATGTGTTAGAGCAGTAACTTCTATAATAGCTTTGTAACGATACGGTGATGTAATTTGGCTTAGAAGTTGTGACATTTTCCTGCCTAAGCAAAAAAAGTCGTGATGAATGAGCTCAGTATTAGTGGAAGTAAAACTGCCTGATCATTTGCTGTGTCCATAAGTTATTCACGCGTGAGTACAAAGCATATTAGAATTTCAAAGAAGAGACATAGGATTTGGGGAAGTGAAGCACAAATAGAGAAAAGGAAGACCAAGGGGTATAGCACAGGAAAATCATAAACATATTGGTGTAACTCATAAAACTTTTTTTTTTTTTTCCAGAAAGTAGATACTAGTAACTAGAAGTCAATCAGAAGCTGTATAAAGAAAATAAAATGAGGAGTTGCTGTATGGATGTAGGAGGCAATAGAAGGATTTTTGCTGAATGAGTTTTGGCCAAATGTAGATTGCTGTGAATGTGAACTACTCTTCCACTCCTGGCCTCCGGATTTTTTTGCAGGATGCCTGAGTTATTGATACTTTATAGACTTAGAGAATCTTGCTTATGTGTGAGATAGATAGAAAGATTTTGAGTAGCGAGAAAAGGAGCCAGGAAAGAGTGTTACCTTCAGTTCATGCACAGGTTTAACTTCTCCCTTCTTCAAATTCTTCAGGCAAATTGTAGCAATAGTAATTAATCACAGAAGCGCAGTCTGGTAAAGGACTGAACATTGCCTAATCCTTTGTTATAACTGTATAATAAAATCATTTGCATTACGTTCTTAAATTTAAATATCATGGAGCCATGCTTATTTATGACAACTTCTTTTTTTGTTGCAGATATGATCCAAACGTGAAAAGGAGAAGATAAATTGTGACCTGAATTTACAGCAATTCTGTAGCAAAATATGCTTTCTGCTCCACTGATGTTTGCTGGTTACAGCATGTAATATATACACATGTATGACTATCTGAGCTATTTGTTATTGTATCACTTGTTTTTAAATCTTGCTTTTATTACAGAAAAAGAGAGGTTTCTTTCAAAGATTGGACATTCAAGACCTTAATGGTTTTGTTTCAGAGTAATGCTTAGGAAAATACTGCATGTATTTAGGATTTAATTTCAGGCAGCTTCTTTCTAATGTTTACTTGTCATTACTATTGGAGGGGGAGAAGTGAGAGGGGAAAGAAAGGAAGGTAGGATCAGGGTTTTTTAATGTTAGAAAGGCCTTGTTAATTAGCTTTTTGTCTATTATCACTTTTGCCTTAAGGTGAAAGTTTTTGAAGAGGGGGCATAATCAAGACAAAAGTTACACCAATATTTCTTATTTACTCAGGCACAAATTTAATACTAATCAACTCTAGCTTCTTCCTTTTCTTGAAGTTGGTAACAACAGATTATTTATAGATAAACTCCAATTTTTTGTGATGGCAAATATTGAAACAAATCTTATTAAAAAATGAGAGATCTTGTCTCATTATCAGTATTCAAATAGTCAATATTTGCTTGAACATCCTACAGCTGTGCTAGAAACAGTCCTGTAAACTCAGGAAAATTTTACAACAGCAACAAGCAGTTCAGTTTTTTTTTTTTTTTCTTGGATAGAGGAGAGAGGCAAAGATTGTTTCTTTCTCCACCTATTCCCTTTGCTTTGCAAATAGAAAAGAACTGTGTTTGAAAATGGCTGTTGTTTCTTTCTCCCACAAATTGTTCTTAGAAAGCTACATGATGACAAATATTTTACAGGAGTTTATATACTTTCCTATAGTGTCACATGAAAATCATCATAGAATCATCACATAATGGCCCGGGTTGAAAAGGAACACAATGATCATCAAATTTCAACCCCCTTGCTGTGTGGCCAAATCAGCCTTATTAATTTTTCCAGAGTATAAATTTGTAAATTGTTTTCATTTGCAGTAGAACTTGAGACGGATGGGGAGGAAGACTAGATTTGATGATTTTCACAAGTACAATGATGAGACTTGTGTTCATTTTTTTTAAAAATGCAATAGAACAGAATAGTTAAGGGAATTGGATGTAAGTTTTGTGCTGATAAATGCAGTGTGCTGTTCCTTTCAAGGGACATGATCAGTTCTGCTTTCTGAGCTACTCAGAATATTTTTTATTTAAGATTCATTTAACAGAAGTATGCTTCAGATTGAGAAGCGTGAACCACTCTCCTCCTTGAGCTCACAGTTACTACTCATTATTTTCAATAGAATAGAGGATTTAGTTTTACTCCATCCTCTATTTATGTCAGTAGATAACAGCTGTCCAAGTACTGCTTGTAGAAACTTGTCCCTGATTTTTAGGATTGTAGGAGCTTTTCCATCAACGGAAGAAGAAAAAAGTTGAAAATTCCAGATCAGGTTGTGGCAGGGAAGCCAAATAAATGCTGTTGTTTTTTGAAATAATGTCATTTTTCTGGTCTTAAAGATTCAGGCCAAGAGAAATCAAAGGAGCTGATCTCAAGAGGGAGAAAAGGAAATTAATTGAATTCTTGAGCTCTTTTTCAGGGATATTGTCTTAAGAGTTAGGAATCTATTAAGAGACTTAAGTGTAGCTAATGCCTAATGATGGTAGCCTTCTCAGTGGTTCATTAAGTAGAGCAAGTATTAGTGCTACTGTTCTAAAAGATTTTGGAGATGGAAATAAATCAGCTTTTCTTCATCATACTTAAATTCAGCTCAAAAAGCCTTGAAGTTGCTCACTTACATAAAACTGTGATGAAGATGGACAGTAGTTCTATCACTGTTTATAAGATGGTAGAATCACTTTTCTAATGTGATGGGAATGAATCTTTAACACAGCGGTCAAGGTGAACTAGGCTATTTCAAACCGCTACGTCATGTTTCAACTCTGAAGAACAATGCCCCAAGATCTATGTATGTCAGTAGCTATTATCCTGAAGTCAAACTGTTTACATGGTCTCAGACAAAAAAAAATATTTTGTGTTCAAAAAACAGTTGTTCCTCATTTTTTTCTTCATGGGTCCTTGACTGCTCAGGGATGGCCAAAATGATACACAAACTAGAAGATCGATAACTGAATTCAGCAGATAGCCATAAGGTGTGTTGGTACTGTCACTTGCAACACAGCAGGGGCAGATCTCATCCACCCACCACCTTTAATGGTTCTTCAGCTATTGAAGTATTTGCTGTAAGAGATGTACTTAATATTATGTGTTGTAGTCTCAAGGTGAATTTATCTTATCTTAAAATTTGCATATTTTTATGTTTAAAGCTCTCTGTTCTAATGGATCTGAGTCCTTGCAGACTGCTGAGGATGACCTTTTTGATAGTAGTTACTAAGCAGAATATCAATGGACAAGATCCTTCAAAAAGCTTGTGTTTACCTTTGTATATAATCAGTAGAAAAAAATTCCTTCTTGAGAAACTCTTAATAAAACATACCATGGGCCTTATAAAGGAATCTAAAAGCCAGGTCTTCTGCTACTCAGACTGCAACTTGAGCAGCCTCACAGGCACAGCTGAGACCACTCTTGTGTTCACATTATAGCAGTTAGGGCTTCTCACATCCAGTGCTCCAGGTAGCTGATTTAGCAGCCTTGATTCTTTTTTTCAGTTTAGCATCATAGAACTGATAGACTCAGCCACCATGCAATTCGGTGAGCACCTAAATAGAAGCACTTGGAGGGTTCTTCATAAACCTTGTGATGTTTTCTCTGTGACATTTCTCTGCAGTCTCTCACAAGCAGCTGTGAAACTACTTTAGTGGGAGAGGTGGTTTCCTTGTTTCTCCCACTGTGTTAGAAATTACTGCTGCTGCTTTGGGGTTGCAGTTCTCTCCTTGGAGAGATTTGTACTCACACATTTAATTTCCCTGTATCGTATCTCCATACAGAGTAACCTTTCCTGAATGGTAGCGTTTTCCTGAGCATTGTGTAGTTCACAACTGCTGCTGCATGCTTTGGTTTTATAGATGACTTCTGCCCTATGGTTTCAATATTCAGATGAACATTTTTTTTTTTTCCTCTTAGTGAACTTGTATGGGGTTAACTTCACATCTGCAACTAAAAAAACATTTACTAATCTAACTTGGACCTCTAAGCTTTCTCTAATCCAAACCACACAACCTGAAAGCATAGCACATTTGACTAAATTCTGCTTATAGCTATTTTTTGGGGATAAAAAAAGCAGCAGCTTTATCTACAGCACTTTCATTTTTCAGAGTAACCAACATTGAGGGGCTGTGGGTCTGCTTATTTTTAGAACCATCTTTGTTCACATTGCTCACAGGAAGGAGATGCACACAGTATACAAACTAAATATACTTTTTATTAGCAAGGCTTTTAGAGTACACTCTTGCATCACTGAGCATGGTTCCACACAGGCTGAATTAACTCACACACCCCTGGAGCGGGGCCCAGGTGCTGCATCTGTGCAGGAACATCATCCTTAATTTCAGTTTCCACTGACTTCCTGCCTTTCCCATATGTCTGTTTGGGAAGCCACTGCCTTGGCTACCAGGATGTTTTCCCTCAGACTGTTGAAGTTTATGTTCCATTTCTGCCCACCAGTGACAGTTCACATCTCATTCCTCCCTTACTCTCCTGCATCTCTCAGGGCTGGTGTAGCAGGGGGTAAGGGCAGGGCAGGCATCTCCTGTGGAATTGCACTAATTCCTACAGTCTGAAAATGTGTTTGACATCAACTTCACATTTCTTCGTCTGCTGACCACCATTCCTCAATCAGAGGAATCAAATCGCATTTCACACCAAGCTTCATCTCATAGCTGACATACCAGTCAAAGGCAACACTGAGGCCTACCTCCACCCCCAATCAGCTCTCCTAACATCAGTTCTTTTGTATAGAAAATTCTTCGTCTTCTCCCCCTCACTTCTGCTCCCATACACCTTGCCTTTCTCTTGCTTCATTCAATATATTGAATTCCCAGTCACATTTGGCCATACCCATTGTTTGAATCACAAATTGGCCTGCCTCATCTGACTGCACTCTGCTCATTCTAGTATCTTCATTCCTAAACCAGACAGCAAAACACATGTATCATCTTCCTAACTGTTATACCCCTCACTCCTCCTCTTAACAAGTTTTGATGACCACCATCACCACATTCCAGTTTGCCTACCATTTCCATTTCTCACCAGCCAGCAGCATGCCCTACCATTTGCTTTAGCACTGTTTGCACCATTCGACCTCAGCTCTGACCCTCAGAATCTCTTTCTCAAGCATTAGTTGCAGCAGCAGATCAATATATTTTCCTCCTCCTGAACAACATACACCTTTGCTTCACCACATATATTTGACTTGAAAGGCCAAAGGAAGTGGAGAACCCTCATCAGTTTTCACATCTAAAGATGAAACAAGGTTTGTATGCAAGCTTCAGGTAAGTTTATCATCTCGTCAAAACTGAGGTTTTGCTCACAACTCAAAGGAGAACTTACTTCAGCTGACAGCAGATACCATCTACGTGTTATGTTTATACTGAACTTCTAAAAAAGGATATGATCTAAACGTACTTCAGCAAAAGCAGAAATAGTGATGTCTGACACACTGAAATGTTTACTTGGTACCTCAAGCTCCAGCTGCCTTGCATGAGAGCAGGAAGCGTGGGTGAGTGAATATAAATCTTCAGCTCATTTAGAACAGGAAATCCGCAACCAGAGCATTAGAACTAACAGGAATGGGCAATACCAGAGCATTGACTTTCCAAAATTTTGGCAAACAGATGTGAGGGCTCAGGATCTTGAAAAGGAGCACTTCAGTGTTCACTCAGCTGGTCCTACCGTTAAACATGCAACTTCCTTCTGCTCAGGGCATCCTCTTGAAAGTCTACCTAATCTTTCACTTCCTTGTCTCTAGAATTGTGTACAACATTCTAATATATATATCAAATTAAAAAAAAGAAAAAAAGAAAATGCCAGAATTATATACTGTTTTTTAAATAGATGTTCATTGCCAGCATGCAAGTCCACCCAGGAACTATGCTAAATTTTAGTTGGTTGAAGAATCCACCAGAGGCAGTGTGGTTGGATACATGCACATTGCCACTGACCTCATCATGAAGAAATGGAGGAGGAAATTGTAAATTTGTTGAGTCTCCAGTAAGAGCTGGGCTTAATATGCCCTTTAAGTAAGAAAATATAATTGCTAGAAAGGCACTAGCATGTAGACAGGTGCAACAGGATATCAGGATAAGAAGTCTGTAACATTCCAGTCTCCACTGACAAAACCATCCCTGGAAGAGTGCTTAGCCTTACTGCAATCAGTACTTCAAACCCAATCCTTGTTCCTTACACCGAATGTGTGATTTCACATTTCCTAGTGCAATTCAAGCTTTGACAATTAGCTCAGACATCTTAGAAGTGTACCATATTCCCTCCAAAGACAGTATTGTCTTGCAGAAAGAGCTGTTTGTAAAGAAGTATTTAACTGTCACCCGGGTGTCACCAAAGCCTTCCTTTGTCAATGGCATTTCAGCTTCCTTTGTTTCTGCTCAACAGACCAGGCATTGTGGTAACCTCAAACAAAGCATGCATTCTCTTCCAGGTTTTGCAAGGAAAATGAATATCCAGAAAGTTCTTCTACCAGTGTGGCTATTATGCTCCCATCTGGCTTTAACCCTCACCAAATAACCCACACTGATAACAGAGAATCACAACCAAATGGTTCTAAAATATTAGCTAAGTGAAAGTGTAATAGCATGAACCTTACAGAGGATGGGAGCCCACCACGCTGTAACACCACATGGACTCTATTTGCACCTATAAGCTTTTAAGTTTATATCGCTCAGATTCTTTACTGCTTTCTATTGTTCCTTACTGTCATTACTTGTTAATTAGCATGAAATCATTAGGAGTTGGAAGATTTCACACCCTTTCTTTGTCTTTCAAGAGCAAAGAGCAAAGAAGGTAAATTCCTTCTCTCTCCAACTGCCTGCGCAAGACAGGCCTGCCTCAAAATCTAGGTCTGTTCAATGCTGTAGGAAATCAAGTACTCCATTTTTCTCTCTATCTTTTTCCCAGTTTAAATGTTGCAAGAGAAAAGCTACAGCCACCTCCTTCTACAGAACTGTTCTTTTTCATTAGGCAACCATCACAAAGAAATTAATTGAAAAGTTCCTACACAACAGGCTACAAGGATAATATGATACCTCCAACAACCCCCACTGTGTTGGGGACTAGCGACCCATAGCTATGGGATGCTCTCTGGTGTCCTTTACTCAGCATATAGGCCCTGTTTCTGCAACCTGTGCATCTGGGTCCTACACTCTCTCCATATGTTCAGCAGAAAACCAAGGCTGCTAGCTCCAGGCAGTGCTTGCTTTGTCTTCAGATAGAGCAGCCCGACGTTACTGTCACCACTGTGGATTTCTGCACTTACCAGGGTAAAATGAAGCCACTCCTGGCAAGTTAAGCAGAAGTTCATCCATCAGCCACTGGAAGCCAACAGAAACCATGCCATTTGTTACCACCCAGCTAGGTGCCTTCATTCAGAACTGCCTACCATTAAATAATCACATACTAGGAAAACCTACTATGACACATCTTAGTCCCAGTTCAACACAGTTGGAAACTAATTAAAATAATCTTAGCAATAGTTTAGGAGACGCATTTAGCATTAAAGAACCAAGAACAACTACAAAAGACATTCTCCCACCAGCTTATTAGAAAACACTTAGCATGGTTATTGCACCTTTAGAAGTTCTATAAATCTAAATAAAATTTCTTCAGCTAACAGTTATAATCTTTCCACATATTAGTAATAAAGCTTCAGTAATAAGCAACCTTTTTTTAATGCACGGTATTTGAAAACCTACCTTCCTCACTGAAAGAAATGCTGAAGGAAGCAAAGTTCCCTTGGGAACTATTATGAAAAAAGGAAATTTAAATACATATATTGAATGCGTATATATTTGAGAACTGAGAGACAACACGGTTCCCCCAAAGGTACTCATTCAGTGCTCCCATCTAATCCACAACAAATGCAGCAAGTGTGATACAATTCTTTAGGGAAAGCTATCCTATGGAAAAGCTATCCTAACTGCATTAACTTCTGCATATCTTTTTCTCACAGCATATCCAAGAGACAAATGGACACCTTTCCAAGAAGTCAAAGTCAAAAACTCAAACATCTGGCTACAACTTCAGAACTGGAGTTTCTAGAAAAAAATAAAAACAAAACAGGGTGCCTTTTTGGAACACCTTCAGTTTTAAGGCTATTATTATTATATACTGACAGCCTAACAAGTGTTACCACTGAATAAACTCCTCTGCCCAACTAAATCATCTCATGAATTTTCATCTTTGAGATACTGAGGAAGAGAGGAAAGCAGTTAAGGCTCAAGGTGTTATAAATGCTGTTGTGAAATACACCTGTATAATGAACAGAATACACATCTGACTACATTTCTCTTGCTATAAACACAGCCACAGATGCAGCAGCTGAGGCTGGAGATTAGGCCACTTGGAGCTTTTATCCTTCTGGCCAAGTTTTTAAGTGTATTGTTTCCTGTGTTTTGATGGCATTTTGTTTCATGTAATGAAGGGAAGTACTTTGATGTCCTGCAATATGCTCTGCTTGGCCACTTACACAAAACTGAAGGAATTTAATCACAGTGTAGATATATTCTCAATATGTTAATTGCAATAAGATTTTGTAAGCAAGTATTAAGCAGTTCTAAAATATTCAGTTCTATAACCTGTAGTCTGAAATCTAGCACTTGCAACACTAATTCGTAGTTAATTAGGTAGCACAGATTTAGGATAGATGTATATACACAGTTCTCACTAACGAAGGCTAATCATAGAATCTCAATTCAATTATCAACAAAATAAACCTAGAGCAATTAAAATCAGTCCAAATGTCACTATTAAAAATACCTCCACTACTGAAAACATACAGCTGAATTCAATCATGTAGGCAATAAAGCAAATACAAAGTCTGCCCTCCTTATACTTACGCAATTGTCTCTAAAATGTATCAGTAGTAGCATCACTTCATAAATAATTTTGGATTTCTATTTAAAAAAGCCTCACTTTAATCCTCACATACTTCAGCTTTTTCGACTTTAACTTCTGCGATCTAAGCAATCCAAGCCTGATTGCCTTCCTCAGGTATATCAAGGCTGACAGTAGGCACAGGACTCAGTAATTCAGTTGGCACAGAAAACAGGCATTTTTGTCACTATAGGTATCTATAACCTGGTAAAGTGAGCTGGGACACCAGCAAGCACTGGTAGTTTCAGACCAAGTCTAAACCTCATTTCCTTTTTAAAATCTACTTAAGTTCTGATAGGAAGATTTCAATCACTCAAATACAATACCTTAAATGGACATGTCAGTCTTCAACACAGAAAGTGAAAAACTAAGAGTCTATCCAGGTTATTCTGTGAATTAACCTGATTTAAGTGTTTGGTAATGAACCAAAGCACTTAATTTGAGAGTTCCGGAATAACAGTGAGCTGCTGCTTACTGTAACTCTAGAGCACGTGCAGACAAAAATCCTACAAATGAAATCTAGACCTTATGTTATGGAGGATAAATGTAAAGCTTCAGAGGTAGTTACACATAAAATATATCTTACAGCAAACTGTAAGCCTTCATACAAAGTATGGTTGTTTTTTGTCTTGTTGTTATGCTGGCTTTAAGATATAATCCTTTCCCATGACATTTTAAAAATATGCAGGTTGAAAGTAACCAGTATTTGGCCAAATGGGAAATACTAGCATCTATCACCCACCTTCATCACTCAAGTGATCCCAGTCTTCCTGAGCTAGGAGGCAAAAAGCTGAAAAGCTTTCTCATGTAGACTTTTCCACCGGTACACTACATATTCATTATACTGACGCTGTAATAAGAGCACTTACATCAGTACTTTATTGTTTATGTTGGTGAGTTTTCTCAGAATGTACATATCACCGCAGGGGAACATCTCATGTCACGTCTTTCTCTACTCACCAAAATCTAGGCATTGCATGAAAAAAACATTAATGGATTGTCAAATCATGCACTGAAGATTAAACATGAATGCCTATTCTTTTATTCCAATTGCCAAATAGGGTCACTTGTGACTGCTGACCAACACTTCTCTGCTTATGGAAAATCCTTTGTATAGTAAAGACCATTTTGTAAGTGCTCATTCCAAATATTACTATGGCAAATAAATAAAATTCCCACTTCAAAAGGCTCCAAATTTGCTTTGGGACCAAGCATCACTTTCTACTAACAGCCTTCTGCTTTTTGAAGTTAACTTAATTTCAGGATAGGAATATTTTGTCAAGTTTGACACTGAAAGATAAACCCACCCTGGCATGCATTGCTTTTCCCAGAGGAAGTCTGCTCTTTCAACTGAGCAAGAGATGACAGGTAGATCAGTAAGAGTTAGTCTCATTTTCTATTTCTCTGGAAGTAATTCCAGTAGAGAGAGATCAGTTGTAACAGCAGATCAAATCTTTGCATTTTGAAAAGGAAGTATTATGGTATCAGCATCCTTTATCAAATAATACAAGCACAGGTTACTTGTATACAGAAGTATGACTGCTAACAACTTTTGCTGTCAGTGAGTGTTTTGTTAGACTAAGTCTAGTTCCATATGTGAAAAGTTTCTAATGCCTTATTTATGGTACCCCATCACCTCCTCCATCCTCACTTCCCACCAATTCATGTTTTTTCTTTTGTCTTATTGCCAAGCATCGTGCAATGCCCAATGCACCTCCTTTTAGAAACCGTACAAAGTTGTCTCCAACCAGAGGACCCAAAGCAAAGAGGTTTGCTTCTTTAGTGCATTCATATGTATATGGATCTATCTCAATAGGATTCCCCTTGCACGTGATGGGCTGATTTAAGTGATGACCTATGCTATGTCCTTGGTCCTTTAAAAAGAAAAGATTTGGGTGAGAACCTATCAGAACTAAGGCTACAGAAAACTTTAAGATTTTTTTCAGTCCAGAGGCACTCTGAAGAACACATTTCATTTCAGGCTTAAAGGAAAGTACATTGTGCTCAGGGAAACAACTGTAAGCAGAATGCAGATGAGAGTCCCCAGTATGTGACTGAGTGCACATCATATGATAGACCTTATGGTATTCAGGGTAAAGCTTTTTAGGTAGCTGTTTGAAAATCAAACTCGAATCAGTAACTCTTCTACGAAACACATGAATTACTGGGATGTTGTTATTGTAGGCACACAGTACTGCATCAGCTGCAGTAAGTCCAGCACCCACAATTAACACAGGGTCTGCTTTCCCACGTAGCTTTCCTTTGCTTACAGCAGCTCCGAAGTCAGACATGGAATGAAGGACAAAAGGAAAATCTTCACCTTCAACATGCAGTCGGCCAGGAGAGTCAAAGGTTCCCGTGGCAAGAGCCACGTTCTCAGCAAAGAGGCAGAAGGGCACATGAGAACCATCTGTTGCTCGCTGATAACCTCTGACTTCCCAGTTTCGCTTAATCAGTGGTTTCTGTCCATCTTCCACTTCCAAATGCTGTGTTGGAATACTTTCATTCAGTTGACTTCTGTCTTCATCATCTCCTCGGTAAAGTCTGGATACCGATGTTATGTAAACATTGTCCCTGAAGTTTTTTTGGAGGCCCATGACTTTAACATAGTGCTTATAGTAACAAGCTATTTCCTCCGGCATTACTCGGTCACTCTTTATATTTCTGAAACAAAATTGAATGTTTCCAGTTAAAGACCTTATCAATACTTTCAACATCATCTATGATCTATGACACAAGAGTCAGATTTAAGAGCACTGAATCTGCCCAGTGTAACTAATGTGGAGTTCAGTATACTTAAACTCACTCAATTTGCTTTATTTGCTCTCTTGATTCCTGATATAAGAGACAAGCTATCTTTTTTTTAAAAGCAATGTAAATATTTAATTATAATAAATGCTAAGGTAATGAACAAATCAAAAATAAAACTGCAGTATTACAGTAGGTCTATATGGAAGTGTTTTACAGCTCACTTTAACATCATGACCATCTACAGTACAACACCAGCTAAAACAGCACTCAATGACCACTAAAATAAAGTAAATATCATAATTGCTAAGAGCCAAATTTGAAACTGTAGGTTTGGTATATTACTTGTAAAGTGTAATGAAGAAAAAGGCTTAACTCAAAAGAATCACTCTCCTGTGAGTACAGACAAGTTCAGTAAATCTCAAATAGCTCTGTAACAGAGAATTAAATCCTACCTGAATGAATAAAGTATCACACTGAACCTTAATACACATTTGAACAGGATTACAATGACCAGATGTCCAATAAAAAGCATTCTTGAACTGGAATCCTGATACTACCTTATGTTTGACCTATTTACAAAAAAATTAAGCTGTCTGAGAAACTGAATGAATCTGTTTGCTTCTTCAGAAAAAAGCTCTAGGAATAAGCCAAAAGAAACAGTAAATAACAGGTTAACCACGAATTAAGCTTAGAAGCATGTTTACATGAGACTGGGTTGCTTATTCTCAACAGTTAAAAAGATAATATACTTTCAATTTAGGTTACTACTCTGAAAATCCTAACGAGGTATTTAATGGATAGGATTAATGTCAGTGTGACACCTGGTATAAGAACACTATTTCACATGACTGTAAGCATTAATTATCACTGATACTTTTAAATATGCCAGTTGAACTGTAGTAAAACAGTTCAGCATTTCTTTTATAGTATTGTTGAAAATTATAATATAAACAAATTAGCTCCAGATAATAAGCAGCTTATGGGATTTCAGTTAATGACAGTAATCTTGCCTCCTTATTATCTAAGAAAACTATTACAGAACAAAGATACAGTTTCTTCATTTTAAGCGTGGTCCTGAAATGAGTAACACACTGCTCTTAAAGTCCAAGAAATCCTTCTTTTTTGCCCTGTGTGTCAAAACAACTTCCTTTCATCTTGCTAGAACAAAGTTAGGAAAATTTGTTTCAGAACAGGCTTAAGCAGAGTGCATCTGTTGACACAGATCTTTGGGAACTAATCGCCGCTTCAAAGTAAAAGCCAAGAGACAGTGGTTTTTCTTTAACTTGCCTTCCAAGAAACTTACTACAAGAAAGTAACTTTGGGAAGTAATTAATTATTCTCTTAAAAGTACAGTTCACAGACTGTAACACTTCAGATGCTACAGCTTTGTGAAGTAAATTCTGAGAGGTACTGACTTCCTGAATTGCAAGCTAGTATCCACAGCAACTTAAGTTACTCAATTAACATCCACATTGAAAGAGGAACTTCTGGTATACTTTGGTAAGTTTTAAATGACTGAATCAGCTTACAGTAACAGCACTTATTTGAGAAAAGTTAAAACACACCACTGTTATTACATATGCTTTTGAAGCACTCAAAGCCATCGTTCTGGCCAACAGTTGTCAATTTTCTTCCACTAGAGTACATAAATCATTTCCAATGCCATTAGGCAATTTAATAAGCAAAAGAAGTTTTCCTGTAAAGAATGAAGCTCAAACGTTTTCCAGTTCTTAAAATAGGTTATCTGCGTTCTTACAACTTATTTCCCATTACTTAAGGCAGTATCTTCACCTGCGCTTGCTAGCTGCCCACTCCTTGAAAGTGAGTCCAGGCAGTTCCATCCAGTCTCCAAAACTGATTGTTAGCATAGAGCCTTCCATGGCCTACAGTGAAGAAAAAAAACAAGATCCATGACCACATATGTTTCAAATAGATACTTTTATGTAAATCAGCAAAGTTCTTCTCACTGTATTCCTTCAGACCAATATAAAAATAGAGCATAATACAGATTCTATGATCTTGATGAAATATTTTTGGCCTACAGTTAGATGTTTTAATGAGTATCTATGTGATCTAAAAAAGCAGAGAGGACAAGCAAAGGAGAAAATAAAAGCAGGTTACTTAAAAATATTGTTATTTGAAACAAGAAAAAAAAGATTAAAGCAACAGAATATGGCCAAAATCTTAAGATTTTGCACCTGAAAACAACATGAGAAAAGTCAGAGAATAACTTTTGTTATAATTTAAACTAATAATAAAAACAAGACAGCAGTTATGGCCACAATCCCCAAAATTAAAGAGTAACTTATCCCTCTGCCAATCTTTAACATACTTGACCTTTGATAATGGAAACTGCAATTGCCATCACTGACATTTAAAACAACCGTTCTAAGAAAAGCCCAAACCACAAAATGATCATATATGAAATATTTACTATATATATGATATGAAATGTTTACTCACATGCCAAGCCCCACCAGGTGGTCCTTTACCAAGCACTACATGGGGAATATAATTATGCTGTTCTAGCTTCCAGTGCAAAACAGATGGGTAGTCATATCCGAAGTCAGCTTCAGGATGAAGCAGTGTATCAAAGAGCACTGCAACTGGGTTTGAAGAGCGCCCCTCAAGGCCTTCAGACAGGTACTCTAGATCCTGAAGCATGAAAGTTGAGTTTTATATATTTACCTAACTTTTACTGTTTATCATACTGTTCTGATGTATAGACATTGAATTTGATATGCAGAAAGCATAATCAGTGGAAGTTGCATGTTAAGTATTCTATAGAGAAATACCACCAAAACAGTTTAGAAATAACTGCCATGATTTACTCCTGTAACTCTGAATATAGCGCATGTGCCTCATTTGAAAATTACATACTACCAATGCTGTAACTGCAGGGCTAGGTGGTATTTTAAAAGTTGGGACAAATATCCAAAGAACAGAGCAACCTGGTAACATCTATACTTACTGATACTGGACTGCTTTTAACAGAGAATCGCTAGTATTTCCAGGAATGTAACTTGAACACATATCTGAAGTATGCTATTGGCATGTGGTGTTCAGCCTTAAACCACCACAACTGCACCCAAACATTCTAGGACGTGAGAGCTGGAAGGCCTGCATCAGCTCCTCACTGACAAAGTGGTGCTTTAGGCAAGTAACAACATCATTACAAAAGGCAGACTGTAAAACCCCAAAATGCCACAAACAAAAAGTTCTCTAGAGCCACAAAACAAACCACCTTCACAAACACAGCAGCCTTGGATCATGAGCCTTAGATCAACAGAAGAACGTTATCACTGCACTGGAAATGTGATTAGCTAAGCAGGCTGCTTCTACACATTTTTCTGCAATCTGCTTTTTATTTATTTATATTTAAGATAAGCAGGTTTCAGAATGTACCATTTTTCATCTGGAAGTGCCAAGTACATACTTTGTTAATGAGACACTGAAGAAGGTATGTACTGCCCTTCAGTCTGCAGGTAAGAACAGCGTAGGCCAAGTAGTAAAGCTAGCTAGCTGAGGCCACACAGCTACCTGAGCTGTACTGTGGTCTCATTCTTTACAGGGTAAGAACATTAAGCCCTTTTTTCAACTACACACTACTTACATAAGTTACAAAAGCATTTCTAATAGGCTCATTAAGGACTACTGTTTCATAATGTAGCCTGTGGTAGGAAAAGAGCTGGACAAGACTGCAAAACAAGCTTACCTGATCAACAATGGAAAGATGTCGGGCTTCCTCTAATTTTGTGTGGAGAATGGGGTTTGGATGTACAGCTTCAGGAGACAAATATGGCCTGTATCCAGACAGTAGATACGAAAGACAAATTCCTGAAGGTCCATTTCCTATTAAAGAAGAAACTGCTTTAGAAACTTCAGGTTACTTCTATTAAGTAATTAAGTAAGCAGCAATAAAGTTACAGTAAAGTGGCACAATGCATTACCATCCCAATTCAAAGCAGCTTATAATTATCACAGTAAAGTAACACCTACCCTAGAATTTCCTCCAGATAAGCCAAGCACAATTTTTACCAGATAAGAAAAAAATGTGCGTGACAATTAACACTATGAAACGAAGTGTACATAAAGGGATTTCATATTTCAGCATGTCAAGTTCACTGTTCTCATGCAAATAATCTGATGGATAAGATCTGCTCTACTTGTCAATCACAGTAATACCTGAATATTTCCATCTTGCATTTTTGCATTCACACTTGTACTAAGTACTGTAGAACACAGAACAGAAACAAGCCAGGGTGTATGCTCTTTAGGTCTGATAAAAGGAAGAAAAAAGATGAGCAGAAAGCTGAAAATGATCCAAGACAATGAAATATCACACACACAACATAACAAAGTAGATGCTCACGCACACAGTACACATATGTAGCACAGTACAAAAAACTTGCATCAAACCACACTCTGCATTACGCTTTATTGCAACAATATCAATTCAAGCATCTTTGTTTTATGGCTTTCTATAATTTATACAAACTATTGTAATTAATAGATGAGCTTATTTTATAAAAGGTGTGAAATGGATGGGACCAAGATATTACTATAAGGAAAGTATTTATTTGATTAGCATTAAATTAAGTGGGGGATCATAACATACAAGTATAGAAGTAGTGCTAATGTTGTAAAGTCAAATATCAAAACATAGGGAAAGTCAATATCAGAAAAGTATGTGCTAGTGAACAGAATTTAAATATGTGACCACATGCAATTATTTCTATAGGTCTTCTTCATTAACTGAATGAAAAGTAGTTGAGCAGTGTTCTCCACTGAGACATTATTCAGTATTTTGTCTTCATTTTCATCCAGAGTGGCACATGTGGCATTTACTACACACTATTTAGATTTGATGCTGAAATTACCAATTTATTCATGGTTCTACACAGCACTCATCATTAGGATGCTAGATCTTACTTCGTATTATTTTAACTCCTGATTTCAAGAGTTCATCCTTTGCTTCTTATTCCTCATTATCTCTGCAGACCTATTTGTATCTTGTATTTCCAATGTCACTCCTGCAGTGCATGTCTCCTCTTCCCACTTCCTAGTTTTTTAGTCCCCATATTTCCCCACAAGTTTGCTCAGACCTTGTCGCTCCTATTCACTCCCAGGCCTAGAACCTGAGCAAATAACCCAGGCTGCACAGGGTGCCTTAGGGCTCTTAATGCAGCTTTTGTGTGAGTATATGGACATAAAACAAAAAGTGTTTAAACACCTGTGCATCGTAAGACCATAAAGCACTGGAAAGAATGAGAGAAAGTGGCGAGTTCCCACACAGACATCTTCTATGTGAAGTTCACCTTTGTGTACCTAAATATGAAGTAGATAACCGACTTCAAAGATCCCTGCAAAGCCCTGCTAATTTGGATGAAAATAAGACTGCGTTTACATGCTAATGATCAAAACCAGTGCACATGACAACGTTTAGCACATTCTCTAGATTTAGAGCTCTACCACAAAATTTGCCAATTTCACCTCATTCAAATAGAATTTAACAGTTTCTTCCCACTCTCTTGAGCCAAACAAGAACAGCACAGAAGTTACTTAATATTACCAGAGTAGTTTTGTACAGTATTACAGTACACTGCACAGCACAAGCCTAAGAATCTGATCTTAAATTGGGCATCATACAGGGGAGAAATGGAATGGTGAAGCTAAAGAGAGGGCAACAGAAGTTGCTATGCCATTATGAAGTCACTAATGAACCACGCCACATTATTCCTCCTGATTATTAGAATAGCACAATGAAAAGACAGCACTAGGAAACTTAAAGATGTTAAACTCCACTTAACACAGGAATAGCACACAAGATTAGGCCAGCAGAGATTCTGTTTGTGCGTACATGTGTATGAGGGAAAAACAGTGGAGTTCTGTAATATTACAGATCAATTAAGGCAGCCAACGAATTAGAGACAACATGCAGCTGAGGAAGATAAACTTGAGACATTTCTCAGATGTATTCTGTGAATTCACTTCTGGGTAACTTTTCTCCCTCCCAAGCAGAAATAGTCAAAGCAGCTGTGTTTGGTATCAGCACAGAGGAAATGGTCGTAGACAAAGTAAGTAGTGAGCACAGGTATTTGCATAACACATATTTGCAAAGCTAAACAGTGAAAACTGAGTCATTAGCCATATGGTAAACTTAAATGAAGGTTGATGAAATGCCAGGAAGCTGTTGCTCTTCAACTGTGATGCAGAACTTAGCAAGTGATTCACGTCTGTCACATTCATATAAAATACATCCCATGAGCACTATTTTAAGCCATTATGAAGAAAGCTTTGAGAACGTGCACTGTACAAACACTGATCTTTCTGAGTTGTGGAGATTTAACATGAACATATGTTGAAATATCATTCTCTGGAATCTCTCTGCCTGTTTGCATGTACAATGAAAGGTGTTGATTTGCTGTAGTCCCAACAGCTTTGGACTTTGGAGGTTACTGAAATCCTCTTTTATTTCCGATCTTTATCCCTTCATCAACTCATGGCAGTAAGGAGCTAGTGAACAGCTGTTGCTCAAGAGCCTTGGCCCAATACAAACCACCCTTGCAGCAACCATTATGCTATGTACCCAGGGAGTCTGTTCCCTCTGCCATCCTGTCATTCAGCAAGATTTTACGACTACAACCCTTCAACTATTTCATCAAGACTACAACGCATTGTTCTCAGCTGGCTGAAGTGGCATGGATTGATTTGGTAAAAGACAGGACAATATTCAGATATTAGTGACAGACGCAACAGAGAAACAGAATTAATAAACCAGGTTAACACCTAACCAATACACGTAGCACACACTTCACATTATTTTTTTCACTGTCGTGTATGACTCCAGAAGTTTTTACTGCCATAGCATCAACAACCTCCATGCAACCTGATGAAGACACAGTACCATGTTAATCAAGCCATTTGTGATCAAGGCTTGAATCCAAGCAGTGCTGCTAAGACTCATCTATCTGCTGCCAAGTAATGCAGCTCCAGATCATCACTTGAATTCAAACGTACTCTGGTTGCAAGAACTTTAATATCATTTGACGGCACTGTTGTTGATCATAATAACTATTTTTCTAATAAGCATCTTCACTGTAAGGATGTTAAGCATTATTCATTTAGTGATAAACGACTTCATATAGCATGTCTATAAAGGGAATGGTAGCAGAGGAGAATTTTAAGAGTCAAAAAACTCACCTATTATTACCACAGGCAGAGTAAGGAGAGAGTCCCCAGGCAGAACATTTTCTTCTAATAAAGGCATTCTTTTTATCTTCTTTCCAAGGCTATCACCAAAATACTGGCCAAAGGAATTCAGAAGCTGTCCTTCAGTTTCAGAGCTGTTGTAATTTCTAATTGAAAATGACAGATGGAAGAAAACTAAAAATATAACAGTTGTACTGGAGTCAAAACAAAGTTGCTTTTAATGCTTTATTTGAAGAGCTATAGAACAAGAAAATAGACTAAAATAGATATGTTTCATCCAGTCTACAGAATTTTACTCTCCAGAACAGTTTTCTAACAGCAAATCCAAGTCCATTTTCTCTTAGGAAGCCTACAGTAAGATAATAAAAAGGGACAGATGGCTCCACAGAGACACAGATTTCCAATTCAGTTTATACAAAGCCAACGTACAACCAACGAGTATTATTTTGATCCCCCACACAGAAAAGCTCATTTTTCATTATCCCCATCAGGAGACATACCCCACCTAGCCCACAAACAACACTGAGACCAACTGAAAACTGAGAAGCTAAGATATATCAACAGCCCCTCACATACTTCCCTACCTGCTGAACAGCACACAAGACTTCACACCAACGCATTCTCGATCAGGTAGATGCAAAGCGAAAAGTCAGCAGTGGTGCAAAACACTGAAAGACTGCAATTTCTGGAAACCCTAGATGCAGCCTATGGGGGTTTTAACCACGTTAAGAAAGTCTTTTACAAAAGGAATCCTCAAACAACAAACTTAATGCAAGTAGTTACTGTGCACCAAACAGGTTGCTAGTGCATGACTGACTGTTCCCACCACTTGTCATCTCCTTAATTTGTCAGCTTTTTCTCTGCAACACCAACCTAGCTTCCTCTCACAGTTCTTCATGCTCTACATATACATCTATACTAAAGACATGTTTTAGGCTGCTTGCCTCTTAATTATTTATTACGACCTACTCAAGTCTTTCCAGGTCACTGAAGAAGCAAGCATTTCATCAGCTTAGCTTAAAAGGCAACGGCAAATTAAAAATCTGCTTTTATTAAACCTTTAAAATGCTTAACTCCTCAATTAAAAACGTCCCAACCTATCTGCTCCTTTGGCACTGAGGGATCTGCTGGATGCTCCCAAAGCCTGACAGAAAGCTGCAGACTGAGCTGCACAGCAGAGACAGCACTGTCACTTCTTAGTTAAAAAGGGGGAAGCCGTTCTGAAATTGCATTTACTTCTGGCAGTGAAAACTTTACATGTGTATTTCCTGCATAACAGGAAAAAAAAAATAGAAGTTGGAAATTAATGACTGTACTGAATTACAGCTGTGCAGTGGCTTGTCACAACAATGAATACGCATTAAAGCACGAACTGCAAGCTGAAGTGAATAGAGAGGGTATTTAAGTACCACCCTGTTTTTTTAGGCAGGTACCAGTGGGTTCTGTTACCTGCCAGCCTGCACTCTGAGCTCACCACAGCAGCAGTGCTCTGTGCTTTGCATGTGGACTGGCAGAGAGCAAGGAGTTATAACACACCCTCCTCGCAGGATGGAAGGCTGAAACAGTAAAAGCCGCCTGAAAATCCCTCCTGCGCAGCACTGAACTGTGCAACACAGATCTGTGTGCAGATCTGCCCGCACGCCACGAGCAGCTCCTCAGCTACCGCGTGCACGAAGCAGAAGCAGCACCGCATCAGACGCAGGTCCTTGCTTCTTAGGAACAGCGCAGCAAAGCTCGGTAAGGTCCTGAATGGGGATGGCGGAGGCGGCCGCCCCTGAGCCGCGAGCACTGACGGCCCAGCGACAAGCACCGGGTTTTGCATCCAGCTTCGCACGGCGGGGACCGGCATCAGCAGCCCGGCATCAGCAGCCCGGCCCAGGGCCTGCGTTCAGCCCCCAGCCGGGGATCCGCAGCGACGCGAGGCTGCCAGACCCGGCGCTGGCGCTTCCCTCTTGCTTTTTAGTTATTCGCAGTTAGTTGCATTTCTAACGGAAGCGAGGGCAGAGAGCAGGGAAGCGCACACCATACGTAAACGTCGGGAAAACGCTGGGAGAAGAACCAACCGTTCGCAACAGCTGCCGTTATTCCCCTCAAGTTACGAACGAAGGAGCCTCTCTCACGGAGCGCTTCCCGAAGCCCCCGAGGCGCCGTGCCTAGCAGCAGGCTGGCCGCAACGCGCGGCTGACGGACATCTCGCCACGCACAGACGGGCGACACCCGGTGCCAAGCGCACGTCTCCCGGCGGGGACGCGCCGTGCGGCACAGCGAGCGCCGACGGAGGAGGAACGGCGCACGGCCCCGGGCGGGCGGGAGGCGGCGGCGCTGCCCGGCTCGGCGCTGCCCAAGGTGACCGCGCGGCCGGGGCGCCCCTCCATCCCGCCCCGCGCGTCTCCCGCGGAGGCCGCGGCGCCGGCGCCGCGCCGCCCCTCACCTGACGGGACCGGCCAAGGAGCAGCGGCAGCACCACACGGGCATGGGGGGCTCCGGCGGGCTGGGGGCGCCGGCGGGGCCCGGCGGCGGGGCTGCGGGGGGACGTCGCTCCGCGGCTCCCGCTCCTCCTCCTCCCGCCGTCGCCACGCTGGGGCCGCGCCGCGCCTCCTCCCCGCTCGCAGGCGGCCGCGGGTCACACGCGGAAGGAGGAGCCGCCGCCGGCACCGGGAGGGAGGAGCGGGAGGAGAGCGCGCTTCCTCCTGCCCGCCCCGCGGGGGGATGCGCCGCCGAAGCGGAGGGCGGAACTCTTCGCCCGACGCCGGGGGAAGAAGGGCGCGTTCGGCGCCACGCGGGCGACGGGGAGAAACGTCGTTCGGCGCTCCCCCTCAGAAAGACGAGGCCCGCTCCGCACCGCGGCCCATACAGCCGCACGCGGCCCCTCCCCTGCCGCGGACGCCCCCGCCCTCCCGGCGGGCCGCGCCGCCCCCGCCGCCGAGGCGGGCGCACCTGTGGCCGCCGCGGGGAAGCGCTGGGGTGCGGGACGCGGTGGGATCCCGATGCGGTCCCGGTGCTCTGGGCCTGGCGCTTCGACCCGTTAGGCCTTTTGTTCTATCGTGGGAACGGCTGCTGTGTTGCCGCGGGAAGCTTGAGAAAGAGACGTTTCCCGTCTTCGTGGTCAAGAGCCGCGGCAGGTTGTGTTTAGAGAAGGAAGTGCTTTCCTGTTGCTGAATTGACCCAGAGCTGCGATGCCGGCAGCGGTCACAGCGATTTTACAGCCCCGCGTCCCGTCCTGTATTTCCTTCTGTGGTACAGTCAGGTTTCACGTGGGCTACTTCAGCCTGGAGGAAAGGCTGTGGGGAGACCCCGCTGCAGCCTTCCAGTACTTAAAGGGTAGCTATAAACAGGAGGGAGTCCTAACTTTTGCATAGGAAGATAGCGACAGGACGTGGGGAAATGGCTTTAAACTAAGAGGGGAGACTTGAATTAGATGTTAAGCAGATATTGTTTACACAGAAGGCAGAGAAGCACTGGCAGAGGTTAGCCAAAGAATCTGCAGATGCCCCATCCCTGGAGGCATTTGGTACCAGATTGGATAGGGCCCTGGGCAGCCTGAGTTGGTGGGTGGCAGCCCTGAAAGCAGCAGCAGGTTGGAACTGGATGGGCTTTAAGGTCCTTTCTAATCCAAGCCATTCCATGATTTTATGCAAATGCACGTGTGGGTATTAGCAGAACAGAAAGCCAACTATATTACAAACTTTGTAGGCACCGTTTGGCTAACATCCATCTACATATGAATACTTCATAGATTTAATGGTAGCTAAATTGTATTTTTGTTATTGTAAATGTTTCACAGGTGTGTACGGTTGGGAGAAATCATGTCTTTCTCAGTCCTCTAATCACAGAGTATTTGAGGTCAGTGGGATGTTGTGAGTTCCCTATGCCAATCCCCTGCTCGGAGCAGGGTTACCTACAGCCTGGGACCGCATCCAGCTGATGTCAAAAAATTGACAACACAGGCAGATTTTTGAAGATCTCCAAGGGCAGAGACTTGACAGCATTTCTGAGCAACCTCCCTGGGTGTTGACCAACCTCACAATGAAATGTGCTTCCTTCTGTGCTAGTTTAATTTCCTGTGTTTTGAGGAAATAGAAAATCTTGATATAAAATCTCCTTTTAGCGAGTACAAAACACATCCAATGAAACACACTGTTCTTCACGTTTACTTAAAAGTGCCTGTCACGCATCTTTAGACCAAAATTAAGAATATGGAGCTGCTTTTAGCTTGTCCTTTTTTTTTTTTTTTTTTTTTTTGTCTCAAAAGGTTTTAAACAGAAACTACCCTTAAAAAAAGTGTCTTCTTGTTCAGGAAAGTACATGCAGTACTTGCTTGTTTACCAGATAACACCCTACTTGAATAATTCATCTTGTTTTATTAAAATTGTGTCTTTCTTTGCAACAAATTACAGAACATATATAACAGAAACCTCATGCCTTGAGAAAACTAGCTATAGCAAAAAGTTTTCCAGGTGTTTCTAAGCCATTTGATGGTAGGGTCAGATGACATTGATTTTGAAGCTGACACGTGAAGGATGTACTCAGCTTTAGACACCACACAGTCTTTGGTCACAGCCTCCTCTGTCATTTCTGCCCATCAGCAGATCTGGCTGCCTAGAATATAACTCACAACTTCAGCTAGACTGGCATTATTATTAATTTTTGCCCTTCTCTTTGTGAAAATGACTTTGAGTAGAGGAGAAAAACAGCTGCACCTGTGTCCACACCTACAGTGTATGTATTTTCCCAGCACACTTTTACATTTGAAAGGGAAAATGTTGTGCTGGACCTTCAGTTCTTAATACAAAAGAGGTAGATTGGAAAAACAGCATTTTTAAACCCGTCAAAAACTCATAGACCTTTTCTAGAAATAGTATTCTGCATTGGCAGTTATAATTAATTATATGATTTTCCCAGAAATAAAATTTTATGTTTCCTTGAAATTGTGAATTTTAACATGGCTGTCTCAAATGTCTCAGTTTTTTTTTTGGTGGTGATTTATTTTAAATCTGTGATTGCATCAGGATAAGGTATGTTTCCTTCAGATGTGATTTTGTCAAAGTGAACGATTAAAAACTAAGGAAACAACAAGACAGAGTGGAATAAAACATACCAAGCCATAGAAAATGCTTCCTTCCATATACAACCAGTAATCGCACTTCAAAGGGATTTACATGTCCTGTTCTGCTCGTTTCTGTTAATAGATTCAGGCAGTTGCTGTGTGCTAGTTGTATTACAATTCTCTACATCTTAAATCGTGTTAACCAGCTTAAGGTTCCTGTATTTCATTAACACTCAATAAAATTGTTCATTTGCTCAATAAATCATTTTTGAAGTGAACTGAACTTAAAAGCTCATTCCCCCAGATGTTCAGTAAGTCATTGTCAGTGTGTAGAATATCACTTTTTGTTAATCACAAGGTTATTTTTAATTATTTTTTTTTTTAACCCAAATCTTGTTGATCAATTAGGTATGTGTAGTACCAGCTTGACACTGCAATACTCCTGAAAATCCTGTGGGCCTACAGGATGGAAGCATCAGAGCATGGGACTGGTATCTCAGTGGAACATGAGACACATGACCTGGAACAAGAGGGCTTTGTCCTCTGAGGCAAAAGCAGTAAGATCAGCAACTGAAGAAGGCAACCTGCTGGTTGTAACACAGCATGGGAAACAATATGTTGGTAAGATTTCTGTTCCTCCACCCACTGCAATATGACATTAAAGTATAAACTGAGTAGAAAATAGAGCTGTAAAGCTTCAAATGTCACTATAGGAGAATGATCAACCCTGTCCTGATAAATAATGCAGTATTTCAGTGCAGAGCTTACTCAGGACAGATGTCTCATCGATAACAAACTTGTTTCCTGTCTGAAAAATGTATGAACTGCAAGGCCCAGTAAGCTACTGAGTAGTGAAACATTTTCGGAGATGAGTAAACAAGTTTTGCTGCAAGTCTCTAGCGAAATTTCTACTCAGCCTGATGTATCAAGTGCTGAAGAAAGTTGTGGAGAGATTAGGAAGGCTTCTGGTTATTTCCTTTTACTACTATTAATCAAGATAGCAACTGAGAAATCTAGCTGTAAGACAAGTCTTTACATGGCCAGGGAAAAATAAAGAGGAGTCTCAATCAAGAAGCTATGTTGCAGATAGGACAGATCCTTCCAAAAAACCTAGGTACTTACTAAGAGGGACTGATACGAGATATGGAGCTTAAAAGAGCAGGTCTGTCAGCTTCCTGGCTTTTTTTTGTACCCTGGTTTTCTTCAGAAGTTTCCCGATAGAAGTTTCTACTCATAAAGTAGTACTTGCTTGGAGAATACAGATGCAGTAAGTTGTGTGTCAAAGAATTAATAACACAAAGAAAATGACATGAGTGTCTTTAATGGCTTTTTTTTTTTTTTTTTTTTTTTTTTCTTTTCAGAGAGAAATGTACCTGAATATCTCAAAGGGAGCCAGTGTATTATTCTGGGATATGTCAGGATATGAGAATTCTGATGGTGTAAGGTCAAAACTCTCAGCCAGGGGTAAACTACTTAGCTGTGACAGTGTTATATGCACACTGAAGAGTATTTCATAATGCAGCACTGGACTGCTTTGGAAGATGGACAGAGTCAGATTGGAGAAAGCCTGTAAGATCATGACATGACAGGCCTAAATGATCTCTGGAAAATAGAACACTTGGAAGAGATTAACTGTGCGGTGTCTGATGGTGGCATCAGTCTTGTAGATATTTAGGATAAGGACTTATAGATCCAAGCCTCCATGCTGGCAGTTAACTTTTTTTTCTGCATATTTTTGGAAAAACTAAATGTGATCTTTTGCACGATAATTCTAAGTAGACATTATTAGATAGTAGCAAAGTAATTATGGGTTTTGCTACTTTAGAAGAAATAGGAATGTTGCAGAACCTTCTTCAAGTTGCTTCGCTGTTAGGGAGTTTGCTGAAACCAGCTTCCTAAGACGTGAATGCTTGAAAAAAACCTACTGGTAGAAAAACTTGTAAAAAATGTGTAAATTAGGAAAAAAAAATCAGATTACATGTACTTAACAAGAAGGATTAACAAAAATAAATTTAAAAAAAAGCACTTAATGATGAAGATAATGTCAGATTTTCCAGTTACAGATGGTACAACTTATTTAGTCTCTTGAAAAGACCCAAGTGGCAGCTGTTGTCTTGTTCTCACAACCAGGGCTGACATGCATGGGAAGCTGCCTGTACTTGTAGCCAGCGCTGGAGCTGAGCCACTCCAGGCTACAAAATAACCCACAGCCTCAGGAAAATTGACGTTCTTTATAATCTTTCAGTCTTTGGAGGAATTTGTTAATGTCTTTGCCACAGTGGTTCATCTCAGGTATGGTTTAAGAATGACATAATTAGGAGGGGAAGGAGCTTGATGCCAAAAAAAAAAAAAAACCAAAAAAAACCAACAAAAGCTGTTAAAAGGAGCAGGCATCATCCAGACTAGTGAGAAGTGGTAGGACTAGAATTTAAAGGCTTTGAGAACTGTAGAAGTTGATGATTAGAAGAAATGTATGAAAGTAAGCATCTTGAAAGGTATGCAACAAGTTTTAAAGCATATCTCTAACTAAAGCAAAATATTCAAAATTGCCATAGATTTGTTTGCAAGAGTATGTTTGTATGTGTGGGAAGCTCTGAGCGAGGACATGTCCTATGGCATGTTCTAGACCTGTTCTGTGCAATTAATCAATTTAATCCCTGAGGCAATTATTTCAGTATTAGAACAAATAAACCAAGGTTGTATTGCATTTTGGATTTGTGAACTGCTCTGGTTGTAGTGTACCAGTTTATCTGTGGTAAAGTAATATAAGTAAGAGTAAGTATCCTGGGGAGTAAAGATTATGTCCTGCTGTGTCACCAGTGGATGTGTATTTTAACTAGCACATCATTTAGTACATTTAATCCTTAACGAATATGAGGTTTTATTTAGAAATTTTTCTGTTTCTCAGCAAAACTGTTGACTCCTCTTTATAATAATAAATAGATGTTGATAAAATACGCCAATGGTATTTTGTAAATATAATTAGTCTGGAAGTTCTGTTTCCTTTTGCAGTTCTACGGTTGTCTGCTATGACCTTTGAAAGAGCCTTCTCTGTGTAGTAACAAACACAAATAAAATGTGCGTTATTTTCAATTGCTCTACAAAAGCCACTGACAGTTTGTTGCATACTGTTGCAGCTATTTTATTTATTTGACCAGGACCAGGCCAAATGTATGTTCTAAGCCTAAAGTATAATAAATTACCAGCTCATACCTTTGTTCTTGTATCACCCTGGTTGTTCTTTGTGTTTGATATAGGAGCTATCATACCTGGATATATTGATTTATGTTTTTAATTGTTCTGACACAGAACTAGGCCTAGCTAGCTAAAGAAGAGTTCATAGAAAATATTCAATATGTGGATTCTTCTACTATTACAAGTGCACTGTTCCTGTCCAAGCAGTCAGACAGCTCTGAATCTTTCCTGGACATGGCTGTAACTTTAAATGCTTTTGGTAACAAGCACAAAGTGTGCTTGCTGTTTGTTTTCTGTTTGTAAGAAGAAAGAATAGAGCCTTTTCAGTATTTATCTACACAGGAACATCTGCCCTTCCAATTTTAGGTTATTTTTATTTTACATTAAGGAAAAATAGCAATGATGAAACACTCTGCACAAAAGAAAAAAAAATAATAAATAAATTCAAACTCTTCATGTAGCTCATCTGAAATACAAAATGATGTGGTGTGGGAGCAGGTTTGCAAATATCGGAGTGGAAATGACTGTGGGTCCCTGCTATTTAAAACTTGGATCAGTGACTTGCTTTGAATCATGTTGCTATCAAACAACCTTTAAAACACCTTTATGCCAGAACTGTGAAGCTCCTGGGGCACTTTAGCAAGGTGAAACAGTCTTCTGGTAGTGTCACTCTCCTGAGAAGTTTGCTTTAGCATTCTTCAGGTAGGTATTATGGAGAATAAGTATTTGCTCTGCATTAGATATTTATCCTTCATTTCTGTGGTAGCACACAGTATGTTTTATTTTGTCCTAAGAGGGAATGTGATACCAAATAGCCATTCTGTAACAATTAGATTCTCCATGAAGAGAAAACCAAAATATTTAATAGGTTGGACTCCTAGTACTGGAAGCTGCCATTACTGAGTCCACTGGTGCAATCCTGCCGTGATGTCTGGCCCTGGATGGAACTCAGCATTGACCTGCATGCAATTCAAGTATGCTGCCAGTCTTTGGTAGCTTTTCAGCAAAGGTACATTCCACCTACAATTAATAGTTCTTACCTTGTTTATTTTGTCTTATTCTGTAAGAAATCCCATCTAAGCTTAAAGGTATTATGTTAATAGTAGTGCTACTTTCTGTCATATATCCACTGTCTATCATATATCCAGATGCACATCCATTCTGGGGAAGCAGTTCTGCGTTTTTTAATTAGGAAAGGCTTCCTGTTACCTCAGACTTTTTTTTTTTAGAACATGGGTTTTCATTTATAAATAAGTATTGTTTTGTTTTTTTAAGAGTAGAGCTTACCATCTCCTAGTTCTGCCAGGCCCTTCTCTGTGCTTGTTATTTTACCAATGTACTGCTCCTGGACACAAATTATTTTGTTGGCTGCTTCTAATCCTTTTCCCTGAAAAAAAAAAGAAAAAAAAAAGAAAAGCTCAATCACATTTAATACAAAAACACTTTATCAAATGGAAGTTCTTTAAGATAAATGAATTTTGGGTCTGTATATTTTGTCTTCCTCATAATTTCTTATATACTTCAAGCTAGCCCTACTGCATTGCTTTAATTTCTTTTAGACATAGCATCATGATACAAACAGCATTTTTATATAAATGTGACAACAATCTGCTTGTTCCTGGCAGTGTCCAGTGCATGTCTCATGCTGCCTTCTCAGTCAGCAGCACACCTTGAGACTTGTTGGGGAAGCTGGAAAAACAATAACATGCTTGTAAAGATGTCAAAATTGCAATTGAATTCATCATGAGCTTAGCGTTTTTTCGTTCTTCTCTTATGAAACAGAGATTGCACCTGTGTCTTGTGAAAGTCACATTACACCGCTCAGGAGCAGTGCTGAATCCTTGGGGTGGCATTGTGTGCACCAGCACTGATGTTCTACAAGGGCTAGGAGAAACTTGTGAAAGAAGCACACTGGTCAGGGCTGCCATGTATGGAACTGCGAGGTACCTGGAGCATAATATAAATGAAGATATCAATGGTTTTCAAACAGACAAAAACCCATTATTTAAAAAAGCCGAAATTTTCAGTTACAAAAGGCTGCAACATAATGTCCTCCAACCTGTTTCTTTTCACTGTGGCTTCTGTATTCCTTCCCCCTTTCATCTATTCCAAAGGCAGCTGCCGTAAGCGTCCTAATACTTTTGCTGTTTCACACATTTCTTTGAATCACACTTTTCTTGTGTTGCCCAAATGGGAAGTGAAGGAGAGAGTGGGTGAGAAACATCAAAACAATGGTGTCAAATACTGAAAGATCATGTTCAGGAATAGCTCTTAGAGGTATTCAGATAAAAAAGGAAAGTGTAAGCTTTCCGTCACTGAACTGGGCAATGTAACTATGTATAGAGTCTTAGAATTGTGATTGATTTTCTTTTCTGTTTCTCTTGTTATCCACCACAGCTATTTGTAGCACTTTATTTCTGATTACACTCTTAGGAGAACAACATGTGCCAGTGTGTTTGGGCAGCTCCTTCCATTCTGGAGCCTTGGCTCTGATTAGGGCTTTCAGCTTGTTCTGTGACCCAAAGTCAGTAAGTGAGAATGAAAATGAAGAGTCTGCAACCAGAATACTTTGGTGAAAAGTATACTTACAGCTGTTTTGGCTTTTCAGTTATCTTCGTAACTACTTACATGGGGTAAATCTCACAATTAGTGTAGATGAGACTGTCAGAGCTTCTTTGATTCTGCTGGAAGATGATCGTGATGTCGGTGTCTATTTTTAATCTGACACTCTCGTTTCCTAAAGCTGACCAAAAATATTTGATAGTGACAAATGCATTTTTCTCACTGTGCTGCCAGTGACTTACAGCTATGTCACAGAATGGGAGATGCAATTGCTGAAAATTAGCAAAGTCGTTTTTCACACTACCCAAAATGCGTCATACATTTTTATCAAACTTCCTGCTTTTCAGTAGATATCAAAGAAAACTTCCAAAAAGGACCACAGAAAAGGTTTTATTCATTTAAATGTTAGATTTCTAAAATGTAAGAATAGCACAGTACCCAGTGACAGCTTGGTTACAGCTACACCCCCTTAGCAACTATGTTTTGACCAATCTTTGCGGTTGTATATGAACATGAATTTCAATTTATAAGCCACTCTTTCTTAATTGTCATAGTTATTAACCATTTCATGTCTGTAAAAGACAGAATCCTGCAAGAACTGTGGAGTTTATATACTGAAACAAAACATGAGATTAGTCATAGTATGTGTGTTACAAATGAGACAAGTGTGTGTCCTAAAAATGACAAAATCCAGTCAAAATAAACAAGCTGGCCAGTGAATTGCAGAAAGCTTTAGAAAGAACAATATGAGTTAATGTTGTGTCTCAAGTGTATTATTGTGCCTCTTATAAGATTGACTGATCATGACATTTCTCACTCTTTTTTGACACTTAAGCTTTTGCTTTGTGTCCCGTATTCTTTTTCAGACCACAGAAATGCTGCTTGCCCTTAGTTTCACGTGTTTTTGAAGACAGAAAGGGATTTGACTTGAGGTGACTTGACAGCATTTTTGGAAGCATTTGCCAGTACTGATTGTAGTTGTAGCTTGTTTGTTTTTACTTAATGTATGTTGTGTCCTACATGGGCATTTTTAAGGACCAATTTGAGAAAACATGTAGCTGGAAGCACAGAAATAAACACTAACTCTGTGTTTTTCTATCTGAGAATAAATGGATTGTTCCACAAGCCACTGAGGTACATTACATTATTTTTTTTTATTCTTGTTTCTTTTCCTGTTTGACTTCTTGTACATGGGCTAAAAGATTATTTATCTGAATGTGTGATTATCCTATCATTGCTGTAAATCCATCGGCAATTTGTATAGGATGTGCTGTATTTACTGCATTCTAATGCAGTTATTCCTCTTTACTCCATGTGAGACAAAACCCATAGTCACATTATAATGCATAATGTATTATGACTTCAAGGACATGTTCTCAGGGTAAATGCAAACATTTGTCTCAGTGAGAACTGCTCAAGGCCACAGTCTCCTTCATGCTGTTTTGCGTCACGCAGCCTGTATAAACCAAATTACTTGGCCCAATATTATAATATGTCATAATAAATATGTTATAATATATAGTAATCAATGTGTTATAATATGTAGTATCAAACATGAGAAGTAGTGAATGTACCTAAACCACATAGTTATTAAGACAATGGAAACTCTGGCAGTATCTGTTGGCTTGCATGTTTTATAAAGTGAAGGCAGACCCGGGCACCAGGCCACCTGCAGTAGCAATGATCAATTCCATGCAGAAAGCTTGGAAAAAGCTGTTCCTTAGAAGCCTTGAGGTCAGTAATACATAAAAATATTTCTCGAAGAGCACTTCAGTCTGCCAAAATTAGCTTTTTCAACAACAAAAATCTTGGTCGTTTCTTTTTTTTTTTTTTTTTGGCAGAACGAAGAGAAAAATTAAACATTTGGCCACTCCTACTTGTGTTTTCTGACTGAAACCTGTGATTTCATTTATGTAGTTTTTCTGGCTTTATTCAACCACAGAAGTGAAATAAACTGAAATAAACCCTGCCCCAAGTGGACTATGTAAATTTTGCATTTTATAATAACACAGTAATGGTGAAATCAGATAAAAAATCAGAATTGGCAAAATGAATCCACACAACAGTAAGACTTCCTTCACCTTATCAGCTGTGTCTAGCAGAAAACAAGTCGATTGTTGGAAAAAGTAAGGAATCCAAATGTAGTGGATATTCAGTAATAACACTTCAAAAATTCTTATGAGATATATGATGTATTTCAGTACTTATAAAATGAATTTTATCAGTCTATCCTTCTTTGTCTTGTCAGTCAAGTACTGAATTCTGCAGTTTGAGGGAGCAGTAGTGTTTTCTTCTTGTTTTGTACAGCATATGGTACCATTACAGTTGAGTCTGGATTATAATTCTGGGGAACACTACAATACAGGGACAAGTTTATAATAATCTTTTAAATGAACAAGCAGCATTCAATTCTGGATGAGAACAGATGCCGTTATATCCCCAGACTGTATTTATTTCAGGAGTCAAATATAGTTTGCTAGTGACTGAATGGACTGATCTACATCTTCAAAGTATATTTTTGGATGAACACTCAATGAAAAGAAAGTCATCTTGCTCCTCAGCATGATTGCATGAAAATCAAATCTACTGGGATGAGTTAAGGTGAATAACTGGCACAGAGGCAAGCATGGCTTGTAATTTTGCATGTTCTTAAGTGGCTTAGCTTTTGTGGTGCAACTTTGTTTTGGGATCAGTACTCAGTAATACATATAGGTCTCTGCATTTGCTTGAAAAGCCCCATGTTACATTACTGAAACAATAGGCAAAAGACTCACTGATAATAGCTTTATTCAACCTTGCTGAAAATGTTAAGTCTAGTAACAATAAAGGCTTAACTGTTCTACAGGCTGGTCAACTGGTCTTTGCATACTACAGGAAACAATTGCAGGCATTTAGCATTTCAGGACATATAAGCTAGAGCTACTCAGGGATGCAGGATGTGAGTATATATACCCCTGGTGCTTCCACACTGTGGAATGGCAGAAATGGACATTCCTTTAGTCCATATCAGCAACCTCATCTTGGAAAAATACATATTACAGAAATTTCAGTTTTGCTTTCGTACATTCAGGTGAGACTGATGAGATTGTTTCACATCCTCTTTATTTGCACGGGTGGTCATTGTGGATTCCTGAATGGCTCATGCTTGTAAATTCTGCACTTAAAGATGGTGTAAAATAAATCATAACCTGCATAGGGAGAAAAGCAATTCTTGATCTGAGTTTCGTTTCTGTGATTACTTTTTCTCTGAGTTCGAATCACTACTTACAATTAAAATTAGTCATCTTGTTAATTCTTAGCATGAAAAGCAGATTTCATGTTGCATTTAGTAGCTAATGGGTACCTAAATCTTTGTTTTCCAAAATTTGCTTCATCTAATCTGGTCTAATTTGTTGTTGCTCCTAAGCTATGCTCTTTATAAAAAATAGTTTCTGCTTATCCTCAGCTGTTCATAAGTTTGGTTTAAATGCTTGAAGATAATTATGATACTGCTTTAATTTTAGAAGTCAATACTCTTCTCCTCCTCTATGGTTTTATAGCTTGTTCCATCCCTGAAGTCCCTCTTCTCTGACCCTTCTTCCTTCAAACCCCTGACATGTGGAAAGCTACATTCAGATCACCTCTCTTACTAAATTCTTCTGTTTGATTCTTTCCTACATGATTTCTTTTTCCTATTGTTTGTGCTAATTCATTGCCTTTATTCATCATGATCTATCTAACATACGGTTTAGAAGTGCTTCAGCTGGGAACAAGAGAATTTAATCAAGTTAGGAAATTATCTTTTTATCTCAGCAGAATGTAATTGTGCATATCATTTCAACTAGAATAAAAACCAACAGCACTCTTCATTATTTTTGGAAGATCCCCCAGCCCAAATGTTGCCTCTTCTATCATGGCATTGCCAACATCAGCAACAGGTATCATGCTTAGTATGACAAAGAGGTCTTATCACAGGTAGTGGGAGATAATAACAGAGCTTAGGGGGAAACAAACAAACAAACAATCAAACAAAAATCATGTATGTATATATTTCTCACTGTATTAACAGGAAAAGCAATTTATTTCCAAAATCTTCCTCTTAGAAGTTGCTGAGATATTATTTGTGTATCTTGTTCTGGCATTCACTTATAAAGTCTACTAACTTCATAATTGCCTGGGATTGCTTGAGGACCAAGGAGCTGAGGTTTTGGTCGTCCAATGTTTCACAGTGCCTGATCCCTGGAAGCCAGGAGCTGTGCTTGTAGTGCTGCTGGTTGCAAACCAGTAGTTCTGAAGTTATGTTAACAAGTATTCAGCAGTGATATTGGGATAGCATTATAAGAGCAACTATTTGGTTTAGTCGCTTTTAGAATCATTGTTGAACATGTGATTACAATCTCTTTTTGGCACACAAAGCTCTTTCTCTTTGAGTTATACACAGGGAGCCAGTTTAGGCTCTTTGCAATTTTTTGTTTGGTTTGATTTCTCTATTTTTGATTTGAGAAAGCCAGTAGGGCTCCTGTTACTAGCTTGGGTTGCATTTCTGATTAAAAGCATTCCATTATGTGAGAGGAAAAAAGGTGTTGCAGATGCCCAGGCTAGATTCATCAAATCTCCTAGGAAAAATCACTCCATAGCTGTATCCCAAAGAGAAAGAATGTTTTGCTGAGGCTGGTATCACATGATCTGTACTGCCAGTGTCCTTATCCAAGGCAAACTGAAATGTTTCATAGCATCTATAAAAGACATCACAGTGCTTGAGGCAATGAGGCATCAAGCCAGTACCTCCTGAATCACTTTTTCCTATGTCAATCTATGTGCTAGTGTAATTGCATTTCTCATGTTAGAAGAATATTGCAATACTTTCAAAGATGTCCTGCTTGGTCATTTTATTTTTGAAATCTGAGCTGTAAACTGAAATAATAAGAGCACCAACATCATTCCCTTAAAAACCATCTATTCTTGTCATTTGGGACACATCCCTGAACAGCTCAGCTGCCTTGTCAAATCAGATGATCAAAAGGCATTTTGACATAATTTAGACTCTAACCTTCAATTTCACTCTTAGTAAACAGAAAACCAAATGTTCCCCGCAAAACACTGAGAAAACAGAAGCTGTTCCTGTGTCATTTCAAAACAAATCTATCACTACAGATGAGACATTTCCCCGCCTTCACACAATAGATGCTTTTATTTCTTACTATCAAGACCGGAGCCAAACAGAACAGTATCTCTTTGTGCACAGATATTTCTTTTAATTTGTTAGTGGGTCAATCCTTTTAAAATTTCTAATTAGCTGAGCTATGATTAATATGACTCAAGTAACTGGAAAATCTCATAGTCTTGTAATCACAGGGCTTTTCAACTGACTGGTCTGCCAGTATTGCTCTCTCTCCTCATAAGTAAAAAGGTGTTTAGCCTGGAAAAGAAAATTTAAATAATATGTATCATTCAAATTGATAATAAAAGGAATCAAGTTATAATATAAGCATATAGCATATTATAACACTTTCCGTACTTGCTGATTAAGTGCTCCATTAGTTACTTCAGCCAAAAAATTTCCTAGTTGCAAAATTATTAGATTACTTCTGAGCAGTGGAGATTGCTCAAACAGGTTCATATTACATACTTGCCATAATAATTTACAAATAAATAGTACATCTTGCTCTCGTTGCTACTACTCTGTATGTAAATCATAGCATCATAGAATCAAGGAATGGCTTGGATTGGAAGCGACCTTAAAGATCATATACTTCCAAGCCCAGCTTGCCACTCAGCAGACTAAGCTGCCCAGGGCCCCATCCAATCTGGCTTTGAGTGCTTCCAGGGATGGGACGTCCACAGCTTCTCTGGGCAGCTGTGACAGAGCCTCACCACCCTCTGACTGAAAAATTTTCCTTTGACATCTAATCAAAATCTCCCCTCTTCTAGTTTTAAACCACTCCCCCTTTGTCCTGTCACTGTCAGATCATGTCAAAACTTGGTTTTACTCCTGCTCATAATCTCCCTTCAAGTACTGCAAGGCTGCAATGAAGTCTCCCACAGGGCCTTCTCTTCTTCAGGCCGAACAAGCGCAACTCTCTCTGTGTGTCTTCATAGGAGAGGTGCTCCATCTCTCTGACCACCCTCACGGCCCTCCTCTGGACCCTCACCAACAGCTCTGCATCCTCCTAGTGCTGGGGGCCCCAGGTTTGGATACAGTACTCCAAATGAACCTTACAAGGGCAAAATAGAGGGGGACAAGCCCTCCTCTGCTCTGCTGGCTGCCTCTGTTCATGCAGCCCAGGATACTATTGGACTTCCAGACTGCAATCATGCTCTGCTGTCTAGTTTTTCATCCAGTAGGAAGTCCCAATTCCTTCTCCACAGATCTGCTCTCATCGAGTTCTTCTCCCAGTCTTTATCCCCATTTTCCCTGCTCTCCTGAACAGAAACTGCTGACCCCACTGAGCTGCTGGCTGGCAGCTGGGAGCCAACAGCTTTGAGAGGCCCTTGCTACTAGTCAGCCCCTTTGTTGTTTCATGAAAGACAACTGAGGTCAGCTTAAACCACCAGACCTACAGTTGGTAGTAACTGGTGTTAAGCAAAAACTTCTTTTCCTTGAACCCAGATCTTCTTTTGGCAGAAACAGCTGGAATCAAAATGTTTTCTAGAAATGCTATTCACTGAGGAGGTCTATCAAATTGGAACAGAGGGCAGTGGAAAATATAATGTGCAAGTGCAGCTAAGACACTGCATGGTAAATCACAGCTTCATAACAAAGCCAGCTACCTCTAGGATAGAGCATAATGTGTTCAATTAAATCAGCCAACAAGTGTGTACGATACAAAATACGTGTTTAAGGTGATAACAGTCACCTTTGCAGAACTGTTCAAGTGAGCAATACTGCCAAAACTTCATTTGTATAGAACTGTATTGATCTAAGCAACATCATTTTTTGTAAGGATTCTCAGACTTATCAGCCTCTGAGCCTTGCTCTTCATTAGGCTTTCAAAAGATGTCCTTGTTGAAGTTAATATATAATATATATTTATTATATAATATATTAACTTCAACAATATATATATTATAATATTACTTTACTAATTCTCAATTTTAATGCTTTGCCAATACCTGGAAAGAAAAATCATGCATGGTATAAGGCATCTTGTGTCACTATAGACATAAAATAAATAAAGTGATATATCCAGGTAGGCAGTGGGAAATTGGTGTGTATTTTCACTCCTCACAGTCCGTGCTGTCAGACTTTAAGTCTGGTCAAGTCTGAAAGCAATGCCTTCTGGGAGACCTTACTAGCAGGAGCACCACACTGCGGTAATGGAGAAGTTACACACAGCCAGGTGAACTGTCCACAACTATCAACGGGGCCTAATTATACTTAAAATAAGAAATATAATCTGATAGATACATTATTGCTCAATCTGCCTATGGGCAGGAGCAGGGATGAGATGGCAACTGCATAAATATTGCTAGCTGAATCTGCCAGTGGTAGAAATTTTTTCAGATTTTAGTCCACAGAGCTTATTTACGGAAAATTTCTGTTGATTCCAACAGGCTCATTAAAATGAAGACAGCAGAAGGTGTAATGCAGAAATCTGCTAAGATAGTATTACTAATAACTAATTTTAGAATAGAAAATGATGATTAGGTTGGGACCATTATCTATTGCAGGCCCTCTTTTCATTGCATCTGCAGTAGGTTTCCACCCAGGTCTCAGACGTGGCTTTACATTCCTGTCATCTGCTCTCACGCTATGACACAACAGTTTGAACAGAAACTACCTGCAAAAAAGCAAAAAAAATTAATGAGTTTTCCATCAAAAGCCAGAGGAAATTTGTTACTGTGGCTCGGTTACATAAAAGAGGGCAGTGCAGCTGTATTTTTAGAGGTGTTCATGAATTGCTTTAGTGCATGCTGTTTAAAAAAAGCTCATATAAAAATAGATTTTATCTAATAAAGAAAATGTAAATTTTGTCATGTTGCCTGACATGAACCAATATTGATACTTTGTTAATGTTTTTTTTTGTTTGTTTGTTTTGTTTTGTTTTGTTTTTAGGAGCATCTATAATGAAATCTGTGCTGGGGATTGTATGAATTTTAATACAAAATGTGTTGATTTTATTCCTTCATTTTGGATGTCATTTTGAATACAATATTTTGGAATTTTAATGCATCATTTTTAAGTGTGGTTGCTAAGTGGGCATGTTTCAGATTACAAATGAACTCAGTTAACACCATTCTTGATAAAGAAAGCTGTTATCCAAATAATTTGTTAAGATGATTATGTGAACAGAGAATGAAAAGCATGAGCAGAAAATCCAACATGAACTCTTACAGAAAAGAAGTTTGAGTTTCCCAGAGGCCACGGACTGGTGCCTTTGGTCAATGAATTGGCTAGACATAATTAAAAACAACCACCACCACAATTCCACAAAATGGTTCTGACTTTTTTGTGTTTTTAAAGATAAGGTGAAATAAGGTTGTGACTTCTACCTGCCTGATTTGGTGCTGGATTCCTTAGGCCAGAAGAGATCCTGCTAAAGTCTGTGGTAGTTATATCCACCATATGCTATGAAGGGACACCAGTAAGGTCTACCAAAAGGAACCTTCTAGTCTGAAACCAATTCCCTGAGGTTTACAGCAGGAGTCTAACTTTAGAAAAGATTTTGATGCATTTTCATGGCAATATAGATTCTTTTTTCACGTTCTAAATTTTAAGGAAACATAAGAGATGAGATTTCTTGAGTTTCATTGAAAAATTCAGAAGAGTATAGCACTCGAGTTGATCACTGTTAAAAAGGAAGATATTTAGAGTGTAGTTTTCAGAGGCACTTGACTTCTATTTTGCTCCAAAGCGCTCATTCACTCAGGCACATCTGATGACACCACATAGTCAGTGACTGTAGTTTTTTAAATACTTTAGAATCATGGAATCACAAAATCATAGAACTGTGTGAGTTGCAAGGAACCCTTAAAAGTCATCTAGTACAGCTCCCCTGCAACAGGAGACTTCTGCAGTTTTCATGTAGCTTTGTGTCATTTTGAGACCGATGTGTAAATGATGTACAGTTCTTACATCTTCTTCTGAACATCTCTCTTCTTTCTGAGAGGAAAGTAAAAGGTGGTGGTATGATTTTAAATATTTAAGATTGGAGAGAAGTTTATCTTATCTGATAGAACATTCAGCGAAAAGCCATCAGCCTATGATCACTTCCAGGTCCACATTTCTGAGCTAATACTACATGTGCCACTCCTGTAGGATCCACCAAGGGTCATCTCTCCATATTGTTCACTATTGAGTTCCTTCTTTGACTTGTGGCAGTTACCATTCTATTTAAGGAGTCTGCCCCTCCCCAGGAGGGATATCTGACCTTGTTAACATTTAAATTATTGTTTTCTGGGGAGCTCAGAACTGATGTCTGGAATACACTGAAAAAGAGAATGAAATAGTCTTTCAGATATAGTAGGTAGTGAGTATCTGAAAGCTTTTATTTTAAGCTCCCTACCTTTGTGTAGTGTAGCATTGAAACAATCATTGTTGATCCTTTAGACTAATCCCCTTCTTATAACACTGTCAACTTTGTGAAATTACTTCTCTCTTCAGTGCTGAATACAAATCTGTGCATCTGTGCAGAAGATGATGCTTGGTAGACATACATTTACGCTGGAATTCAGATGTCTGCTTCTTCCTTTAAAGAAGGGTGAAAAGTGAATGCAATGAATCCAAAAGAATGTTTGAAAATGTGTGTGCAAATCATCCCCGGAATGAGTCTTCAAATAGGGAGCTTATTCAAGGAAAGAGATACTTGAGGAGTGGTTCTCCATTACTCATTAAAAACAGTACAACAGTCAACAAAAGATGCTTGACCTGGTAGTGTCTGCTTTACCTTTATCAGATTAGACTTTTAATGAAATAAACTAATCTGCAAATGTAAGATAGTCACCAAATTCAGAAGCAATTGAGGTCTTTAACATCTGCTGAAACGAGATCAAATTTTATAACAGAAATTACGTGAAAACAGTGGTTAAAAACCAGCTTTGAAAATATCTTCCTGATACGTCATTAGTAAGGCTATTATTTCTGATTCTTTTTGTTGTATGATTTTGGGTGGAGATTACAATCCTGACACAGATGCCATCTTCCTCTTTCATTCACCAAGCCATGGCTTGGTCAGTGCATTCCCTTCCCTCTCCTTCACTAGATCCTTTTGATCTACATCAGGTTTATAAGAGTGGCTCATTTTCTGCACATGTAACCAAAATATATGCATGCCTTTTATTTCCTTCCTTTTCCCTTCCCCACTGTGTACTTATTCAAACAGTCCCAACAGACTGCCTCTCTTGGTAGACTTATTTTCTTTATGTCCTTCTTCACTCCGTGCTTGTATTCTCCCCTGTCTTTGTTTGGTAAATTATCTCCTTATACAGGATTTTCTTTCTCTTCTGTTTCTCCCCAAAAAAGTATCCTTGACAGATGTCAGGCTTTAAAAACAGAAGTAAAAAGAAACCTGAAAGGAAAAGTGTTCAGCCTTATATCTTCTATTTTTGATGAAGTGTAGTATTAAATTTGATTCAACATTATAAAGAATTTTCCACAAATAATTCTGGTTTATTTCAAGAGTTTATTTGCCATTTAGGTGCTATTAGTTGAATATACTTCCCTGTGCTTGCCTTACTCCGAATTTAATTTTTAATTCAATTGTTTGTTTATTTCTTTTGAAACCACAACTGATGGTTTACTTTTGCCTTATGCACCTCTTATGGAAAGACAGTATGTATCTACTGGTTGACTATGTCATGCGAAGAATAAGGATGATGCTGTTATTGTTATGACAGCCTAAAGACATATCCAAGACAGTTTGCTGGTGTAGCAAGTAAGATGAGCTTGTACCACTGGGAAAACTAGACAAGTTTTTTCTGCATGTGACTCATTTTAAAGAAACTTGAAGCAGTAGCCTTCAAAGCTATGTTGAGATCATTGTCTTCTGGTACATTTGTTGTGCCTCAGATCATCTCAGGCAGAAAATAGCTGATACTTTTGAAGAAAAGAGGGAGGAAGAAACAGGAGGAGGAAACCAAGGAATAAGGACATCAGAAGACGAAAGGAGGTTTTAATCTAAGAAAATGACTGTCACTGAGTTCATGGTGTTTATTATCCATCAGGTTTGTGAAAGCACCCATTTTTTTCTTCAGAAAGAAATGTAGGATTCCTTGAGAAGCATCCAAAATAAGCATCCGACATAAAATACAGTGATTATTTTCTAAGAAACGTTCCCTCCCTGAAAACTGGGTGCTTCTGTCCTTTGCAGCTTTTATATACTACTACTTTCTGGCACACAATAGTTGCTTCATTTCACCTTCATAGTTGCCCTGAGAGCACTTGATTCAGTTGATGAAATGTGTTCCCAGAAGTACAGATCGAGGGCTGCTGATTGTTCAGCATTACAGGGTATTTATTGTACTGGTAGCTCAGAGATGTTGGTTACATTTTGTACTCAGAAAGCGCCTAAATATATTTAGTTTCCTTTGGCCACAAGACACCTTGCTTTTCATAACGGGCTAGTAAGGTTGGGGCCTGCATAATCAGAAGAGTGGTTCTGGAGAGCAGTATTTCAAAATAGGGCTCTTCTAATAAATCTTTCAACAATTGCCTGTATGTAATTTTCAGTATATGGAATTGCAAGTGAGAAGGATGTGTAAGAGCTTGATGACGTTCTGCTACCACTGTGCTGTTTCAACATCACATGTACCCAACAGTATGTCCTGTTTTTCTTCTTTTATATATTAATAAGTACTAACAAAACTTGCCTTTTTAAAAACAGATCCTAACGACAAAAAAGGAGGATGAATGATACCAATATGAGATTTTTTGTGTCAAGTTTGTTGATTGCACTACGGCTGAAATGACATTTATGCAACTGACTGAATCACTCCGCGGGGGAGGATTTGCTAATACTGTTGCATTTAGCCTACTCCCTGAACTTTCTGTTTAGTTATGATTTTGACATGGTAATGAATGTGTGGTCATTGTCAACACTGCTTAACCACATCTACATCTTGACCTTCTTCACTTGTTACTTATGGTCATTCTAGGTGACTAGAGGCAATGTTGAAATGTTATGTGTATGCAGTTTGTGTTAACAGCCCACACTATTCTGTTTCCTGTGTCCAAATAACCAGAGAACTGTATATAGTACTTTGACTTTTTCTAAGAAGTCCCTTGTCTGTTTGGGAAATGAATGAAAACCCTCTTTGGTTTAACATAAAGCTGTCCTATGGTGCTGCTTGCTGTTTTAGCCAAAACTTTTCCATCAAATTATTCTTCAAATTTCCAGATGGTGTTCTGCCCTTACACACTGAAATTCTCCATGAGAGGGAAGTCTTGAGAGTTTCATTGTAAAGATAGTTGTTCTATCTTTTTGATGCTCGTAACATAAGTATAAAACTGAGTAATTCTAACAATACTTGTATTAAACCATTAAAGATTTATTTAAATAATGCTATGTTCATTTAGTTTTTTGTTTTATTTTGCTTTGTTTTGTTTATGTGAACTTCCTTCTTTGAGTTGTTTACTGTACCACAGAGAATGTCATTTAATTCACTTGACATGACAACAGTCAACGCATAGCAGAAAATACTTTACATATAGTTTTTGTGAACAATCCTGTACCAACAGTGAATAGAAGATACACAGTCCTGGATGCTTACACAGTCATGGAATTGCTGATGCTGATGGAGATCTTTGGAGGGATCACTTATCTAGCCTTTGTAGCTCTTACGTATCCCTTGCTTTGCATATTGAATTTGTCTATCATGCTCTATTGTGGTACAGGATGTTTTACACCAGTTCTATGTACTGTATTTATTGTGCAGCATTGTGCCAGTACATTGCTCCCCTTGCAGTCTGATGGTCTGGCTGGAAAATGAAAGCTGTGGACCCTCCAGTACTGCCCTGGGTGGTAACTCCTGCTGAAACTTCAGAAGTATTAACTTTATTTTCTCATTTTGTCCATCTTTTAAATCACCAGTGTTTAATTGTTCAATATTTCTCTAAATATTATGTGCTGTACTGTGTAGTTTCATTTCTGAATACCTACTCCTCTGAATACAAGTTATTGTTGTTTTTTTCTGGTTTTGTTTCGTTTTTGCCCCAAATTACATCTTGTATCATGGCAAAGATTCCCATAGCATTTTATATATTTTCCATCTGGTCCAGTCCAGTGTTTTTTCCTTCTTTCCAAATGGAGACATACTTTCTTGAAAACCATCTGTAAAGATAATTGTATATATTTAAGGCAAGAAACAACATGGCACTTGCTCATGAAGTTCTTTGGAAGATAAGGCTGTCTCTGGAAACAAGCAGCTTATAGCTGCAGAGGCCTCCCAGGTGCCAGCAGTGCCAGACGCTTTGATGGCCCTCTCACTCCTCTTAGTCTGTAGAGCTTGGACCTCGGGCCCCTGCCACAGAAGACTGCTCAGACGTTGCTGGATCCCAGCCCCTCCAGATATCCCAGACTATGTGGGATTTCTCGTATGGCACAGCCACATCTCATGTGAGATACAGTGTGAAATAGCTTAGTGAAAAGTTACATACTCTATTCACTTAGTATCATTTTTTTCCTCTTTCAGATGCTGTTTTTATTTGGGCTCTGGAAATCATGTTTCTGAGTGTGCCTGAGTATTCTTGTGCTAAGATATATATGTATATATATATGTATAATTAATTCTTATTGACTCATATAGAATTATAAAGTGTTTGGGACAGTATTTTATAAAAGAGCTCCTGTTCCATATATTTAGAAAATTGAATACATCATTTTTTTATGATCTGAGTATTGTACAAGTCTTCTTTACTAAAGCATAAGCAAAAGGCTTTTTATTGTATTGCAATTTATGCTAGTACTCTCTCTTTATTAGAAAGGGAAATTAGTAATGATGATTAATTAGAAAATGAAATGTTAATCAGCAGTATTTAGAGAGATGACAGAATTGCAAGAAAAGATTTCTTCATTTTTCATGTGTAGATGTGGACTTAATACTTTCAAATATGTATAGGATATGGGGCAAACAAACAGCAAAATATCCTTGGCGTCAACATAGCACGGTAAGGGTTTTGCTACAGAAACAAAATTATCAAAAATTTATAGACTTGATTTGAACTTTGTTCATAATGTAATAGGGAGAAAGTAGCATAAATACTAATGAAGCAGATTTTGTTTTTACATGAATGCACTTTTTGTGTAAGCACATTCAGCTTATTTAATGTAGATTAATCTTTTTCAGTCAGTGTGAATCTTAGCAGTCCCATTTAGTATAGCTGGCTTGGAAAAATCTCTTTAAAAGCAGAAATCCTGAAGTGCAGTGCCAAAACACAGTACTATGAACTGATTATCTAAAGAACACTTCTGTGTTAAGACCTCTGAAGACACAGAAAGCCAAATAAAACCCTGTCAGTGTGCTTTAGGGGAAGCTGGTTACTCAGTACTTGTGGTGGCAGTGTTCGTGTACAAACATACACACCTCTGTATGCAAGTCCTCCACTCTCCTTTCTTAATCAAGTCTCTATTGCACACAACAATATTACTGGTAGGTATGCCAGCAACTCAGATTTAAAGCACTTTTATGACTTGTGTACATACAGCTTCAAAACTGTTGCAACAGTCTTCTGGTACTGACCCAGTTCACCTATTTGGTCTCACAAATTGTCGGTATTTGAATAAATGACACTAATTCCATTTTCTCTCTCACCTTATTTTTCAAATACTAGGAAATTAGCTTCTGCACAACTGACAAGTAGGAAGTTCTCTTCAGATGACAAAGAAAGTCAAAGAGATTAAATAACTTGTCAAGGACACAACAGGAGACGGGGAGGTAGCTGGGAAGAGCTATTTTCTGCTGCTGAACCCCTGTGCTTTAACCCCAGGTTCATACAAATGAATGCAGGCAGAAACTTGACCTGAAAATAGCAGCTTTTCAGTTAAGATCACTAATGAGGATTTTAATTAGTTGAGTAAGCCAGTGTCAATACAATCAGTAAACCAAACTCCATGACCTAGCAGCCTACTTCTTCCTGAAGGAAACTATATGCTAGATGAGTGTGTATAAAGCCTTTTCAGTGATAATTTACTATTTATTAGCACAATACTTGCTTCATTAACTTTTTTATTTTCTTTTTAAATTAAACAACATTGTTATTTAGGATGCAGATGTTCTCCACTAGGCTAAACTGGCCACCCATGATTGCATGGTGGGGCCGTGTGATCCGTCACGGACCTTGACAAGCCCTGTGTCATTTCCTCCTCTGGTGGCTGGGCTTTCTCTGCCCATGTCTCAGTCTGCCATGGCCTGCTTTCCATCTGGCCCCAGCACTGCATGTCTGTTCCCTCTGCTGCATAGGGAACTTATATCACTCTGCTGGTGCTGGTGGGAAGTCTCCACGCCAGAATCCCAGCATCTGCAAACAAGTGAAATAAATCTTTCAGCAGACATCACGCCCCACTCTGTGACTTTTATTATTTTAGCCATTATGCATGGAAGTCTTTTCAACAGTTGTACAACTACAGCTTTAAATTCACCTAGACATACTCTGAAATGCAACATTCTCTGTTGCATTACAGCAGAGTATTCACCAGTGGAAATAGTTTGCTTAGCTGGGGAGACTTTGTAGTGTAATGGTGACAAATAATCAAGGACACTTTATAGCTGAATGCTTTTCGGTAAACAATGAAAGGAGGAATTGTGACCTGCAAATAGCTTAGGATGACTACATGTGTTACGTACCACAGTCTTGCTCTCATTAGCGGTCACAAGTGTACTAAACTGTGCAAACACTGAGTAGACTTCCAGCCCCAGGTGCTTGTAAATATTACTGGGAGACAGAGAGGAGGAAGGGTCAATTATGGAAGGAGGGAGAATAGTATGATAGCTGACCATCATCAGCAAAGAGAAATGAGCAAAATAAGAAGGGAGTAGAAAGAAAAACTGGTAAAGAAGTTTTCTTGCAAACTCCCCAGAAAGGAAGGAGAACAGCTGGTGAAAAAAGGCAATATGAAAAGGAAAAAATAGTACTGCTTTGCTGGACTCTGCTGGCCGAGTTGCAGAATGTTGATGCAATGACTGCACTGAGAAAGCTGTGGCAGCCTGGGGATATGCTGCATAAAATGGTTGTAGGACATACCTAGTGCCAAGAATTATTTCACCACTAGAATTAGCTGCCTTTCCCAATGATTGTATAGGAAAAACCCCAAACAAATCAAGTCTGCACAGGGCTAAGAGAGTCCTGCTGATGGAAATGATGTGCTGGTGAGGGCTATTGGAGGCCTTTGCTGCTCCTAGTACCACTGGCAGACCTGCATTTCATATGAGCTCCCTGAACAGGTAAATAAAGAGCAGAATATCTACTAACTAAAGCCTATTTAGCAAAGTCAGTAGATGACTATAGGTACAGACACTAAGTCAAAAAATGTAAAACTTCACAGAAGGTTTCTACATGCTATTGGGAATGAAATTGTAAATGCACATCTCTCTTATTAATAGTTAAGGACATTCTATGAAAGAAATACAAGCTTGGAAGGGAACCATGGCTCTTCTTTTAGAACACTGTATCCTGCTTATTCCTAAAATGGAACCGTATGAACTTCCTTAATTGTAAAGCTATAATGAAAGTTAGAAGGGAGTTAGCAGGTGCCAATTATAATGATCAGTCTGCTTGAGCACCAAACCTGCAATTATAATTTGCAGGTTAAATGATCAGGCCACAGAAAATCTGAAAACATAATAAAGAATTTGTTCAAGCTTAATTAGGACAAGTCATTACAGCAATGGTGAGAGGGAGGACTGCTATCCTTAATGTTGTATAAAGTAAATTCACTCTTCAGTGAATCTGTGTCAGTGAAAAGTTAAAAAAGAAAGATTAGGGGAAAATAGCAATGGAAAGAAACTGGAAAGAATAAATGAACTGTTGATAGATGCAGAGAGAAATAACAACAACAACAAAAAACAGGCTTTCTTAAACCTTTGTATGTTTTTTGCTCCCATGACTGTTGCAGAAAGGTTGATTTTGTTCTTTCATACCCAGTTCTGATTCCTTCCCTAGCTCCACATCAGCTGTTTTGCTGTTGGCTCTCTGTGCAGTTCTGTCACAACTTTTGGAAGGACTCATGGAGGAAGTGAAGGGCAGTGGTGAGCAGACATGGCCAGAAGCAGCCTCAGCTCTGGGAACTGCAAGGTGACTACAGCTGCGCTCTGACTGCCCTCCTTTCTGACTCTCAGAAATGATGTGATTGTCAACATCTCTTAATTTTATTTCCAGCTTTAAATTGTTCAGTATTTTTAGTTAAATGTCAGTGCGATTCTTTTAATTCCACAGCATTCTCTTCTTTTAAAAAAAATCAACTAAAAAAGAACAAAGCTACTCAAACAGTATTCTTTCCATGCCTCATTGCTGCAAAGGAAAATTTGAAATATGATGAGAGTGTAAAGAGAGATTCTAAAGGGCCCAACAGAAAAAAAAAAAAAAAAAAAAAAAAAAGACACCTATTTTAGATCTTGTGGTGTTTCTTTCTTTCTTTTCCTTTTTTTCTTTCTTTCTTTATTTTGGTAATGCTTATTATTTTGTGAGCCCAATTTCTGCTATTTGAAGAATAAGTTGAGACAATACCAGTAGCAAAGTACAGCTGCCCTTCTCCTGGGCCAAGCCCTCCTAACTCTCCAAGAGCTACAGAGCCCAAACCCATAAGTCTCACCACTCCAGGACTGTCCAGCCTCCAGTCTATCAACACAGAGGTTACTTACATCATAGAATCACAGAATCACCAAGACTGGAAAAGATCTCCAAGATCACCCAGTCTAACCTTCCATCTATCACCAATATTTCCCATTAAACAGTATCCCTCAGCACAATATCTAAACGTTTCTTGAGCATTTTCGGGAACAGTGTCCCCTGGCACAACTGGATGCTGTTCCCTCTTGTCCTATTGCTAGTTACTCAGGAGAAGAGGTTGATTCCCACCTCACCACGGCCACCCTTCAGGTAGTTGTAGAGAGTGATTATTCATAGAATTATAATAATAGAATCATAGAATTACGAGGTTGGAAAGGACCTACAAGATCATCCAGTCCAACTGTTCTCCCATCACCATTACTACCACAAGCTACTAAACCGTATCTTGTAGCTCCTAGCTTCATATATGCCAGATTGTGGGTGTTCCTGTTCAGGCTGGGTACCTGTCCAACTTATGCTTAAGACGAGAGGACAGCATTTGTCTGATGATGTCTTATCTTGTGCTACTGGAATACTGTGTCCCATTCTGGGCTCTTGAGTTCAAGACAGAGGTCTAGAGAGAATCTAGCAGATCATCCACAAAGATGATTCTTGGAATTGTTTGTTGGCATTTTCTTGAGGTGTTGAGCACTGGCTATGCTTGAAGTGCTCAGTGCTGCATTATGTATCTTGTACACAGTTTATGAATCTCTTTCTTTGGGATCTAGTTCATTTAGCTTCTGTGCAGCATGACTTATAACATAAAGGAAAAGAGGGAGAAATTCTCAGGAAGTTCACTCTGATGAACAGCTAGACTACTGCTGGACTTTCTGGAGAACACTGCTGAGTTCATATTACTAGGAAATGAGGGGAAATACTGAGACTAAAATAAGGGAATAATAAGTCTACCAGTTAAAAAATCCAGATACAACGGAACAAACTCAACCCAAACCCTTTGAAATGTCTGATGTGTCGGACTGCACCAGCACATTCACTGCAGGTGTGTGGTGGGAGTACTGCACCCGGGAGTGACAGGCAAGTGACAGACTCACACCCAGCCTGCAAGACAGGTCTGAGCTCTCTGAGGGTTGCTGGGCTGTTTATTCTCTTTCAGTAGCTCTGCGCATTTGAAAGTAAGAGGGTGAAAACAGAAAGGCTTAGGAAAAATCGCCTCTTTTAAAGAAAAAAAAAATAATAAAAGAAAAGAAGGAGTAAATCCTCAAGTAATGTTGATTACAAATCTCCACTGACTTTTCAGCCACTGAATTGGTCAGATCAAATCTTGCTCCATTGATATGTGATAATCAGTTAATACTGTTCGCTGTTCACCGTTAAGCTAAAATACTATAACTGTGAGCATATGTTCAGCTAAAGAGAGCTGGAATAGCTGCAGGATTTCAAACAATCTCTGCGTTATGTTTCTCTGCAGGTTGCATCCAAGAGTATGGCAATCTGTTTCTTACAATGACTCATGAAACCAGATGTTTCATGTAGTCAGTTTCTGAAATGCTTTAAATAAAGCAAAACAAAGTTGTTTCCTAGATCCTCTACTCTGCCCCATACTCCCACAGTTTAAACAAGTTTTGGCAGTCATCTATTACATGACTGATCCCACGGGCAGCAGCTAGATTATTTGTGAAGCCGTTTGTAAAAGTAAATGTCTTCTGCACTCAAAATGTTTACCTACTTCATCTTGATGAATTGTAGGAGCACAAGTCAGAGGAGTGGAGATAAATCACAGCTACTTTTCTCCTTGGGATTCTCTGCATTTGTGGAAATAAATATATGCTGTGAGTGTGCAGGGTAATCTGTTGATTTTCTTGGTGAAGCATCTTATAGAAGAAAATAATTGCCTCTTGCTTAACAGAGTAATCTTTATTCTTACTACTCTAGAGATAATTTTTCTCTCAGTTTCTCAATTCTGCTGTTCCATATCCACCTCAAAGAGGAGATCTGCAGCAACATCTCAGCCTGGTCTATGCGAACTTCTTATCTGGAACAAGAATGAACTTCTGATTTGTTGCTCCATTCATTCTTGCTCTCAGCAAGGAGGTAGAATATGGATTAGTTACTTTTTATGTACAAAAATTTGAATCTTTATTGACGCAGATTATTTATTTTATAGATTACTGAATAATAATACACTCCAAAAGTCCTCTTAAAAATTAGGTGACTTCTTTTGTGCTAAAGCTCACATTAAATCTGGTAATCTATACTGTTCCAGAAAAGTAGAAACACCTTAGTGACTTATCTCTATCACTGGCATCTGCTGCTAAATAGAGCCAATGTGAAGTCTGGTATTCTCATAGCAGATGAGGTCACGCCAAATGGAATTGCTGCAGCATCTATGGGTTCATCCTCAGGTCTGTGCAAGCCCACATCTAATGTGTCCCACAGGAGGAGGAAAAGCTCATTCAGCATCATGGTGTAAGGTGGCACTGCCATAATTGACACAAGTGCTGTCATTCTGTTAGCAACATCTAGCAATAAACCTTACAGGGTTCCAAAACTGCACACAAATCAGAGCTTGAATAGAAAATGGGAGGAGTGTCAAGCTACTATGTAAGTATCCAGGGGAAGAATAATGGAGATACATGAAATGAGGTCAGCAGGCCAACCAATGTGCATCTCTGCCATTCTTATTTGTCACAAAACTACAACTAATACAGATGCTCTGCCTAAGAGAGAGATAAGCACAATGAAGGAAGGAATATGAAGCACCAATAACCCTTGCCACCTGCCACATTTTGCTGGCAACTGCTTAGAGACATATTGCTCCACTTGCTCATATCATTCTCTTGCAACCATTACTGGCAAAAGCTAATTCAGAGAACCTTAATATATAAACAGCATTACTGGAAGGAGGCAGGTATCATAAACTTGTCCACAGATGAGTAAGAAGGCAAGGATGACGTGGTGTTTTACTAGATGAAAGAATTTGATTCAGTAGTGATATAGAAAACAAGAGAGAAATGTACAGAACGAAGGCCATGACTGGCCATGAACTGATATCACATTGGCAGGAGGTCTACAGGCCACTGATTTGGCCTAAGTGTGGTCTTTTCCAAAGGGTGTCTTTATAAACTGGTCTTCACTACAAAAAAAAAACAACAAACAACAACAA
>JAPSGF010000011.1:9110320-9164848 GCA_035772895.1 Perdix hodgsoniae | reverse complement strand
GGGAAGGAAGGAAGGAAGGAAGGAAGGAAGGAAGGAAGGAAGGAAGGAAGGAAGGAAAATCAGAGAGACTGGGAGGGAGGTTTCACATTTTATCTGAAGAAAAAGGAAGAAAAAAAAAAGGAAGAAAGAAATCTGAGGTCAGAGAATGGCTCCTACATTCACCCAGAACTTTTTTTTTTTCTTCATTTCCATGAAATAAATACTATATATTAGCTTTACTGTTTATACTTAATGGGTAAGTTCTGAAAAGGGTGCTCACTGCTCATCATCCTTCTGAATCAGGGACTTACATGTGCTATTATAGATCAGAAATAGCCAGAATTTGAAAACCTGTCTTTGGAGAAAGGCAGGAAGGCAGTCTTGTAAGGAGATGGGAATGTTTGAACTTTAACCCCATCTTCACTTGACACTGCAGCCCGCTGTTACACAACGTGACGTTTCGCTGCAGCTAAGCCTGCCTTTCTCAGCACTGTTGCTGTGGGTAGGAACGCACACGACGCTCCATACTGCCGCTTTGAGCCCGTCTCAAAACCACGTTCTCGCTTTCCTGGGAGCATCGAGCAAAGGCGATCCCCCTCTTGTGGAAGGAAATGGAACGCCGCTGCGAATTCTAAATTCTGCTTCCAAGCCCCCGCATGCTCGCGATCAGATCGGACCTGGCTACCAGAACAGCAGGAGAAAGGTGTGCAGCTCTCCTTATTTATTGGTACGGTGTGGGCAAAAGCACAAGTAAGGTATCGTCATCCCAACAGAGATGTTTCGGTTCAAATACATACTGCATCATTACAACCATGTTCTGATATTCTGCTCTTCTTGTGTGTTCTAAGTGCACATCTAACTGAGTAAGGTGTCTGGTTCAGAAGCCTGGCATTGAATTTATGGCAGTCGCCAGCAAATCGGTCTCTCTCCTGTTTCAAAATTACTCTTCTACTCTATAAAGAGGAAAGATTTATTACAACTTTAAACCAGTGCATATTCCTTTCTTTATTCTGATCTCTGCATGTAAACGAGCGTGTTCTCAAACAGCCCCAGATTTTTTTTTGCTTTGGTTTGGTGTTGTTTTTTTTTTAATCGTTTTGTATTTTTTTTTTTCCCCAATTCAAACTCTGCCCTCCCTCTGAGAGGTGTGGCCCACTGTTGGTTTTGGCTCTGTGAAATAAACATTTTTGAGCGCTGAGTAAACATACTGCTGAATTCATCTTTGTTCTGTTTGTATGAAGTGTATGCAGTTCTCTCACTCGACACACAGCACATTTTGGATAACCACTCCTTAAACACTTCGTCATCTCTACTGTGTTTTTTTAATTGAATTTGCTGTAAATATTTCTGTCAGCCTCTCCTGCAGTAGTGACACGGGAATATTTAAGTGGGGGCATCTGTGGAGGAGAGACAGCACAAATCTAACTCTGTGACTGACAATGGCAGTAACACGTAGTCTCCCAGGCAGTTAAAACTTACCATCTGTAGCATGAACCACTTAATTCTCATTTATTCTCTCTGCTAGAGGAGGACTGATTCATGATCATTTGCTTTGATGCTGAGCTCTCCTGTTTAAAAACCATGGCCACATCAAACTAATTCCACTCATTTCCTCTGACTTTAACACTGGCCTTCTATGTTGCTAATCATGAAATATTTTGGTAGCCCACTTGTTTTTCATGTTTTTCAGTGAAATTCAGTAATCCATTACATTAAATGGCTATTCCTAAAATAGCACTTCTGTTTTTTTGTGAGATCCTGGTTTAGAAAATGAAGATGTTGTTATCTCCTAATTCTGTAACATATTTTGGATTTTGCACTTTATTTATCCCCTCAGCTGACTTTCCCTTTTATTTTTAGAGCTTTTGAGAATTGCAAAACTATAGCACTTCACATAGATACTGGGCTGCTACTCTTAATGTACCAAAATGAATCCTGCAGAAAAAAAAAAAAAGAAAAAGGAATATTTACAAAACTCAATAGCTTATCAGCTAGAAAACAGCAACTAGACAGATCTAGTACTACTAGATTCAGACATTTTGCAGTAATAATTCTAAAGCTCTTGTTAAACAATATAGGTAATTACAAGAGAAGATGCTTAGGGAGCGTCTTCAGTGCCCCCTCACACAGATACAGAATGTGCTTTCTCCTGTACATCACTTTCGCCAGTAGCTAGGGATAGGATGAGAAGAAAAGGCCTCCAGTTGTACCAGGGGAGATTCAGGTTGGATGTTAGGAAAAATTTATTCTCTGTAAGAGTTGTTGGGCGCTGGAATGGGCTGCCCAGGGAAATGGTGGAGTCACTGTCCCTGGAGGTGTTCAAGAAACGTTTAGATGTTGCACTAAAGAAGATAGATCGGTGGGCAAATATTGGTAGTAAATGGACAGCTGGACTGGGTGATCTTGGAGGACTTTTCCAACCTTGGTGATTCTATGAGGCCTCCCCTCAGCCTGCTCTTTTCTGGGCTGAACAAACAAAGGGACCTCCGCCACTCCCCAAACACCTTGCCCTCTAGACCTTGCACTTACAATGTAGCCCTCCTGTAGGTACTAATAGCTCTGTGTCCTTCACATATTGTGGAACCCAAATCCAGCATTTGAGGTGAGGCTCCACAGCACAGAGTGGGACAACCCTTCCCTCAGCCACTGTCAGTGGTGAGCCTGGTGCATCCCAGAGTACAGTTGGCCCTTGTGGCTGCCAGGGCACACTGCTGACCCACGTTCAGCTTGCAGTCAGTCAGAACTCCCAGATCCCCATCTTATAGGGCTGTTCTCCAACCTCTCATTCCCCACTTAGTGTATATAGCCAGGTTCGGAATCTGGCAAAGGAAAACCCTGGATATATGCACAGATTGAGGGATGAAGATAAAATAAAGGAGAAATAAGAACTAGAGTTTCATTGCTCTCCTGAGAAAACAAGTTATGAGAAGAAAGGTAGGACAAATTTCACATGCAGTGCTATTCTTATGTTTTAAAACCACACAACTGTAGCATTCGCCAAGGATCAAATGTGATTTATTTAAATATTTCAGCATCTATAATGTGTCTTTAGATATCTGAAAACAACTTACATGTATTATTTGTAAGGAATTAAAAATCAACAGATACATGAACATTTCTGAGATTTCAATGTCCATACAGAATTTCAGTAACAGCATTCACATTTATAGCATTGCTTCTGTCTACCAATATACTTCCACTTGTCACCTGTCCAGAAAGAAAGAAAATGGAAGCTTGTGTGTGGTGCCCAGAAAGCTAAGAGATTCATACAAAAACAGATTTAGGCAAAAAACCACAAAGTTTATCAGCTCAGAATTTCTATGGAAATGTTCACGGCCTTTCTTGCACTACCTTTGGTGCCCGCTATCTGTTACCACCTGAGGTATCATTTCAGTTGTGTCCAACCACGTAGCACCTTTGGGCATGTAATGAACAACTTTATAGCATGGTTCAGTGCTTTCTTGTTGTGACATGAAGCTCATCACCAAGCGTGACTTTGAACTCTGGAGACAAAGACTGCTAGGTTTATTTTGGCACTGTCTTGTAGGCTTTATATTCTTTGCGTGCTTTGTGGGATCTGAACTTCATTGTTAACTGGTGCCTTCAGAAGATGGGATGCCAATGCAGTATGTCCGTGAAGTCACGGAACAGAAAGAACATCTTGCAATACTGTAACATAGGCACTTGTGTACATGAAGAGTACACGAGAGTATCTGGAACAGGGTAATCTAAATTACACCCTTGATCTTCTTTCTTCTTAATGTTTATGATATTTCAGTGATTTTAGTGCATGAAAGTCACAGCTTCTGAAAAGCAAAATATAAATTTCTAGTATATTAGTACCTTAAATACTAAATATCTAAGTACCATATCTTAGTTTAGTGCATTTTTATCACTTACACTTTACATCAAAAGAAAATCCCACAAGTGCTGCAATGGATGGCATTGGAATGTGTAAAGAAAGCTTCACAGAAGAAGTGCCAGTAAGCACTAAGCTAGAGGTACATGAACTTATCATGTTGCAAATGACCTTACACTGTAGGGAAGGAATGAAAAAAAGGTCACAGTGGCAACAATTGCCTTCTTTCCTATTCCATTTCTCTTTGTCTGGATAGACACAAATAAAAAACAATAACAGTAGAAGCCACAGGGACTTAATAATATTAAAAAAAAATAACTTACTTGGGGTTACTTGAGTGGAATTTGAATTTTAAAAAAATATATGCTACATTCCAATATAATTACAGAAAGGAAGTATGAATTGAAAAGAAGGATAACAAAAAGTGCTACATATTTATGAAGCAGATTAGAAATGGAACTGTTGTTTTCATAGTCTAGTTGGTAATATTGTTTTTTTCTTTCCTATGACAGTTGTCTTTTCCACTTGAAGCTAAAAAATAGGACTGGTTACACATTACTGTGTGCCGCACTGAAAAATGTAACGGTGTTCACTGCCCATTTATTTAATCACTGGTGGGTGCACTTGTCTAGAGCTGCACTGGACACTTGCAAGATGTGAAGGCCTGGCAGTCAGTGCAGGACGCTCTCTGTTTGTTGAAGAGCAGGGCTGCGGGTTGCTGTGCCAGCAGAACCGGCAAGGCCATTCCTGGGCAACCTGCTGTAGGTGACTCTGAGTGTTTGGACCAGGTGTCCTCCAGAGGTCCCTTCCAACCTCAGCCATTCTGTCAAAGACCAGCCTCCAGGGTTGGGCAGTGGCTCACAGGATTTTTAATCAAGATTTTTAAATTTTTTCCTTAAAAAACCCTTAAATAAGTTCTACTGTGCAAAAAAATTAGTACGATTCATTGGGGCACACTTTTGATACTGAAAGGCAAGCAGTGGATGCTATGGAAATGTCTTTTCTCTCAATATAGTGAATTGAAGCGTGTCTCAATCCCTTACAGTGCTTCATAGTGAGATGTTCTGCCAGAAAGCAAAAATACGTCAGTTACAGGAGCTTCATTTGTTTGTTGAAGATACTTCTTCCACAAAAGGGTAATGAATGTGGCCTATAACCAAATAAGAATTTCTCACAAAATATAATTGACCAAACCAATTGCCAACTGTATCCTATCCAGTACAGACTATCTATTTTTTATTTGGCTAAGAATTAGGAATATTTTTAGAAGTACACTGTGGCTTTTGCTTCCCAGTTCAGGTTTTGAATCTTGCAGATATCTGATCTGATTTTTGTTACATTGATCAATTTATTTCTTAGGATTCTGATGGAATTTATTTATTTATTTTTTTTATTAAGCTTTTGCAATGAACCTAATGATTACCTACTGATAAGTGTTTGTTCATACCTTGCTTTATAGTTGCAAAGTGCTGTTCAAAACTGTTAACGAACAGTTAAAAAAGATCCTGTAAAACAAAGGCTGGCAAGTGGTTTATGAAACAAGCAGAAATTAACAGACATCAAATTGGTGCAAAGTACAGTGGCTGATGCTTTAACGTATCTGAGGATATGGAGAGAACTTCAGGTTATAAAAATTGTTCCAGACAGGATGTGTCAAGTGCAATTCCCAATGTCAAGGCAATCCTATTTGCTTTTAGCTTTTGTAGGTTCCATGTCTATGTCCAGGTCTGACAGAGCACAGTAGAAGAGCAGCTGAATGTATTTGGTTGTTGTAACTGCAATACAGATCAAAAATGCGTAGTTGAGACAAAGTTACATCTTTGACAGATGTACGGACTTTTGAGGCATTTGAAAGCACTATGCAGATATTAGGAGAATATAATGAATAGATAGAGGGGAAAAGAAATCAGCAATTAAAAGCAAAGTCTCTCTTCATCAACATTTTCATTTAATTGTCAGATTGACATCTAATGTCAAACTGAAAAAAATATTAAACTTTTAATTTTCAAGATTGCCTGAACTTGATAAGTAGAAACTAGCCTTCAGGCCAATCATTCATTACTTCATAATTTAGGAAAACATATGGGCTCCTCTGACTCTGATATCCCTCTTCCCAGTTAGGAAGTGAAGCAGTGGCCTTCTGGTATTTCTTCCTTCCAAGATACTAAACTGCATGCATTTATTCACAATCCTGCAGAGTCTTTAATAAGCCAATAGTCTGCAATACCACAGGTATTGGATGACCATGTTACATCCACATATTGGACTGTCTCGTGCAGGTACGTGTGCCTTTGCTTTCAGGGCCATGTGACAAAGCAAATGATGTGATATGCTGTTTGCAGCACAGGTAAACATCATAGGGGAAAAAAAGAATGTAGGAAAAATTATACTTCTGATCAAGGATTCAAAACAGTAGCACTATGACTATGAAAAGACAGTATATTACTTACCAGAGAGCCACTGTAGCCATTTAGGTCTTTTTTCAACTGGCAGATGGACTCCTAAATAATATGCAGGAATGCCCGAAAGGGCAATACCAATGCCAATAAGGGAATTGATTGTGTCACTGTAGAGAGGAACTATGACCAGGAAAAGGGAACATAAACAATATATGATAGGGAAGAAGAGATTAAGCTGTGGAGAAAAAAAAACAAACATTTATTAAAAGAAGCAGTAAATATTCCATTTGAAAAAATGTCAAACTTTGTAGATTAAAATGGGACAGGTCAATAATAAAAACATAATTATTGACTATATGACTAGTGAGTACTGTGTATTATCTTTTGAATGGCTACAGGCAGTATGCTTATGGTAGGAAGCTTCAGTTTATGCTGCTGAGAGCCTCTTTGTTACATTTGTGACAATCTGATGACCATTTTGTAGTTTTTAGACCTGTACAAGCTCAGTTCCTTTCCACATTAGTAAGAGGCCAATCTTTGAAAGCACTGCTTTAAAACTGAACAGTAATGGGTAGTTTTCCTTGTAGCTTAAATTGCTATTTTTTAATTGCAGCTTTGATGGGGATCCGTCTCTCCATCCATCTCCAGACTTTCAATTACAACCCTTATTCTGCGAAACTAAATGGATGATTTACAACCATTTTGCCAGGGCACTTAGCAAGTATATATCACAGCTAATGGAAGTTGCAATAACTTATGTATGGATTTATTTTTTACTAGAATACTTTTCACTGGCTGTAGTCATGAGACTTCTAAAGAATTCAGGAGATGGCATTTGAGCACTGGAGTTTTTACTGGCATCAATATTTCTTTTACTTATAAAAAGCTACAACTATAAAGTGATGAAAACCAATGGCTATGATTAAAAAAAAAGGTATATGCAAACTTGTGATATTGACTAAGCTGGCAAACGCTGCTGGGAATTAAATAGTAATTATCAACTATCTACCTTGCTTTAGGAAAGTCAATGCCAAAACTGTCCATAATTCAAAATTTTACCTTCAACTTCTTATATCTTGTACAAAAGTTTGAAAATGAAGTGTGAGAATGCTTCAGGAATATTTGGTTTGTGTAAGCTTTCCTAGCATTACATGCTGAGCATATTTTAGCTTTTATATTCAGGATGTTACAATTAAACAGGAAAAAAAAAAGTGCTGGTAAAGATGGTGCACTAATATAGGGTAACAAGGAAGAAATATTAGAAAAGCTTCAAAAGATATGATGTTAATTTGGATTTCTCATAATTTTGCCTCATCTTTGCAGAGCTAGGACACAGTCAAGGGATCACAGTCAAGAGTGTGTGGCTTTCTGTGCCTGAGGGAAGCTCTGGGCATCCATTCCTGCATCCTGGACAGTCACTGGATTAAAGCTAGAAATGAACCAAACATGTGCCTCATTTCTCTGCTGTCTCCTTCACCTTGCTATAGCCAGATGCCCTTCTACTGTCAGTTTTAAGCTTGCATTTCACTGCATATGACCACTGTGCATGAGGAAGGCAGCATGTCTGTATTTTATTATTCAAGCTTTTGAACTTCTACATGAGCGGAATTTTGAGCATTTATTGTCTTTGGAGAGATTTTTGATGAATTTCTTATGCTAAGTTTGACCAGTGTGAATCTCCCTGGAGTCCCCATCACATACTGGAGTCCTCTGTGAACAAAACTAAAAGAACTAAGAACTGACTGTGAACCCCAGTGATTTATTTATTTATGGGAAAGAAAAAAAAAGAGAAACTTAAATTTTAATGAAAGGAAAAGGAAATTGAAAGTATCATTTCAAGCTCACAGCAAGAGTACTTGTCCTTGTGGAAACTGAAATAGGTTTTGCTCCTTCATTTCTTACCTTCTATGCTAGCAGGATTCCTATGGCTGAAATGAATAGCCTGTAGCACAACTGGTAATGTTACGATTTTGGGATTATGTGTAACATAAACCTGTATTTGAGCTGGCTGTTACAGCTTATTTCCTCTCACTTACTTTAATAGGCCGTGGTCTACGTGGCTGAGTATATCTCAAATATATTAGTCCTGCAATAGACAGGCCCACGAAGAGCCAGTAGTTGAAGCAGTAGTAATTAATGAGGAGGAAAACATCTTCCACAAGGAGATAAAGCAAAGTCATTAAACCCTAGAGATAAAAAAGAAAGGCATTTTAACGGGAAAATAACATTGTATTAAGAAGAAAACAGGTAGTAAAGTTATAAGAAGGCATGTTTCAAGCATATTTGTCTGGAAATCAGGTCCTTGCACGAAGGATATAATTAAAAATCCACAAAGGCACTCCATGAAATCTGCTGGTATCTCTTCCTCAAATGTAGCAGCAACAGCTCCAGGCCTGGCTGAAGAGGTCCTGCCTTTGTGAAGTTTTCAGCATCACATTGTGAATTTCAGCATCACAGAAAACCCTCCTAAGAAGAATAGATGAACAGCCCAACCTTGGATGGGCCAACTGCTCTGATCAGCTTTAGTTTGAAACCTTGCTTTTAATTTTGTTTCTCTTTTGGAGGTGCTCACAATCCACTTATTGAGAACATTAAATTCTGTGTTAGACAGGTGTGCTGTATACTCTGCATGGAAAGGGTAAAGTGAGATCTAAAATACCAGGAATTTAATGACTGCTTTAACAAACATGAGAAAGAGAAGTATGCAGAAAAAATCCATCAGGAAAAAGGAGGACAGTGTTGTATTAAGGGAGTATCCATAATGAGACAATATTTACCAGTACATTATCTGATGTCCAGCAGAACTGGTGTGGTACTCTGCTCATACCGCTTATGTAACACATAGCAAGGCAGGACACCAAATAAAACACAAGTTCAAAAAAAAAAAAAAAAAAAAAGAAGTGATTTTGAATGATTCATAGAATCGTAGACTGGCCTGGGTTGAAAAGGACCACAATGATCATTGACTTTCAACCCCTCTGCTATGTGCAGGGTCGCCAACCAGCAGACAAGGCTGCCCAGAGCCACATCCAGCCTGGCCTTGAATGCCTCCAGGGATGGGGCATCCACAGCCTCCTTGGGCAACCTGTTCCAGTGTGTCACCACCCTCTGTGTGAAAAACTTCCTCCTAATATCTAACCTAAACCTCCCCTGTCTCAGTTTAAAACCATTCCCCTTTGTTCTATTACTATCTACCCTCGTAAACAGCCGTTCCTCCTCCTGATTATATTCTCCCGTCAGATATTGGAAGGCTACAATGAGGTCTCCCTGGAGCTTCTCTTTTCCAAGCTAAATAATCCCATTTCCTTCAACCTTTCCTCAAAGAGAGATGCTCCAGCCCTCTGATCATCTTAGTGGCCCTTCTCTGGACCCATTCCAAGAGCTGCACGTCCTTCCTCTGCTGGGTCCCCCAGGCCTGGACGCAGTACTCCAGATGGGGCCTTCACAAGAGCTGAGTAGAGGGGGACAATCACATCCTTCTTTCCACTTTCTTTGCTTGTGTGTATCCTCTTCTTTATTTTAATCTATTAGATTTATGGATTATTTATTAAAATAATTTGCATGAAGACTGTATGATATGCTCCCTTGCTTTTGTGTCACAGGATTTATTTGTATTGTGAGAGCAGAAGATAGTAATAACAAGTATAGGCATCCAACATTATGATTTAAATTTAAATGTTTTAACACTCATGTTATAACTGGTGCCCTGGAAAACTGGCCTATAGGAGGGTCAGAGAGCTCTTCTTGTCATATTCTTCTCCAATGGACACTGAAAACACATAAAGATTAAACTCCTGTCTACATGTTACACAGCCATTTTCTAAGCTTCTGTTTCTTGTTCTGACTACTTTTACAGTCAGAGATCACATAGCAGAATCAGGCCATTCCTTTTCCACTGAAGAAAAAGCACCAGATAAAATGAGTTTTAGAAAACCTGGCCATTTGAGCAAGACGTCTTCAGTGCAGGAAAGCTGGGGAGCAGTGTACAGTAGGGAGACTCCCTGTGTCTGTATCCCCAGCTAATCATGCTAGGCATAGTGCTGGGCTTTCACTTACATTAAAGAGGAGAGCAGGGACTGGTGTAAAACACTTCATATGAATCAAGCTCAGACTGTCAGGGAGGTGTCCTTCTCTGGCTCCAACATAGAAAAGCCTAAAAAACAAACAAAAAAGTCCCCTCTAATAAACAGTCAAAGAATGTCTCATTGCTTTCTGACAAAGACAGAATTTGTTTATCAGTGTATTGTAAATGCTGCTCTGTTCTCCAATGCCTGTAGTTTATATCATAATTGTCCTTCCAGCATAAATGAACAATTTAGCATGCAGAAATTAATAGTATCCCTTTTACAGCGTGGTAGTGAAGAATGCAGATTAATGACAAATTATTCCTTTTTTATTACTTCAAATAAATCGTATATTTCATACCTAGATGCTGCAATTATTGATGAGTTTAACCCACTGTAGCAAGACATGGCCACAGCTATAGGAATTATCCACTTAGCATAACTAAGCGTTTCAGTGCCAAACGCCTGTAATGCAAGAAAGAAAACAATAGTGAGGCCATTACATTAAACATATGGACAATTCTGGGAAACCCTCATGAGAACACCCCAGCTGAATTTTAGTGCCACAGCCACTGCTTTCCTCAGACACACGTAATGACTCAGGAAACCAGAAATTGGTTTTAAAAAAAAACAAACACAAAAACCATAAAAATAAAAATCACAGATGCATTAAAAAAAACTAATTGAAAAATTAAGCTGAAATCAAATCAATGAAAAAATAGATGAAAATTTATTTTTAATAAGGTATTCTAACAAATCCTGATTGTATTAGTTCGTTATTTATGATTGTACTTTTGTAGAACATGTTGATAGAGTTTTAAAAAAGCATGTCATGGCATAATTTTGTGTTGAAAATACTGCTTCAGTCCTACAGTACTAAAGATCACCTACTCTACATTTAAATGGCAGAATAAAAAAACACGTAGTTCTTAAATCCCAGATTTTCCGTAGCTGTTTCTCTGTCTGGCTCCAATGAAAGCATCTTCTACAGTGAAGTACTGTGAGGTGAAGGATTTACAGAGTATATAAGAGGATTTTACAACAGCAGAACTTTTGGGTATGAACTTTAAGTGCACCTTCTAATATAGTGGTACTCTTACACGAAAACAAGGTTTAAAACAAAGCAAACATCTTCAGCATAGAAATATTTCAATTGTTTTGCCAATAAGTATGCTCTGAGATTCTTCCACAGTAGAAGAATTTAGAAACTACTTCCATGCAGTAACTTTTGGTTTTGTCATTTTAAGTAACTTACCACAGCCACTGCATCACTTGTGAGAAGTGCTGACATATCCAGCACTACGTAGTATGCTATATTAGTCAGCAAGTAAATAATAGTCACAATAGGCATGGAAATTGCAATAGAAATAGGTAAATTCCTGAAAAAGGAAAATGACAAAATTATTTAATGTTTAAGATTTAAGTAAAATACTGTCCCTAAATTCAAACACTTGCAAATGGATACATCTGTCACTTTTTTGTAATCCAACATTTTGTAATCACAGGGTTACAAAATAAAGTTCAGCCACATGTGAAACAATTCCATAAGCAGCTTAGTTGGCTTCTTGTGGCTTTGTGTCACATGTTTTAGGGCAAAATTGTACATTTGTACCTGAACACTTAAAAAATTGCCTTTTATATAAAGCAGTTTAAGAGAGCACTTAAATGACTTCAAACGCATGCTTAGGTGTTTTCTTGACTGTAGTGTTTTTCCTGACTGATAAACTGTGCATGTCCCAAGACAAGGTGGGCTTGTATCATCTGAGCAGGTGAAGCACACCACTCCCACAAGGTGGACATCCCTACAAAGAGGAGGGGATAGAACATCCAGCACTACTGTGAACTTTATTTTTCGTTTAACTTATGCAAAATAAAACATTTTGCCGATAAGTAGTAACACTGAAGACCACAAAAATAAAACAGTCATAAACTTGACAGTCTCGCTCTTGGATGCAAAAGCTGTGATGGGAAATAAAATAATTGTTTTGTCTGACTGAGAAGAAGTAGGGAATTTTAGAAAGCTTAGGTGGACTCACACTTTCAGCAGGGATTTGTTCTTCTCCTTTTAAAAAGTCTGGTCCACAGTGTAAGGTATAAAACACATATCTGGAGGAAAATTATTAATGTGATACAACTGGTGAGAGAGGAGTTCTTACTTACTAGTTCTTTTGGAAATAAGTGTTTTTCTAGAGAAAATGGTTAGACTAATTTCTAATCAGAAAGCAGCTTGTCCTGCTGTAGCAGGACACCTTCCAGTGCTTTGAATGCAGAATGTGCATTTACCTCTCGGGGTTCTTCATCTCCTCGGTGACATAATTCAGGGTGTCCCACCCAGCATAGGAAAAGAGGGCTGAGTACAGAGCCAGTGCAATCATTCCCGGGTCTGTTGCTGAGCCCTCAAAGGGTGCTCTGAGATTTTCTGTTTCTCCTGTACAAACAGCAGGTACAATTACCTGTTACACGTCAACAATTAAGACATAGGGCACTACATAGAATCACAGAATCATAGAATTAATCACGAGGTTGGAAACAACCTGTAATATCATCCAGTCCAACTGTCCAACCAACATGAAATGTCTCATCTGTTCCTCTCAAAATAAAAACTATTTATATACTTTTATACACTATTTATATAATTCAGGTTTCATCACTATTCTTAAAAGTTAAAATTTCACTTGACATATAAGAGTTTTGATCAGCTATCATTCAGACAGTTACACTGACAACACATTTTCCCGTGTCTGCTATTTGGACATCACTTGGGAAATCCCACCAGTCCTCTCAGCTTCCTCATTCCCTGGCACCAATCCCTAGCCTACCAAGAGAGCATGAAGTGCTGAGGGCTATAAGCCAGGGAGACACAGTTGAGAAACCCAATTTCAATTCCTGAATGTCTCATATTACATCCTCTCATATCCATATTGTCACCAAATGGACTGGTGGCCAATGGAGTGAGAAGTTCTCAAGACCCTATCTCAGTGGGACAGTTGTTCACCAAAATTAAGAGAAGATACAGAAAATATTCCCTTTCTAACTCTCTAGTTTAGCTCAATCAGTTGAGACAAGAAATTGCAGAAAACTGCAAAATAAAAGAATTGCTCATGAAACACTGTAGGCCTTCTCTGCAGCCCTGAAAAGAGGAAGAAAGGCCTGCTTGAATTTGCAGAAGGAAAGTGAACTATCTAACATAAATGGAAGTGGGTTTAGGTATTAAGGAAAACAGAAACACACTGAAACCTCTATTAGGGAAGAAAGTAAAGCGTCTGCTTTGAAATCAACCTTCATCTTGTGGTTAGACTAAGAAATACAATGCTGCCACAAAAGAAATTCAATCTTTTAAGAACAGTAAATACCAGTCTTTCACATTCATAAAAAAAATAATTTTCTTCATAGATTGATAGAATTTGGGAAGGTGAAGCTGCAAGATCAATGCACGCTTAGAGGACATCGATGAAGAAAACTGTAGGAAAGAATAAAAAACAAGGAAAATATCCAGTAGGACCCAATAAAAACCCTCAGCATTTTGCATTCATTGCAAGAAGGCTTCCTCTTTGCCTTTGTCCTCCTGATCCAGGTAACAATGTAAATAAAGCAACCTTAGGACTGTGTTCATTTGCCCAGTTTTGTTTAAATTTGATCAAATCAGTGACAAATGACATACACTGATATGGTTAAACAAAAAAAAAGCTACCTTAAAGACTTTATGGTATAATAACAGCTGATATATTAGAACTGGAGCCAAGGAAAGGTGAACACCAGAAAACATGGGAAAGCAAGCTCTCACATTTGGTTTTACAAATTAGTTTCTACAGAAAAAAAAAAAAAGTTCCTAAACTAAAGAGAGAAAATCATCTTTACTTTTCCTGAATAAAGTCACAATGGCTATTCAGGGATTTCATGACAAATGAAAATGAAAAAGAAAAGAAACCTTAATTACTAAGTGACAGAGCTAGAGCTCCAGCAGCCCTGGAGGACATCAGTATCTAGCTTTTGGGTATATACAGTTCAGCCTGGTTTCTGTTGATTAAAAATGGCTCATCCATCCTGTGATGCCTTACCATACCACAGTGAATCACAGGAGTGCAGTGTTACAGTATTGTCTCCTGTTTCTAGCAATTAGCAAGCCATATCACCACTGCCAGCATCTCTTTCACACAGCTGAAGAGATAAGTTCCTTCTTCCCTGGATTTCTGCTATGCTGTTCAGTCCCAGGAGAAGGTGAAACACCTTGCTTTTTCATGCTGTTAATTGCACCAACATGCTATTAATTTTTACTAGCATGTGCCAGAGACACTGGGACTAACTCTGATCTAGCTATCATCAAACTGATGTTAACAGTCATTCCCCCTCCTTTTCAACCCAGGCCATTCTATGATTCTACAATTCTATGAATCTATGAATTCAACTGCTATCTCCTATACAGCCTGAGCAATGCAGAACTTGGTGTGTGTTGGTCTGCCGCAGCAAGAATGAAAGCATAATTAACCAGAGCTTAATAAGTCATAAAAGTCCCCTAATCTTCCTGTGACTGATAACTTTTTCAGAAGAAATAATACTTCACATGCAAGTCTAATGGAGTCCAACATTCCTGCATGGAATTTGAAATGAATATGCACTTCATTTTTAAGAATGCAAGGAAGTAGAAAATATTCTTACCTTTACCAATTTTGTAAAGGCCAACAGATATCACCACGACAAGGGCCATAAGTTTTGCGTATGTGAAAATGTCTTGCACACGAGTTCCCCACTTCACATTAACGCAATTAATAAACGTTAAGGAACCTGAAGAGAAAAATGACACGCATAGAAAGACCACTGTATGTTTGACATCACATATTTCAAATATATTTTTCCAGATACCACCCCTCTGCAAAGCAGTACAACAGAATCAATTTTCAGTATTTCAGGACCACCTAGATATAATCAGATGAATTAAATACCCGATTTACTCTGGAGGATACTGTGATGCGTATTACACAACAATGAAGGCATGAAGAAAACACCAGGTTTTGAATTCTAGGGTTACTCCTGCTCTTTTAAAATAATTTTTAAAGCTATAAATTTCCTTAGAGTCAACAGTGTCACCTGCAAGTTGTGCACATGCAGAAAATATAATTTCTTTATATTCTTTGTTTGCGCTGAAGTTATCCACATCAACTGAAGCCCTTGACTATATACAGAGCAAGGACAGCTCCTGTACCAAGGAGTTTGGATGCTCTTTGTAGGACCCTGAATTGAGACAGCTCAGAATGCTGTTGCTGTGCCCACAGATGGGAGCTGTGCCATTCGTGCTCTGGGCCCAGATCTGAAGGTTACAGAGGGAAACAACATGGAACAATGGAAACAACAAAGTAGCTGGTTTCAGAGGATGAGTGGTGTCAGTTCATTCTCTTTCCCTCCTGCCATGTTTTTTGCATCCAGCTTTGTCACATAAGTTAAACCTGATGAGCTTAGAGGCTGTGAGGAGCACTGGTACCTGTAATGCTGGATGCTCAGCAGGCATGCCTCCTGTTCTTCGAGCACATGAACAGCATTGTGGGCAGCTCATCTCCCTGGCAGCTCCTTAATTCACAGAGAAATGCATTTGGCATCAGGTATAATGTCCAGCTGCTGGATAACAGCAACTGAATGCAGCATGGGCAGTTAGTTGCCTCAAGCACTGAACAGTGGGCTGTTTCTTCTCCACCAGTCTTCTGCTCTATTCTTCTGTTTCTCTGACCTGCCTATCATTTGCACTACAGTTCCAAAAAAGAAAAATGATTTTGTAACTGCTTAAAATGAAAACGATATAGTGAGGAAATTAGCATCCAACTGCAGACACTCACAGGACTTTTGTCTTCTTTGTCACGAGCAGCACTGCATATTTGTCTGGGTGCCCTGCCAGCTGTGAAAGTAATGACACACCTAACTATTTATGGAATCAGAACCTGATTTGTCCCCACTGTTAATATACCAATATTGTGCAATAAGGACAGGACTATGGTTTTGTTCTGATATGAAAAAAACAGTTCAGTAGTATGTATCAGTAAATGGTAGAATTCCAGCAGTATTTCTTAAAAATGATACAAGTATTGACTGAAGTTTTCAATACTGAACATTTATGAGCTACTTGCAATGCTATAAAGGGCTATTTGAAATAGTGCAAAGGATATGATTATTGCACATGTACTGAAAACGAGATGCATTACATGTAGTTAAAGGCTTCAGCATTGGATTCCTGGTAAATACTACTAAATATGTGGATATGTTCTCTGCATTGTGTTGGTGAAGCATCAATTAAATCCATTGCTCCTTAACCTTGTCAAATTTTTCAAGCTAGTAATAAGCTTGCTATCTGACTGCCAAATTGCTTACTACACATCAGTAGTTGCTTACCACAGTTATCATAGTAAACTGTAATTTTCCCAGCAATCTGAGCTGGTACTTAAAGCGCTGGTTATAAGCCCGGTGAGAAGCAGCTAATTTTCAGTATGAGAAAGCAGCAGCTGCCAGCCACACCTTGTGCATCAGCTCATAGAAGTCAGAGGTACCAGAGAACACCACAGATGACTCACATAAGGACTACAGCAAGAATAACTAAAAAAAACAAACTCTTAATGAAAAATCAGTATTTGAAGATTGTTTCTCCCAACCATTAGGACTTCATGAAATGCATCTAGAAAACTAGGGAAATTAATTTTGCTCTAATAAGTAACTGCTTCTCTGTGCAAGTGGAAGCTTTCAGCAGATAAAGCCTTTTGGAATAGGGTTAGTTTTTTTTTTTTCTTTTTTTTTTTTTTTTTAACTGGACCACTGGTTGGAGTGGTCATAATGGCCTCAAGTTACTTCACTGAGCCCTCTTCAGAAGTGAACTTCCTTTGTAGCATGCTGGTGGGTATCAGAGCTACAGAGAGAACAGGTTTTCAGAATTGTCAGTGTACTTAAAAATACTCATCCTTCAGGAAGATTTTGTTAAGTTATACAATTTGTTTCTAAAAGATCACACTATAGCATAGCCTGAAAGGAACATGACCCTCTTGACAAAATTTTATGGAAAAAATGTTTGAGTGAAGTTCATTTACTGAATGATAGAGTTATAATATTTATTCCTGTGTTCAATAAAGTCCACTCTGAGGAGTATGTGATTACTACTCAATTTTTCTAGGGACAAAAGTAATACTAGAATGAAAGAATCACAGAACATCCTCAGCAGCAAGAGATCTACATCGAGTCCAACCCTGGGCTCCACAAAGGATCACCCTGAATGAAACTCTATGTCTAAGAGCATTGTCCAAACACTTCTTGAACTCTGACAGCTTGGGGCTGTGACCACTGCCCTGGCAAGCCTGTTCCAGGGTACAACCACCCTTTCAGTGATTAACATTTTCCTAATATCCAACCTGACGCTCCCTGACATAACTCCATGGCTTTCCCATGAACCCTATCACTGGTCACTGTAATTTTAATTTCATGTAAGCTTTCTGATCTTTAGTCATTCTACAATATTTGCAAGAAAGAGGGGAGAGGACATAGGCCAAATATCAATAGCAAACTGGACCCAACATTAACAAAGATACTTTAATTCAGCAGACACAGTTTCCATCAAACTGATAGAATTATCCTTTCCCCTCTAATAATCTCAGCCTTAAATAAAATACATCTGAACAAAAGCATATGAATTCCTAAGAAGGTATTCAAGGGAGGAAATAAGTACTTTCACAGCAGGTGAAGGAATAAAAACTCTGAAAAACTTGTCTGGGCACCTACAGTTATAGTTATTGATTTCTAATAATCAGAATTTTACTTACAAATACAAGCAGCTGCAATCAATCTGACTGCATCGTACGGTGGCTCACAATGTGGAAAAATCGGCTGAACAATATAGTTAGCAAATGTGATTGCTATCACTGCCTGAGTTGTTGGTTCAATAATTAGCAAAGAAGACCACAGTCTAATGAAGGCCACAAAGGCACCAAACGCTTCCAGGATGTAGGCATAACTAGCTCCAGATTTGACAATGGATGTTCCCAACTCAGCATAACATAAAGCTCCAAACAGTGAAAACATTCCCCCAAGAGCCCAGATGATAAGAGAGAGTCCGTAGGAAGTACTGTACATTAGAACGCCTTTGGGAGATACAAATATCCCAGAGCCAATCATATTTCCAACAATTAAAGAAACTCCGTTTAGTAACGTAATTTCTTTTTTCATCTGCATTTTTTCACTTGTGTCTGCCATATCATCCATTTCAGCATTTCCATTCCTAGATTTGGATTTTTTCTTGCAGCATATTTGCCAGGATGTTGGCATCTTCAAATGGTATTACCTGAAAAGAAGAGGAGACAACATCTTTTATAAAGCATATAGCATCAGATAAATGAGTAAGACAATTAGTGTACAAGTCACAAATGGTACAAAGAACAGGACTCACATAGAAGTGGATAATCCTATCTTTCACTCTTACAATCATACACTCTTGTGTACCTTTTTAATAGGTGAATGGGAGGTCACTGTCCTTGGTTATCAATCTTGAAATTTCCTTTATTTATTTCACATTCTTAAAATTGAACCCTGATTTCACTTTTGTTATTTATCTTAAATTGTAAATCCACATTCTGTTGCTAAACTGATCTTAGGGAAGAAAAAGACACGCTTCCCCTGGAAACATGCTGTTCCAAGAGATTAAATTATGGCTACAGAGAATAAAAGCATCTTGAATTTTGGGTGAAAGCCACTCGCGTGCATAGGGATTGTGTTTTAAACACCCTGTTCCTAAAACATTTTCATACAAGTGAGTCCGACATCAGCACTCGCAGGGCAAGATCCAAGTGCAACAGGAACTGGAAAAAACAATGCAGCTGTGTGGTCACACAGATAAATCAACCCTGTGTACACATTACTTCTTGGGGCTGAGATGGCTAGGGACAGCAAAAGAAAATATAGCAGCCTCAAATGCAGAGATGTCTCTTGACTACACATATCCTTGGGTCAGGCCTACTCATATATTGTAGTAGGCGATAGCGGGGAATCGGTATGTGACGGGTCAGGACCTCCCCTGCTCCGTGATTGATTTATGATGCATGCTTAAGGGGTGTAAACGAAGCATGGCATGTATAAAGGCAACTTATGCCACACATGAAACGCCATTTTACTGCTCACTATATTGGTGCGTCTCGGCAGTTCTTGGCCCTACCCAGGTAGTTGGTTATAGGTGCACTGGGGCTACTGCAGTGAGGTTTGAAGCAAACGGCAACACTCATATCAATGCTTGCTTAGAACAATGACTTCTTTGGTTCCCATCTCAAGAGAAATGCATTTCTCCTTCCTCTCACTCCATCCACCCACTCCAAAGAGCCTCCAAAGAAAACTTCCTCAAAATCCTAAGAGCTAAAGCAAAGTTTTTTGTGTGTGTGTTGAACAAAACTTGTCTGCACAATGCTGGCTGAAAACATTTGATCCCAAATGTATGTTGTTAAAATGTGGATTGATGGCTCCCTGAGATGCATCTTTTCCTTTGTAAAGTATGGCTGTTTTAGAAGCTCTGAATAATATATAATGACATTTACCACTTTTTTTGGTGCAACTCAGTCTCCTGGTTGATCAAGTAACTAATGAGGTCTGACGTGGATTAAAGATTAGAAGATATCAAACTGTCTTTAATAATCAAGCGCTTTTTTTCATCCCAAAAGCACTTCTCTAACCACAGAAGCAGTGAAGGAACACTGGAATAAAGTTAAATATTGGATTATGCTATAAGTGTTCAAACCTGACTGATCATCCCACCTTATGCTGACCTCTTCACACATGGGTGACTCGTTTTACTTTTCACTTTGTCCCTTGAATGTCTTTGTCCCTGGATGGGCTCCCATAGACTGTAACATGTACAAAGAGCTGCTTCCCTCTGCAAATGGCTTTCAGACAGGTATCAACATGCTGGTGTGCCAGCACACTAAATGAAACAGCTGCTAACACTTGCCTGTGCCTTGTGCTGGCAGTCTACACCGCATAACTTCAGAATCCTGCTTTCATACAGGTTGCATTCTTTCTCAGGGGCTTCCTCAACAAATTGAAGAAAATTTTCTTCTTGGAGAAAAAGCAGATAGGCATAATGGCCCTGAATTATTTGCTGTGTTGTCTTTGCGTCCCAGCTGTACGTACAGAATCACAGAATTCCAGGATGGCTGAGATTGGCAGAGACCTCTGGAGCAATCTGCTCCAGTAGGGGCACCCAGAGCAGTTAGCTCAGGACAACGTCCAAGAGGCTCTGGAAAGATATTCAAGGAGAAGATTCCATCGCCTCTCTGAAAAAAAAGTGAGCACAAAGTCCTCTCTGTGTAATGGGCAAGAGGAAGGGACTTGTAGATGGTCAGCTGAGAAGGAAAGAAGGAAAACACCTCTGTATACAGATAATTCTCAAAAGATGCTTATTGTGTTTTTTTTTGTTTGTTTGTTTGTTTGTTTGTTTTTTGGTGAAGCCATCACCAGAAGTCCTATGTAAAAGTGAAAAGAACAGCTTGCTAATAGTTGAAAACCAAAGCTGAATCAAAGACAGTTCTTCCTTAAATGAGTGCAGGGCTACTGTGTCACGGGAGGGTTTTCTCAAACAGTTCCCATCTTTCAGGAATCTACTGCCTAATGAATGATTGCTTGCTGCTTGAGAAGGTAATTAACCTTTGCCAAATGATTAAGCAATGCTTGGTCTGGGGTTACAGAAACGTGATGTCTTAAAAACTGCTCACAGAGACTTCCCATGGGAATAAACTGCATCTATCCTAGGCTGCTTCGAAACTCCAAGCTTTTAGTTCAAGAAATAGTAAATATTTTGTAACTCAGAGGATCTCTCTGATACCGAGCACAGTTCCTTCTAACAGATTCTCTTGTAAACCGAGGGCATTTAGAATGTCACATCCTTAATGTTATTTCAAACAATTCAATGCTTTTAAAATTATGTTGATTGTTGTCTACTGCCAAATAATTTCTTAACGACAGAAGTCAGCTATGACATCAACAAACACAGCGAATAAAAACCAGCCAATATTAAAAAAGGTTTTTAATTGCAGTTAGAAAATGATATTATAGATGCTACTTACAACACTTTAAAACAAAGGCTAGAATATTCTGTTTGCATTAGAAGCCAATATATGTGTATAAAGTCATTTTAAAAATTGTGAGAAATCTCAGTATCTTCTTCAAGAACACTGGCAATATTTTTTTCCTGTGTACAGTATATAGGAAAAATAAGATAAAATAAAAGCAGTAGCCAACAATGATACCTCTTTACATTAATACTAGCTGGAGAATGAAATCAGATTTCAAAAGTTTTCAGCATGGCTAAAATGTGTAAATAAAACTTCAAAATAGTGTTGCTGAGCACAGGCTTCAAGAGATCTTAAAGGGAGTATTCATGGCAAATAATACTGTTAAACATTTTCATTATGAGAGGAGGTCAAGCAAACAAAATAGGATTATGCTTTAGGTAGGCACAGCATAAAATAAAAATTTGAAAAAAAAAATCAATTTGATGTCCTCTAACGAAAATATCCCACTCAATAGGAAATACCAGCTTTCCTTTTGGTTTTTAAATTTTATGCTTATAAAAATGTTTTGATGAATTAATACTTAACATGCTTCATTCACAGTCCTGTGGTCAGAGGCTGGTTTTCTTGGACTAGGGGTCTGCTCCATCCCCTGTACTCTGTCCCCACCCCAAAGCAAGTCATGGAGGATATTTTAGAGGAAAGCTACTCCAGTCCAAATCTAAGGCATGAAAAAGACCAAGTAGCAGCTTACCAGAGAGTAGGTGATATCCTTTACTCCTTTAGTAGAGAGGTTATTGTAGCTGAATAGTGACTAACTGCTGCTTCAAATTAGGCACACAAGACAGTGTAGTTAACGCTGATACGAATAACCTCTTGCTCTTTGATTAGCCTAGTCTTTAGCTGCTATATTTATTACAGTATTACATAAATACTAAAATAAACAAGAGCTCTTAAGAAGGAAGATCAGACTCTCCTGGAATGCTGTTTCTTCAAAAAACCCCAAGTGAGGTCATTAGCAGGCAGAAGCAGACAGCTCACTTACCAACTGCTCTCTATTCCTTAGAAAGTTGTGACAAAATAAGACAAAAGGAAGGTTAAAAACAAACTAACAAACAGTAAACCAGAAAAACGAAAAACCTCTATCCATCTACACTGAAGCTGAGATCACATTTCCAGAGATTAACAACTGAATGCTGTCTAACTCCTTGTTAACTTAAAAAGGCATGATGAGACGAGTTACTAACACTGCACTAAGAATATATTTATTCCTACGGCAGGGTTTGGCAAAGCAGAAAGATTTTCAGAGGAAGGTATTTTTTCCATTCAAACAGCAATGTTAATCTGTAGACTTTTCTATATTTTCTATTAGTCTATTCATTATACAGTAATTATCAACTCAGTTTTCTTAGCCATGATTGTATATCTTTGGCCTTTCTAATAATTACTGACACAATGCATCATACACAAAAGAGGCTGACCTGGTGTTAAAATCTTATTTTAATTAAGCATGCTTTTAAAAAAGATAAAAAGATAAAATACTAAGCAAAGAATGAAACAACGTACCCAATGTATTCACCTGTGTCTTCTGAAACAATATATTGTCCTCCCTTTGAAGTACTTTGGACAAAGATCAGTACGATGTACAGCACAATATCTACCAAAACAAGTAAACATTTAGAAAATAAACAATTCTGGACAGATGAAGAAGTTAATAAATGCAAGAGCACTAACCTGGAATTTCTGTTTCCCCATGAACAACAAGACCAGTAGTAAGGCATAAATTTGTCGAGTGCCAAAGGGCATTTAGGAGGAACTGATGCAGCACGTTTACAGTCTTCACTCCCTGGACTGAGTTGAAGCACCACGTAACAGGACTTAATCAGAATCCAGATGGGAAATAACTGCATTCAAACACAGATATTCCTCCAGTCAGCCTCAGTATTCCAACTGGAAAATAAGCAGGAGCGTTGCATCGTGTTGCATGTTCCATTCTGTAAGCCACAAAGACCCCAAGGAAAAATACAAACATCCCAAACCTTTCAATTGTAAGTCAGTGCTCCTCCCATTTCTTCCTTTTTAAGTAACATCTTGTAAAAACATGCTTTCCGTGATAGATTGAGACAGGTCCACTGTTAATGTTTACATAGAAACGGCTGTGTTGTTGTTGGTTATTTATTTATTTATTAAAGCATTATGAATAAACAGCCTCCAAGTTATTTTAGTTTTATCTATGAAGAACAGTTCTTTATCCATGAAAGCTCTTTCAGTTTGAGTGGAATGACTGCACAATTTCAGATGCCTGCAAGTTTATGGTTACGTACATCCTAATGTATCAAGAAACATTTTGGCAACGGACATTTTGCAGGCATGTTATTCTCTGCTGTAAGAGACCAGCTGAGTATCGCATTCTTTACTCAGAGCCTCTAACATCGTAAGTTTTTTTGCTCCTTCCAGAGCAGTATTAACAGACGATAGCCCAGAAAGCAAGTCTGCAATCCTATTTTCAAGAATGCATAATTACTTTCACTCTGAAATCTAAGTTTAATTTATCATGTTTCTTAGTTTAGACAATGAACTGTTTTTTTTCTGTGCTACTTTCAGTCAGACATTTGCCTCCTCTTTATGCTGTCAAGTTGGCTTCAGTCCTTTGCTTTTGTTATGTACAGGCTCCATACTGGAACATAAAGCATTTTCTTCATTAATGCATTCCAAATTATTATTGGTCTGGCCCTCCTGATTATGTTGTATTTAACATTTCCACCAAATTTATAGTAACAACACAGAAATCAGCACTGAGCAATAATAAAGCCCACAGTTTGCATGAAAAAAAATAATCTTAAACATTTCTTCTGTGGACACAGATTCTAGTTCCTTTGAAAAGGAGGATTATTCTTATCCTACATTTTTAAGCAAATGGAATGGATAATGTAAAATAGTGAATAAGACTTATTTTATAATGTTTTTCTCATTAATTTTTATAGCCTTGCAGTCTATGACTAGTCCTTCTGCAGTGAGGGTTCTCTCCTGTGCCAACTTACTGCTCATAGCAATTCTCTTTGTTATTGCCACATAAACACACATTTTCTTAGAGAACAACAGAGGGAAGTGCACTTGCCTGAAAAGGTTGTGATATCCTTTGGTTTCCTGCTTACTTACTTTGCACTGGAAACAATACTCCAGTACTCCAATTGTTTCTACAGACCTTTGCATTTATACCAGTTGCCCTGATACAGCTAACAGTATTAGCTTTACCTCTGCCAACCCCTCTATTTTCTCCTATTCCCTGCCTCCATCCCCTTCCCCTTCCATCAAGCATCTTACTGCATTAGCTGGCACAGGCTTTGTCTACAATTGGAACACTTATAACTAACCCTGATTGAAAAAGTGCCACTGAATGCAGATTCTTACAATTAATGCTAGTTGGGATGGCAAACAAAGGTTAGTATTTGTGCTGACTGATCAAAATCAAAACATTATGTGTTAACAAAGCTCCTACAGGACATAGCATAGCACACAGTGCACATCAAGAAATCCCCACCAACCATGTTAATGCAAGGTATGGGAGAAGAACATGAAGTTCAGTGAACTCTGTGGCTGGTTAGTGTGTCAATCGGTCAGCAACACTTGCAGGGCTGAGCTATGACTGGACTTGCTCCACATTATATGCACATATCCATGTAGATTGGCACAAGTACAGACTATTTATGAAAGGTTCTTTTTGAAGTTTAGCAACGTATCATGAAGATCAGATGGTGTCCAGATGCTGCAAATGATGTATACATAAGATTTCAGTGTTTATAGCAAAGAGGGTGAAAAATAATCAGACTGGATATTAGGTAAAAAGTTCTATGCAAGAGGATGGTGGGCATGGAACAGGCTCCCCAGGGCAGTCAGTGGTCATGGCCCCAAGCTGCCAAATTTTAAGTATGTGGACTACGCTGTCAGACATAGGGTTTGAGTCTTGGGTGGTCCTGTGTGGAGCCAGGAGTTTGACTCAATGATCCTCGTGGGTCACTTCCAACTCAGGATCTTCTATGAGTATAATGACATCAGATACTCATCAGAGTGAAAATTAAGAAATGAATGCAGTAAGTTACAATAGGCGCTAAAATGGCATATGAGATCTAATGATAACAAGTGCAAAATAGTTTGTCCTAGGTTACTACTTCGGCAATGCACACGTCAAAAGGCTGTCAACAAGCTATTACAGCTCAGCAGAAAGCTATTATTGTCAACAAGAACAGTGTTCTGAAACATCAACACCATTCCTCCTTACAGTGAGAAAGCTGAAAAAATCTCTTTGGAATTGCTAATGAAGAGGTAAGGAATGCACAGAACACTGCTGTGTGGAGGTGAGATGAAAGAAGATGTCCTTGCAAAATAAGATTTGAGAAGAACAACTGATTAAACAAACTTATTTGCAGGTATGTGGCTGGAGATGCTAGCTTAGCACTTGCGCGTAAATCTTGTTTGTTTGACAGCACAAAGATTGATGGACTTTGTCAAACAGGATACAAAGATAGCTCTAGTTGGACAAAACAACAAAGTCTGAATCCAAATTACAAAATATGCATAAACAAAGGAAATAAAGGGGGATACCTATGGGGTGAGGGTGGGGGGAAGTGGGCATGTTTGAGCTGTGCTGAGAAGAATGTGAACCTCAGGTACTCAGATACTTTAGCCAATGGGGAAAGGGCTCACAAGAGTCAGGGTACAGGGATAAAAGTGGGGCTGTTTCCCCCAATACTTTGAAAGCCTCTACAATGGAAAGAGACTCTACAAGGGAAAGTAGACTCTCCTTTATTTGAATAAAGAATGCTAAAAACTCCTCTCTTTTGGGGATAATTCAGCAAGCCTATTTGTGCAAAAATTTTCCCAGCAGGGGAATAAAAGCAGCCAGTTGCAGCTACTTCACGTGCAGTCCAGGGTTCACTGAGCACAATTATAGCAGACACAGCATACTTGAACTTCCTGATGAAGAAGCTGTCTGTGAATGACATGACTTTGCCTGGCTCTTGGGCTGGCTCTGGACTTGCTGTCGCAGTCAAACTCAGTGCTGTGTTCCAGTCACACAGAAATTCTGTTCCTCTTTCACATTACTGGAATTAACAAAACTGTCAGAGGCAGGCTCTGATGTATCAACTCATTTGTCTGACATCTCCACACACCCTTCATGCAGCCTGCAGAGTTCAGGCACGCAGCCTCCACCTCCTTTTCTCCATGCCAACCCCAAAACTTTCTCCTTAACCCATTTTCTGTATCCCATCATGTCCCGAGCATGGCTGCTTCCACCTCACTCTCAAAGGAATCACTCCATGCCTGATGTGTTGGAGAGGACAGGTTTACATATCCAGCTTCTTCATGGAGAGCAGCTCAGTGTCCAAGGAAAGTTGAAGAGGATAGTGTCACAGAATAGCCAATTTGGAAGGGACACACAAGGGTTATTGAGTCCAACTCCTGGCTCCACACAGAGCCATCCATGATCAAACCATTGTTTCTGGGAGTTGAAAGTAGAGGATCTTTAAGATCTCTTTCAGCCCCAGCCATTCTATGATTCTGAGAGCACTGTCCAGATGCTTCTTGAACTCCAGCACTCAGGCCGTGCCCGCAGCCCTGTGCAGCCCGTTCCACGCCCACCGCCCTGTGGTGCAGCCCCTGTCCCTGACCCCCACCCGCCCCTCCCCTGACGCAGCTCCACGCCGTTCCCTCGGGCCCTGTCGCTGTCACACAGAGCAGAGCTCAGCGCTGCTCCCTGTGAGGAGCTGCCGCTGCCATCAGGCCTCCCCTCAGCTCCTCTGCTCAGGGCTGCACAACGCAAGGGACCTCAGCTGCTCCTCATACATTTTGATTTCTAGGACCTAAATCTAGCATGAGTGCTGGGCTTTGGACAGAACAACACTTATATTCATATAGGTGCACATATAATGCACCACATCGATGGCACCTAGGATGGTTCTGGGACCTGTCCCCTCCATTCCGCAGTTCCATATGATCCCTGGGGATCAGCAGCTGGTCCAGCTGACAGAAAAGGCGCACCAGGCACCAGAACAAGCTGCAAAGCATGTCAGAGACTAGGAATTGCAAAAGTGCAGCAGAAAGAAGAATCAACAGCATGAATCACAAATTCAGGACAGAGCCCGCCTGCCTGCATACAAAGGATGGTTGCTGCTTTGCTTATTTATTTTTAAATACGTCCTGCTACCATCACAGCATGTATTGTGCACAGTGTGGAGCTAGGAAGCACAGCACCTGTGCTGTGCCCAAGTTGTGCCAGGGGAAAAGCATCATGGTGTATACTTTAAGCCAGAGGATAAAGGTGACATCCACACGGGATTATTTGGGGAGAAATGGGAAGGAGGTACAGACCCCGTCCCAGATACCTGGCAGGACAATTAGCAGCTTTTTTTTTTTTTTTTTTTGCAAAGCCTTTACCTTCTTGCATGTTTACAACTTTGCAGACACTACTTACTACAAGAGTAACTTACCAGCTTGTAAGAAGGTAATGATAAAGATGCTTTTCTTCTAGTTACTGGAAATACAATTCAGGAAAGCTCTTAATACACAGTAGATTTTAGATGTGCATCTAAGAAACAAGATATTGTTACCCTGCATTACATAAATCTTTCTTCAGGCTCTAGTAGTAATGAGCAAACATCGCTGAGAATGGGACATGCAATGAAACGGAGGTCTGGCAATATACTCTCACTAGTAGGCGTAGCAGCCCAGAGTTTGTCCCTGCTAGACACAATCAGGTCTGCTCCACAAATAACACACCCATTCATTGCACCATTGCCCCGTTCTCAGCTATCTAAGCTGGAACTGTAAAGCCTCCAGAGGGAAGCAGGATAAAATGTAAACTCCCAGTTCATGCCGCTAGCTTATAACAAAACCTGCAAAAACTTCTCCATCCAATAAATTATACACCATACTCTTGTGATCTTTGCAAAAAAAGACAAATATTGAAAAAACTGTAAGTGAGGGCAACTAGTAATGCTGCCAACACTGAAGCTTGAATCATACTGAAATGATCTCACACCTTCGCTGGTTTCCAAACAACTGTCATTTAGGATTTATCTTTTATCTGCTCCTTTTTATAAAACAGCATAATTCTTGCACCAGAAATTTGAGTTTCCCATATTTTAGATATTATTGACAGGAAATGAAATTCTTAGTACCTGTAAAAATGAATTGCCTGTGATGTGTTCTGGTAAATTAAAATCAGTAGTGTTTTTTTTACTGAATTTAAAGCTGCCCACGTAAAGTCATTAATCTTTCTGAAACAACTTTTAAGTAATAATAACAAAAAACAACAAAAACCAACAAAAACCAACACATACCTTTTCTTTTAGGTGGCCTTATTTGTGCCTCAACATGTTAGCACCATCCCTGAGACAACAAAGGGATGGCAAAAACATTGTCCAGAGAAGGCTAAGGCAGGTCAGAACACTGCATTTTCTTCCCAAGAGCTGAGCACATTGTTTCTGCTGCCACACAGGAGAGGCCCACACACATTACTTCCAACTCTGCAGCACAGTGCATGTTTGAGCTTTGCACAGATTCAAACTACTGCCCATCATGTAAATACTAATAGTAAACCTGAAGTTTGATTCAGCAGCATGAGAAAGAGAAACACTTATGCAAAACTGTGCACGTAAGAGAACAATCAACTGAGGGTTCCCTACTATAAACTGTAGGCAAATCTCAAAACTTTGCAAGCAATAGGAATTCAAGCAGATGTAACCAAATAATAAGAGACTAGAGCTCCACCCCTTCTAATGTACCATTTCTTAGCAAAATGATCAGTACAAGGTCTTCCTTGTCCTGAGCCTCCTCTTTGGAGTCACATTCTTCTTAGGCAGTGGTCTAAAGTGCTTGCCCTGGCAACAAAATGGGAAAAAAAAACAAAACACAATAAAAAAAAACTGTAAAAATACCATCTGTTCCTCTCAGGTATATTGAGAGGAATACTGAGTATGGCTGGAAGAAGGAAATTTATTTATAAACACAACATACAAGACTAAAAATAGGGCATGCAGCTTTTCTTCTCCTCTAGAGGAAAAAACAGATGGAGGGAGAGCAACCAATATCAAGTTGTCTCTATCCAGTGAACTGGAAGGATATTTATAAACAGAAAATATGTAAAACAGGTATAATTTAATGATTTTCCTTTGTCACATAGAAACAAAATACTTGTATAAAATCAGTCCGCTGGTGTCAAGTTCTTGGCTTCCCGACTAAACTCCAACTGGTAACTCACCGAATGCAGTTTCGATGAACCCAGTGTCTTTGTTTGAGATTCTACCAATTTGTAGTAAAGACAAAGCAGTACAGATATAAAATTACTACGTAGAAACAAAGAGTTGTGTATTAACAAATATATTCACATGGCTTCAAACAGAAACAAATGCATTTAAAGATGCAGTCTTAGAGAATTAAATACTATGTCTGGATAAGGTTGAAGTCCTAGCTGTTTGTTATCTTTCAACTTCTGTACTATAATTCTGGCAAATTCCTCTCCTTGGCTATCTGAGGTATCAAGTAGTTGTCGGACTTTTGATGTCCTTGTAGGTTTGGTGCTTATAAGTTCATAGTCTTCTTTCATGAGTAAAAATCTTGATAGAAGAGCATCCAGTGACTGATTCAAACACGCTTCAGTCATCTGATCAATAATTTCTTCTCTCTTACTTTGGATCCATTGACGAGCTACATTCTGTTGTATGGTTTCCAAAACAAAATCTGAGATCAGGAAGAATTAAAAAAAGATAAAAAAATAAGATCAATTAATATTATAACCATCTGATGATAAGCAGTGCCATAAAAGAATGATTCGAGAGAGAGCTGTTTAAAGGTTTTTTTGTCAGTCACTTGACTACTTTGTTGCATTTCATACTTAAAATGTTCTGATAATTGTCAAATTGTTGGCTAGAATATTTTTTTCATCTGAATCACAGTACTGTTTAAATTGGAAGGCGATTTCAAAAGGTCATCTCATCTCACATCCTACTCAAAGCAGGTCAAACTTCAAAGATAAGTCGGGCAGTTCAAGGCCTTTTCTGGATGAATTTTAAGCACTTCTAATAATGGAACTTCTACAGACTCCATAGTAAATGTATTCTAGTGTATGACCCAGCGTGGTAAGTAAAGACTGCACATATTCTTTAAACTGAGGATTTAAACAGTGAAGAGCTGCAGATCCTCATATTCCCATGACTCCTCTATTACAGTAAATCCAAGATACTGTATAGGCGGCTGAAATATTACATAAATAATTTATGGCATGCTTTCTTTTCATTTCAAAGACAAAACCAGTTCCACTTCCTCCTTCATACACATACATGTTCAATATGTGGGACTTGGAATTAAATCAGTATTTGCTATACCTGAGGAAATTGGTGATGTCTGCAGCATACATGATGAAGAATTTGAGGCAACTGAAATATTCTTGTCAGATGAAGGAAGGTAACTGTATGGATGCACAAAAGGTTTGGCGCTTTGAGTTACAGAGAGATTTTCATCCACACTCTGACAGCTGAGAGAGTGTAGACCGCAAGAATTTCCATCTTAAAGTTAAAAAAAAAAAAAAAGCTGTAATACATCTATGCTCATTATGTTCATAAAATGCAGTTAATAATTAGAACGAGTTCATAAAACGAATTAATACCCTAAATTCACTTCAAATACAGCACACTAATAATTCCACTCATGTTCTGGGCACACTCTTTTGTCTTTAACCAGGGTTTGATTGTGGCTTTGAGGGTCTTGTCTTATTTGGAAAGAACATTGACACAATAAATCCAATAGATGTGAACTGTTGGAGCTCTGCTGGACAGAAATTGGATGTGCAGACTGAAAGAACAAAATAATTATCTGAAGAGTTTGGAGGTGTAGTCGCGAGTCAGTGTGAAAGTTAATTTATTTTGATGAATTTTTAATCTTTTCTTTAACCTTTGTTACACTACCAAAACAAAGATTCAGGCAGAGGAAAGAAATACAAAGATCAATAGTGACATTCAGTGAGACACAAATAGAAGCTTTCAATAGTTTTCTGAAGCAGCACATGCTTTCAAGAAAGCTTTGTTTTAACTTTTGAGAAACGTTAAAGGAGGATATTTATTAGGCAGCAAGCCTAATAGCTTCTATTTTAAGATTTGTGTAACAAAAAAAAGATGCAGAGGGGCAAGAGAAGAAATGAAAAATAGCTGATAAGAAACAAATTACAGGGCATATATCTAACTCTATACAGTTCTCATTAAAGGCTTTCAAAGTGTCACTTGACAAGGAGCTCTGGAGATGTTAACTAAGAACAAGGAATACAGACATAAAAATTCAGATAAGCGTCTGTCATGCTTTGATGGTTTCTCATTGATATTCCATGTCACGCAGTATGCTGGGAGTAAGAGAGTTAATATTGCAGTTCTGTGGGTTGTTAATATGTCCAGTCTCTTGGTCTCAGAAGAGAATAATAAACTACAATTCCCAGAAGACTTTATTTTTCTGTTTCTGTTCTCCATTCCAAGGGAAAAATAAAACTGGGAGTCAGAAGACTTCCCCTTTGCTCCTTGTCTGTTTCACCTACAGCATTAGAGTAAGGACTTCGGTTTTGGAAACTGTCTCCTCATTTTATTTACTAGCTTCAATTCCAATCATATTGTATTATATTGTGTTATCTTACATTCCACTGCTATATTTAGTAAATTAAGTTTTTTTCCTTAGCTTATTGCTGCTGTTTTCCTTCATCCAGGTCCATCTCCCTACCTTTTCTCTTCCCGGGGCCTTCACCCCTTGTCATGGACATTAGGCCAAACCATGACAGCATCTAGTGATGCAATAAGATGTAGCTCCACAAACAACTTGGGATTTACAGCTGCCTGGCAAATGGGGAATTCTGAAAATGTAAGCCCAATGCTGAATTGTGGAAGCACATGGCTGTAAGGACTAAGAGCAATAATGGGAAAATATAGATAAAAATGTATTATGATTATTTAAATGAACCAGAATTCCAATTCCAAATTGACTAGAACTCAAAGTAACTAGTATTTTATGAAAGGCAGAAAAAGTAAGTGGGGCAGAGCTATGTACTGTGATGTAGCAGATCATCTCCTGCATGAATGAGAGAGGATAAGATAAGGAGAGAACTGGTATGAGCAAATGAGCGTTATACAAGGATTTTAAAAAGCTCTGCTAGGACAGATTGTTATAGATCTCTAGGCAAACACAGATACAGTTAACACAGAAATATCAGAAGTGGAAACTTAGCATAAATACCAGACCTAGACTTCATATGAGCCTTAATGATTTTGAGATGAAGAATAAGCTTGTAGATTATCCTGTAACAAAGCATTACATAAGAAAAGAAAAAAAATATTCTAAGATATATTAAGCACAGTTCTTATTTCAAACAGAAAACAATTGTTCAATTGAAAACTTTTTTTTTCTTTTTTTTTTTTTTAATATGAGATACAGAGTTCTGCTGGCCTTAGCTCAGTATCTTAAGATAGAAGAAGCATAGCAAGGACTAGCAGGATGCCATGATAAAAACCAGCTTATTTTATAATAAGCACTTTGTCAACAGAGTTCATTCAATTTTTCTAGAAAAAACAAAGGGTATTAAGGAGTTACTCTCTCTATGAGACATGGGAAAAAGGGAAGAGAGCTGCATAAGCCTAAAGCAGCAACCAAGAACAAGTGCATATAAGCTGGCTAAAAAAACAAAGACTTCAAGTTGGAAGACTTCCTAACTCCCAAGGACAAGTTTCTGCAAAGTCTCCTGAAGTATTACCAGAAGAAAAAAAAACAAACAAAATCTACAGTCATTTGCTTCTGACTTAATGCCATGCCAAACTCATTTCTTGCCAGTAGCTACCTGCAAAAAGATTTTCACTTGAAACAACTGTATCTAATTTTGGCAAAGAAAGAAGATTCTTACTTTCCATTGTAAAACTATCTGATGAAGATATTGGCAAAGTAATAACATATACTTTGTACTTGATTGTTTTATAAACCTGCTTTAATTAAATGAATGACTGCAATTGTTGAAGAACTAACTTGACAGCCAGGAGGCACACTTAGACACTTAGTTATGCTAAACGTAACTGAGGTACAGATAAGCCTCCACATCCTGAGACTGACAAAGAAGTATATGGAAAAATATTTTCCTTTGAAGAGCCTACCAGCACAGAAACAAGTCATAAAAAGTGGCAGTATTTGTTCATACAGATGTGTGACTTGAAGGAATAATGCAATTCTATAATACGGAATTGTTCCATGGAAGGGGACTTAAAAGACCTAGTTCAACTGCTTGACCTCTTCAGAGCTAACAAAAGTTAAAGCCTATTATTGGGGATATTGTCCAAATGCCTCTTGAACAGACAGGAATGGGCATCAACTGCATCTCTAGGAAGCCTGCTGCAGCATTTGATCACCCTCACAATAAAGATGTTTTTCTTAATGCCCAGTTTGAACTTCCTTTGGTATCTCTCTGCACTGCTTTCATATGTCTTGTGATTGAGCAAGGACCAGGAAGCACAGCCCACCTGACACCTGTCTCTGTGCTTCCCCTCCTCAGGGAGCTGCAAAGAACAACAAGGTCAACTCTCAGCCTTCTCTTCTCACTGACTGGACAGTGCAAACATCTTCAGCCTGGATTAAACTGACTGTGAATTTTGCCAGCTTTTATTCATGAGGTGATAGCTACAAAAGATACGTACTGATACTTTTGCAAGCCAATGTCCATTTGTTGACCTTTTTATTTGTTGAATGAAAAATGATCTAGAGGTTGGCCTGGATTAGAAACTTTTCATTTACTCAGCTGTTAAAGCACCTCAAGATGTTTAGCCTTTTATTTTTAGAAGTACTTCACAAATGCTTACCTGAACTATCAAGATAATAAGAAAACAGTACTACTGCACTCATGATCTTTCAATAGGAAAGCCAATGTTATGAGGATTCCTCAAGAGACAGGAACAGAAAATACAGGCTAAAATGCATTCGTTTTTCTGAGTACTAAGTTGACAGTAATAAAACACACCTCTTTTCTGACACAAACAGATATCCAGTAATCTATAGGACAAGACAGAATGGTCTTAAACTGAGACGGGAGATTTAGGTTAGATATTTATTTAGGAGGAAGTTTTTCCACACAGAAGGTGGTGGCGCACTGGAACAGGTTAGTCCTGTCGGAGGCTGTGGATGCCCCATCCCTGGAGGCATTCAAGGCCAGGCTGGATGTGCTTCTGGGCAGCCTGGTCTGGTGGTTGGCGACCCTGCACATAGCAGGGGGGTTGAAACTAGATGATCATGGTGGTCCTTTTCAACCCGGGCTATTCTATGATTCTACTATGTAAATGCAATGGCACAATGGCAGCTCCAGTGGCAAATTATATTTATATGAAGTCATGAGTATTACCTGATGAGAGGATATTACACTGGGGAAGAGATTTTAGTTGTGATATATCCGGAGAGATACTCCTAAGAGGAAGTGCATCGCAGTGTATGGAAGCAGATGTTTCCTGAAATTTTTCCAATTAATACATTTATTAAATAAATGCGTATTAAATAAATAAAAGGTTGCAATGATTTACAGAGCACTTTCCCATCACTTTCTTTTGCGTATGCTCTAAATACACAATCGACAACACAATTAAAATACTTTTTGAGGTGAATATTATACAAATGTATCATTGAAGCTGTGCTCAAAAAAAAATGTTATTCAAAGCCGACAGTAGTTTTGTACATGAGTTTAACCACTGGTAAGAATCAAAAGAAGCAGCATTAAGAACTAAAATTTAAAAATAAATCTATATGATCCTATATAAACAAGCGACACAGAGGCATAAGGGAACGTAAGGGAGTCAGTTTCAATCAAGCCTGCAGACACTGTGCTGTATTCCTGAAGGGGATGGCTTTCCCACACTTAGAAGATGCACTGAACATGACCTTATTTCTACTTAATCAGCCTGTTATGACTATGTACATGCTGCATTCCATTTTAACTAGTGCATGTTAAACCTTTCTTTACTGTACAGGAAACTAAACTGAAGAACCACCCCTGCTTACTAAGACAATCCCCTTTTAAAGTTCTAAAGATCTTAATGATGCTGACATACAAGGGAAGAATGCAAAATTTACCTCTTGGGGATTCAGTGGTATATTTAAAGATGTTTTCTCCACAACCGCTTTTTTTCCACTCCGGTGGATACACTGCGATTCATACTGTGACTGAAAGAGACATATGACATTATGATAAATTTTTTGCTTTGTTTAAGCCTAATACAAGACTAGAGGAATGTCAAATAATACATTTCTCTTAGCAAAGAAAAGCAAAGATGCCTATTTATTTTACTCACTCATGACTGTAACAAAAGCGACTTACCTTTGATCTCTTTAACAGAACTACTGCTTCCAGGATAGCTATTTCATCAAATGTTCTCAGGACTGGTTCAAGGTCTATTAAACATTCTAAACAAAGAAAGATGATTTGCTAAATGATGCAATATGGAAATTAAGTTTTCATATTGCTAAAGCTACTTTCTTATAATAAATAAATTAGTTTTGCAAGTATATCTATTTATCATATGAAACTACTTACATTACCAAACAGAAGTTTATTACTTTCACCTGTTACAAGAATCTCACATCACCAAAACAAATCCTGTTCTGATCTGGCTTCCTCAGCAGCCTGGTTGAAAAAAAAGGAGGACTGTGCCAGACTCAACAAGTTTAGCCTGCTAAATGGGATCTAAAAACACAAGACCTCAGGATGGGTAGCTTTACTCCCACTCCAGCAGAAGTGTAAAGAATTATTAGAGGAAAATAAACAAGACCCCACTGCAATATCCAGAAGAGCTGCTGTGGAGATCTGTCACCAGGGAGATGGTGACTGTTAAAGCATTGAGTTCACTGGATATGGATAAGTCAAGTGATAGTATCTGCAAGCTCAACAGAGGCAGAAGCTAACATCATCTGCTTGCATAGGAAGCCACATGACAGTTTAATAAACAAGAGACAATCTGTGCGATGCTCCCTTGTTTTCCAACTCTGAAAGATTTGCAAAACAAATTATCTCAAATTTTGAGGTGGATATTATACAAATGTCTCCTTGAAGCTATGATCAAACCTCAGGAAAGGAGAACAACATATAACAACTTCTACCGTGCTTTCTATGAACTCCACTGATTCAGCAAAATCCATTTACTGTACCAGGAACCTGTGACACTGCATCCTTATTAGTGTATTTTTATTGTTTTTACTGTAGTTTTACTGTTTCACTGTAGTTCTCCCAGATTAGCTGCTGTTTAACTGGCACTTTCCAGACATACATTCAGTAGTGGGATTCTTGTTCTCTTGCATCAGCTCACGCAGAATCTGGGACTCCATTTTTCACAGTGAATTACTTTTTTACTGATTTTAATTAAACTGCAGGTATATGCTATAAAGCTGCAGAATCAATGGAATTACAGAGCTATGCAGAAATGGGAATAAATAGTCTTTGTCCCTTCTTTATAAGGGAAACAGGTTAACAAAAAATATCTATTTTAAGCATATTTGAAAAGGAAGGGGGAGCGGGAGGGGGGGAGAAGCTGGGTGTTATTTTCTTTTTCCCCGTGCTGTGGTGATTGCAAAATTGCACAATCAGTGAACTTCACTTCCCTTAATTTTGAAAAAGATTTCTAACTTCCTCATTCTTTTTATGACAGTAAAGAGAAAGCAATGCATGTTTTCTTCAAAGACCAAATTAATTCAGCTAATGCACGAGCCAAAGACAGTTCATACTGTATGTCTATCCCAGGTAATTACTACTTCTGCGTGACCACAGACTTGGGCTGCTACGTTATTTTGGGTAACTGACATATGAAAGCAAAAAATACTTAAGGAAGTACTGTGACATGTCTATTTTTTTATTTTATTTAAAAAAGATATAGAGACGTATTTATGCACAGAAAAAAAACCTAAACAGTCTATGATTTAAAACTATATAAACCAGAGCCATTCCAAAATAAATGAACATTTCAAAAAATATTTTTAATGCAAAGTTAAAAATGCTTCAAAAGAAGACACGTAATTCATTGTGGACTGCAAATTTTGATAAATCTGTTTGGTTGTGTCTCCATTATTTTTTTTTTTTCCCCTCAGCAAAACCGGTCCAAATTGTGAAGTTACAAACACTTATTTCTAAGCTGTCTGATGAGCCATTTTCTAGTAAACTCAGATTTTATAAAGGTTTTGAAAATAACAAACTTCTATTCAGCAAATCTTCAAATGAAGTGCTAGGATTACTGTCCTGCCTATTTGTAAAATTAAAGTATTTCAAGTAAGATTCATTGCATTCACTTCAAGGTGAAGTTATGAGAGAGACAAGTTTTTAAGGAGCAATATACAACTCATGGGTTTATTTCAAAAAAGAACTTAAAAGCTTAGCAGATGACTGTCCAGCAAATCCAGAATTCCCAGCTTCCTCTCAAATACTGTTGAACTCTAAGACAACTTAAAAAAAATAAAGTCCAGATTCTAAATTTTAATTAATACTTAAGAGGTAGCAAGAGAACAGAAGTCATAATGGCAGCAGAGACACAAGAATCAAGATCAGTTGCAAGGTTAGTAAGCCATTTTAAAGCATTGGATCAAATTAAAACACTACATTCTGTGTGAAAGAAAAGCTTTTTGAAAACTCTTAGATGTATCTGACTGAGTTTGAAGACCAGATCTTGGGGCAGAATACTGAGAAATCTAAAAGACTGAAATGTGAGCATTCAAATAATGAAATATATTATTTGTATTGAGGATGAAAGGATTAGGATAAAAGAAAAAATAAGATACTGTAATTGTAGTTGATAAAGAGGATGGATGAAATACTCCTTCCATACCAGGAAGATTTTATATATGGCACAAAGAGACATGGTTAGTGACAGGAATAGGTCAGACTGACAGTTGGATTGGATGATCTTGAAGTTCTTCTCCAACCTAGACAGTCTATGACTCTATAGGTGACTATACCAACCCTAACAGAGCAAATTTCACAACTAAAAACATGGTGATGACTTCCAACCTATATTTTTATGGAATTGCTGTTGCACATAGAAGTTAGAAGTCACAAAAATATTAAGCAGCTTTTCATGTTAAGGAGAAATTGGTATGGGGAGTATATCCAGGCTCAACATACACCAAATACTAATTAAGCATGACAAACCCACGTTTAATTTCAAAACAGAACTTTTCTATTTTACAACATGCCATATTAATCTCTGCAGGCTCACTCTTCAATCTTAGGCTCTAAATTACATAATCCATTGGAAAAAGGCTGAAGGTATCTGTATTTGATCTCATAGACAAGAAACCACACAAAGAAAAGATTAAAAGCTACTTATGTGGCCTCAACAATCAAAGTTCTAGTGAAAAAGATTCATCCATGCAAACTTGCAAAAATAAAGTGAAGTTACAGTAGCTCATCTGATGTGCAATGATTTGCTGCTTTGCCAGCTCTTACAAAACCGACAGTACTCACTCTGTGTATTTCACTTATTCTCCTCCCTCTTCTGAAAATAAGTACATAAATAAAATATTCCAACTCCAACTAACTACTTGATTTTATGGCACACGTAGCTCCATTCATAAAAATTAATTTATAGATATGATGGAATCAGACAAGAATCACACACAATTTGTCTGAACAGAGACATATTTTTCGACATTTTTGCTATTTCCATTTTGCTATTACACCCTTACTCTATATGTACTACATGAGACAAAAATCTGGCAATTTCAAGAACTGTATTCATTTTGCAAAGTAAACTTACTTAAGAATGATGGTCTTTCATCTGGGTTTTGTGCCCATCCACTTTCTATCAATCTTATGACAAGAGCTCGATGTGGAATGTCCACTGATAAGCTCGTTTCACTTAAGTCGAGTCGCTGTCCTTGTGACACACTATACATTATCTGCAAGGGGTTTATAACTTCTGTCAAAATAGACATCGTGCTTTCATTAGAAATATATGAAAAATAAATAGCTTACTACAGGAAGAATAATTAAGACTGCAGTTGTAATATTTACATTTCACCAAAATAAGGCTGTTTCTTCTTTTAAAAGAAAAGAACTCAAAATACATTTTTTCTTACCAATATTGTAATTTGAAAAAGAGTCCAATCTGAGAAGTAACTCAATTACTTCTTAAACAGGTTTATTTACAAATAGGATTGTTATGAAGTAATCCCTAAATGAAGTTCCCAGGTATCCAGGTGACTGGTACAACTAACACCTAAAGCTAGAAAAATAAATTATAAGAAAACATTGTCTTACCTTCAAATGGGTGTTTCCTTGACATCACTTCCCATATAATAATCGCAAAACTGTTTAAGGTGTGAAAAGGATAGAAGACATTATTTTAGATTACCAGCACTTATGGAAACAATATAGAATTATAGAATTGCTCAAGTTAGAAAAGACCTTCAAGATCATCAAGTCCAACAACAACCTTACCATATTACCCTAACTCTAACAACCCTCTGCTAAATCATGTCCCTGAGCACCACATCCAAATGGCTTTTAAACACATTCAGGGGTGGTGACTCAACCACTTCCCTGGGGAGCCTACTTCAGTGCTTAACAACCCTTTCTGTAAAGAAGCTTTTCCAGATATCCAACCTGTTGCAACTTGAGGCCATTTACCCTCATCCTGTCACCAGTGAGAAGAGACCATCCCTACTCTCACTGATATCACCTTCTGGGTATTTGAAGAGAGCAGTAAGGTCTCCCGTTCAGCCTCCTCTTCCACAATTTGCTCAAATTCCTCAAACCTTTGAGCTCTCCAAGCTTCTTCAAATTAGCCAATCATAACTCTAACATCCTAAGAGCCATTCTTCTATTAGTTGTAGAGGTAGCCACAACTCTACTACTTTCAGCTATGACTCAGAGCTGACTGAAGCAAACCTACCTGAACTTTCTTAAACTCAATTATTCCTTCAGGAGATGGCTCTCTATTCAGAAACACAGACAGGAGATCTCTAAAACTCCTCTAAGTCCATTACTCTTTATTTTCTTAACTCCTTTCAAAAAAAAAATAAAATTATTTCCTCCCAATACATTCTGCGAATTATTTTAATAGATGTATACAAATTACAAAGGTGTGTGAATTGAGCTAATGAACAGTTTCTTTCCCCCCTACACTGTATGCATACACTCTCACTCAGGAACTAGTCTCCTTGGTCTCTTCTGACAGTTCCAGCTTACTTACTGGAGCATCACACTTGTCACAGTGTTTCCTTGAGAAATGAATAACCTACAATTCCAACTACCAGTTTACTCTTTTTTCCCCCGATTCATTTTGCTTAGATTCTAATAATGTTACTGAAAACATGTTAAAATCTAATTTCAGCAACTCAGATGTGAATTCAGATTGCAAAGTCCCCTTGAAGTCAGTATAGGTTACCTGTAGATATCGTGTTTCACACTTGCCCGAGTTTTCTGACTGGGATTGTAATCTTCAGGGGGCATGTAGACAATGGTCCCTCCTTCTGGTAAGGAAGTTTCACTGCGTGACTGTGACATGGATATGACACGCCATTTTGACATACCAAAATCTGCAATCTGGAAAGGACAGAGCAGTTGTTCTGAAAACAATATTTAATCTCTATTAACCCTTGCTACAAATTCCTGAAATACACCTGAAAGAACCGGTTGTTTGCAATCCTTAACCTGACACGAAGTATGCAGTTGCTTTAGAGACAGGAAACACCAGCTTCACTTCAGAAAACATTCCCAGTTCATGACTCATGTCATTCCTACAGCACTGCCCTATCCTGTTGTTCTTTTAAGGAAGGTTCATATACTCTGTGGCTGGGGAATCTGTTGTGGAAATCTGTCCCAAATCACAGAATCACAAACAGCCTGGGATGAAAAGGACCACCATGATCACCTAGTATCAACCCCCCTGCTATGTGCAGGGTCACCAACCAGCAGCCACATCCAGCCTGGCCTTGAATGCCTCCGGGGATGGGGCATCCACAGCCTCCTTGGGCAACCTGTTCCAGTGCGTCACCACCCTCTGTGTGAAAAACTTCCTCCTAATATCTAACCTAAACCTCTCCTATCTCAATTTAAAACCATTTTCCCTTGCTCTATCACTATCCACCCATATAAATAGTCATTTTCACCATTTTCTTTCATGAAAAACAAGCAACAAAGTCACTGGGTATTTCTAGATCATTGATTGTGTAAAAAGTGCAAAGTTAATGAAGATAATAAAAGCTACATTCAATTTAGCCTAGAGATATCCAGGGACAATTGCATTTACAGAAAAAAAATTAGGGCAGCCCACCTCATTCTCAAAACTAAGAATCGTTAATCTAAAATTAACAAATTTGGTACCCTGAAATTCTGTGCTGCTAAAAGTCACCACATTTTTTTAGTGTGCCTCCAGGGCCTTCTTTCTCCTTGTCCCTTCCTTGAGAAGTCACTCTACATCAAGAATTAACTGGCTTAGTTTACATTCCCAGACATCCTCAAATCAGGAGCAAGATGTATGACCAGGTTATGAGCGGAGAGCTGCAGAGATAGAAGAATAGGAGCACTAGCGAGCTCCCAGTCCAGCATCCAGGTGAGAAAATTATGTATCATAGAATGGCTGAAGATGGAAAGAACGTTAAAGATGACCTAACTCCACACACTCTGCCATAAGTAGGCTTGCTACCCACTAGATCAAACTGCCCAGGGCCCCATCTGACCTGGCCTTCAACATCTTTAAGGATGGGGTATCCACAACTTCTCCGGGCAACCCGTTTCAATGCCTCATCACTGATTAAGAATCTCTTCCTAATATCCAGCCGGCATTTAGTTTAAAGCAATCCCCCTTCATCCTACTGCTATTAGACCATGTAGAACATTGCTAGCCCACCAGCTTGTAAGCTCCCTTCTAGTATGGAAAGTGCCAACAATGAGGTCTTCCTAGAACCTTCTATTCTCCAAGCTAAACAAATGCCAACTCCCTCTACCTCTCTTCAAAGGAAAGTGCCAGCAATGAGCTCTGGGCTTTTTCAGCATTTCTATTAAAGTAAAATAATTTTCAAGGTGCCTCTGTAAGCACTTAAGGTAACAGAAACAAACTTTCTGGATAAAAATGATCCTTTTCCCTCTATGGTTCACGCATATCAAGCCTTTCTTGCTGTAGCTGGACAGGTTATCTTGCTCATTCAGTACATCTGGTACAGTCAGAAACAGTCTAAGAATAGTGTTACTTTTATATACATGCAATACTTTTTCAGTTTAGCGTGTGTGATAACCTTCATTCAGTTTCCTGCCGGCTGTCCTAAATTAGAGAGTCACAGAATATAATCATAGAATGGCTTGCGTTGGAAGGGACCTCAGTGATCATCAAACTCCAACTCCCCTTCTGCAGGCAGGGCCACCAACCTCCACATTTAATACTAGACCCATCATGCATCACCCAAAGCAAAGCTTTTGCTCTAAGCAAAGCAACTGTTTATATGAGGTCAGCCAGAGCACCAGAATGCACCAGTGTTGCTAGGGATTAAAAAAACTGGATTTTGTGGTTTACTTGGGACAGTTCCTAGTCAGGTTTATCAAGCTTGAGAGATGGTGATACTGGCACAGCCGAGTGGGAGGAGGTGTGAGCTGCTGAGGGAGTGAGTGAAGGGAAAGCTGTGTAAGCTGCCCTGCTGCCAAGGAAAACCTCTTTGCAATGGAGAAAGAAGAGACTGGCACTGCATCTTTGATATTTGCTCAACGGAATAGAAAGACAGAAAGATTAATCTCACAGTAAGCACTGAAGCTGAAGCCACTCAAGTATGAATTAAGATACTTTGGATTTCTCACTTTGAATAGTACATTCTACTGATTTTAAAAACAGAGAGTTTCCGTTCATTTAAAAAAGACACTCTTGCAATTATATAAGCACATAACTGTTTTGACAGAAGTTCTTTCAATCTCTTTTTCATATAATGGCAGTGATACTCAAAAAAGGCAGAACTGAAGTTTTGAACTAGTATTACTTCTCCATATATGCCTGCTCTAGGAGCTTCATAAGAGCCATCTCTCAGCATATCAAAATTTGTTACATTTTACACATACTTATACTGCTCTAATAGAATATACATACATGTTCATACTGCATGAAAAACATCACATGGTGTTAACATGAGAATTTTTTTGACCTTCAGAACTAAGTTTTCTGAGCATCTTGGACAGGAAAACTTTCTATTTTTTCCTCGGAAAGAGCCAGATGTAACTACCAGGGAAAGCTGTCATCAGAAAGCATTGCTGCTATTGAGTAATTACTATGCAGAGGGACTTATGTATAGTCCTATAGTCCCTCTATGTTGTAAAGGACCTTTAAAGATCATCCAGCCCAGCTCTCTGCAATAAACAAGGACATGCACAGCTAGGTTGGGTTGCTCACAGCCTGGTCCAGCCTGGCCTTGAAAGTTTCCAGGGACGAGGTACCACTGGGCAACCTGTTCTAGTGTCTCATTGCTCCCACCGTAAAGCACCTTTTCCTAAACCTAAATCTACTCTCCTTAAGTTTGAAAGCAACCTTTATATGAACTTCCGTACCTCAAGCAGTTCATACTATGGAATTATGGTCTTTTTAGATGGATCAGATCCGCACTTGAGCAAAATAGTGTTTTAAAAAAATAAATTATCTAAGCTCTGTCTGCAAGGATACAAGTAAAACACCTGGCATACAACTATAACCCCTCTGCATAGCCACGACCTCACTCTTCTTCTACTGCAATTAAACACTTTGGCTCATTCTGGGTGCTGAGGAACATAAGTATTAAATAACTCTACCTTGACATGAAACTCATCATCCAATAAAATATTCTGGGTTTTTAAGTCATGGTGCAACAATGGAGGATTCATGTTGTGCAAATAGTTCACTCCCAAAGCAATTTCATAAAGAATGCGGTATCTCAGGCACCAGGCAATGTCAGGATACATATCTTTCTGCCAAAACAAAAACACAAGACCAGAATATATTCCTCTGTTCTAACATGGAAGATAGCACAGAAGCTTTCACTACAAGAAGAGAGTTGGACAAGCAGCAAAACATACATTACAGTAACTTCACACTGATATTGGTTGGCTGTTAAATACATAAACGTAACAATGTGGTGTTACATTTCCATTCCCCAGCATTCATTCAGTAGTTGACAAGTGCTATTTATCATGTGTTAACAGGACACTTACCATGTTATTCCTAATTACTCATAAGGAAACATGAATTACAGATTAACTCCTATATGAAACCTGTAACCTATAGATACTGCACAAAGAAAGGCAAGAATCATTTCTTCAGCTGACACTAGGAGGAGGGGGAAACTGGTGAAATTAAGCACAAAATACTAACTTCAGAAATATAAGTACAACAACAAAAGGGCAGGAAAACTAATATCTTAAAAGCTACCTTGACACTAATGCATTTATGAAAAACACATAGCTGAACTCTCTAAGGCATAGGCAGGTACTGATTAAGGGCACAGAAGAGACTGCAGCACTGTTGAGACAGCTACAGGAGCTTTGCAGCAGCAACAGTGAATGCCTGGACCAAAGCAGTAGGAGCAGCTGAGAGCTCAGCACAGGTCAACTTAATGTTGACAGTAACACTTGGTTGAAATACCCATATCTGTTAATGTTAACAGTATTCGACTTCTGTAAATTCTCTTCAGTATTTTTTTAAAGGTTCAAATTCAAAAAATAGTCTTTTTTTTCCCCCATAATATTTACACTGACAATAGTTCTGAAATCCAAATTAAAGTAACTATTCCAGTTTCCAATTAGAGAACAAAGTGATTTTATACAGTGACTCATCCTTTAGCTTGTTATATGGATAATGGCATTAAAAGAAAAAGTGCAATAAAATTAACATCTACTAAGCCTGCCTCCCTTTTTGTGATACAGCAGGTCTACTTGAGCAACAAAAATTATTAGTAAGAGTGACTATCCTTAAATTTGTAATATTAATAATGCACTGACTGTAGTACTTCCCTTAAGCATGAAAATCACAGTATTTGAAACAACCAGAGGCTGTACTGAAGACCGTGATAACACTTACCCCGTGTAAAAGCTGGTTCAGTGATCCATTTGCCATGTATTCTGTTACAATCCCCAGAAAGTCAGGCTCATTGCAAATTCCCAAAATTGGCAGAATGTAACTAAACCTGGCTTTGTGCAATATCTCTGCTTCTTTTAGAAGGTGGTTTCTATCACTTAAAAAAAAAACAAACAAGTAAGGTTACCTTGCTTACAATACTAGGAAACTAAACAAATTTAAGATTCACTATATTCTCTTCAAAAATCAACCACATGCAGCACCACCTTTCAATGTTTCCTACTGTGCCTTCTTTATAACAAGAAGCTCTAAGACAACACAGAACCTGCACATGCAAATACCAGACAGTTTTTCTACTTTTGTTGTAGCACACAAGCATCTGTTTCCATAACACATTTCATCCATGTTTCCAGCAAACAAGGATACAGTCCAGCTTCCCCATTCTGTGTAACTGTCTTACTGCCCATCTTCAAATACTGAGCATTTACTGTGGCCCGCTATTTATCTAAATGCTTACCTTACACTTTTCTAGTGGTTTTAGAGCACTATGACTCTGCTGTGTGCTGAAATAATACTTCAAGGGACAAACCTTCAGTTTCTGAATGACCAATCAAGTTATGTTTTCATCTAAACTGTTCCTTCAAGTGTGCCCCTGCTTGAATTGCCTTCAGGAAAAAACACTTGATGGCATAGAAAACAGGAACTGCTCTCACAGTGCCTGGATACCAAAACTTGGTGATTTGAATGTTCTTTCTTACAGTCAAGACTATTTACAAGTGTGAATTTGATGCACCTTTACCAATTCAGACTTTGCAGCTTATGGATATCAGAAGCTCAAGTTGAGTTTAAAAATGATCGTGCTTCTATCTCAAAAAGTGGTAAGGGGATGCTCTATATCTGAAACATCCTGAAGAGAGGATGCTTAGACCAAAAAGAAAAAAAGAAAAAGAGGTAATATAGAGGTATGTTAAACTAAGGGCAACTGTCAATTCTTGTTTATGTGATGGAAAAAAACCCATCTATTATGAGAAAGTCCAGGATGTGATCTAAGTGAAAAGGCCCACTTCAGGAAAAACATGGGACAAAAGGCTCTGCTCCCTTTCTCTCTCTCTCTACCACAAACTAGGTTTGAGAAAGTCAGGGGTTTCCCCAGATCATGAGGCACATCTACATGGGATTCTGCTGCAACCAGGAAGCAGGCTGCAACACTTGGAGGTTTATCCCTGTGCCTGGAATTCACTACTCCTGCCTGCTCCTCACCCAGGGCACTGCGTAACACCCACAGGAGCACAGCCCATAGCAGCTCCCGGCTGGCCCTGCTGCAAGAGACATACATCAGTAAATTTAACAACAGAGAACACAATACTTCTGCTTAAAAACACGGCTGAGATTCTGGCAAGATGTCAGAGATAAGGCCCTGAGTACACACGGCCGTTCTGATACCAAACCCCTCATAGCAACTGGGTCACAAGACCAGAAGTATTCTGGGCTCATTCGCAATCTTCCAGGGGAAACCGAAAGACTTGTATATTAACTGAGAAACGGCTTAAAAGCTTTTAGTCACACCCACATCACACTGAGTGAGGGCACACTCACAACACACAGACGTTTGAGTGAAACTATTTCTCCTGACTGCCTAAAACTTGATCAAAGGAACCTAAGGCAGTAAAGATGAAAGACACCTGCACAGGAAACAAGGAGCAACACCCTAAAGAGAGGCAAATTAGCACCGATATGGGGAAAAAAAATACAATTATACAGGGTGAAGGGGGCAGATACAAGTGAAAAACTGTTTCCTGATGCACTCTCCTATGGAGTGACAGCTTCTGCAGGAAACACGGTCACTTACCTCCAGGAAAATAGAGACTATAATTACTACAAGTTGAAGAGCTATTGAAAAATAGTTCTACACAGAGGTCTCTACACAGCTCACAGCTACTACTTTAAATTAGCTTCTCTTAGCACCGTGAGACAAAGAAGATACCAGCAGCCACACTTTTGTCTTGGAGAAGCTTCTCCCAGCCTTTTCTGCTGTCTCTCTCTCGGAACAACGCAGACGCCGACAGAAGCTGAGCTGGCAGCTCTCACACCGCCCTCCCCAAAGCCGACACACAGAGGAAGCAGCGGAGCAGCTCAGCACTCCCCCGCCCCGGCCGAAGCGCCCCACGGAAAGACGCGCCGACCCCGCGACCCCCACACACCCCGTTCTCGCTCCGCTACCTGTCTAGCAGCGGCCCCTGCAGGCACTTGAGGGCCACCGGGACCCTCCAGTCGGCGTGGCGGGCGGCGGACACGGTGCCGTAGGCGCCGCGGCTGAGGAAGCGCAGGTCCGGCAGCTTGCTGGAGGGGATGGCGGGCAGCGCGCTGCTGATGGCGCCCGCCAGGTCGCCTCCAGCCCCGCCGCTCATCCTCGCGCTGCGCCGTGGGGAGGGGCAGTGGCTGGGGCCGGCTCCACGCTGCCCCGCTCTCCCGCGGACGGCAGCGCCGTATCTGGGCCGGGCGCTGCGGACTCAGAGCGCCCCAACCCGACCTCTCCCACCGCGCTTCCCCCGCCTCTCCCCCACCTCGGTCCGCCTCCTCCAGCCGCCGGCTCCAGGGAGGAGCGGCTTCCCGTCCCGGAAAGCAGCGGGGCTTCCCGGGCAGGGCGAGGCGGAGCCACCGCGGTCAGCGGGGGGGGGGGAAGTGCCCGGGAGAGCGGTGCGGGGGCAATAGGGCTGTGTATGGAGCGGATCGGTACTGCAGTGCCCCAGAGGCGACGCGAAGACCTGAGCCCAGCTGCGTTTGTTCATTTCGGGAGCCCGTCCATTTTCGGCTACAATGAGAGAGTGTCAGCTCTTCTTCCGAGGACAGGTGCTCCGTGGCCCTCCGTGACAGTGCCGTGAAGATTTTTCACAGCATTTCAAAAAGGCAGTTTGGGAATTTCCAGAAAGTGATCGTCATCAGTGGATGGAGCAGTTTTGCAAGGCCTGTTGGCCCTGCAAACATCCTTCATTATAAGCGATTTAATTTCAAGTTAGAAGCTCCCAGCTTTCCACAAGGGAGGGGCAGTTCCACAGCCGTCCCACCAAACAGGAGATACCTCACCTTCCCTTACGTGTGGACACGGCTGAGCCTATGGCTTTTTTCTGCCCTCTTTCCTCCTAATAGAGGACGGGGATCAGATAACAAGAGAAAGAAACCAGGTGTTGAGATCGTGGTCGTGTGTTGACATACTTGTGGCATGTGACTGAAGGCACAGCAGGTTTCTTACTTCTGTGTCTAGGTCTGGAGCATTTACTCAAGAAAGCTTTGCTGTATCTTCTCCAGTTTTCTTAATATTGTGGAGGATTCATACGCTAAATGCTGCAGCATTACTGACATACTGATAGGTAGCCTGACATACTCTGTCTTCAGCTTTCGTTTGGTCCTTTTCTTCAGACACACCAGATGGCTTCCTAGAAGCATAATTTCATGGCAGTCTTTGCAGTATTCAGGTTCTGAGCATTGATTTACTTACACACCTCTCTATTTTTACCATGTCAGTAGCATTAGCAAAATGAATGCCTTGAGTTGGAAGGAACCTTAAAGACTATCTAGTTCCAACCTCCTGGTTGTCACCCACCAAATCAGGCTGCCCAGGGCCCCATTTAGCCTTGCCTTGCATGTCTTCAGGATGGGGCATCCACAGCTTCTCTGTGCAGCCTATCCTGGGTGCTCACCACCCTCTCAGTGAAAAATTTCATCCTAACATCTAACCTAAAATTCCCCTCTTCTAGTTTAAAGCCATTTCCCCTTGTTCTGTCACTATCAGACAGTGTAAAAAGTTGGTCCCCTCCTGTTTATAAGCACTCCTCCTTTGTTATGCTATTGGAATTTTGATGTGTAAGTTTTTATTGGCCAAAGAAAATAATACACAGTGAGCACATGCTGTGAACATGTGCTATAAAAACACTTTGTAAATACATACTTCAGGTGTTTTCCATTAAGAGGTTATGAATATCACTATACTAAAATATATTTTATAAAAACAGGATGAGTAGAAGCAGTTGCTGCTTTCTACAGATCTTCAGGAATTTTGCCAGAGTTCAGATGAACTTGCCTATAAGGGTGGAGTGGGAAGAGGAGTGCTCCATTTGACTCCTGATGGTAGCACTGTGGTGAGCTGTTTATGTTTTGTTGGCACACCAAAGCAGAAGTTCCAAAAAGATAAACTGGGGGCTTGAAGTTCCCAATGGGAGGGGCTACTAAGGGAAAAATCAGGGTAAAATATTGCTGCTCTGGGAAACCCCCTTTTTGCCTTTAGTAAATGGAAAGGCATTATGTCAGATAATATCAGATAACTGACTTACGATTTCAATGTTGAAGTGATGTGGCATAAACTGCAGCTAGAATACAAAGTAATTCTGGTATAAATAAAGTTGTTCAGATTTGTAGTTTAATTGCATGATTGTCTTTCAATCAGTGTTGCAACAGCATACAGGAAAACCATGTAACAATACCTGCAGCTTTGCTTCTTAGTGCAGATGCCTTTAGCAAAATCCATTAAATTGCAACATAAACATGTGCAGTTGTCAATATAGAAGATACATAAATAATAGAACTGCTAATAGAAATAACTGCTAGTTTTTATGATAACAAATGATAACACTTAATAGGTGTTATTTGTACAATGACCTTTTTTTTGGCCTAATACATTGGTTTTGAATGAGAAGTTACTGTAACCTGTAATTCACTGTCTGTCTGCTTGAATCACATGAAAAATGACCTGCTACAACAAGCTGTGCCTTTCACATTTCTTGTTATCTAATGCATATATAATAATAATAAATGCTCCTTAATTCTTAAATAGAAGATTCAAAATCCTTCACTATGGTTGTAGACAGAATCTTCATGGAGACTTCCTAGGGTAGATCAGGCTTTTGATGTTTCTTAATGATGGTCCACGGAGCAGATAATCAGCTGCCTGTTGGTTTCTTCTTTGGGTTTTTAACTTGCTGATTCTTTGTGAGAATTCCCATATTGATCATTTACATTCAGAAGAAATCTTTCGCCTGCCTCTGCCCTTAACATGGGAATTTCCACAGAGATAAGGAGAAAGTGAAAGCACAGAAAAAAGAGAGTATTTTTTGTTGTATTTTTCTTTATGCCTTGATCAATATTGTAATAAATGTAGTTCTCTTTCTTGAACTTAGGAAGTATTTGGTGCAACTGATTTTACAAGTGTGACGGCTATTGCTGTGGATTTAGTTTTCAGCTTGCAAAAAAGAGTGCAGCTACTGTCTTTTCAGCGCATGATGATAAAGGCTTGTAAAATGTGTTTCATGCTTTGTATCTCTGTGTAAAAGACCATAAAAAATAACAGCTAAAATTGTACACATTTACCAGATTGAGATAGTATTTCTTTTCTGATATTCTTCCTTGTAGGCAGTATAAACTGGAAAGAGCCATTAGATCTCTGCTGTAAACAGATGTTGAAAAATGATTTAAAGATGAAAAGGTGCTTTTTTTTCTGTGAAGTGTGCATCTGTGGGACTCATACATATTATTGCCATCTGCATGATATGTCTTCAGTGCCTGGTGAATGCATCCCTTTATATTCAGATATATATGCATAAGAATGCACACCAGATGCGTGTCTTTACTAATAGATGAGATTTTGTAACGTAATTTGTTATAATCTTTCCCTTCAGCAAGATGAATTTTAGTACCTTAATTTTTATGGATATTAAATGCCAAGTTCAGTTATGTTGTTTTTAAAATGCACCATATTCACTGTGACAGCAGCACAGAAGGTTGTACAGCTCTGCTCATTGTCAAGCCAAGATTGAAAGAAACAAGGATTTTGTGAGGCATGCTTTAAAACTGATTTAACCTTCACTGATGAGTGGTAATTTTCTCAGTACGTAAATAAGGTTCATTTTGTCATGATTTCAAATACTTGCTTTTCGGCATAGGTTATCTGTGTCTTCCATTTTTTTTTTTTAAAGAATAATATTTGGTTTGTACACAGTTGCTAGAATAGAATTTACATTGCCTGGTGCTTCAGGTTTTGCCTCTTTGGTCATTTATCTGAAATGTATATTTTGGGGTTTAAGGAGATAAATGGAGTTACACTGAAACAATTGAACAATCTTCTCTAATCTCAATAGCCAGAAGATTATCAAAATCAGTGGTCTGTATCAGACACTTAGGTTCTGACTGTGTTTTGAGACTGGGGACTGATCTCAGTCTGGCCATGTCCCCTGGATATGACCTAACTGGAAAAGAACTGGGGAGAGATCTATGTGTATCATCTCCTTCCTTCCACCTGCCCCATTTTCTCTTGTGGTTTCTCTACAAAGTGATGCACTATTCAGACAGGACAGCTGTCAATAGCTTCTTCTCCAGAACAGTGATGTTCACCATCTGCCCTGCCTCTTACTTTCAGTCTTGCTTTGATCCTGTCTGCTTTTTTTTTTTTAAACTTTTTTTTTTTTTTTTTTTTTTTTTTTTTGAGGGGTGAGTTGAATTTGAATTTGCAAATAGGATAGTGATAGGATTTTTGCAAGATTTTATGGCAGGATTTAAAAAGGCAAGCCCTGCAAAATGGAAGTATTATCTTGCCTACAAAGTCTGGAGAGAATTTTATAGCGAGCTGCATATTCTTAGTAAGGTAGTGAAAAAGAAAATGGAAAGCAATTAAAATCATATAGCAAAAATGGCTACTGCTTTTGAAGATAATTGTATACTTACTTGGGTCACTAGTGTAATTTTCTGCGAACATGTAACATTTAATATCCATTATCATGATTTATTGCATATGACTCACCTGAGGACAGGATAACACTAATCTTAAGTACACTAATCTGTATCACTTAGAGAAAACTGTTTAGATGAGCATATGAAGTAATATAAAATTGTGGCAGTAGTTGGAATGTGATTTCTATATTAAGCTATTGTGCACATCATTTCCTGTTGGACTTAAGCATGACAGATCTTCTTATTTATTAAATATTCTGAAACACTTGAGGAAGAGATGCTATTTTTCTCTTAACTCTTTGTAGATCCTGAATTTTATATGTATTTTTAGAGTTGAATAAAGGATTGTGATTTAGAAAATAACTTTTCATTCATTTATCATAGTACTTTTGTCTTTGTTTTTTGTGGAATTTTCAAGCTTCTAATTGAAAAGAGAGTGCATATTTGTTTTAGAATAGGTTCTTTTTATCCTATTTGCTCTGAATATTTTGTTCTATCCACATGCAAGAAATTAAGGAGATTGGTAGTTCTTCAGTTATGCTTGTTTTTATCAGTAAGAAATTTTTCCCAGTTCTGATATCTTCTGAAACAAGAGGTTTTGGAAACAAGATCGGGTGTTTAGATTCTGCCTGGAATCTTGTTGTCCCTCACAATGTAATAATATACACGCACAGATCCATTGATAATAAGGGCTACAGCTGAGAAAGACCATGGAAATCAATACTTTCTGCAGTCACCTGTGTGGTTTCAGACCTTCCTTGCTTACACCTGCCGTACATCATCTGGGCTGTGCCTGAATGGCAGAACACCTGTATTCTTTGGGAAATTATTGCTTGTGTGACTGTTTATATAATTTTGCATGAAGAGATCTGCATGAAAGTACATGTACCCAGCTATTGCAACATGTTTATTCTTCTCAGCTGATTGAGCAAAGGGGCAGAGCTGCCGGATGCTTTGCTGGCAGTTTGGAGGGAGGAGGGAGTGCTTGGGAGAACAATACCTCTGAGTCAACTCATTATTTCCTTGTGCTCCAGCTGTGGGGTGCCCATGTGATCATGAAACCTCCCAAATATAATGTCAGGATAAACTCGGGTTCTGTCTTGAAGATAAATGATATTTCTTGATATTTCTTTTCAGCACTTCTGTTCTGCATGAACACAGTGAAGCTGTCTGTGTGGAAATGATGTAGAGACAAAACTCAGTGTAGTAGGAGAAACGTAGAGAGGGGAAGATTTGATAGATTCTGCTTGGACGCAGTAATGCTGCAGTACTTCTTTCTCTGTGGCCTTCTCATTATGAGCTGTCTTGGATTCTCTGAGGTCACATGGATCATAGGACTCCTCATATTTCATCCATGCTAATAAGCTGAACATTCCCTAAACCATTCCTTAGCATCAGTGCCAGATAGTGTGAGATGACTCTCATTCATCCAAAACTGAGAATGTGCACCAAAGACCTGTTAATTCAAAGCTGTAACCTCTGACGTCTGGGGATTGTTATAACGGAGCCCAAAGGGATTATTGTAGCAGGTCAATCTTCTGACAGCAGCCTGGAAATGTTCCATGATAACTCCGAATTTACCTACAATAATAGTCTATAGTAATCTGATCCACACTCAGGATCAGGCTGTGGCCATTAATTTTATATATATATATATATATCCTCAACTGCTTCAGCTTTTACCATCTACTTCTGAGTTGTAACCTTCATTTTAATTTTCAGTTCCTCAAATGCAAGTGCTCTTCATGTTTCTCACAAAAGGTAGCTAAAAACTTAATAACGGTTTAAGCTGATAGCAAACTGGAAGATAAAGTATCAGCAGTTCATTAGAGAAAATAAAATGTCTTTTTTTCTCCCTTTTAAAATCCAAAGCAGAGCTGCAAATTTGATGGAAAGCATTGTGTATCATGCCAAGAATCTCCCAAGTTGATAATTACAATTTCCAGAAGTACATAATCTGTTGGAACTCAGTCCTGCCGCCTGGGTAGCTACAGTTTTCTCCAAATAGCTGTCAAGCTGTCAGTCATGACGGAGTCCTGAAGGATAACACTCATTAATTGGCTATGAGACTGGAGAAGTCTAGAAACTAAAATGGATGCATAGAATCAGCTGGTGAAGTAGGGGCTGAAAATATTTGAAAAGCATTTGCTTTTGTGTTCTGTGTTGGCACTTCAAAAAGAGTAAAAAATTTTCATGTTAATTTGACAGCATGTATATGCCTTGAAATCAAATTAAGATGCAGCCTGACACTGAAATGTTAAGAGTTGTAGGGATTGAGCATATTTAGTACTGTACAAGACTCAATTCTTATTAGAAACACCTGTCACCTTTTCCACATCCAAGCTTGAACTTCTTCAGGTTTTGATCAAGTTCAAATCTTGTTTAAATTCTGTGATTCTGAACCATCTCCAATAGATACAGGTTTTCTTA
>JAPSGF010000011.1:9091270-9109920 GCA_035772895.1 Perdix hodgsoniae | reverse complement strand
CCTCCCCTCTCCTTCTCTCCTCTCTCACTGATGTCTGTTGACCATAGCATTCAATACCATTTGCTAATAATCCAAGCCTTAGTTAGGAGGTGCAGTTCAATCTTGTATGCTTAATAGCAAGTAATTCTTTATGAATATTCTGAAGAAGGTCTATGGTTTTAGAAATAGTAAGCCAAGATGAATCACCATGTTAATCATTTCCTTGGTTTTCAGCATAAACACATGGCCCTCTTTTCCTGTTTCGATATGTAATTAATGTGGGTCATCAAGGAATGATGTAAGGCATATTTTAAGCACAAATACAACAGTTTGGGAGAGGTTAAATCATACAATGGCTTGGTTTGGAAGGGACCTCAAGGATCATAAAGCTTCAACATTACTGTGCCACAGGAGGGCCACCAACCTCCAGATCTGGTGCTAGACCAGGCTGCCCAGGCCCCCATCCAACCTGATCTTGAACACCTTCAGGGATTAAGCATCCACAACCTCTCTGGGCAGCCTATTCCTGCACCTCACCACTCTCTTTGTAAAGGATTTCCTCCTGACATCTGGTATAAACCTTCCCTCCATGAGCTTAAAACCATTCCCCCTTGTCCTATCACTATCTACCCGAGTAATAAGCTGATTCCCCTCATTTTTGTAATCCTCTTTTAAATACCAGAAGGAATTTGAAGAAAATTCAAGGAAAATTCAAGAAACATATCTTACACAAATGGAAAGGGAATTTTTTCATGAACAATATGTAGATAAAACAGATATTACATTAGAACTCCATTTATCAGCCTCCATACAGAGTTTTACAGATTCAGTTTGTCCAAATGCTTTGGTATTAGCATGACTGTTTGCCAAATTGGGGACTGGGGCACTTGGACATCGTATGTGAGATTTTCCATCAGCTTACTGGCACTTGGCTGGTGTATGAAATACCAGTACATGGCAGGCCTGGAGTTACCAGAACAACCATCATACAGGGAACATAATGTAGACAGGCTAGGGTGATAGTTGGGATGATGCAGAAAGGCATTTTTGGATTTTGGAATGCATTTGCAGTAATGTGCAGAATAAAGATATTTTCCTGGAATGCAACTCAAGAAACTAGACATGTCAAAATAATACACTATTTATTGAACTAGATGACCTCTTAACATCCCTTCCAACTCTAAGGATTGTAGGATTGTAATTCTATGATCTGGGATAAAATATATTAAAAGAGGGCAGTGCTCATGCTCTTAGTAGAACAGCATACATGTTTGTTTTTTTTCTCCAGTTTTTCTAGTGTGCTTATTGTATTTTTCACATGCCACCTTGTGGTCTTTGATGGTAAAGAGAATTTTCATTATTTATTTATTTATTTATTTATTTCAGATTTGGTAAACTGAAAGCATGTTTCTATTTTAGTATTTTCAGTAAATAAAAATCTTTACTTTTGGGCCATATCTAAGCAAAGTTTTGAGAAAAAAAATCCAAAAGTTTACTAAATAATGAGTTTTAAGAGCATCAACTGACGGCGAGTTTAGAATGTAGCTTTAGAAACAACGGAATTTATATTGTAGGAATTGTGCTAAACATACAGACAAAGATGAAATACCAAAGGAAGTATGCGGGATATGAGTCCTTTCCATCTGCAGCTTAAAAACATCAATAAAATATTGCAGGTGCTGGCCAAGAAAACAATTGATACTTGCAGTTATATTGCCATTCTGGGAACTATTCTCATAAGAAGCTAGTTCCCAGATTCACAGAATGGATGAGGCTTGCAGGGCCCTCTGGGCTATCTGGCTCAACCCCCATGCCAGCATGGAAACCCAGAGGAGGGGTCCAGGCCCATGGCCAGGCTGCTTCTAAACTTCTCCAAGGAGGAGACCCTACAGCCTCTGGGGGATCACCTCTCCAGCGCTCTGGCACCTGCACAGCATAGCAGTGCTGCCTGGTGTTCAGAGGGAGCGCCTGTGCTCCAGCTTCTTCCCACTGCCTCTCATCATTGCACCAGGCACCACTGAACAAAGCCTGGCTCTGTCCTCTTGGCACCCTCCCTTCAGATATTTATAGACACTGGTGAATCCTAAGCAGGGTTTCTCAAAGACTCATCCAACCTGGCTTTGAACATCTCCAGGGATAGGGCATCCACAAATTCTTTGGCAAACTGTAAAAAACTTCATTCAAACATCTAACCTAAATCTCTCCTCTTTTAGGTTCAAACCAATCTCCCTTATCCTATCAGAATGGGACTCTCTAAAAGTCAGTCTAGTACCTTTTTAAAAGCTCCCTTTAATTACTGGGAGCCCACAATGTAGTCTCCTTGGAGCCTTCTTCAAGCTGAAAAACTCCAGATGGCCTCAGTCTTTCTTTGTAGGAGAGGTGCTCCAGTCCTCTGATTTTCAAAGAACCATCCCAGCTCTTTCAGCCATACTTTGTAGGAGGGGTGCTCCAATCCTTTTATCATCATTGTCTTTCAAAGACATTCAGTTCTTCAGCATTTCTGCTGTCCTATGTAACCAGGTCTCCTATTTCATTTAGCAAAGGGGCCCATATTTTCACTAGTCTTTCTTCCGTTGCTGGTGTACTTATAGAAGCCCTTTTTATTGCCAATAACATTCCTTTCTAGATTGAATTTCATTTGGGCTTTAGCTTTTTAACCTCATTCCTGAATACTTGAACAATGTCTCTGTGTTCCTCCCAGGCTACCCATCATCTGAGCATCTCCTGATATGCATCTCCTTGTATATTCCTGCAGGTTTCTGTGTGTTTTTGCTTGACTTCCTATTCACTGAGAGGGATCACTCTTTAGCTTGGAGAAGGTGATCCATGAATATTAATAAGGCTCTCATCAGCTTAATCCCATTTGTAAATATCTACTACTGTAATGCTTTTGACTAGTGTTCTTAGAGAAATGCTATGGATTTTTATTTATTTAATTTATTTATTTATTTATTTATTTATTTATTTATTTAAATTCATGTTAGTGGATAATGACTTTTGGTAATCAGAACAAGGAAATATCGAACAGTAAAACCTGGACATCTTGTGCACACTGCATGCCTTTGAGAAATGCGTTAGCTATCCACTTGGGCTGTTATTAAGACCTTGTAAAAATAAATTAAATTTCTGCATTGTTCTTCAAATTCCTCTGAAGTCTCACACCACATGCAGAAGCTGTTGCGCAACATGGGGACAAAATTCCTTTAAATCTGAAAACCAAAATCTTTGTATCATACCCTTAGCACATTCCCTCAACATACTTCTAGATGTAATCTGCTGTTAAAGGCATAGTTTGCAGATGCCTTCATCTGCAGTCTTCTCATAAACATGTATGGAAGTGTGTTTCTGCAGAGTGTACTACTATGTGAAAGATGTGCTGGATGAGAACTACTCATGTGCTCCCAAATGTGTGAAAAGCTCCAGTGATTTTTGACAGTTGTCACATGTAATCCAACATGTAAATATCAGTAAGGAGGAAATGGCATTTTAAGGCATAGAAATTAAAATGGTATTAGAGAACTGAAGAAGTTGGGAAATTTTAGTACAAATTGCATCATGCTCTTGTCATAGGCATTGGGAGCAGAGAGAAGAAAGAAACAGCAGATTAGGAACATGCTGTGGAATCAGTAAGCATCATAAACAACCATACGTGTTCATTGTATTCCTGACTACTTATCTTCAGCCTCCTACTGTCTAATGAAGCCTTCTTGGCCTTTCAAAAAATTAAGCATATGGCTGCTGCCAGCTGTGTGCTTATATGCATGATTAATTATTCAGATAGTTTCAATGACTTAATCTGCTGTACTTTGTTTAGCTTTTGAGGAATGAAAGCCTTCACTGGTGCACTGGTTCTCTGATTATCCAAGCCTGTTGGTTGTGCTTTGGCTTCCATTCAGTACAGGTTGGTTTGCATAGGTATGAGATATTTGAGGAGCCAAAGGTATGTGAGACTGTGGGTCTCCTGTCAACATAGAGGTTGTGTGCAGCCAGAGCAAGACTGAGTGGTGGGGAAGCACTTCTGGTGCTAGAAAAAAAGCACAAAATTTGGTGCTGGTCACATGGCTGACATTAACTACATCCATAAATATTTGAATGGTAAAGCCCGTTTGTTTAGGCTTTTGATGTCAGTGTTTCTTAAGGCTTGACACCAGTGCTAAGGCAGATGCCTATTCTTGTCCAGAAAAGCCGTGGTGGCCCATCCCCAGAAGTGTTCAAGGTCAGGTTGGATGCGACCCTGGGCAGCCTGACCTACTGCATGGCAACCCGCTATATCTTTAGGGTCCCTTCCAATACAAGTCATTCTATGATTTTATGATTTTATGATTCTGTTTAAAATGGATGACTGCATGTTTAAAATTTGTAATCATAGAATCATAGAATTACAAGGTTGGAAACAACCTATAAGATCATCTAGTCCAATGATCTTCACATTACCACTGCTACCACAAGCTACTAAACCAGATCTTGCAGCTCTTCATCCAGATGCCTCTTGAACACAGCCAGGGATGGCGACTCCACCACCTCCCTGGGCAGCCATTCCAGTGCCTGACCACTCTCTGAGAGAAAAAGTTCTTCCTCATGTCTAACCTAAAACTCCTCTGGTACAACTTATGGCCATTTCCCCAGGTCCTGTTTGTTGCCTAGGAGAAGAGGCCAAACCCCTCTTCACCACAACCTCCCTTCAGGAAGTTGTAGAGTGCAACAAGGTCTCCCCTGAGCCTCCTCTTCTCCAGACTAAACAATACCAGCTCCATCAGCCACTCTTCATAAGACTTGTGCTCCAGGCCCCTCACCAGTTTCGTTGCCCTTCTCTGGACACACTCCAGGGCCTCAATGTCTTTCTTGTAGTGAGGGGCCCAAAACTGAACACAGTACTCGAGGTGTGGCCTCACCAGTGCTGAGTACAGGGGGATGATCACCTCCCTGCTCCTGCTGGCCACACTATTTCCAATGCAGGCCAGTATGCTGTTGGCCCTCTTGGCCACCTGGGCACCCTGTTGGCTCATGTTCAGCTGAGCATCAGCCAACACCCCCAGGTCCCTTCCCTCTTCATAGTCATCCAGCCACTCGTCCCCAAGCCTATAACGCTGCATGGGGTTGTTGTGGCCAAAGTGCAGGACCCGGCACTTGGCCTTGATGAACCTCATCCCATTCACCCCAGCCCAGCGATCCAGCATATCTAAATCCCTCTGAAGGGCCTCCCTACCCTCAGGCAGATCGACACCACCTCCCAACTTGATGTCATGAGTCATGACATATGTGTCATGTCATAATGAGTGCACCTTTATAGTTCCTGCGCAAGTGATGCCAGTTGATTTAGCATTCCATTCTGTTTGCACTCTATGCACTGGCATTGTACGTTTTCCCTTTACTAGTCAGTAGGGACTTCCCTGAACTATTGTTATGTTACAGCAGAGAGGAGTTGGTAGGGGTTTATTGTCAATACACAGCAGCGATTAACAGTGATCACCACTCGATGTCACTGTTGTTATTCAGATTCTTATTTGAGAAAACCTGGTTAGCTGTGTTTTAATATTAGTGAGAACATGAATGTAACTTCTCAGATGAGCAGCATTACAGATCTTTTTAAGCAGCTGTGTAAATAATAAGCTTCATTAAAACATTCTCGCAGGTAGGTTTTCTTCTGTATGTTCCTCAGATACTCTCAGAATAAATATAATCAGAAGTTGTGATTTGTATTTCCTATTTTTCATAGAATCCCTTTAGGATATATTAAGCTAATTTAAAGTGCCATATGCATTATGAGTTTATGGTTAGATGTTTTTATGTATCAGTATATATTTATCTACCAGTATATATCATCCCTTTTAAACAAATTTAAGAGATTCTGCAGTATTTTACCTCTCATGTAGATGATGCAGATTTGTTTTCTTTGATACTTTACAATGATGGAGAAGAACACATGACTTTTGAGAGAGCAGATGGACAAAATTGTTATCTTATTGTCATTACTTGCCAATAATATTTAATAATAGTATTGTATTTATACTTAAAATCATAAAAAGAAAATTAAAAATAATTATATTTTATCGATTTATTGATTTATTATTTTTTTGGGGGGGGGAAGAGTTTGCATTTGGAAAAAAAGCTGAAGTAAATGGTGATTGATGCAGCTTTTGCATTTCTTGGGTAATATCTGACATTCCTGAACTTCAGTCTAACTCAGAGAGCTTAAGGGGCTCCTTCAGTGCATTTGTACAGATGGTCCCTGAAAACCTAAGAAGCAAGTGCCTGAAAGACAGAGACATTTATGTATGATTGTCTAATGCCCCAAAGAATCATAGGTACAAAGGGTGAAGAAATTTCAGACAAAAATACGTTTTTCTGAGTCAGGTATTTCTTTTATGGCCTCTTCAGAAAATGCTTGAAGTCCTGAGGATTAGTCACTTGTCAGTACAGTATGTTCTCTCTCAGTGTAGCTCCTAGAAACCTTATTTAGCTTTGTCCTTCTCCTCTCCTTATACCAAAGCTGGTATGAGAAAGCTTTTGCTGCCTTTGCCAAAGACATACCCTAAAGAATGGAATTTTTTTTCCGTCTTACTTGGTAGAACAGCAAAACAAGAACAGCCACTGAGGGAAAGGTGCTAAGTACTGTGGTGATTTCGTGAAATGCATCTCTTGAAGGACAAGTCTTCCTGATGAGGAACATGGTAAAAATCAGTGTACTGCTTCTCCAGATGTCTGGAAAAGATGAATGCTTTAAATTCGGAAGTCAAATGAGGGAACCCTGAAACTCAGATGAAGCTGATCCTTGCAGTAGAGAGCAAGCATGTGCAGTCATGTTACTCATCAACCTTACTGCTGTAAGGTTGTACTACTTACTGTAGTTATCTTACAGCAATCTTTGCATAAACAGATATGGAGTTGGTAGGGTTTTTTCTGCTCCAAATCATTTACCCACAAAGAATAAAGCAGGAACACGCCGAGGATCTTGCCCAAGGAAAGTCACATGAGTGGACTGTGATTAGGCAGTCCTGAAATGCTGAATTATTGTGGCTTTTCTGCTATCAAACTAATTTAGAATAGTTATTTGTAGATGTCTTCAAGAGACATCTGCCTCTGCCTCTGAAGGCTCATACATCATGTAGATGACAGATCCAGTCCTGGAGCAGTGATTTCTGGCAATTCGTTTCCAACAGATGAGCCACTTCTACTTTTTGCCTCACTCTTCACACTCTGGATGATGAGTAAGAGCTCAGCCCTGATGTCTTGTATGGAAAAATATTGTTTGTATTGGAAAAGCTGGGTATGATCCCTAACCATATCCCACATGCAGAGTTCTCATTAATCCTTGCCCTTCTATGAAATGAAAACAAGAGTCACTATGAACCAGCAAAATCTGGTAATTCTTATTAATATGCATTTGTCTTAAGATACTTTTTGACAGTTCTACTTTAAACACACTTTTCAAACAGAAAGTGCTACATAAGCATACTGTGACAGTGTCTTACTGTTCCATTCTATTCCACATCTTTCAGCCAGGAGAACATTATTACTAAGATACTGACACAATGCTCAGACAAGCAACTTTTTACAAGTGAAGCATTCATAATGATTTATTATAGAGTTATATATCTTGCTTTGAAACTCTATACATATAGAAAAACGCTCATTTGAATTCTCAGGTGAACCTGAGAATAACCCTTTGGAGGCCAATTTTTAAGTGAAATGTCATATATATATATATTTTATTTAGCCTGCAATAAACCAGCAGAATTCTCTGAATAGTGTGAATAGGCGTTACTCTGAGTTAAATGGTGAATCTGGCATTTTGGAAATTGTAAGTCTGAGTTGATATTAAAGACTGTTAATAGGAATAAATGAAATCTTTCTGTTGTTGTTAAAAAACCGTGGTGTGGGGGCATTGCCCATACTACCTCATTTTATGAGGTACCAGATTTTCCAGGGGACCAAAGGGGATTTCATCATGTAAATGAGTTAAATTCCCTTGCAAAAAGAGGTATCTTCAGTCATAAGAGAGACTTTTTCCCAGTGATTTAATAGCATCAAAAACTTTAAAGCACTGGTACCAGGCCCTCAAAAGTGCTACTTTATGAAAGGGTTCTTTAAAGGATCACGTAGATGCTAATCGCATATGGAATTCAGGAGTGTTTTTAGGAGCTGCTATCACCTGAGCAGTTATTGCCATGACAGCATGTTTATATATTATAAAATTTTTCAGATTATAAAAATATTAATGATTTCCTATTGTCTCTCCAGCAGCCAAACTCTCTCAGGAGGGTCAATCAAATTTGTGCAGAAGGCTGGTAAGTAGTGTATACAGAAACCTGGAGACATTGATTTTCAGTTCAGACTCTGTGGCCTGTAAGCAATGAACTTAATTTTTCTGTTTGCAGGCAGAAGGATTTTTAAAAAAGATGGATGTGTGTATAGAAAGGAATGTTTTGGCAAGCTATGTCATATAACACACAATACTTGTAAGCAGAAAATTTTAGTTCCATAAAATTTGAGAACTGAAAGACTGGGGAGGTGGTTTGTTTTTTTCCCCCCCCTTTTTTTTCAGCATTATGGAAGACAGTACTAGTGAAAGGGAGATAATGTCACTTATCTGACTTCCAATACCAGTTTCCCTGCTGACCATTTTCAGTGCAGCAGGGAGCTCAAACCCCCAGCACAAAGATCCACTTTTCTGGCTCAGCTGAAGTACAACCCACAAGCTCATGCTTATGCATTAACAAAGCAGCTGAGCAAGCAGTGAGTATCCCTGTGATGAACCTGTCAAGTGGGAAAGAAGAGGGCATGCTTCTCTCCTGGCAGTACTTGGCTGCTGCGGCAAAGCAGAAGAGCTGGGAGATGCTTACCTTGCACCAGGCAAGGCTCAGCCCAATTAGGCGGCGTCTCACTGCGGCCATCTCACGCTGGAGTGAGTTTCTGCTAGTCAGCAAAGCTGTGTGACCCAAAGTGACACTTTCAATGGAGCACTATCCTGAATTAATGTGCGAGTGCTTCCGGAAAGGAGGAAGGGTGGGGGGATGTCCTGTGATTGCCATGAGGTGTTATAATTTTTTTAAGTGACAAGATTTATCACTGGCAGCATAGCCTGGCCCAGCTGTGCACACATCATTCAGCTACAACCAAACATTAGTGTGCTGTTAATGCCCAGAGCCATGGGAGGGTGCAGTGCAGGGCTAGCTCAAGTTATGGTTATGGCAAGCAGTTAAAATAAGTTTTGTTACTTAAATCTATTAACTATATTATCTCTTTTATGAGGGCTGCTCTGAAACTAATGCCTCCTATTTTACTGTGTTGGCCCACAGCATCAGAGGCAGATGTTGGTGGTATGGCAATAGAGGCTGAATCTTCCCACCAGTATTCCATTACATTTTGTTGTTGTGTCACAGATGGCAGCAGAGAAGCATTCTTGACAAAATGGTGTCTGATGTGGGAGTGTGTATTCAGTGTGGAACTGAATTTTTCCATTTGCATCCACTGATATTCATTGATGCTTGATGAACGTTGATGGAGACAGTGGATGTGAGCACAGTGAGTGGCAGGCAGTGCATTTCAGAAGTGGCGACAGAGACTGCAGGTCACCTCTGCTGGAGCAGGTTTTGACTAGCACAGCATTCAGGCTCTTCTTCATCACTGTTGAAAATTTCTAGCTAATTGTGGTGACTGTTGAAAACTAGTGTTTTGTAGCTGACGTTTTTTTCTATCAAACAGTGTTATGTACTCCTTGTATCTGTTGTAGTTTCTAAGGAAATAAATAGGAGGCATTTTTGGAGTGGCTTATGTATCTGTGACCCCAGAGAATTCCTCTTTCACTCAGTATGGCCCATGCAAGGAAGAAGGTTGTATACCCATGCTCCAGGCTCTTCATCATCTTGAAGGTCTTCTATTGGACTCTCTCTAATATACTTGGGTATTTCTTGTACTGGGGGTCCAAAACTGGACACAGCACTCCAGGTGTGGACTCATCAACACTAAGTTGGAAGGACTACATCTCTCAGCCTGCTGGGGATACTTTGCGTGATGCAGTCAAAAATACCTTTGTCCTTCTAGCAGCAAGGGCATATTGTTGAACCATATTCAACTTAGTGTCCCCAGGACTGCCAGGTCTTTTTATGAAGATCTGCTCCCAACTGGGTGCCCCTAGCATGTGCTAGTGTCTGAGGCTGCTCCTCCCCATCTGCAGGGCACTTCTCCTTATTGAACTTCATGAGGTTCTTGTCAGCCTCTGCAATAAAACATACTCCAATAAAGTATATTTCTATAGTCTTCCATTAAAAAGCTAGAAAAATCTATTTTGGAGTTCCCCCTAGCACTGAAAGATACCGAGAAGGATTGTAGACCCAGGCATTTTCTGGCTTGCAAGTAAACCTGATATTGCTGTCTGTGGGTGGCAGGTGGGCCCTGGCAGTGTCATGTGCTAACTGGAATGATAGTGTTCTTGATATTATGCTTTTGAGAAAAGCTGTCCTATTAAAATGGGAAATGTATCATGCCAGCAATTTTGATTTTGCATTAGTTTTTGTTGCTTTCCACATCAATTTTAAATATTCACATTTTCTGTACCTAAAATAAATTAGGCTAGTGTATAGTACCTCAATCTTTTTTGTGTAGTACTTTGACCATTTAACCACAAATATCTTTTTCTTGGGCTTTTTGTTTAAGTTCTAATAACAGTTATGTTGATCTCTCCTTACAGTTTCAGTTATTTATTACAGAGTTTTATTACTCCACAGTAAATTCTTCTGATTTATATTTGGTTGATTATACTGCATATGCTGCATTCAAACCACATTCTATAGTTTTTTCTCTGAATCATGGATGCTTTAGGAGAGCTGGTCACATACATTTTCATGGTTGTGTCCATTTCAAAGTCTACTCACTTTGTTTTGAATCCAAGTTTTTTTTTAACTGTTTTGTAGATGTATTTTTCTTGTGGATAAAATAGCAAACTTCAGTTTGTTGTTGTAAGGGCTTATAACCACCCCACTTCTTCCAGCTGGAAGTGTTCAGATGCATGACAGGATCACTAAAATTGCAATTGCATTTAGCCAAAAGTAAAATAATATATTGCTCTCATTTTCTCAGTATGTCCTGGAGAAATGGTGGCTTGCAATGCTATGTTTAAATGAACCATAAACCCTAAGATGTACTCTGAAGGAGGGAAGGGATAGCTTATTAAAACAGTACTCTGTTTCTTATTGAGCTGTTTAGATGTCCCAAAAGAAAAATGTGCTCGTATTGTTCTACATGCATGCTAACAGTGGATGTTAGGATTTGTGCTCTGGAAAATTTTCAGTCCAAATGAACAAGAGGAAGGGCAAGCAGAGGTTGCTTCTCGGCTGTGCTAGCTGAGGTCGGCCTGCTGTGAGCTGAAATGATCACTGAGGAGGCAACAGGCCCTGCTGCTGCTAAGCCTGACATTAACACAGCCAGGCAACGTGTTTGCAAAGACAACATCCTTTATCTTAATAGGTCATTCCAGGCCTCTCAAGCTCCCTGGGTTGAGCTAGGAAATGGATGACATCTCACAGTTCCCTCCTACTAAGGCAGTCGTGGTATTTGGGAGAGAAGGTTGAGGAGCTGTGATCCCTGTGCTGGACACCTGACCACAGGTCCCTGTGTTGTGCCGGGTTCATCAGGCAGCCTGCCTGCAATTTAGAGCCTTTCAGTTTATTGCAATATCATTCTCCTATTTGTGCTTCTCTGTAGTATGTAATGAATTTGAATAGAACAACTCCTGCAGCAATTAGTTTACAAATCTATTTAGTCTCTGTTATGCCTTCCCTGCATATTTTTTCCGTAGTCGATTCCAGGAGAAAGTGCAAACCAAGTTGTAACTCTTTCTAATTAAAAAAAAACAAACAAATAAAATAAAAAAAAGTGAATGTATGTTTTATCCGTAACCTCTGTTTAGGTATACGCATATGAATTCAGCAGCAGAACTAAGAAACCCAGCACTCTGAGTAAGGTATCATTGAAAAAGAAAGAAATCCATGCAAAGAAAGTTGAACTAGCATAAGTTGAGCAGACTGGGGCCTTCTGATCTCCTCTTATGTACTTATGCTCGATATATCATTATGGAGAACATGCAGTATGTAATTAAAGCAGAAGTGTAAAGAATGAAGGCCATGCCGTGCTTTCTCTGAAAATGGTGTAATTCCTGCCTGACCAGTAGGCATGCTGTGAAGCTTAATTAAAGTTTATGAAGCACATCAAGATCCTTGGATAGAAGGCATACTTCTATGAACCGAATAACTTGTGATTTCCAGCACTGCAGAGTGGAAACCTGAAGTGGAAATGCTTTGTCTTGATGTGCCATCCTTGGATTTGTAAGTTTTAATTGTGTTTGTGTATTTATCCACTGGGAATACCAGAGGCTGTGATGTTTTGTTTTAGTGTCCATTTGTGTGAGAGAGATATTTACAGTGATATATAAAGTGAATATGTGATAAAAGTTGCATGTACTGAAACATTTTCTTCTAGTTTAAAGCATGTTTTTGCTCTATTTTTTTTTTTTTCATATTCTTTTTTTTTCTTTTCTTCTCTTTTAAATAGATCATCAGTATCACTATTTGGAAGAAAGTTTATAGTATGCTGCAGCAACTTTTCAGATATAGATTTCTAATTTATTTTAAATATTCTCATTTTCTTTTTCTGCATGTAATTTCAGGGAAGAAATTACAAAAATTACATGCAGCCATGCCCAAAGCCATTTGTTGATGTTTTTGTATAAAAATCATGTAATACTGAGTATAGTTAGTCCTAGGTATATCAGTCTGGCTGTGCAAATTCAGTATCTAATGAAAAGCTCCAAGATAAGTAGCTGAGCTTTAATATTCTGTAATTCATCCCCTATGCAAACTTCTAAATGCTTAAACTTAGAAATAATTCTGTTCAGTGAAGTCTATGTTTCACTATTATTTCTAAGTAACTAATAATTACTTATATTAATAATTTCTTGTAATTTTATTGATGAATTGTGTTTCATAGTACTTGGCTGCTTATAGAGGGTTTAAGCTTCAGCAATTAGGAATTGAGTGCATATCTTAAGTAAGTAAGTAAATAAATAAATATATTTCTATATAGCAGTAAAGCATTTTAAAGATAATCTTTCTGAATTAATCTTATCTCTGTGAAACTAGAGAAACTAGAGAAACACTAGTTTCACAGAGATAAGTTTAATGAAATTCCATAAAGGAATTTCATAATTCCTTAAGGTTGAATTTTCAGTAATCTCATGGCCTATTGCATCTAAGGGCATCTTTATATTATTCATTTCACTTTTATTCACTTTCATCTTTGTGGTGTAGCAAGTCAGTATACATGAATCACAAGTCTAGAACTGATTAGTCAAGTTTTTAGTTTTATTAATTACTAGTTTTTTTTTTTTTGTGATTTTCTATAGATTCAAAATTAATATTAACTCTTAAAATATGATTTAGTGGTCTGTGTATGTTGTGTACTTGTTCCTGTATCTTCTAGATTGCGTGTGAGCTTGTTTTATCCTTTTTTTTTTTTTTTTACATTTTTTTCCCTGATAACTTTCTGCAATTCTTCTTCCTATGGATTTTTTTTTTTTAATGAAATGAAATAATCAAGTTATCATTAAGCATCAATGTTTCCAGTCCTTATGCTCTCTTTCATTTTAGTATACATAGTTTGCAAACAAACTATGTATAGCCTAAACAAGTCTGTGATGTCACCCACACAGTATCTGTTAGTGCAATTTATAATATCTGCTTGGACTTTTATGTGTGCAATCCAAAAACTCCTCTAGGTTGCTGAATGGAGGATGTGGGATTTGGAGGCATCTTGCTGGAAGCTGCAACCATGGGGACGTGTGTGTGCAGACAGACTCTGCTTTGCTCCAGCGGGGGCTGATAACTATGTAACATAAATCAGTACATTTATGTTGGGGGCTGTACTGAATGTCAGGTGTTTGGACCTGTAAGTGTTCCAGATGGGTCCATGATAATAGCTGGTGATACAAGGAAGAGCAAATCCTTCTTTATTGCTTTGGTGAGGTTTGATTTAATGTCTCTGTCCTTTACAATGTACAGAAAACCCCCATTTACAAATGATGACACTTTTAAACAGAGCCTATATTTTGTGTCAGAAATAGCCACTATTTTTGTGCTATTTTTTCTCCCTGCTTACACTCTGAAAGCAATCTTTTATCTGTTAGATTACAGTTATACTTTTTGTAACTCAATATCTTCATTTTTCACCTGTCCTCACTTTTCAAACTGTAGTGTCCTGTTAAAAAGTATTAAAGTATATCCTGAGTTTGTTCTCACTATTCTGTTCTAAAAAGGTTTGTAAATTTCACTGATCTCTTTGCAGTAATATGGAATCAATCATGTTATTTCACCATGGAAAGTGTGACTCCAGTTCAAAAAGCTTTTTTTTTTTTAATTTAAAAGTTGTTGTTAATTTGAAATGTTGTATATTTTATTGAAATATATATATTTATTCCTCTTCCCTTCACTCAGATTTGAAAACAAATACGTCCCAGAAAAGTTGCTAATGTAAATATCCTGACATACCATATTTCAACTGACAAATAGTATTGACAAGGCACTAAAAGTTAAGGTAAAACAGAGTAGAAAATGGTAAAAAGATGTATTTCCTTATAGGCTATGCTTATCTGTATTGAAGTATTTTGGATAATTACTTTACTTTGTTGTCTTCACATGTCTTCACACTCTTTGCAAATATAAAATAACAGTGTAAAAAGGTCTTTAATTCAATCATGAAAAAATCCAAGACCAATCCTAGGTCTTGTTCCATCTAATACATATACAAGTTTTTTATTTTATTCCTTTACAAAGCTACTGACTGCAGTGTTAAAATAGAAAATCCCTGTTCTTAGAATGCAGCATGCATAGCCTCTAAAATCAACTACTATCTACAATGCTGCCAACTTTTACTTAAAGGATGGAAGTTTCACTCTCAATTTAATCCCATTATTAGTTTTACTGAAATTGGATATAGCCATGAGAGCTGGAAAAGTTCATTTATATAATTTTTTTTAAGATCTCCCCTATTCTCACATTCATCTATTAGTTTCACTCTGGTGAACTTTTTCTTAACGCGTGCTCGCGTAGCAACTGCTCTACCTTTTAAGTATAGCTGTATCTTCCTTGGTTCCCTGTAGAATCAGGGCATACAGAATATCCAGTCAAATGAAACTCAAAGCAGATGCCTCACAAAGTTGCTTTAGGTTAGTTGAGAGAATAATGCTCTTAATTACAAATCTGTTTTCTCCCTTGCCCTGTTGGGAGCTGTCATTCTCAGAAGTAGTAACATGGTGACAGTTTCCTAAGGAATATAAATCAGAGGATCATCTAACTCCACTCACATATGTCAACTGAGACTGTGCCCTTTCCTCTTTGTTTTCATTCTCTTTTCTTCTTTTCTGCTTTGTAATTAATAAATGAACGTGTTAAAATTTTTGTCTTGTTTTACAAGTGTAATTTCTGCAAGTCATTAAGACTTCTCAAGTTTAGATCAAAATTTAGATGCCTAGCTTTAAAGTAATGGCCCAATGTCTTAAAAAAACCCAAAACTTCCACAATCCTGAAAACTCTATCAACATATATAGAGAGAAAGATTAGGATGAAAAAAAAAGAAAGAAGAAAGATTAGAAAAAGAAAGTAAATAGATTAGTGTAGAAAAGAGTGTATGGAAGTTACACAAAAGGCAATTTACAGCATCAATCCATCACTGACAATTCTTATACTTCTGATCAAGCTTCTCAGTGAATCTTTTGACCCTTATTTTGTACTGTGCTTTAATTTAGCATCTTCCCCTGAGCTTTATTTGTCTTTTTTTGTCTTACTCTTTCAAAATTCCTTAGTGTCAGTGATACCATTAGTTCTGTATTGTTTCCATTCTTTTATTTTACCGTGTTTACTTCCGAGTGTTTGTCTTCACGTATTACTTACCATTTCCAGTATTTGCCTCATTCTACTATCTGTCGCTTGTTAGGCAACTCACATTTCCAGTATTTGTCATTTTCTTTTGCATTTAATTTCAATATTTGTGACATGTCTTTTCTTCTTTCCATGACTCATAGCTCATTTGCTCCTAGTGCTTCTCCAAATGGCTGTAGGATAGATTCATGCATAATGTGGAAGACTGCAAAGTCCAGAGATGACCCACTGTTCTTATTAGTGTTCATCTGCTTGATTTTAACTGAAAGGCAGAGGTGAACAGAATAATTTAGTGCATTAATGCAGCTTTCTGACTTAGACTACCTTTAAATTTTTGTCCCTGGACAATGTTTCTTTATATACTTCTCAATTCTTTCAGAAAGACCTGGCAAAGCTTTGATATCTGAATGTATTCAGTACTGATTTTCAAAACATTCATCATTCTGCGTTATTGATACAAGGAGATATGTTAACATACTTTTTTTCTTTGTGCATGTTAGCAAATAGATTGTATACAATTATACAAGATTTTTTGTTTACTTGAGGAAGAAAATATGGATAAATAACTACTGAGTGCATTACTATAATCTGTTGCTTCCATGCTATGTTTTGTGATGCTTCATATGTGTAATATATTTTATATTTACATTATTTTACATTTACATATTTTTCTTTAGAACTTACAGATAAATCTAATTTGAACAACTCAAAGGAAGGAGAGAGCTTAAAATGAAAAAGGCTATCTGAGTATTTTTAAAAAATCCTTAGCTCCTGGAGTATGTCCAAAGAAGGGCAACAAGGCTTGTGAAGGGCTTGGAGAATATGCCCTATGAGGAGAGACTGAAGGAACTGGGGCTGTTTAATCTGGGGAAGAGGAGGCTGAGGGGAGACCTTATTGCTCTCTTCAAGTACCTGAAAGATGATTACAGCGTGAGTGGGGTTGGTCTCCTCACACTGGTGACAGGTGACAGGACAAGGGGAAATGGCCTCAAGTTGTGCCAGGGGAGATTTAGGTTGGATATCAGGAAAAGCTTCTTTACAGTAAGGGTGGTTAAGCACTGGAATAGGCTCCCCAGGGAGGTGGTTGAGTCATCATCCCTGGGTGTGTTTAAAATCCATTTGGTTGTGGTGCACAGGGACATGACTTAGCGGTGGATTCTTAGGGTAGTATGATTAGGTTGCTGTTGGACTAGATCTTTAAGGTCTTTTCAGACCTGAGCTATTCTGTGATTCTATGATTCTATGATTGTATTTTCTTATTTAAATATCTGGATGCTGTGGAGAAAATACAAATGACACTATTAGTATCTTACAGTGGAGGGTCTGAAATTCTGAGTGGATCCACTCCATGCTACAAAGCACTCAAAGGTCAGGGCTGGCAGTGTCATGGTCTTCTCAGTGAGTGGCTAAATTGTGCTGGTGATTTCTCATAGGCAGCTTTTATTAAACAATATTTTCTTGCTTTTTTTGCTGCAAAAAAGATTTGCTCCCACCATACTCTTTAGTAAACTTTGATAAAGCACAGATCTTGATACAAAGAAGATTTTCCTAATAACCAAAATTATTTATTGTGCTACTTCATTTTAAATGATTGTAATATAATGTATAATATATATAATGTCCTGAACACAGTGGCACAGTATGAGGAATCTTTTCATTCTTAGTCCCGGATCTGGAAGTGGTGTCAGGGCAACTCATTTGTTTCTTTAAAGACCTCGCAGTATGAGGGTCTTGATTCACCGAGATAGAAAATGTAAACAAATGTTTAAGTCTCAATTTTTGAGACTTGCTATTACCTTCAACCATTTTTTCCATAACTTCAGAAAACTGTTCTGAGTTCTTCACCGTCCAGTGTGATCTTTTCCTTTTACAAGAGGTAATAGCTTCAACTTTTACCATGGAGCATTCATATTGAATATTAAGAAAAAATTATTCACAGAAAGAGTTATGAGGTATTGAAACAGGTTGCCCAGGGAAATGATGGAGTAACTTCCCTGGAAGTGTTCAAGAAATGTGTAGATGTGGCAGTGAGGGACATGGGTTAGTGGGCATGGTAGGAACAGGTGGATGGTTGGATTAGATGATCTTAGTAGTCTTTTCCAATCTTAATGATTCTATGATTCCATGATTCTAGGTTCATTTTCACTTCACATTCAGAAAATTTTCTGAGTACCTGTAGATGTCACTGCAGTCCAAAGAAAGTTCCAAGAAGAATTTCACCACGAATAAGACTTCTTTCCTAATAAAATACGAGTGATAAACCATTTTTATTTCTAGTACTATTCCCAATTTTTTTGTCAGACAAAATCCATGAGAATGAACTATGCTGCAGGAAAGAATTCATGCTTTAAGTCCAGATTTTTAATTTTTTTTTTCTGAAAAATAAATGATTAGAAATATCTCAGCAAACTGCACTTTCACTGAAAAAAAACAAAAACAAAAACAAAAACAAAAACAAAAACAACAAACTGATTCATTGAAATCATTTGTGGAATTGTGATGACTTTAGTGAAGATTTTTGTGTTATATAAACCTCAAATTCTCCAGTAAGGTTTCTCTTCGTCATTATGAAAAAAGATCCAAAGCCAAAAGAATTCAAATTCTTGTAATTAGAGGATATGCTTGAAACACAGTGAACTGGATGATCTGGATGATTATCCTGTGCTTTAACAACAATAATTGAACAGATCTCATGTGTTGGAAATACCTCAATAATTTTGGTCAGACGGTATCTCTGATAAA
>JAPSGF010000011.1:9055551-9091260 GCA_035772895.1 Perdix hodgsoniae | reverse complement strand
GTATTCTTATCTTATTCTAAATGCAGAAACAACATTTGATTCCCACATCATGGAACAAGAGAAAAAGGAGAAACCTCAGCAATAGAGATGAGGCAAAAAAGTATCCTTATCCCTTTCAGTGCTATGATACCTTTAGAAAGAAGAACGCTTTATGGAAGAAGGCAGTGTCATAGTTAAGACTGAGGTCTGTATGTTTAGGTTCTCTATACATTCTGCCAAGTACATTTTATTTGATATAGATTACTTATTATCTCCGTACGGCATTTTTCGCATCTTTAAATTGAGGAAAATATTACCTTCCTACATCAAAGGAACATCAGGAAGATGAATTTTTTAACTATTTTAAAGGAACATTAGATCTCAGGGGATCATATATGTTCAATACTTTGCTGATTCTCCTACTTCTGCGTTATAGAAAGAACTCAGCAAGATTTCAGTGAAGAAAACCATTCCCCACTGAATTTTTGTGCAGATTTTTTTTTCTTTTTTTTTCTTTTTTTTTTTTTTTTATTTTTAGGAACTCCATACACATTATACTTTGAAATTAGAGTGTTTCAAATTTTTAGGAAAACAAGGTAGACTTATTTATCCCATCTTGTGAGTATTCATATTAGAGACCAATGAACATGCCAGAGGTTTTGAGCTTCTGTTTGTTTTTCTGTCTACATTTGAGTTGATGTGTTTACCTTTATGAGATAGATATTTGATCTCTGTAATGGTAGATTTTAAGCAAGTGCATGAACATGTTGAGTAAATAACATTAACGGTCATTCCAACTGAAGATACTTCACATGGATAATTATTTCTTGTGTAAAGGAAGATGACTTAGTAGGCTAGTGATTAGAAAACCTGAGCAGAATATTCAGACGCATGGACTGAACTAAGCAAAATCAGCATGCTTGGATTCTTTCTATCATGTGGATGCATGAAAGTCTTTAAAGGTTAGCAAACATCTGTCTTCGACCTGAGTTTGACCAGAAAGTCTCATCATTTAAAACTGACACGAGTGCTTCTCAGTGGTACTTTTCTACTTCAACACATCAAGTTTATGACAAATAATTAATTACAAAATTGTCTGCTAGTTCAAACAAAGTGAACCTGCAGCAAAAGGAGCTCAGTGGCTAAATATATAGGGAATTTTCTGCAAAATAAAAACAACATTTGTTTAACTAATTGTCTCTATTGCCCCAGGCATTTAGGTTAGAAGGCCCTGGTATGTGGCCTATAAGTTATAATTAGACATTAAAACCAATGAAGGCATCATTTTTTTTTTTCTGACTATATTTTTGCAAAGAGCAGGCACTGTCCTCCAGGGAAATGTTCTTCAGTTAGAGGATATGGACCATATCCACTGCAGCAAAGAAACTGCTGAGTGAACAAGGATATGTTCCATGGACAGAGACGTGGATTTTGCTAGCAGTACTTCATTGCATTATGTGCCTCACAATGTCATGGCAAAAACTATGGACATGGAAGAAAAATTAGATAGAGCAACATGAAACAGTGACTGTGGGCTTCACACAAATGGATATTTAACTCTTCATTAAGCTTAAATAATACTTAATTTGGCTATGAAATTGACTACTGGCAGAGCTGGACTAATATGTGAACAAGAGCCATACAAAATGCACCTAGTCATGGGAAAAGTGAAAAAAAAAGTCACTACAGAGCAGTAGATGTAATAACAGATACCACGCTTTAGGGCAGATGCAACAGCAGCAACTGTCAAGGTGTTGGTGTTGGAAGGTGTTGGAAAAGCACTGGAAGTACAGAAAATATTGTTAGCTCTGTACCATCTCCTGTCTTCTCAGCAGAAGGAATGTTTGCTTCTGCCAACATAGAATAGACTCTGCACTGATGCTAAGACAAAACAGCACTCCTGAATAACAATGAAAGTCACTTAAAAATCCAATTCAAAGCAAATGAGTGAATAGTTTACCTGGAGGCTCTTCTACAATTACTGGAAGTCACCAGAAAAAAATTCACAGTTAAGCAGGTGCTGAAGAAAGCCATTAGCAAAAAGGAAGATAGGACTCTGTTTTATGGGCTTTAGTGAAACTGCAGCTAAAGAAATATAACAGCTAGTGGATTGTAATAGCTTAATAATGGTGCCTTACTTTGAAATCAGCGGAGTTGGGAATGCAGTCTCCTAAATGCAATTGCCTTAAAGATATAACTCAGTGGACACCATAGGCACACATATGTATCCTATTGTTTTAATTTGGATCAGGAGCATTTTTGTGAATTTCCCCACCATCCTCAGAGTCTGGAATTGTCTTGACACATGCAAACTGGATTCATTTTTTTATGAGAATAATCAAGAATAAATGCTGCAGGAAGGTACTTAATATACTCCAACTGCTAGTGGGTAGTGAATAAGAAGGATCAAACCAGATCTAGTTTTCATAAAAACCTTTAAATTGGATATGTACATTGCATCCTTGCCCCCAACTCTTCTACCTTCCAGATTTTCTCTCTCGTTGAAACACTACCTGCTTAGGTAGGTGTAGCTTAAATTCAGGGTTTTTTTTTCTGTCTCAGCTCCAAGAGATACTTGCAAAAGAGATCTGATCATCTATGCATACAGAAAGACCTGTAAGAAGTCAGTTTTCATTACAACCTACCTTTCCCTTTTGTATTTGTACACCTGGTACAAATCTGTGGCACGTGGAATTAAATGTTCCTTATCACCTCTTATTTTGTTCTGTGTCTATTTGTACTACAGCAGATGTAAAACCTTTATAATTCTATGAATGAGAAGATGCAGATGCTGCTGCATTCTAGATGATGATGTTTGCTGTCATGTCATTTCTACACATTGCATAAGCACATCCTGGCACTTCCCTCATTGTCTTGTGAGTATTGCTTTTAACACTGCAAGATTCATTCATTAAAAACAATTTTAATGACTAATACCTCCTTACTTTGATGATTCATCATTAGTTGTCTTCTGTAACTCTTCCTTACAGAAACCAGTCTTTTATTCCCTTGGGCTGATTCATGGGATGATCAGCTGGTAAGGCAGTAAGAGCAGGAATGCAGGTCTGAGGAAAGTGGCAATCTGAAGGGCAAAATAGAAGTATGAGACTACAGTAACAGTCAACAAATAAGACTTGCAATCTGATGATACCTGTGTAAACAGTCACAGAATCATGGAATCAGAGAATCATTAAGGTTGGAAAAGATCTCTAATGTCATCTAGTCCAACATCAAACCATCACCATCATGCTCACTAACCATGTCCCTCAGTGCTGCCTGAAAATTTACACATTTCTTGAACACCTTCAAGGACAGTGATTCCTTCTAGGACAGTGATTCCATCACTTCCAGCACCCCAGGCAGCCTGTTCCAATGCTTGACCACTTTTTCACAGAGGAAATTTCTTCTGATATCCAATCTGAACTTTCCTGGCACAACTTGAAGCTATTATCTCTCCTTCTACCACCAGTTAACTGGGAGACTCTATGCCAAATGGAATTGGAAATTTCTAATTTTTTTTTTTAAATGATGCTTTGATTTTTTTTTTAATAGACAACAGCAGTTTGCCATGTATGATGGTTAGTGTGCCTGTAAATTAGATGTTTAATTCAAGCAGTTAATTTAAGGGTGCAAATTCAATGTTTCAAACATTTCATTTGGCTTTACATTTGATCTGCCTTTCATTTTACAGTGTTGTCTGATCGTGAGTTATAGTTTGCTTTTCTTGTCCTAACTTCCAAGTTCAAGCTATAAAACCCAGTCTTAGCAAAAATATAGGGAAGTCAGTGCAAGTCTTTCTATTGACTCCAGTTGGTAGAGTAAGACCAGTATGAGCTGTACTGTGGACTTAACTATGTTGTTAGTAGATATGCTTCTGAGTGGTCTCACTCATAGTAGGATAGTAGTGATCAGGTAAGCATTGCTTGGTTTTCACCATCTGGACCTCCATGAGTAATGAAAGAAAATCAAAGTTGTGGAGAAAAAGAAAATGAACTGAGAGAGTGAGTCAGGGAGAAAAATCCTAGCTGTGTTCTCACTCCTCCATTCCCAGATGTAAGAAAGAGGAATACTTCCAAAAATTCAAGTCTATTTCTACCTCTAACCTACAGTGGCTGAGATCCATTTTTTTTTCTGTATTACTGAAATGATATCTATCATTGGACATCTTTTCACCAAAACATGGCATAAAGCAGCATCTTATAGCTGTAGTAGACTGAATGCACAAAAAGATCCTTCACATTAATTGTGGAATTATCTTTAGTTTTCTGGACTTTTTACATTCTCAGGAGTCATGAAATTATTTCTTTCTGGAGAGCATATATAACAAGAAAAGCTTGAGTAGCAGCTGGAAATAATGCTGATGACAATCTCTTTAATCAGATCTATTAAAACTAACTGTGATGAAGAAAATAGCAGAAGGAGGTGTCACCAATTTCCTTGTAAAGGCACCAAAGCTCATAAATATGCAATGAGTTAATAAAAAAAAAAAAAGAGAGTGAGAGATGTTAGCCATTTTAACAATTACTAATCTTTTTCAAAGACAAAGCTAAAATGACATCTGAGAAAAAGATAGCATATTGTCATTCCACCCATTCCGCTGTCCAATTTGAATGCGACTTAAGGTCAGCTTTGATTGAATCAAGTGGCTATTTAACTTCCAAAAGAGAGCTTGAATGCCAGATGCCTGTGTAGGCCTGTGAGCTAAGCTGTGATTGCCTCAGCAAGCCTGAGTTATGTCCTGTACCTGCTGCTCTGCTCCTGGGAGCTGTGAGCAGGAACAGATGGTGACTCAACTGCCTTTTCAGATTACTGCTCACAGTAACACTGCATGACATAAGAAAACAGCAATAAAATAATCCATGCTCTATGTGCCGTAATCTGCCTACACACAGCTCAGCACTCATCAATTGTTAGCCGAACACAGCTTTAGACTTCCTCTGTATCCCTCTCTGGGAAAGCTGCAATAGTTTTCTGATGCTCTCGTCCTGGACTTAGTCATCAACATACCTGCTGACATCCTAAACTCGGATCCAGGTTTGACATGTCAGCGACTGCAGAGACCAGACATATGGATTCAGTCATGGTCTCCATGACTGAATGAGCAACTGAGTGGACCAGATGAGCAAGCAACAGAGGCCTGTTGAATCTCAATTAGGACTTTTAGCTCATTTCAGGGTGAGATCCAGGAGACCTTTCAGCTATCCCTGAAGATGGCTTGAAGCAGCAAAGCATAGACAGAAACATTTGTACCTGCATAGACTAATTTTTAAGTTCCAGTAGCCTCTATGCCCAGTAACTAACTAGTCAATAAAATAAAAAAGGAGATGCGATAGCTGGTGTAATTCTGCTTCCTTTAGTTTATTCCTACTGTTCTATTTCTGTAGCTAGTCTGTTAACTTTGGCCTGGTCTGGGGTGAGAGATGTGCTGGAGCTGAGACACAGGAATGCCCAGCTACAGCTCTGTGCTCCAGAATTCAGGGGTGTTTCCTCGCAGCCAGGTGAGGACAATGGTAAATCATTGCCATGGCTCACATGTTGGCTTGTGTTTGAGATATCTGAAACCAGGCCATTTCCCACAAGAATACTCTGACTTAACATCACAATCACAGATCCTCAAACAGTATTTTCCTTGAAGCAGCTGCTGTCTTGGGAAGTAGTTTCAGCTCTCCTCAAAATCTTTTCTCCTCAGAGAACTTGGGAGTGAGGAACAAGATCTTGAGACCCCATTTTTAATTTGCTGGGAAAGGTAGTCAAGTATGCATTTTCCTATTAACCTCCCAGGTACTATGTATGTTGTAGATCTTTACTTTTTCTCCAGAAATCATAGAATCACAGAATCCTTATAGTTTGGAAGGGACCTTTAAACTTCATCTGGTCCATATCCCCAGCTGGCACATCCACAGCTAGATCAGGGTCCCCAGGACCTGGTCCAAACAGGGTTGGGTTCTCTGGGCAAACTGTACCGGTGTGCCTCACCACACTCACTGTAAAAGTCATTTTCCTTATATATAACCTAAATCTACCCTCCTTGAGCTTGAAACCATTTCCTCTTGTTCAGTAACCACAGACCCTGCTGAAGAGTTTGTCCCCTTCTTTCTCATAGCTATCAAAATGCTGCTATCAGGTCATCTTGGAGCCCTCTCTTCTCTAGGCTGAACAGCTCTTTCATCCTGTCCTTATTGGAGAGGCGTTCCATTACGTGGATCATTTCTGTGGCCCTTTTCTGGACGTACTCCAATAGGTCTATGTCTCTCCTGTACTGAGGGCTCCAGATCTGGATGCAGTACTCCAGGTGAGGCTTCTACCAGCATAGAGTAGAGGGGCAGGATCACTTCCCTCATCCTGCTGTATCTTTTGATACAGCCCAGGTTACGTTTGGCTTTTTGGGCTGTGAGGGCACATGGCTGGCTCATCTCCAGCTTCCCATCCACCAGTAACCCCAAGTCTTTTTCAGGAGGACTGCACTCAATTCTTTCATCCCCCAGCTTGTATTGATAATGGGGGTTGTCTTGACCCAGGTGCAAGATCTTGCATTTGGATTTATTGATTTGAGGTTCACCTGGGCCCACTCCTAAAGCCTGTCTGGTCCCTCAAGTTGGCATCCTGTCTGTCTGGTGTGTTGACCACATCCCACGGCTTGGTGTCATCAGCAAATTTGCTGAGGGTGCACTTAACCCCACTGTTGATGTCACAGGTGAAGATATTAAAGAATGTAAGTCCCAGCACCAACTCTTGGAGGACACCACTCATCACTGGTCTCCATCCAGGTACTGAGTCACTGACCACAACTCTCTGGACTTTATCCTGTAGCCAATTCTTCATGCATTGAAGAGTGTACACATCGAATTCATATCTTTCCAATTTGGAGAGAAGGATGTTGTGGGGTACTGTGTCAAAGGCCTTACTGAATTCCACACAGATGACATCAGTGTCTCCTCTCTTGTCCATACAGAATTTCTAAATTTTTAATTTCTTATTTTTCCCTTCACCTTGGTCATTTGTACTTATCTCCTCATAAACACAGAAGAGCCTCTCGTTAAACAATTGGCTGCTCTGGTGGCTCATAGAATGGTCATGGCTTTGTGTAGTATATGTTATATTCTCTGTACACAGTCATTTCATACTGGTGATTGAGTGGATACTTTCCTGAGAAATTTGTGAGTTCACAGAAAATTCAGGACAAGATAAATTCTCCCAGCTTTCAGTACTGAACTATGTATGGATTATGACAATGACATGGACAGAAAATTAGAAGCATATGTCTGGAGGAAACAGTCTTGGTCACGATCTATAGACAGTCTGGATCACCAAGGCCAGAACCCTCAGAAGTGTCAACAGCCAAAGACATCTCTGGTTCTAAAGGCTTCATAGACTCCACAAGTACTGTGTACCCAAGGATGCTAATGACATCCAGTATCATGTACTAAAATTACAGGCTAATACACGCCCTGTTGCTGCCCTGTAAGGCAGCAGCTTTCCCCCACCGAGTGGTCTGATCTGGCCTCTGGACATGGGGACAGTGCAGTGAGATGCTGACTCTACCCCTTGTGCCCATCACATACAGTCAGTCACATCGAACCCCGTGTATATTACATGTGGCATGTGCTCGTTCCACTTGTTGTGTAAAACACAGTGATTGCTGACACTAGCAGCTCAACCTATCTATTGAACCTCAAAAAAGAAAGACTGAGGGTGAAGGAAGCGTTCAGAGAAAAATGGACAGATGAGCACATTTTTGTCAAGACAAATGATATGATATTATACTTAATTTGAAAGGAAATAATGTCAGTTATCAAAAATTACAATTTGAAAATACGCTGTATAGAGAAAGATGATACAATTTCAATGCATATCAAGGAATGTTTTGTAAAGACAAAATAGTGGAACTGAAAAGAAGTCTGCCACCTCAACAAAATCTTTTAAAAATGTTAAAACTCAGACTACTTTATAGAAGTTAATTATGTGGAAGCAAATCTGATTGCAAAAAAAAAATCAAAACCATTTACTGACGGTGAGTTTATTCAACAATATTTGAAAAGTGGCAGATATGGCAGATATATTATGTCTTTATGAAAAAAAAACAGATTTTTCTAAAATCACACTGTTAGCCCGGTGAAGTGAAGGAATAGCAAAATCTATTAAAAAAATGGAGAGTAAAGCTACTAACTTCAAATGCTTTGGCGATAGATGAAAGTGCTGGTGCTACAGATGCAGCTCAACTTGCCGTTTTTGTTAAAGGTAATGATAGTGAATGTAATATCACTGAATAAGTGGCTTCTTTTCTTCCACTGAAAGACACAAGTAAATCTCATGACTTGTATGAAACAGTAAAAAAATACATTAAAGTGATTTTCTTTAACATTTGTTAACATATCTGATAGAGCTACTGATGGCACCCTGGTGATGGTTGATAAAAAAGAGGTACTCATAAAATTAATAGAAGATGATGCAATTACCACCAGTAAGTCATGTTTGATGAAGTATCATTGCATTGTACATCAAAAAATTTTATGTGTGAAAGCTTTAAAAATGGATAATGTTATGCAAATCATCATCAAAGCTATGAATTTCATGAAGCCTAAGGGACTGAAACATTATCAATTCCAGGAGTTCCTTAAAATTATGGATGCTGATTATGGAGACATCATTTACTTTCATGAAGGAATGTGGCTAAGTTGAGGTAAAATGCTGAAATGATTTTATAACTTGCAAAGTGAAATCAAGTCCTTTTTGGAATGAAAAGGAAAATTTGTGCCAGGATATGAAGATTAAAAATGGCTCACAGATTTAGCATTTTTGGTGGATTTGACCACCCATTAAAATGAGCTAAACATGCATCTTCAAGGTAAAAATCCACTTATCAAACCATAACATCATATGAAATGAAACTTAAATTATGGCAGACTCAAGTTGTGATAAATAATTTCATGCATTTTGTCCTGTGAAGAGCAAAAATTATGCAGCCTTGCTTTTCATTTTGATAAAGAAAACTGAGGTTTCAAGATTTCAAAATAAGCTTTTTTTTTTATACTTGTGCTTTCATTTTCAGTCAGCATAAATGCATTACCTGTGTATTTTCAAATGGAATGTGTAGAGTTGCAATCAGATATTCAACTCAAAGAAAAAATTCATCATGTGTCTTTACTAGACTCTTATAAGACTTATCTTACCAGAGAAAAATATCCCTTGCATCAAAATCACACCCTTTTTGGCTGTATGTACATTTGCGAATGGATGAAGCATGGGAAAAGTAATCAAAAATCCCTGATGAGCACCTTGAGAACTCAGTAAGAATTGCAGCCACTGTCATTGAACCAGACATTGGTGCATTGGTTTCGCAAAAACATCCCACTGGCTTTATGTGTTTTTTGCTCTCTGTTTTTTATGTTTTAGTAAAAAATACATTTGTTATTATATACATTAGCTATATTATATATTTCATATGCATCCCAAGACAATGCCTGTTTGCTGTGTGGCCCAGGCAAACAAAAAGGTTGGACGCTCATGGGCTAAGTGCTACAGAAATGCCATGAGCGTGGTGAAGGAGAATATCTCCAACCTGAAAACCAGAATTTGTTAAACATGACTACTTCAGAGACAGAATACCTTTCTACAGAAAAAGAAATAGAGACAATGGTCTTTAAGTCAGACTTGGGAGAACAGTCTACACTTGACCAACATCTACTTTTACTCTTAGCGCCAGTCTGAAGCAATATTATACAGTATGATCTCAAAATGAATCTTGTCAACTTCCTCTCTGTAGCTGTGGAGAACATTTTCTGCTTCAAAGCTAAAAGCAAAACCTTCCTCCCCTAGAAAATAGAACATTCATCCGGGGAAGATCCTCCTTGGCCTCCAAATGTGACACATAAAATCTTTCAGAAGACATTTTAGTCTAGATGCAATTCAAGTTTATAATAATTCAGTTCCTCGGATATCACTCTGCCTACACAGCACATAATATACATGAAGTTTGATTGTCCACACTCGTGGCCTTATTCGAAAGAGAATTGTGGTCACCTAATGCTATTTGAGATGTTGTAGCCTAGCAAAAACAGGTGTGACAAATACTATTCAGATCTATACAGTAGGAAAAACTCTTCCGGTAGTCAGAAGCCAGAGGCAGTACTCAAGGACATCTCTAAAGACAATAATTATCTCTGTTTAGGGTACTAATGTTGAGTTATCAACTTTCAAGCCCCAGACATTTCTTTGCTGTGTTATACAGCTCTTACCACTATGGTCCGAAGTTCATCTTAAAACAAAGTTCAGTTTGCAAGTCTGTGCAGATATCCTCAGAATCTTGCTCAGTAATTATGTCAGAGCTTATGGAAGAATAAGACATGAGGGTTTCTTTTTTCCTTGATACTAATCCAAATACATATTTCTAAGTTCTTCAAATGCTTCTTCCATCTTGTACCTTGCATGTCTAAGGAGCTCAAGTTCTGCAATATGTCATTGTAAGGCTTTACTTAACAGACATTCTAAATTCTCCTTCCTCTTCTTCTATTGCTGTTTTAATTTTCTTAAGCATAGATGAGTGGTCTTGCACATAATATTTCAAACAAGACCTTACCAATGCTGTGTTGCAATGGTACTCTTGCAGTTGCCATCTAATACTACTGTCATGCTGCAGGTTTATAGCTTAAATGGCCACTAAATTCTGGAAGTATTTTTATAATTTTAGACAATTAAAAATGACAAATACGAAGGATAAAACATTTAACTCACAGTTTCCCTAGAGTTAGGAAGGTTGATGCAGGATTTTTTACAGGAAGTTTCACATGGACTGTTTCTTTTATCTATTGTTCACTTCCCCATTTCCTCACATGCTGCCAAAACAATTTTCCACCAGCATTTGCCACTTCACTGTAAACAGCCTTTTAGTTCTTCAAACTCTCTGTATATCAGCAATCAAGCACACTTTCACCACTTTCTTCCATTAGTGACTAAGAAAATTTGTCTTCATCATCTATATTTTCCCCCTTTATTTATAGTCAATAGGATTTGCTGTTACATGTCCCATTACCTAAAGGCACTAATGTCAAGGTCTAAGACCATTATCGAACTACCAGCAGGCTCTAGAGAGAAAGAGCTGTCTCAGTATCCCATAAAGCTATGAGAGTTCACATGATACATTCATACATAATATGTGATTTATGTTGCAGTGTGGCAGAGACAGAAATCCTTCTTTGCAAAATGTAATCGAGCTACCTCACTTATGAAAACACAATCCTTCATCAGGGAGTTTCAAGAACTAAAGTTTATCTTTATTAAACAGAGATGACCAAACTAATTTCAGTTAAAATATCTGGCTAGCACAGAAATATTTTCAAACTCTCCCCTATCACTAAACACATATGAAATCAAAATCCATCCTCTGAACTGCAAATGCCTCACTTCTTACAGTATCTATGTGACATTTAGGTTCTGGAATATGAAATGGTTTTGCATTTCAAGTTAAATAAGCAATTTTTAGAGGAAGTATAGCAGGAATAAGTTCAAGCTAGTATAAATTGGTGTCAGCTAACTTTTGAAGGACTGAAATGCGAAGCAAGGGAAAATAGGGATGAATACTAAACAGGAGATGTAGGATAACTCCTTATTATCAGCATCTCTTTGCTCCATGCATCCCAACAGTAACACTGTTGTATGCAGAATCTTGAGGAAAGCATATATTTCTATTATTACTAGTTCCTATTATTCCTATTATATTAATTTCACCTTTTCTTTATTCTAAGATCTCTTTTTCTGAACTCTGTTATTTGCTTTTCTTGACCAACACGGTGGGGTCTCCTGTTATCTTTCCAACACTAACCTGTGTATGATTTTACTGGGGTAAAGTGGGTGAGGGAGGTAGTCTTCTGTGTTTTTCTACCCCACATTCACAGGAACATGCATGACAATCTCTTAAAGATGAAACTCCAAAAGAAAAAAATGTTATGTTATTTGCATTACAGCAATGAACTTCTGTTGTGTTTTAACCCGGCAGCTGAGCACCAGTCATTCACTCACTTTCCCAGTGATATGGGGGATGAGGATCAGGAGAAAAAGTTGAACTCATGAACTCCCACTCTCTTAAAATCTCCTTCTGAATGATGTCATACGATATGGAATATCCTTTTGTCCAGTTTAAGTCAGCTGTCCTCACTCTGTTCCCTCTCACCTCGTTGGGCCCTTTGCCAAGAATGGCTTGACTCTGTACAGCACTGCAGTAACTAACTTTGTTTTTGTCCCGGAAACAAAACATGGCATCCTACCAGGCACTCTGAAGCAAACAATTCCATCCCAGCTGAAATAAAAACAATCCCAGTTTCTCTTTTAAACAGAAACTGTGAACACTTCTGTGGTAGTGGAGAACCTGCTATTCAACCCAAGAAATAAATCTGTTTCTAAGAGAACCATTTTCTGATAGTGACATGGCACATGAGGAACATTGTGGACCTGGTAATTGAGATGCTGACAAAATGCCATCAGTACTTTCACCATTTTCAGTTATGGACTTCATCATCTGAAGCTAATATGTAACTATGAGTGGATGAAGCACATCTTCCCCATTCTGTAATCACCACTCCTGATGTCTGCATGGAGTTTTCTTCTAAAAAGCCTTCTCTTCTGCATTTATTTATTGCAAGACTTGCATGGGGATGCACAACATTCACCTCCAGCCCTGACCTCTCTGGCTCCTGGAATACTAGAATACTGGCATCTAGCTACCTGTCAGCAATTTAATGGATAGATCCTGCCATCATCTGTTTCAAGCTCTCTGGGAAGGAAAATGAGATGGAGGTTTCGTGTTTCAAAGAACAATAGGGCTTAGGGATGGTTTTTAAAATTGAAATTCTGGCTGTGGGAGTCATTAAATATAGTTCTGCTTCTCTTCTAGACTGTGAGATCAAACAGCACAGGGAATTGGAATATTTGCTTTCTTATGGTGTATGTGCAATTTTTGCAGATTGGTTGGCTTCACTCTGCGAGTTACTATAAAAAGGACATAAAAGTATCATTGACATGTCTGGTTTTGTGCTGAAAAATTCCCAAGCTAAAATATTTTTTCCCCAAAATGTTTTTGAATTTTTTCTCCATTGACATACAGACCCTAAAACGTATGTTCCTCTGGAAAACAATCTCAGTTTTTACTAAGTGAATAATCTTTCATTTGAAAGATCTGGTACAATAATCCTTTATTTTTGACATAATCGAGCTTGGTACTGATGAAAAACCCATGTAAATTTATGGATAATTTAGTCCAAGACCACAATCCACAACTTTAGACTCCAGAATCACTACACAGTTTTCACTAAATTCACCAGACCAAACTTTCATTTATTATCTTTCACCTTAGGACTGAAAGAAAACTGACCTACTCATGATCTACAAATGGGAATCATTTTTTATCCAGTTTGTCATTCCTCAGCCTCACAAATAACAGCCCTCCGCATATGGAATCACATATCTCAATGTAGTAGGGTGCACCTAATTGGAAATTCATGTCACTTTAAGATGCCTGACCATAAATGTGTGTGTGTAATCTCCAGTTATAGTATCTGAACAATGGTGATTTGTTGCAGTAAGAAATGTGGAATATTTGGATACAATTTTATCACTTAAGAAAGGGTTGCTTGTTTATAGAGGTTTGTATTTAAAAGTTTATTTCCCAGTTAAGATGTTTTAAAGTATTTGGTAGTCAAATTAAGAGAGAGAGAACTGTTTACTACTGTAAAATAAATAGTTTCTTTTCCTTCCTGGAAATATAAGAGTTGTAAATTAAGAATGTGCCTATGTAATAATGATTTATAAATGTTTACAGCACTCTACTTTGCTTTGAGACACAATTTATTATGTTTTCAATAACAATAAAAAGAATACACTCACACACACACAAAAAAAATCTCCAAATCAGTGATATACTGATTTTTTTTCCCTATGTGGCAGATTTAATTGAAATATTAATGAGGATTTATTTTTTTTTTAATGCAAAATAGTGAATAACATACATCAAAGGAATCTGAAAATTTTTGAGATGTGGGGCTGTGAAGTCTGAATAACAGTTTGGGGGAATATGTAAAAATGGTGGGCTCATATCTGCGATGCCATGAGGAACATGCAGAATTACAACACAGTACAGGTTCCAGAAGCACCTGCCGCACTACATGCAGCAAAACTCCAGATGATAAGAATTCATTGATATGGTCATTTGGAAAGCATCACCCAGTCCAAAGGGGCCAATGTAAGGACCCTTGTGATGGAGAAAGAAGTCAACTTGTCATCAGGGGCTGACCATTCTTTTTGGGAGATTTAACTGCCTATGAGCATATTATTCTATGCAAGACCACAAAAATTTGTTTTCTAAGTAGTGCTTTCTGTGAGTATTCCTGCAGCAGCTGACATGGAAGAAAAGAGAGGATTTAAAATCTTGATTAAGTTCTTCTAGCAGTGTTTTTTTTTTTTTTTTTTTTTCCTGTTTAGGTGAAGTCAGTATTTTGGTATTGCAAGTCCTTCACGCTTTTTCACAAATGCCCACTACAGTCATATTACACTCCTTTAACAAGGAGCTTGTGGAAAAAATTGGCTTGTTGCAATGCAGAGAACCATACCTTAAACTCACATAAATCACAGAGACATTTATGACCGAAGACAGAAGATCCAACATGCTTGAAGCTCAGATGCCTGCTGACAGCCTGACTCATCCAAAGTAGGTTGGCTTTAGAGGAGAAATGCAAACAAGGAATGAAGTCTCTCAAATGAAAATGCACTTGAAGAGAAATCCCTTCTAAAGAAAATCTCAATATCATAGCCAGTGTAGAGAAATCCAAAGGTTCCAGAACTCTAACCACGAGAAAATTTCAACAGCTCTACAGCATCCAAGTTTTCTATTTCTAGGAAATCCATATTTGTGATGTCACATTCTTTTGAGCTGAATGTTCACTTTGCTCTGAACCACATCTATGGCTAAATGGGCAGAGCAGAGATTTACTATCTCTAATAGTTTTAAAAATGCTGAATGACCGGCTAAGAAGCAGTCAGTAGGTGCTATTGTTCTTTGAGGCCTTTGGAATTGATGCATAATGAATATTCTCTTTCTGAGGTTGCATATAAAGAGCAGCAGCTGGGTGGAAGATGAGAGCTGCTACTGGAGCAATGCCATTGCTACAGTGTGAGAAAGTAGGCTTCTGACTCTGGCTGCACCAAGTGGGTCCCACTGGCAGAGCAAACTTAGCAAGCTGTCTGAGTTATCGTATTGTGCATCTGTTCTTTATGAAGATACTCAAATCATTGGCTGGTCTGACAGAGCTGTGAGATTCAAGCTAAATTTACACTCCATGATTGTACTGCATATGCTGAAATAATAGGAGTTCTTCTCCTATTATGAGATTATTATGAGATTTAAATTTATGCTTTATTAGAGTTTGCTTTTGAGATAATATTCCTGTTTTAATGGTTTCACTGAATAGTTTTCATTTACTTTTCTAGTCTTAAACATAATTATACAGCATAAACAATGAAAATAGCAGTAATAATGAAAGCTTTGCAGTACTTACTGTCCAAAAATTTTTACATTTTGAAAAGGAACTGCTTTGAATTTATTTATTCATTCATTCATTCATTCATTCATTTATTTATTTATTTATTAATATTTGTGCTGCATTTTCAACTTCGTAGGTTTATTTTCTGTGTCAATTGTTCACTTTTGCACTTCTTGTGAGGTTGTATACTGAGTAAACCTGTTTGCATTAAAGTTGGTGACATTTTAACAAAAATTGGCTCTGAGATTTGTTCAGTCCTTTTGCCAAGCAGTTTGTGCAGATAGAAGAATTCTTAAAAATATCTTGTAAAATGTTTGCTTTTGGGGCCATGGGCACCTCTCCAGTTGTTTTTTCCACTGTTCTATTGCAGTGAAGCAAGTCTTCATTGGTTTGTAGCCTAGTCTCACTTATGTGGATAAATCAAGATGTCCTTGCAGATACAGAATAACTGTAGGGATTTGTGAAACTGGCACACTTGACCACTACTCTTCCTCCTATTGTCCTGATTCTTCATTATGGTGGTTATACCCCTCTACATCATTTATAGAACACTGGAACCCCCTCAAGTCTACTTAAACAAATACTTTTGCTATGATTCCATCATATGTTGAAGCCTGCCATGCTCATTCTTCTTGAGTAATTAGTTTTGCTGATGCCTAGGAAATGGCATTTGCCCCTCACTTCATGACTGAACACGCAGTCCATTCTCAAAGCGTTGACTCTTGCACACTGTTTACGACAGCCAAGGGTCAATTCGCTCCTGACTGCTCTGTGTATTCTTTTGGCTGTGACCAGAATAATTTCTAGACTCTCCATTTCCTAGGAGTGAGAGGGATTTGCCCACATGCATGTCAGGGTGCACTGCCAAGAGAATATTAACTGGTTCTGAAGCAATGCCAGGGAGCATGGGAGTGAGCCAGGGGGTCAGCTGACAAGTCCTAGACCTTCCATGTACAACATATGAAAACTTTTCTGTGTAAGCCTGGGAAGAAGCAGAAAGAGGTGGAGGAGACATTCATCAAACCAAGGACAGGTGGAAATGTTCAGGGAAAACAGTGGCAATGAGAGGGTTGCAGAGCTCAACATTTTTGTCAGAAGGTTCAGGAAGCAGCTGCTGGCTGAAAAGGAGTGAGTCACCAGCAGTGTAAAACTGGTGCATGTAGAAGTGTGAATGTAAAGTAGTCGTGGTGTGAGGGGCCTCTAAGGAAAGATAATATGAGCCCTTCCTTAACATGACCTCAGCAAATATTATCCATTACTTATTTCCTAGGTATTCTCAGGAAAATGGGTCAGCAGTCCGTGGGTATGATGAATTTTCCTTTTTGGTTGTAGACAGGATACAGATGGATAGAAAGAGCTCTCTGGTGATATCAATTCACCATTAAAATTTCTGGGTTCTGACAGGACATTACAATAACAAATACTATGAATATGACACTTCAAATAGCAAATGTATGGAAAAACAGTGTTCCGTTAAGCACAAGAAAAGAGAACAGAGTATACAACAGGTTTCAGTTACAGGAGTCTATGAAATCTGTGGAGTCTATGTTCACAGTAGCAAGTTGGCACATCCAAAAGTGCCGAAGAGGTCAGTCTAGATGGGGCAAATGTTACTAAACAAGTTGCCTAAGACTACAGCAAGTGTGCAATCCAAAAAAGCTGAAGGTGGCAGATGAGCCATCTGACCAGTGGGCTGGTATTGCATTTTTTGCATTTTGCAAAAACTCTTGCATTTTTTAAGAAGATAAAATGTCTCATGATTGCTTGTGCAGCCAGAAGCTGTTTTCCGTTTTCTGAGGAAATATCATGGTGGCTGGCATCTGCGGTGTGAATATGTTAAGATTTATGAAATCAGTTGTACTGAAAAGATCAGGGAGTAGCAACTGGCACCCTGAAATCTTATTGTGTAAAAAGTGCAGAAAACATGTGGAGTTTATATTCTAGAGTTGGGAATATTATAGGATCTCACTGGATGAATAATCACCACAAAGCAAATTACAAGAGTAAGTAGACACCCTGCCAGTAACAGGAAAAGGTCCTGCTCAGCAACACAATTATGTTTAGAAGATCAAGAAGCACGGAGATAACATGAGACATGCCAAAAGTCAGTCTGAGCCAGAGTTTGCAAAGGAAATTAAACAAATAGCAAAAGGTTATTCAGCTGTATAAATAAAAAGAACACAGGAAAGCATAAGTAAGTCCACTATACAATAATGACAGAACTGAGATTGAAGATAATCCAGGCATGTCCCAAAAGTAAAGGAACACAGAGTACAAACTGATGCCCTTGGACTTAATAAGAGGAATTTCTTCTGTATTCTGGAGCTCATTAGTTGATGTAGGTAGAAGAATAAAAATCATGACATTTTTGCCCCCAATAGCCAATGTAAGACTTGCGTGGACTCCAGTGAGGTATTTATCAATCATTAGTAACTTTAATGAGTTACTAGAACACATGTGGAGTTGGGTAATATTAATATGAAAAGCTATCGTCAGCTCTGCATATAAATGACTCAATTGTATTTGTGTGGAAAGAAAAGAAACAGTGGGATTGTGGAGTATTAACTACACATGTACTCTTTATCAAAATTCTACAAACTACAGCTGTTTAGGCAATAGATGAACAAAGAAACACTTGCAATGTACATAAAATAATATGTACTTTCTGGACTTGTATCTCTTCTTTCACTTCCAGTTGCACTTATCTGATAATGTGTCTTGATGCAAAGCTTGACTAGTTTATTGAGTTTGCAATATTTTACAGTGGGGTGACAGCAGTGAGTTTTTCAACATCCAGGGATGAACAGGTGTGAAGTATTATCCAGTTCACTTAAGACAGTGCTTGCTAAGTCCTTCCTGCTATCTTCTAATTGCATGGATACTGAATTAACAAATCAATTTTATTCTCTTGTAGTACACTTCATATAGCAGCAGCTTTCAGTACTGTATCCAGTCCCTTTTCTGTACCTAGTCTGAAATAGGCACTGATAAGATTAATATGGTTATTCCTCTTTCCTGGGCACTGGTCATAAAGAAATAACAATGCCACTATAGAGAAGGAAGGTGGACAAAACTTTGAAGTTTTTTTTTAACTTCTTTCTGAGAATTCTTCTCTACATAAGCTTTTACACATTGAATCAAAATGCAAATTCCACTGTAGGGGATAGTTTTCTCACTGACAACATCCTGTGTCTCAAAGTCTGTTATAATCATAATTGAAAAAAAAATCTTGCATTGACACCAACTGATTTCTTGGTCTTTCAAGGATGTGGAACAGATTGAGCATACAATGTGTTTGGGAAAGAAATCATTTTCATTTCTCAAATGGAGTTACTGTGGTACAAAGAGATTAGATTATTGCCTGAGCCTGTACAAGCAGAGTTTGTGTCCAATCCAAGATCCTGTGCCCACAAGTATGCCTGCTCACTCATAAAAGATTGCATTTTAAATTGGTTGACTCTTTGGTAGTAAAAGCTAATTGCAAATAAAGCACTAACACAAATGCTTTGTAAAGTTACTTAAATGACTGAGTTCTTCAATTAACACCTGGAAGTTCCAACAGGTTATTATAGAAATGAAAAAGAAAGGCACTTATAATTTTTGGAGAAAAATTCCTAGTGTGGGTCAGTTTAAAATTTTAATTTTAAAATTAAAAATGCCTCAATGCAATTTAAATGAAGAGAGGACAGCAAGGGGAATGTGATGTCAAGATCTGGGTAGCACTAATTTGAGGAAGTCTAACTTGTAATGGGTAAATTGAATAACTCTGGTAACTTTTCAATAAAGACATATGCAACTCAGAGCCTGAGAACTGAACTTGGATATCCTGAGATTCGCTGCAACATTTTATCTACAGTAAATTTCTCTTTCTCTCTTCTTTTCCAAAGAAGTCATTTTAATTGACCTTTTTAAGGTAGTTAATGTGAATTGATGTAGGTATTTCTTTTTATTTATGTATTTATGCATGTAATTATTTACTGCTCTGAATGTTTCTGACAATAAGGGCAAAATTGAGAAGTTTTGTAAAATTATGATTGTTCAATAATGCCCATTCCAGTGTAGACATACAGACACAAATAGTTATATTCAGATGAATAATAATTCTTAAATGAAAAACCTGTTGATTTAAGGCAGTCAGATGTACAATACATTTATTCAATTAGTTCTATGTCAGTGCTTCTAATGATAAAATTTCTTCTGGTGTAGTACAAATTAATTCATAAACTATTTTTCCAGAGCCAAATTACTATGCTAGATTATATGAACCTAATGTTTGAGTTTTCTTTACATCTATGAGGGCCACTTTATACTCTTATGCAGCTTGTTTCTTCTTAGCTTAGTGATCTGGTGTTTTTTTTTTTTTCACTCCTGACCTCTTGAATTCACTGCTACTTGTAAAACCTTTTCTGTAATCATTATTTTTCAAATAGCATTTAATATGCATTTTTTCATTGCTTTTATATAACCGTACACGTCACTGGAAGAAGTGCTTAATGGACTAAAATCCATTCCTGTCTTGAGAGCAGTGTAAATAGAGAGAACTTTCACAAGAATGTATTACTGATTTGAAAAAAAAAAAGTTATTATTAATAACCTTAATAACCTATCTCAATCCACAGAAATAAAAAACAATAAAATGTTCTACTTGTTAGAGTTCTCTTTAGTTCTGTAATCTGTTAACTTTCATGTTATTTTTATTTGACAGTTAGAGTAGAACAGAAACAGATATTTGTAAGTCAAAAATAATTCTAGAGTTGGTTAAAAAGCTGGTGTTGTAGCTATTTCTTTTGCAAGGGAATGATACTGTGAAACCTATGGCACTGTATGATGTCTACATTTCATCTTTTGTTTTTAGTGTAGAGCCACTGGAAAGATAGTTTTGTCTCTGCTATCTTTCATAGAAAAACTCCATTAGAGTCTGTGTTTTCAGACAGCAAGTCACCCCTGGCCATGTGAAGCCACAGTCTTCATTATTTCCTTTGATTGTTGACCTGTCCAAGCTGTTGCAGAGGAATCATGCCTCCCTTTTTGCTTGTATAACTTTCAGGCCATTACTGTCATAGTTCAGTATGCACTGCACCTGTGTTTCTCTCTCGTACTTCCTAATCCAGGATTCATTGAATGCAAGAGAATCACACAAGAACTTAAACTGCAAAAAATTTGCAAGGAGAATTAAAGTCAATTTTTCCATTCCACAGCAAGGAGAAAAGGCTGAGCACAAACATTAGAGTTTAGAGTATGAAGCACCTGTTAGCAGCTGCTGCTCTGGCTTAAATCTGCAGCTTCTCAGTGCTGATGAATCACTGTTTTGTATTTCTTGGTGTCCATCAACTTGCTTCAGTAAGCTGTACTTCAGGCACTGTGAGTGTTTACACTGCAAAAGAATTATTTCAGCACCTGCATATTCGAAGTATAGAGACATATTCATCTTCATTTTGTGATGGTTGCTTTTTTTTTTTTTCTTAAGAAATCAAACACCTATAGTTACGTTTCAAGGAAACAAATTAGAAGTACCTTTCAAAAGTACAACCAACTCAAATACTTATCTTGCTTTTATTATCTGCCTGTCACTGTAAACACAAGTGCTGCTTCCACCCAGTGATCCACCTAACAGAGTGTAATACTCTGCATAGCTAAAATTTCTTGTGGAATTGCTTTTCCATAAATGCATTCCCAGGCTGAAGGCATACAGGGACAGTGGGGAGGAGGCTCACATTCTTCCCCAGCGATAGTAGTGACATCCCTTGCTCCCTTCTCCTCACTCCCTGTGTGCTCTGAGTAAGTTCCTTGCCTTAGTTCTTCTCAGATATTGCCTGGAATTTTACCTGTTATTTAGGGTAGTTCTCAAACCTTTCTGTAGTAAGCTTAATTCTTCTTGTGGTTCTCTCTATTTTTATTTTTTTAGTCTTTAATTTTTCTTTCTTTTCTGTGACCTCTCTTTTTTACTTATATGACCTCTACAGGTACGCTATTTGTCTTAACGTCATTTCTCACCTGAGCCATCAAGCTTGGTTCAAGAAAAATTGTTTGGAAAAACTTTAAAACTTCAAAGCATCTTTAGCAAATTTCTGTGCTAGAAAATTAAAGTGCTTAGATTTTAACTCTGGCTCAACAGCCATCAGAGAACTCATTCAACTTGTGATCAGGAATCCAATCTCAAAATCTTGCTGTGCAATGCAGTTCATAAATTCATAACTTGATGGGTCCTGACAAGGTCTAGAGTTGTTCTGCCCCCCAGCTGGTAGTTCAGCTGGTGCTGGCAATATATGTACAGACCGATTTTGGATTTCAATATTAAGTCAATATATATACATAATTTTTGCCTGGGCAAAAGTTCTCTTTCAAATGAAAAAGAAAGAATGTGATGGTGGCAATAAAGGACATGATTTACTGGTGGGTCTTGGTAGGTCAAGTTGATGGTTGGACTTGGTGATCTTGAAGGTCTTTTCCAACCTAGGCGATTCTATGATTCAATATTTATACACCTTTTGGCTGATTCTTCTCCAGAGGTTCAGAGGACCACGGGTAAGATGCTGTTGCCTAACACAGAGAGCAACTTTGTTTCTTAATTTTGTATGCCCTCAGTACAAATGAAAACACAGAATACCTTAGTAACTTTATGAGTCAGCAGATTTTTAAACTCCAATGTTTATGACATCCTACAGGAATGCTAAGCCAATAAATATGTATTGAAGCATTGCATGACATCCTACAGGAATGCTAAGCCAATAAATATGTATTGAAGCATTGCAAGTAGGAAAACTGTATGGACATATAAATGAAAAAGTATGATAGCATCTCCAGAAGTAATGTCTCCTATTTTATTATGTTGGTTCACGACATCAGAGTTGGATATTGTCAGTATGGCAGCAGAGATTGAGTGCCATTTTGTCAGACTGCCCCACTGTTGCCATCTGTCACACAGCAAAAACATGTAAAGGAATATTGATATCTGACATGGTAGCGTGTATGAAGCAAAGGCATGTCACTGAAATGTTGCACCTGTTTACATTTATAAATGCTTTCTGAAAGTTTGGAGAATAAACAGTGAGGTAGGGGGTGGTGCATTTCAGCAGAGGTGACAATGACAGTAGGTTACCTTCACTGGTGCAGATTTTGATGAGCACAGCATGCAGGCTCTCATTCATTGCTGGTGAAAGTGCATAGCTCATGGTTGTGACTGTGCTGAAAATAGTGTTTTGTAGCTGAGGATTTTCTCTACCAAATACTGCTACTGAGCTCTTTTTATCTGTTGCAACTTCTGTGGAAGTAAACAAGATACATTATTTTTGGAGCAATCTGTATAATATTAGAAGGTACTTCTATTACTTGAGTACTTGAATTACTGAAGCAGAAAAGTTGTTGTTCCTCTCTACTCTGCTCTTGTGAGGCCCCATCTGAAGTACTATGTCCAGGTCTGGAGCCCCAGTACAAGACAGATCTGTTGGAGAAGGTCCAGAGGAGAGCCATAAAGATGATCAGGCTGAAGCACCTTTCCTATGAAGACAGGCTGAGGGAGCTGGGCTTGTTCAGCCTGGAGAAAAGAAGGTTGTGGGGTGACCCCAGTGCAGCCCTTCAGTACCTAAAAGGAGCCTATAAACAGGAGGGGAATCAACTCTTTGAAAGGGTAGATAACAGCAGGTCAAGGGGAAATGGCTTTAAGTTGAGGGAGGGAAGATTTAGGTTGGATGTCAGGGGGAAATTCTTTACAGAGAGAGTGGTGAGGTGCTGGAACAGAGAGGTTGTGAATGTCCAATGCCTGGAGGTGATCAAGGCCAAGTTGGATGGGGCCCTGGGCATCCTGGTCTAGTATTAAATGTGGAGGTTGGTGGCCCTGCCTGTGGTGGGAGGGGGTTGGAGCTTCCTGATCCTTGAGGTCCCTTCCAACCTGGGTCATTCTGTGATTCTGCGATACCACAAAAATATTTAATGTTATGGTGAAGTTTTGGAAATATATCTTGGCACACATGATAAATTATTACTTGGCATTGAAAAGGCAAAAAGAAAGGGAGCTAAAACTGCATGCTAATTTACAAGGTTATAAGATTAGGTCTTCTGAATGTTCAGTTGTGGAAGTGTTTAATTAGCATATTTCTCTACAGAGAAATGTTTTCCTTGTTATTAGAGGAAAAACAAAAGCAAAAACAAAAAACCTAAGTGGATGCCTGCAATATATCTGGAAAAATAATGACCAGAAAGTGAAAATGTATGGTTTGTGTTCCTGATTCTGGAATAACTATGTATGCCATTCATTTTCCCATTTAATTCTCTTGGTTTCAATGCAATGGATTACATAAATAAAAGTTTTCTATTGAAACTGAGGAAACATATCAGATTTTGAGTTGGAATTTCTCTTAGTTTCAGCTTATCAGATTTTAAATTATAGGCATAATTTTCTTCCTTATTTATGCCAAGATAGAACACAACTTTTTTTTTTTTCTTTTCTTTTTTTTTTTGTAATAAACTTCACAGGTCATGCCAACTTGGAAGAATATTGAGATATTTTTGGCATTGTAGCACAAGGTGGTCAGGGAACCAGATTTGTTTGTCTTGCCTTACCAACAAACTTCAATGACAGCTGAAAGACTATGAAAACTTTTTGAAAGTCTTTGTGCGAAAAGAGCTACCTTTATGCCAAAAAACAAGTTCTGGAGGTGGGCCATCCATCCTACTCTGCAGGGTTGTCTTCTGCATGTGCATGGGTTTGAGTGAGAGTCTGTGGCCCATGGCAAATGATCTGCCTCACACTGAAGGTCCAGTGACAGTATCCACTTAATATGCTCCAAGAGTGAGCAGCGCGGAAGAAAAGCTAATATTTCTGTTCTATGGGTCAGGTTCCCAGTGATATCCTGAAATGTGTAAAACAGTAAGCCATAAAAAAGCAAAACCAGAATTAGATTGAATTTTTTCAGTTAAAAAGAAACGTTTCATTTTTTAATTTCTATAAAATCTGGAGAACGTCATGGAGAAAAGATGTACTGGCTTGAGGGAAGGCTCCAGTGAAACAAATGGAGTTATTAAAAACATTACGCTTTGCTTTTTAATTAAATCGTTGTGAGCAGACATATTTTACTTTATTAATAATTTTGAAGTTGAAAAATAGATCAAGATCTTAATAAGTGTCTTATGACAGATTCAGTTCAGTTTATTTCAGCTAAAATGTTAAGCCTTCTGTCTTTTTATAGATTTTATATCTCCTGAAGATATGAATGCGTCTCCCTTGAACTAGAAGTGAGAAAAATGAAAAGAATAGAAAGTGTATTGCAGCTTCAAATCCTCAAATAACTGACATTCTACACTTCCAAACAGAAAGAAGAGGGTCACTTTCAGCTTGCAGGTCTGCAAACTAAACCAAGAAACTCTGTCAGAGACCATTGTGCATAGAAGCACTAAGGGGAGGACTTACAAAGACAGCACTCATCTGTGCAGTGCTGCACTTCAGTCACCTTTCAGATCAGATCAAATACTGTCTGAGGTTAGTTCCTGATTCAGCCTCCTCCCCTGGGGAAGACAAATCTAGTTCTTAAACTTGCACTTTCAGGTGAACAAACTTGAGGAATTAATAGGTCATTATGCTTTCTAGGTAGTGGGAGTCTAACCACAGGAAGGTTCACACTTCAGCTTGAAAGCTTGCATGCTGAACAATCCCAGAGAAAGAGCTGGTCTGAAGCTATTGATATGTGGTTCTGACCATTTAAGGAAGGCATTTCCTTGGCGGTGTAATATCTCTGTTTTCATTCGGTTCTGTTCCTAAATTCTCATCCATCTTGCTGGAGAAAGGCATAGAAATCATGCCCTCATAAACCTGCTTATGTTTACCTGAAAATAATTATTCTTGGGAAACTGATGGCCATTAGAATCATTTGGTCCATGAAACATTTTTGAGGTTCAGTAACTTTTTGTATCTGTCATGCTTACTGACCCAAAATACTTAATAAATAATCTTCATTATAATGCTACCCATAAAATGAGAATTGTTAAACTGTAATAAAATGATACATATGCTAGGGCTGGCCTTTTATTTCTGATGGCATGTACAGATCATTTCAGCCTGATCTTATGCTTGATTAAAAGAAGCTGTTTACTACTACACTAATGGAAATTGTTTATTTAATCTGCTATAGGCAAACAGATTAAGCATCCTTCAATTTTTCCTACCTGGAATAAGTTCTCATTTTTTCCTACAGTTCCACAATTACATCACATTAGGATATTGAAGAGTTACTCTCAAAAGGAACAAGAAGAACCACCAACTCCAATGGAGATGAAAAAAATTTGTAGGCATTAAGTGCTTTAGTCTCCATCTATACCCAAGGGTACTTCTTTTTTTGATTCAAGGATAGTGTATGACCACCCATGGAAGAACCAAGTTTCCATAATTAGTTCCACATATTCTTACAGTAACTAATCTTTACTAAGGGAAAGATCGTGTTACAAAACCTGGGGCTTTAACTCTACAGAATCTAAAGGCTACATACCGAATTAACCTTAAAATATCTCACTTGTCTCTAGGATCAATAATTGTATTGCTCCCAGCAGGTACCCTCATCTGAAAGAAAGTGAACAGCTGTGGGAGAAGGTGGATTGCTGAATAATTATTATTAATTTTATATGTATACTGCTTTATATGTATAGGTATATATTTATTATGCAGTTGTTTTCTTTATTTGTTTGTTTTAATCATATCACAAAATCCTGACTGAAGAGTTTCAAGTTTTCTGATCTATTTCCCTGATCCAAAGTAGAGTTAGCTGCTATTATGTCATCTCTAGACAAACATTCATGTCAGTCTCTGCAAATTCCACAGCATTTCCTGTTATCTGTTCCAGTGCTTTATTGCCTTTGCATTACAAAGATTTTCTTGATCTCTACCTTGAATCTTCTTCATTGCCTTTTAAGATTCTCCCATTTACTGTGAACATAAAAATATTTTATTCTTTCCTGATGATACGATTTTTGGTAGTGATTTGTATACTATAACTGTCCATGTTCCCCTTCCAATCTCATTTTTTTTAAGTCTAACCAACCCATATTCATTCAGACCTTAAGACTGAAACACCTAATCCTGCTGATCCTGCCGATGATTTCTCACCTCTTTCTTGAATTGTTCAACACATAACACTCCAGGTGAGAACTCAGTGTAGATAGGTAAAGAGGAAGGATCTCATACACTGATCAAAAGAAACCCCTCACTACAGAAAACAGTTTGTCAATCTCCCTAGATAACAGTGTTTTTTTTTTTTCTGCTGAGTAGTTTGGCTGTTTTGAAAACCAGCCTGTAGATACTGTTGAATGACAGAAAACTCTGAAAACTGTAGGAGATTGGATTTTATGAGGAGCAAAACTCTCTTGTGTGTCGTTTACTTATGAGTCTGTGTGGGTCCTGCTGATTTTTTTTTTTCTTTTTTTTCTTTTTTTTTTTCCTGAAGTTTAGGGCAATGTTTGCATAAATACATCTGTTTCCAAGGCTTTGAGCAATCTGAAATTAACCTCTGTGACTTCTACCTCTGGAAAGTAACCAAGAAAATCATTCTTAAAAAAAAAAAAAATCTAATAATGAAACGGAATCTATATTTCTGGGAATATTTTATACATGTGAAATGCTGTGTTTATCTTCATGGCTACTATACACTGCTTTTGTTTTCCTAGATAATTGCCTAATTAATGCATAATCAATTATGCATTCCCTCCTTAGGTATACCTTATTATAAAATGGAGGTGCATTACCCAAACATTGCTGAGGTGAAACAATTTGGAAATAGTTGCTCATTTTAGAAAACTACAGGTAGAGAATGTCTGGTACAAAAATCTGCAAGGTGGAAGCTCAGAACCAGAAACATCTGTAATCTGGAACCCAGATGAGCTCAAACACTTGGCTTCTGGGTCTAATCAGTGCTCAAATGAGCCAAGGTGGGGTACTAAGCTTCAGCATCAGCCTCTTGAGATTTTTGTGGTTACTGAAGTATTGTCTCATTCTTAGTGTTGGAAGTTGTTCATAGTCTGATTAGAATTGTTCTTCAGTGCAGAATAACACCAAAGAAAAATATGCTGAAACATCTACTTGACACTGCACCAGAACCTTAAGGTGTTGAGAACAGAGAGGACGAGTGATAGGCCATATACTGGAGAACTAAGTTGTTTCCTTGAAAACACAGGAGTGGAGTCAACTCCTCCAGATAAGTAAACAGCAAGATGGACACAAGATATAAAGAAGGTAATCAATGTACTGTAGGATGAAAGATCTGAAAGTTCCGTAAGTGTATATATAGGTCACTCCAAAAGTAATGCCTCCTATTATTTTCATGAGAAATTATAGCACATAGGAAAACTTGACAAACATGATTCCGTAGTCCTCACAGGATGTACCCATTAGTGTTGAGGGAGCTGGGAGAAGTGACTGCCAAACCACTCCCTGTCATCAGTGAAAGGTCATGGAGAACGGGTGTGGTGCCTGAATATTCAAGGAAATCCAATATTAATCTAGTCTTTAAAAAGGGCAAGGAAGGTGATCTTGGAAACTAGAGGCAGGTTAGCCTCACCTCCATTCCTAGAAAGGTGATGGAGCAGCTTATTCAGATGTCATTCGCAAGCAAATTGAACAAAAGAAGGTTATGAAGAGTAGTCAACACGTTTTCACCATACAGATGTCATACTTGACCAGTCTCTTACACTTCTGTGATGTCATGACCAGCTGGTTAGATGAGTGGAGAGCAGTGGATACTGTGTTCAGCAAGGCTGTGAAGTCTCATCCTCTGGAGACATCGAAAACCTGCCTGGATGCCTTCTATTGCAAGGTACTCCAGCAAATCTGCTTTAGCAGGGGGCTGGACTGTATGATCTCGAAATATTCCTTCCAATCCCTATAATTCTGTGATTCTGTGATTCTCTGTAAAGTATTTCAGTAAATTACAAGGTGATAAGTTAATACAATCTATTCTACCACCAAAATCCATTTACCTTTCCTGATGTCTTATTTGGAAATTTTGCCAGCACATTCAATATTAAGCACAGAAGATTTTCTGATGTGTCAAAGCCCTAGAGACTACTGTGACAGAAAATTTCTTGCTATTTTGCTGTCTCCTTTATTTCCTATTTCTTGAAATTGTTTGCCTCACCTTGTAAGTGATTATCTCACTACAGAGAGTGGACTATATGATCTGAAATGTCCTAGGCTTTTCCAAAATGAAAATGTTCAAGTAGAAAAGGAGCAAAATTTTATTTCAAATGTATTATTTCAGCTCTTGTGAAAGCATAAAACCTGCATAAAAGGTTGATATTTATAAAGGCTGATCTGAAAGCTGTGCCTCCTGTTTTGTTATGTTGGCCCACAGTGTCAGAGGCAGATTTTGGTGGTATGGAAGTAGAGATTGAACTTTCTTGTCAATATTCTATTATATTTTGGTGTTGTGTGACAGAGGGCAGCAGAGGAATAGCCTGTAAAAATGGCATCTGATGTGAAAGCATGAAGTATGAAGTAAAGGTGTGGAACTGAATTCCTCTGTGTGGAAAAAACTGTACCCATAAGCATTTACTCGTGCATGCTGAACATTAATGGAAACCAAACAGTGGATATGAGCACAGTGAGTTTGTGGGTGGTACGTTGCAACAGTGACAACGGTGACAGTGGGTCACCTCTGCTGGTGCAGATTTTGATGAGCGTGGCATTCAGGCTCTTGTTCATCACTTGTGAAAATACACAGTTAACGGTGGTGACTGTGTTGAAAACAAATATTTTTTACCTGGGGATCTGTACTATCAAATAGTGTTATTGTACTTCTCTGTGTCTTCATTCCCTCCGTCCTCTTTATGGTACTAAGAATACTTTTAGTTTTCTCCTCTGAGCGTAGACTTGAGCTCTATATCTTAGCAGCTACTAAGAGTTCGAAAGTTAGTGCAGTAGCTAGACACTGTTAGGGTACAACAGTACCTTACATATGCCTAAGGCACTGCCTGATGCAGTCTTTGAGAAATTGGAAGTGTTTTTAGGAGTCTGCACAGCATATGCCTTTTCTGACAATGTTTCTTCAAGCAGATTTTTCCTATTTGCATTCTCTGCACGTAGCCAACAGAAGTATGATCCTCTCAAAGGAAAGAAATGCTCTCTGATGGGAATGAGCTTAGTAAAGATATTACTTCCTTTTTTAATGTGTCTTGTGGCATTTCTGAGCTTTTTTAATGATTGGGAAACTGCCTGAAGAATGAAGCAGCAAAGAGCAGGGGAGAAATCTTCCTGATCACAGATCCTTAGCAAGCTGGAAGATCTCTTGAGAAGAATTTTACAGTTTCTGGCACATTTTAAATATTGCATCTGACAGAGCTTAATACCATAACACCATGGTGATTTGCTGCCATAACTTTAGAAAAAAAATAAGCGGTGAAGAATTTGGTTTTGATTGAACTACATCTACTTAATAATGTTCACTATTTTACTGCCATGTTTACCTCTGGTGCTCCAACTTCTGTGTAGCTGTGATGAATCGTCATATTGAAATAAACTAAATATTTTCCTCTGGCACCAAATAAAACAAAACAAAACAATAAAACCAATAAAAACTATTGTCAGAAATAAAACAGCTTTTCTCTTTCTATAAGATGGCTTTTTTCACTTCACTCAAGGATGAATTTCTTAACCAAAATCCTACTCACCTGAAGATCAATATAGATAATAATTCACCACAGAACAGTAAATAATTTAAGGTTCTGCCTCATGATAACCGCTGGGATTTAAAGTATCTAATTCCAATAAAATCAGATTCATAACTGTATTACATGTGAAAAATCTATCTTTAGTCTCTTGTCTCATCAAAAAAGGTAATACAAAGATATTGACAGGAGAGCTGACTTTTCCCTGGTGGGGAAGTGATGGAGGACTGGGATGGCAAATATGAAAATATAGCACTTCAGATAATTTGGTTTTATTGTGACTATTGTTATGATTTATATTCTAATATAAATGTAACCTAGATCAATTGAATTGAAAGAAGTGTAAAAATTACATTTACTTTAAACTATGTTTTAATTTTTGTAGATAATTCAGGTTGGTCTCAGACAATAAATGGGTCCTTTTCTTTAACTTTGTTTTTGTTGTTGATAGTGAACATCGTGGAGGAGTAATATACAGAATGTATTGTATATTCTTGCGGATACAGTCATCACTTGAAGATATTTTTGAATACAAGATTCAAAGCTGTAAAATATTTCTTAGCACATAAGCATGTTTTCTGTTTCATACATGTACCACACATATGAATACAAATAAATAAGCTTCAGTGTTCTGTGCAGAGAGGAAGCTGTGCTGTGGATGGGGGGCACAGGGTTCCACAGCATCCCCTTCTGTATGACAGAGTATCTTGGTCATTCATGTGTGTAGGTAGAGATACAGTTACCAGAAATGTCCAGGCCAAACCATGGAAATGGAATGTGCTGAGAAGGAGTGTGATATTCCTGAGGAATGAGAACTCCGGAAAGCAGCAGTTCCACCAGATCCCCCAAGAATGGAGACACTCAGGGCACCAATGGCCAGACAAAATATAGGAGGTCATCAGCATGTATGGGCAGCAGCAAGGCGCTGTGCAGTGCAGACCTTGTCAGGAAGCAGTGGTCTATCTTTCTGAAGCAGGACTACAGCTATGTGAATGTCTGGTGGGGTAAGGGATGCTTGGGAGTGTTTTGAACAACTGCCCAGATGCCATTGCCATGTCAGGATGAGACACTGCTCCTGTGTCCAGAGCAAAGGTAAGTGTATTTACTGCACAATTATTTGCTATTAGTAACAACAGATTTTATTAACAGTTACTGCTTAATTAATCCCTAACTTTAGAAAAGGAAACCTAGTACCAAGGCATTAATTGAAATGTAACACAAAAGAAAGGTTGGATTTAGTTAGGATGAGGACACTAAAATTCATAGTTAGTCCTCAACTAACTTCCTACTTACCACAGCTAGAACTGATTTTGCTGTTGTTTCCACGTGACCAACATTTTTCTTTATGCCCCATTCCATTAAATACATCCCACGAAATAGATGTCAAAATTCATAATAAATAAATTAAAATAAATAAATAGATATAACAAAAACAAAACAATGAAACAACCAACCAAAAAGAAAAGGAAGAATATCACTATGCCTTTTGAAAGATGAAGCTGACTTGTGGGAGGAAGATTCGAAGAACAGAGGGAAGTAGGGATCATTAGCTGGTTACTTCAAGCAAGTAAGAATGAAGGTTATATAACTATTTTGTGTTATCTGGAGATTCTGACTCAGAAATATTTTATTCTATATGGACAGAAATTACTTGAACCATTACATCAAAGTCAATAATAATTATCTGAGATTATCAGTGTTTAAAAAACTGTCACATGAAAGCAGCATTTTACTCCTGTCAGCCTGTTTCCAAGGTTAGGGTTTAAAAATGAGCAGTTTGTTTAAGTCAATAGATTATACTGGTTCCTCTGCTTAGAAGTAATTGTGTCTGATTAAAACAACTATTTTTATTGGTGAAATACAGTAAAGGAATAAAATAGATGCAGTATCGTAAACTTCATTCAAACTTTTTATCCAAGGTTTTAAAAAGGCACCAGACTTTTATTCCTATTGTCTTCTTGTCCCAGGAGGGCAAGAAAATCTGCACTGCTTTTCTGTGTAGCACCTCTGTAAACCTCATAGGACTACAGATTATGCAGATGTGGCAATAATGATTACTTTGCATTTCTTTGCTTTATTTTTGGTTTTGACTGTTTTGAAAGCATAAAAATAATCACATTTTGTCTTACCAACCAGTCCAATTCCTGATAGCAGAAGAAGCTCAGGGAGAAGTGCAGGAGCCTGCTGAATACTATCATTTGAGTAATGTTGTTCCTTGCTGTATCTACCTGTAATCAGTAATACAGTAATCAGTAGTTAAGACCCTTTTCCTGGGAGTTTCAGGCAGACTATCACACTCAATTTGTAAGTCAGATATTTAGAGAAGAAGAGATAAAGCATTTGTTACATGCAGCGACAACAACTTCTGATGAATAAATGCAGTCCCAACAGATGAGCCTGCTTTGTGATGTCTACCTCCAAGAGTTTGTAAAGATGTGTTATAAGCAGAACATATTCTGTCTTACAAAGGAGAACATGGTTGGTTTTATTTTTTTCCTCTCTCTTATGGTCTACTAAATCTCTGGAGAGTATTTTTTCTTTTTCTTCTCTCTAGAGATAACAGCCAAAGTTGATAGATCTACAATAACAAATTTCCTGTCATCTTATGCCTCCAATCTTTTTCCTATCACCTTGCTTGTTCCTGGGATTTTATATGCTGAGACAAATTGAGTATCCAGCACATGTACCTTGGATGTTTGTTATACTTTTTGCTGTAGGCTCTGAGCAGTCCAAGAGTTAAATTCTTTTCTACTGACAAAGCAAGGATGAAAGTAACCTGCCCTCACAATTTTCCTGCTGTATAGGAGTCAGAAAGTTGAAATACTGCTTACTAAGCACAGGAATTATTATTTTTCCTACAAGCATGCCTAAATTAAGTGGAGAAAGAGAGCTTAAAATGTTTGTTTTGTCTTTGGAGAGGAGGTGAAAGCTGAATAATTTTTCATTATTACCATTTGCTCCCCTGGAGGTAAGGTTAGGTCAGCATTTGCAGTTTAGACTCCTGTTTCCAGAGGTTAACAACTCAGCTGTAAGGCTTCAGTCTCAGTTGAACATTTGGCAGAGTTACTGCCTTGAAATAATACCTCTGGTACACATATTTCTAATACCTTCTCCCAAGAGGTCTCAGAGCACTTTAACACACTGAACTGTGTAATGGCTTGTTTCACCCACCATCAAAATGCAACTACTTTTGAGATGGAACATAATCTCATAGTGCAGAGGTCTATATAATAGTTTAGGTGAGGAAGAAGTTATTATATTAAACTGGAACTACAAGAGAAAATGTAAATGGTATTTTAAGTATATAACATTTTAGATACTTTTCTTATAGTCATAGCGATAGTACAGCATTGGAAAGATTGAAAATCATATTAAAAGGACAAAGAAGTTTCTTTATTCTAAATTACACTCAATTCTTCTAATCATTCCTGCTTGCAAAACCTTTTCTAGAAGCTTTTTGTTCAACGAGATTATGCTCTTGGTTATGTAAGAGTTGCTTAAATGCAATGGAAGTATTTTAAGAACACAAGTAAATCGAAATCTTAGCAATGAACACTAAGCATGTCCATAATTTGTTCAGTTGCTCTTGTGTTTCCTACTAAGAGTCAAAATTTTGGCACTGACAAGTGAAAAGAGAGGATTATTTGGCAGTTTATTACTTCAGCCAGATGAAATAAAAATAATGGTTTTGTGAAAAGATTTCAAGACCAATCTCTGTGGTCAAAATATTCAAACCTGTGAAGTTAGGTTATGGTTTGCCATTTAGGCTCTAAAAAAACCAGATGATTTTCAAACATGCTGACCATGATGGGAATGAGTAAGGGATCTTGAGTTTTTTATTCAGTGATGGACTGGAATGAACACGAGTACCAGCATACCGAGAAATACTTCAGAATGTGCTGCAAAGTTAAACACTGCAGGAAATCAGGACATTAGATGATTATATACGAATTTAGATGGCTCATATAGTCAGCCAGGTTTAAAAGTGCTTCCTGTGCTTTATTTTTTCAGAAAAAAAAAAAAAAAAACAGCCTTAAAGAAGCCTTGCAGAAAAAGCATGCATGGACAGACTAAACACTCAAGCACCTATCTCTCCCACTGCAGCAGCACTCATACTGCTTAATAATGCAGGGTAAGGACTTGGAACTTCCTGGTAGTTGAGTGGGAAGTTTAATTATTGAGATGAAGTTGTGGCCCTTGTGAGAGGAATAGCGCACAGTTGGGGCAGCATGCCAGAGGCAGTTTGGACACAGACATCTTGTTCTGGGAACGGAAGCAGAGAATTTGGATTTGTGAATGTTATTGGTCTAAAGAGACTTCTGAAGAAAAAGCAGGAAATATTAAGTGGAAGCTGGGAAGCCTTAGAGACTCCCAGATCTTTTCAGCACATCAGTGAGTAGGCAAGATTGCTTAAACTCAGCCTAAATCTTTCTCTAGGCCTGAAAGTCAAAATGAGTTTAAAATAGGAATGCGTGTCTAAAGATATGTTATGAGAGGTGGCAAATGAAGTCTGAATTGAAGCAGTATTTCAGCATCAACCATTTATTAATCTGCTTACTACTACCAAAGAATTTGTGCCTGCAGACTCCAAGTGTGAGCAGAGTGGGTTAGAATCTGGCTGCAACATACTGCTTACAAGTACTCGGGGGCTATGTTTCCAATCCCATTTCTATCCCAATAAATCCCAAACAAAGTTAAGTAAATTTTTTCAAATAAAAATTAAGCCAACAACCATATTAAAATACCTGGGATATTTCTTTACCGGTTAGGCTGGTGTATAGATCCAAAATGTACCTTACAAATTGATGTTATTTATTGAGAAAGCATTCAGGTAACGAGCACAGGTATATCCATATATGCCTTTGTGACAAAAGAGCTTTGCACGTGCTATAGCTCAGAAGCTGCTGACTCTGAGTGACAGCTCAATCTGATGTGGCTCTTCTCTTACAGCTTAGTCTCTCTTAGCTGGGTAAAAATGTAAAGTGTCCATAGATCAAAGAGTGTTCTAACTGCTACAGAGTAAGGAGATGGAAAAAGATGGCGTATGTTTTTCAAAATGAGTGATGATTTTGGATATTTCAATTTTGGGCCTCTTCATATGGGTTTTGATGATCAGGGTGCAGTTATTCAACATAGTATGCTCCAATCCTGCTGTAAGAATATGACCTCTGGCTTCCATGTCATAGCACTTGTCCTGTGCTGTTCCCCCACAGTCCCTGCCCATCAGTGGGATGCAGGGAGCATCACCTGCCTGCTCACTGCCAAGACCACCATAGCCCTCTGCAGGCTTTAAGCTTCAGACTTCACAGGTTCTGCACACAATGAGGTAAGTAAGGTTTTAAAAAGAAACTTGTTTTATCCTGTCCTTTTCCCTAATAAAAACAGTCTCTTCCTTGCTAAGCTAGCTTACTGGAGAGCACTCCCAGGCATAGCAGATGAGATACAGAGCATTTCTCTATCTCAAAATTATTTTTTTCCACTATTTAAATTCTGAAAGAAAAAAAAAATAAAGTGAGATCTCAAAAATGTATATATGAAATATGGTTGAAAATTATAGAAC
>JAPSGF010000011.1:9008239-9055541 GCA_035772895.1 Perdix hodgsoniae | reverse complement strand
AGAACATTCCTTTTAAACATTATACAAATATTTGTCCTACTGAAGAGATTTTGGAAATTCTCTCTCCAACTCTATTCAAAGGCTTTTCAAAACTTTGTGCAGTGCATGCTGTGTGGTGAGTTTACTTCAAAGCTACAAACTCTGGAAGCAATGAGGTACATATCAACCCCAATAATGAGCCTACAGAAAAACTTGGAGGGCTCCAGTTCATATTTGCCAGTGAGTCAGTGCAAACGCTTAATGCATGAGATCTTGTCGTAAGACTTGATGTGTGAGAAACTTCATTATTATTAATTTTTTCAATAAGAATCTCCTTTAACATAAAAAAAATGGGTCTTAAGTCTCTAAGACGTTTTTGAAAATTGTGACTAGTACCAATGCTCAGGGGGTGGAGCAGTGTTTCTATATACCTTGTATTGAAAGCTAACTGAAGATTTAGTTTGTTTCTTTGGGGCATTTTTTTTTTTGCCAGATTACTCTAAGCAAAGCAGAATGCTTAATTGCTTATAGTTTTGACAGGACCACTTTTCATGGACTACAGAACATGGGAATACTAGGATTAGTTTTTGGTGGATCAGGATCATCCACTGATTCTGTCCTTGATATGCCCTTTTATTACAAACAATTCACTGTGTCCTTGGAAATGTATGATTCCATGTGGGATACAATGACTGCACTTAATGAGGTGCTTTATGGACACAATTCAACATTAACTTTGAGTTTCCTGGCTTTTGTTGATTTTTGTCACAACCTTAACATTTTTCAAACATAGAATCATTACATTAAAAAAATAAATCTGTATTTTAACCAAGATTTATTATGCCCCAGTGAGATAAACCATGTTTTCACTTTTAGTAAAAACATGATTTATTTCCACACAGCTGAACAGTCAAAAAAAAAAAAAAAAAAAAAAAAAAAAGGAAAAAAAAAAATTCCTAAAAAAAAAAAAAATGGGCTGTTATATGAACTTAGAACAAATCTCATTCAGTCTTGAGAATGAATATATCGAGTCTCTCATTCTGTCAAGTTTGTTACATACTTTTCTTACACTTAAATGCAATTTAATAAGAAACTCACTGATGTGAGCTTCAATTTCTAAAATTTTCTGGGGGAACTAACCTCACCTTATGGCTGCTGGGCAGACTCAGGAACACTGACATTAAATGCACACATACCAGAAGCGGCTCAAAGGAGTTAATATTATATTATCAACTATTTTGTTATCTCTGGTCTTTGTGCAAAGCTACCCAGAGAGCTGCTGCTTAGTGAGGCACATATACTCTTGAACCACCTGTGGCATGTGACTGTCATGGCTCTCTAACAGATTTTGCTGTTTTTTAAATATTTCAACAGACTCACTTATGCTTTGTCTCAGATATTCTATTTGAATACAACCAGATTCAAGGTCAGAAATGGGACACATCATTCACTTGAAAAGGAAGGGAATGATCTTCAACTGCTGACACAAAGAGTGAGTAGAAAGACAATCTTGTAGGTTATTACTTGGTGTTCTTCTGTACATCTAGATGGAGCAGCTGTAAATACATAAACTCACCCACCTCCATTCAATCTTAGGGGAGGTAGGCTCTACATCCCCTCTTTGGCTTTTGGATAGCAAAGGCTCTTGCTTTTCCTTCTGTTTTCTGAATTTAATCCTCATCAGTAAACTTAGAACAGTCAGGTTTATCGAAACAGAAATAGATGCAAATTTTTCCTTTGTGGGCTAGCTGCTTTAAGACTTTGTTGAGGCTTTGTGCCTTTCCGGAAGACTCTACATTCAGTTTTCCCATTTGGAAACAGTTGTGCTATGTTTGTTAGTTACCATTCTGCAATTCCGCATGTTCTCTTGCGCTGCTTGCTGGGTCTCTTGTTCTGACATCCAGTGTTGTGTATCAGGAGCAGGGAACTTATCTTTTTCCTTTTGTCTCTTTTTCTTTTTGGAGGTGTCTGTTCTCTTAGTGGCTTGTTTGGGTTTTATTCCCTGTTTTAATTTAGCAATTTCCATAAAGGAACTGAAAATATCATAGTTTTGGAGCTTCAGCCTCTTGGGATCACAGCCTCAAATTTGTGGACTACTTTTCTAGCATATTGCCAAGAGGACTACTTTTCATTCTGTCTTACCTGCTTTCACTGTACTGGTACCTTTTCCTAATACCATGAGACTCTGCAGAACTCACAGAATCTTCCATAGCAAATCTCTGAACATTTTTTTTGCTGTTTCTCAATTTCTTCATCAGTTTCTGATTATTTAAACATACAATTGTGGACACCATATCTCAGTTATCTGTCAGGCAGAACAGATATGAAGATGGCAGTGGAATGGACTGGTACACAATGAGGAGAATAAATATTGGCATAAATCTTTACTTAGATGTTAGTACCTCAGTCTGAAATTTTTCATGCACCAGACGCAGTTACGTATCTGTACGCAATACAGAATACTTCAGATATAAGATACCTCTTCTCCCAGACCCAGTAAATTGCAGGGGATTCTATTTATACAACTCTTTGGGATAATAGTCTGAATCAGGACATTTAAGTATTTGAGTTTATTATCAGAGGAAGTGCAGACATACCAAACTTCTAATGTAATGGGTGATTAGACCACCTAAGGAAGTCTCCCACTCTGTCTTGTCCTTGGAAACCTACTTCTCCAATGACTCCAGAGACAGCTTGAAAAGATGAGCTTTTGTAAGCTGAAGTTAGCTTTTGTGAGAATCTCTGTGGGGCTACTCATCTATCTCCAGTAGAGAAGGATAATGCTCTAGCAAGCTATATGGATTTACATTATTTAAATATAGGTTGCAATTATCTATTGGAAGAATTATCTATAAAAAAACACAGTGGAGTTTTAACTGACTGAAAAATACTTTCATATGTTTTCAAAGAAATCTTCCTGGGATAATTAGATACTTTCTTAAATCAGACTGAGAGTCAGACAACTCGAATTACTAGTGAACTAATGAATAGGAGATGACTAATTCTCATATAACAGACTCATCTAGGTACTGTTATGATTAATGTATTGCAAAGCATAAAATAGAAAGCATCTGAATTAAATCATCTGTCTGAGAATATCTGAAGGCAAAGAGGGGTGAATGAGGATGGGAAATGAGTATGAATCGTCACCAAGACTTCTCAAGCAACAGTCTGAGTCTGTCTGGTGACTTCATGGAAATTTATAGAATTAATCTTCATTCATAAATAAATACGGTAGAAGAAAGTTGAATAAAGGGCAAAAGAAAACAATACAAGGAAGAAGAACAGCTCTCTTTTGGGGTTAAACTCAGTCAACTTCCTCTGTAGAGTGTGGTGGCAGATAAATATACTTCTTTTATCTGCATGATATGGTCTTCTCCACTAGAAAAAGTGAAACAAAATGTTTACTACTAGCAACTTGCACAGCCAACAGCAAAGCATGTTTAATTTTCTTGATGATACAATTGTTCTGGTGCTGTACACCTTCAAGATGTCATTCAGAACCTTAATCTTTCTGCCTGAACGGCTCCTTGAGATGCAGTTCCATGCTAGACAGAGGAGATACTACCAACAAAAACTCTGCTGAAGGGGGTATAATTTGTTAACCCACTCTTCTTCTGTTTCCCAATTCTAGGCACACAGTCGCATGACTTATTTTATTTAGCCCCAACATTTAATAGATCGCTTAAACATGCTAAACCTGCAGAAAGCAAAACTGGACAGAAACCAGAGCTTTTGAAAAGGAAAGAATGGGATTGCAAACTGAGGGGAAGAGGGAATGAGATTAGGTGGATTTCTTCTTAGGGGAAGAGGAATAGGTTAGAGCTGTGAATAATGGAGCTGTGAAACCCCAGCATGTGACTGAAGTGCCACAGATTATGTCTTTTGAAAAGTAAAATACATGTAAAGACCAAATAAATGAGTAAAATGTGATCTACATGAAGATTGATTAAATGACTAAAAAATAAAATCATTGTAAAGACCATGCAGAGACAAAAGATTGTGAAAATACAAAGGACCACGTGGAATCCAAGACCATGTCTTTCCTCTGGAGAAGTAAAATCTTGCATCCAAAGCAACATGCACATTCTGAGCAGAAACTGTGCCAGAAAGTTGCTGGCTGTGCTTCTCAGTAAGAACCAGAAACAGTGAAGAGATTGTAGCCATTTTGCACAAATGGAGCTGTACTGACAACTACCTGGCAGCACAATTGAACGTGTTCCTGTATTCTGTATTTTATATTCTGTATTCTAATTTTTCCCTTTGATTATTTTGTGATTTCATTCTGCTGTCTAATGAATACACAGAGAGAAACTGAAGTAACAAAACCTATAGCCTTTGAGTGGTGATCCTGTGGTTCCCTGGTTGTCCTTTTGCTGCTCCTTCAATAAACAAAACCTGTCAGGCAAATGAACTACATTTCCAAATAAGCTTTATCTGTATTTTTGAACTCTCTTACCCTCTACAGCAGTCTTGCTGCATGTGAATTGCTTAGAGGGAGTGGCCCCCTGATTATGCTATCTTTTCCACTATGCCCAGAAATTATTTGGGAGAGTGCAAGTTAGAATATGTCAAAAAACATGCCAAGGACTGGTCTAAAAACAATCCAGCATTTGGCACTATATTATCTACTTTACAGATACAGCTCTAGTCTGTTCCAGGCATTGCAATTGCCACTGGTATACTTACACATGAATTATTTTCTAACATAGTAGGCAGTGTGGACTTGCTGAAAGTGCATTCTACCTTTTTTAATAAGGGTAGATAGTATGAGAAAATAAGCAGTAGAGAATTTAAACAGTATTGACTACAGTACTGAGTCCTGACCTGCTGCCATGTTGACTTCAAACTACTGACTGTTATGCTTTGAATATGTGTCAATTTCACAATATTATATTCAATTTGAAATAGTAAAGTTTTTGTTTGTTTGTTTGTTTCACTCTGTACCTTAAGTTGGCACCTTAATTTTTGAAATTACTTCAACTTTAAATGAGTTCAACTGATTTTCATTGAATTCAAGAAACAACAGTTGTGTTCAAACTCCTACAAGCTCAATAATGTGGTAAAGAATATGATTAAATTTATAATAAGATTCTACCTGCACTTCTCAGGTTTAATATGCTGAAAAAAATGGAGATGATAAATTCGAATATAGAATTTAAATCAGTATGAAATACCAAGATTGTAAGAACATTTTGTATTTTTTTTTCCCCAGAATGGGAAAATTATATTCCCAATTTCATTTTACAATGCCATTAAAATCAAACAATAAAGTAATATAATGAACTCCTCTAATAGTATACATATATTCTGTGAATACTGACTTTATCTGTTCGAATAATTTCATTAACATATTAAAAGTTGATAATAAAATATTTCAAAGTTATAAATTCAATACATCTTGTAGTTTCCCATGAAAAATTTATTCTCAGCCAAATCAGTTATTTAAAAAGAAATATTGGTATGTAAGAATATTTCCCAAAATCTCTTTGGAGGAAATACTACAGATTATGTGAGTGACTGAAGATAACAAGTTGGACTAGGTGAACTCTGGATGGTCTTTCCAACTTAAATTATTCTATGATTATATTATTTAAGTAAATGTATGTGGTCATGCGATTGTAATAGAGAAGTTCTGGAGTTATGTAATTCTTAAACAGTCACAAAGAATAAACAGTGACTCACAGCTGTGTGAAGTATAATTGAAGGCATCATAAGCATGAAATTATTGTTTTCACTGACTCATCCAAAAATGTTGGCTGTATTAATTGGAATACTTGAATTATCCAATAACAAAACAAACCAAAATGTAAATTAAATTAAAGATTGCTTGCAGAATAAAAAACAAACTTGCTTAATTATTTTTAAAATAGCTTTACAACAGTGACAGATTGTGTCAAATTGTCTAGAATCACAACTGGAAAAATTGAGAATATTGTCCCTAGAGAAAGCAAAACAATTATAAATCCTTCTCTTTGTTGGTAGTTCAGTTCCATCCCATTTCTCCTTCTAACTACACCTCATACCTCATTTCAGTTATATATTTCTCCTTGACCTTTTCTTCTCAGGCATATTGAAAAATTGATTCCAATTAAGTCAGTACTGTATCTGGCTTCAAAAATGACAGAAAATAATATCAAAACCATGTCACCAATGCATTACTTCATTCAACAGTCTTACTGTTCACTGATTGTTTTTTTTTTCCTGTGTTTGTCTGAACAACAAAAAAATTATTTAGATTTACTGAAATAGTCATCTGGATCAGTAACTTTCTCCTGAATAGCCTCTTTTACTAGCACAAGTAATCTGTCAAAACTAATCCCTGAAGTTAAAAGTTAATGCACATCCTAGTTCCTTCTTGAGCTAAGTTTTTGCCTCCAGATCTTTATTTTTCGGAGATACAGAGGACTTTAAGTTTTACTTATTCTTTCTCCTTCTGAGAGTGAAGGAAAAAGAAAGAACAAAATCATTCCCATTTTAAAAATACAAGATTTAGAGTATGTTTCTCATTTGCAGTATCTGAAACAACTGTATAAGAATAATTAGAAGGAAGCATGCAAATCCTGACCTTAACGAGCAAAAGAATTTAACAATAGCCAACCTGTTGTTAAAACGAATAGAGGAGTAGAAATGTAGCAGAAAGTGATATTTCAGTGATTCATCCCTTTACAAAACACAGGCTAAAGGATGAGAGTTACTGAATGAAAGAGGCCAGCCTCTTCTCGGTGGTCTGTAGTGATAGGACAAGGAGCAATTGCCCAAAACCGGAACACGGGAAATTCACATTCAAACTTTTATGGTAAGAATGATAGACCACTGGAACAGGTTGCCCACAGGTTGTGGAATCTCCTTCTATGGAAATTTTTAGGACCCATTTGGATGCCTTCCTGTGCAATCTACTGTAGGGAACATGCTTAACATGGGAATTAGACTCGAAGATCTCTTGAAGTCCCTTCCAACCCCTATGATTCTGTGAAGGGTGAAGTGCTGTGAAGAAAGAAAAAGTAAAGTGATACAGAAGCTTCAAATACAGTATCACAGAAAAATGACCTAAAATGATCATAGAATCACAGAATTATCCAGATTGAAAAAGGCCTCCAAGATCATCAGTTCCAACTAACAACCTGACCTAACCAGACCCTTTAACAAACCATGTTGCATTAAACCATGCTTAATCTAGAGTAGGCTTCTTTGCTCTCCTCAGCTACCTGAAAGAAGGTTACAGCAAGAAAATGTCACTCTCTTTTCCCAGGTGACATGTTATACAACTCATGGAAATAGCCTCAAGTTGCACCACTGGAGGTGTAGATTAAACAATAGGAAGACTTTCTTCATGGACAGTTTTGTCAAATGCTGGAATGAGCTTCAGTGGAAGTGGTGGAGACCTCATCCCTGAAGGTGCATAAAAGACATGTAGATATGGCACTAATCAATATATTTTAGCAATGGGACTCAGTAAGTCAGGTTAACAGTTGGAATTAATGATCTTGAAGGTCTTTTCCAAAGTAGTTGATCTTGTGATTCTATATTTCTATGATACTATGGTTGCCATAGGAAGATAAGAAAAGTGAAGCTCCTAACATAGACACACAAAATGAAGTCTATAAAGTAGATTGTGAAAATTCATTTGTTCTTCCTTAAATAATCCAGCTAGAAGAATCAAATTATTTGGATCACACTCATCCAGCTAAGGAAGGGGAAAGTCTTCCTTAGGTCAGGCTCATTACAAGGTAAGGTTCATTTAGCTATAAATTGCATATTTCACAAAACAAACAAACAAACAAACAAAAAACCACCAACAACCAAAACCAAAAACTGTAATCTTAAAATTTAAACTGTTTCAGAAGAATATGTCTCAATGACAAATTCCAGAAGCATTTCATCAGGCAGAAAAATTTTGTTGATAGACATGTTGCAATAATTTTTGTCTCATAGTCCACCCTGTACAACACGCCAAGTTCTTTTTTTGACCAGGTTTTATGTTTATAGTTAAAGTGCAAATACATGTGTGATACCAAAAATGTAGGGGACTAATGCTGTGGAAGATGGCAAAATAGCTGATGAGAAGGAAAGAAAAAAAGAATGATTGCAAAGAAGGATACCTGGGTTGGAAACTCTTGGGTGAATATGTAGAACTGAGGATTGCCTATGAAATTTGACAACTTATGGTCTGGGTCCATGAGGTATGCAAAAGTGAAGTTTGAGATAAGGAGAGAAGTGAGATGAAGAATGAAGAGTATCTCCTAGGCAGAAAAGGTGAGTAAAGGAAAGGTGTAGCTCTTGTATTTGTAGAGAACAGACAAAGGATCCTGAGTTCAAGGAAATCTTAAACCAGCACCAAAACCTGATCGTGCTATTCTTTTTTTCTTTCTCCCTTTTCCTTTTCCTTTTCCTTTTCCTTTTCCTTTTCCTTTTCCTTTTCCTTTTCCTTTTCCTTTTCCTTTTCCTTTTCCTTTTCCTTTTCCTTTTCCTTTTCCTTTTCCTTTTCCTTTCTTTTTCTTTTCTTTTTCTTTTCCTTTTGTTTTCCTTTTCTTTTTCTATTTATTAATTCAATTCAAGATTTTCTCCTCAAGATGCTTATTTTCAGAGTGCACTAAAAAAAAATTTGTTTTGATAGATTTGAGGTTTGTAATTTCTATTACATCTGGGAATCATTTCCACAATGAAGCAATGCTTTTCTCTTGAACTTATCACAATTTCTATGTAACCTATCTGTGCTGAGAATTGTAAGAAAAGGAGAGAAAATTATTTTCTGGCATTAAACTTAATTCCTAGTACTCAAGATTTCAAAATTTAGCTTAAGCTCATATTAGAACAAAGTTACAAAATACTGTAGTCTGTTATGATTTTTTTTTGTTTATTTAGTGAAAATAAAACTTTAATTTTGTTTTGATCTTCTGTAGATATAAAATAACACAGAATGTATATCAGTGAGATGTTTAAACAAAAGAAATGAAATACCATTCTGAAAATGTTAAGTTAGAATGTTTCAGGTCTTTTAGAGCTTCTCACAGTAATTTTTTCACAATGTTAAATATGAGAAACCTACTGTCCCTGAAATTTTCATTTTGATGAAAAGCTAGGTTTTATCCATCTAGCTCCATAAGCCACCAAGAAATGGACAGTGCAGCTCATCTCACGCAGCTCATAAATGAGACATAAAGGGTTTAAATATATGATTCAGGCTCGCAAATATTCTGTCACTGCCAATTTTAATAAGGTATTTTTCCCCTTGTAATAATCTAAGTGGCTCTGATCAAAACTGCCAGATGTCTCCCAGAGAGTGCAACAATTAGTTCATACTATCAGTTATTACAATATGGATGAGTATAATGAGAAGGCAAACTCATTTAGTAGCAGGGATTAATAATGAAATCGTTTAATTAAGACTAGGATCTGAATCAAAACCTGGGTTCCAAATGCCCTCTAACTACTGAAAGGAACTTCACAAGCCAAATCATAAAATTCATCCTCATCACTAATTTTACTGCACTGAACCAAAATTTCACTGGTACTTCACTTTATCTTTAAACATTTCACTAGTTTGATTTATCTTGCTGCTGCGTAAGAGTTTCTGTTGGTAGGCAGAAGCTTGCTGTTATGTGTTATTTTGCAGCATTGTCAAAAATGGCTATTTATGTTAGAGATTGGCTAGAAAGTGGGTTTCGTTTAATTCAGTTTCAGCTAGAACTGTCCCAATGCATAAGAATCTTGTTTAACTTAAAAAAAAAAAAAAAAAAAAGGTCAAGAGCAAAACAAAACTTCTTTTCTCATTTTAGTTTATGAAAATTGAGTTATTTATGGAGATGAGGATTATTCCAGGTAAAATCATGATCCACAGGGCACTCGGCATAAAAGAATGAGGATAATAACCTAGGGTTAAATTTTAGAAATACATCATACCATAACAAGTATTCAGAATGTTTTTCAGCTTTCACTCAAGGACATTGATGGAAAAGTTTGGTAATAAATTTACATCCACTTGAATCAATTACATGAAATCAACATCACATTCTTAAATCATCAACTAGACTCATGTTTTTGTGAACATAATGTAGACCCTTGTAATGTCACAGATTTTTAAAGTCTTGGTCTAATTTGTCTATCCCTCAAAATGCTATGATTAAAGTTAGAAATGAGTAACATATTGTAATTACAGCACATTCCATACAACATTTTAAAAGCTTTTCAGAATGATAGCCACATATTACATTTCATTTTCACTTTTCTAAACAGAGAGGGAAACTGAGGCCTAAGCATCTTGAAACCTGGAATGTGGTTGCTGTGTCAAGGACAGGTAGTTTATATTTCAAAAGGCAATTGAGAAAGTGGTCACAACCCCTGGCAATACCCCTTTCTATTGTTAAATTCATAGGGCAATAAAGAGAGGAGCCATCAGGGAAAAAAGCACAATTATGGAGGAAAAAAGGAAGAGAGACAGTTGCAGCATTTTCAACTGTTCAGAAGTAGAAGGATAGAGGATTCATTCATTTATGATTCAAAACTACGGACACCATCTTGTCTCACACAGTATAGGTGTTTTCGGACTAACAGGGTTAGGCAAAATTCCCTAGAATTATCTTCATTTCATTAGTTTGAAAGCTCTACAAGACTCAAAGGAGGGTATACATCCTTCAGGTGATGGCTGACCTCTCAAAATCTACCTTATGTGTTCTAAACACCTAAGACCCACTCACTTCCACAGAGCCACTCAGCTGATCTATTGTCCAAGACAATCCTTCTTAATTATTGGGCTGTCATAGCCTTTCTAGCTCTCTGTGGAACCTCAGTGTCCCTCACTTGTGAGGGATATTTTAGATGTTGTTGATGCTGAGTACAGTCTAGGACTTGTGTCTCCTGCTAGGAGAAATGAGTAACATCTTTAATTCTCTTGCAGATGGATTTAGTTATAGTCCTTCCAATGGGACAGGAGCTGAATAGTGGTAGCTCTTTGCTTTTACTTGCTTAGATAGATGTCAGAGAGACACATAGTTTTGCAGTCTGCTATAAGTACAAGAGCCTGGAAAACTTTTAGATTAAATAGGAAGGTACTTAGTATCTTAGGCCCTGAAAGTAGTCTATGGACTAGACTAGTTGTGTGCAGTTTGTGAGTGTCATAGTTATTTACACACCAGCTTCAGTCAAGTTCATGAGGTTTCATGGATAAAAACACTTCTTATGCACACTGGAGTCTCAGTAGAACTGGGAACCAAAATACCATCTTCCCTCCTCCACTTTTCTAAACACTAGCCCAGTGTTGCTTATTGAGAATCTCTTTTTTTTGTTCCCATTTCCTTCTGTTCTCATGCATATTAATGATAAAAACTTCAATCTTACCCTTTAATAAACCACTTAACAAAACAAAATATATTTTTATCCTTCAATTCTGATCTGCTCAAGCTGGCAGATATTATAATTGACTGTGCATTGACATAATTAGCTCTGTTTTAATTTTTGGAAAGAAAATGTTAACAACTGGGGCATTTCTCTCTCTCTCTCTCTCTCTCTCTTTTTTTTTTTTTTCCTACTGCTGAAAGAGCAGCTTATTTAAAGAAGTATAGCTGTGTATAACTGTTCTCTTTCTCTGAACATTTAATGAGAGGCAGCCAGTTGCATCACTTCCATCAGTCTGAAGTCCTGATTCCTGAACTTTGCATAAAAGTGCTTCACTGCATTTTTGCTTCAATTTGATGACAGTGTCACTGAGATGAAAACACTGAATGAGGAGCAGGAATGCAGAGGTACAAAAGGTGGATACTATTAAATGACTTGACACACTGAGAGGTCAAAGGATCATACAAACGTTCTGAAGCAGAAAGCATTTTTGACAGAGAAATTAAACATGAAAACACCCTCGTTCTGTCTTCATTAAAGTCCAACTAAAACATCTTTTTTTTTTTTTTTTTTCTGAGATGCTTCAATTCTGCTAACAGCTGTTATAAATGAAATCTCATTAGAATCCTCATTAAATACTGAGCATTTTTGCCTTTATCTGCTGCAGTAGATACTGTCCTCTGCTGGAGGCAAAATATGAGATTGGATGAACCTGCAGCTTTATGGTGGAGTTTACATTGCTATCACCTTCAAGATTACCTCTTTATGTCACAAAAAATTGTTCCTCCTATATTAGTAATACACAATATGTTTTAAAAGCCTGTTTATTCTGTTTATTACAGTATTTTGATGACATTTTACTTGTAAAATAATGTCCCTTTCTGAGCACTACTTCTGCATGTTTTGTTCCATAATAAATTATTATTATTCTAGGACAGAGTCTACTTTCAGAATTTAACAAACAATGCTGGGTCAAGTCCTTGAGAAAAGTGGAATTTACGTCTATGAACACGAGGACGCTATCAGAGTTTACCAGTTCAATATAGACTCACATGTTACAGAACTTTGTGCTGTCTCTTTGCCTTTTGTTAAAATGTACTTCATGCCCTAAGTCAAATAAACAAATTGAAAGCTTCCTTGAGAGACAAGGTTGGAGAATGTCCTACTTCAATGACAGGAAAATAAAACTTAAATAACATAATTTGGTCTGGTTGAAAATGAGATTTTTAGGCAGCACTGACTGCTTTGTCTTAAGAAATAATGTATTATTTGTTAGAAGTGTAGCCTAAAATAGACATGAAACAACTTGACCAAAGTGGAACCAGTTCATAAAATATTTATTTTAAACATGGACAGCAGATTCTATCAGTTTGGAAAGACAATTTTACCAAGAGAGCTTTGTGATAGTTACATGGTGTTTTTTTCCAGTTATTACTACATTTGAGGTAAAGATAGTGACAAATCTTTATAGTTAATTTCTCCCATCAGTACAGACAAATACTGTCACAAAGATATATGTTGCTACAACACAATAAGAACCTTGCTGTTTATAATGTTAATCAGTTAAGCTGAAACTTGAAAAGTTGGTGATCATGTACCTGAAGTGCTGAAGTGTTTGGAAAGTTTAAGCTCACTTTTTGTTGCTTTATTTTGTTTTTATAAGAATGAAAGTGGAAGAAGTGTTCTGAGTTTGGAAATTCGCAAGGACCTGGAATTCAGAGGTGTAGCTAAGGATGGGGCTTTTAATTCTTCCATTTGTTATTTAAAATTTGATCAAGTCACAGTTGCTGAAGATATCAATGAAATAAATTGTTTGGGTCAAATGATATTTCATAGCAAATATTAAAATAGAAATAAGAAATATAGGAAACCTTTTTTATTTTTTTATTTTTTATTATTATTTTTTTAACACCATGGAATCTGGTGCAATCTTCATGTCTCCTCTACAAATTTCTTCCTCTCTTTTCTGCTTTTACTTTCATATTTGCCTGAATCTCTACCTGGGTGAGTTATGTTGCCCTATTAGCATGAGTGAGATTTAATTGTTGGCTTGTAAGTTGGTTCAGATTCAGTATCTGTTCCATTCTTCAGTAATCAATACACACTTGTTTTGAATTACTGTTGTTAAGGTTTATGAAAATACATAATTATTGGCAAATTGTACAACTGTGTGAGTCTAAAGACTTCCAGAATACTGTGTGCCTCTTTGTCTTGAATAATGCTTTTATTTTAAAAAACTAGAAAACTCTACAGCACATTACCATTTATTAATGGAATTGAATCCAGGTGCATTACATTAAATAAATATCACATTTATTTTACTAATTTGAGTCATATATCAAAATTCTGGTAACCGTAATGCACTTATGCTACATGATCTCTCTCTACTATACTTTACCAACAGCAGTTATTACAATAATACTGCACCAAATACATGGAGCTCCATAATTCTTTATAAAGTTAAACTGTAGCATGTAGGAAAATTATATGTTTATATTTAATATCTGTATCTGATTTTAAGCTGCACTTAGGTACTGACTCTAAGCATTTATTAGTAGGAGTAGTGTGTGCTATAAAGATTTAATAGGATGTAAAATGGTTCATTAAGCATTATCTAATATGTCTAAAACAAAATGCAGGCTAAAGATATGGTACTTTGGATATTATTATAATTTCCCCAAGCACCATATGTATAATTGCAATCCCAAGTGATTAATTTCCACATTTATATGCAAGTAGAAAATGGAGTACTAAATTTGACTCCGGAATATGAGTATACTATGATGGTAAAGAATAATTATGGTTCTGATGTGCTCATGTACTTTCTTGCAGATGTTTGAGGTACAGTTAACTTAGTAAGGTTCTGATGAGAGAAGAGGTCTGTCAGGGCAGACTGCTGTGTAGTGCTGGTGTCTCAGACTGCTGAATGAGCTGGTGTCCAGAGATTCCAGACTGCCTGTTGTCAGTGTTTTATACTTTGGCAGTTAGGAATATTGCTTAAAAAAAAAATGGATTTGTAGATGTGATTAAACAGGTGTCTTGCAGAGCTATTTTTTTATCCTTATGCCATTGTACTTCCATATTTCTGAAGTGGACTGTATGAATGAATGGCAACACCACTAACCAGGAAAAAAATGATCTATATGTAAATGAGGGTGTTATCAAAAAAAAAAAAAACAAAAAAAAAACTGAAATATTTTCTTTCTTGATGCTTAGATTCAGCAGAAGGATACTTGAAATTGGGATCAATCACATTCCTTGTGCAAATATGGTCTTACATGTTTCTAGTAGGAATTTTAAAAATCTTTACAGACCTCTACTGACATTATCTACTTAAAACATTTCTTAGATCTTTTTTAAATTGATAGTTATTTGACAGAGACAAGAACTTACTACTACCAGCCTCTTCTATATTAGCGTGAGACTAATGTGAATGAAAGGAGAAATGTGGGATTATCAGAAAGCTATAATAAAACAGCTATGAAACCAACTATTTAATACTACTACATGAATGTCAAGGAATATATAAAATGTTAAAAGTATACTTTAGAGTCTTAGGCTTTCAAACCTCAACATTAATTCAATCATCTTGGTGAACAAGCTATTGACACTCTTATTTTTCAAGTTCCAGGAAGAGTAAGTCTAAATCTTCTGCTGTGTGAGGAGAGTTGCAAGACAAAGTATGCATACCTACATTTTGTATCACATAAAGATAACAATCCAGGTGGAGATACTGTGACCCACGTTGTTTATTCATGTTTCTTTTCTCCTTTCAGCTTTTCCAGAAGGATACTTTTCCTTTCAGGGAAGGAATTGAATCATAGAATCATAGAATGGCCTGGATTGGAAAGGTCCTCAAAAAATCATCTAGTTTCATCTTGAATTCAATTGCATACATGCTTTTCTTTAGTATTTAATAACACTTGTATAGTATTTATTCATCTACCTGATGATCATGCTGTGATCTTTGAGAGCTGCACAGGGAGTAAAAATTATACCATGCTTTGTCTGAAAAGTGTTGAATTAATAGGAGGACATGTAAAATCTACTGATCCAAAGATAGAGGCAGGGATGAAACTAGATGGAAACTATTGGATCAATACAACTCACATACACTTTTTTTGTTGTTGTTTTACAAGCTTGTATAATGGCCAACTGTACAAAACTAAAGAGCAGATAAATTGACCTACAGGAGGAAGTCAGTATGAATAAATTAACTCAACATATGATGAAGAGTTTTGATATAGACTATATAAGACTATATAGATTATAAGACTATACAGACTATATAAGACTATATAGTCTTAGTTCAGAGAATAATGACTAAGATCACTACCTAATAAATTCTCAACTTGACTTACTTTTCACATGTGTGAATATTCCTGTGGAGCTAAACTTCCTATTAATAAAAAAACATTACTTTTCATAAAATGAACAACTTTTTAAAGAAGAATTCTGCCCAGAGGAGTCTTTATGTATTTCTCAGAGAGAAGTAGAAATACACCCTAATGCACTTCTTGCACAGTGGAAATGATCAGTACATCTGTCTACTTCTCCATTAGGGGTAACTATAAGAGGCCCTCTCTGGATCCCTTGTGGCCCTAGGAATGGCTGCCTGAGACAGAATCTAGTCCTATGTCTAGACAGGAATGCAAAATGATTTTGGCTGAGACGATTAGCACAAGAGCGTTGGCTCTGAACATTATACAAAAATAGGGAAAAGTAGTTTTCTAACAAAAGAATTATGACAGTCAGGAGAGTGGAAATTATTTCTGTTCTTTTTATTATTTTGTGGCAATTCCAAGAGAAAAAAAGTAATTTGGGATAACGTGAAACAGAAGACTTTTATAGATATTAAATTAATATAGCAGAGATGATTTTAAAACAAATCTAGTTTCAGTGTAATTTCCAACACACTTATTTCTTTAAATAAAAGTAGAGTGATGAATGAAGGAGGAGCTTCAGCAAAAGCTCTGAACCAGTGACAGATGAAGAAGAAAGGCTGGGAGGATCAGGAGCGTGACCAAGATGTGGCAGGTACAGCTTCACATTTTTTCCTTCAGTAGAAATAATAGCTTAAACTCATTTTCCACACTTGATAACAATGCTGTGCACTAGCTGCAGGACAATACAAAATTTAAGACTCTCAACACCTCTGGCTGAAGTCACTCCATGTATATTCCATGGAATATTCCCTGTCTCTCTTCAGATAATTACTTAGCTTTTTTTCTAATAACCAAGACTCAAACAACAGCAAATACTGAATCACTGATACAGTGAATGAAAGTTTAAGAGACCTCTACCCTAGACTGTTTCATGTGCACACAGCTTCCTCAGAAACTTGAGTACAATCTCTAGAATATCTAGAGAATAGCACACTAGAGAATATCTAGAATAGCATACTGAACCTAGGTTCCCCATTCCATTGACAGGAGTGCCTGCCTGAAATGTGCAGTGGAGGATCTTTGTGCATGGCACCCAAGGTCACTCGTGAACCCCATCACAAAGAAGAATGTAAATGTCAGATAATCTATTTAAATATGTAAGTTCCCTCTTCACAGTCAGTCTAATTTTCAGCTGCAGTCCCTTCTCTTCTACTCACTTTTTCTCTTTTCAACAGATGGGCACAAGAGCACAAGTAGTTCATGCTGTTTCAAATATGTGTTGCTGGCTACAACATACTTTTATTCCTATTGTTCAGTGCATGGGACTAGATAAAGCATTATGCTACCCAGACACATTCACAGATATTTTCTTTCTTCATTCATGATGTATTATTTTGTGTTTTGAATTAACATTCTTAAATATATTCAGATATCTTCCAGAATTTCTTTTGATGGAGCTTAATTCCCTACCTTTAATTTATTTATTAAGGGTCTGATTTTATTTAAAGTACAAGTGCTACTTACCCCTTCACAGTCTTACTGGCATTTCATCTTGGGTATTACATAAGTTAATCTAATATCCTACTCAGCATTCACTCTATTCCTGTAATTACTTTATTTCTTTTCACTATGTCCACATTATTTTTTTTCCTGTGGCCTGAGTGGATTGTAAGCATATTCTGTAGGGAAGCAATCTTGTATTGCTCTCATAATTGTGCTTCCTTGCTAGATTTTCCCACTAAAATTTTCCTAGGAAATGTCTAGGTAACTGAACTCCAAACAGTCATTACACTAGAGTAGATACACACTTCCTTCATCTGTAAAAACATTTCCTGATATGCTTTCTCATCCTCTCCTGAAAGTCTCTGGCAAGGTCCAAGAACTAACTTTTTCCATATCTCACTCTTCATTTTACTTCAAATAGTCTCTGTTGAGGCAGCCAAAATCCTAGTGTCATTTATTTCTGTTTATTCAGTATTCTCCCTTTACGCAATTTTCTCCTTCCCTCATTAATTTTGTTTTACCTCACCCATCTGCAAACATCATACCTTGGTAATTTTATCTCCCAGTTGATAGCTTGATTTAACCAAGCCCTTGTCATTCCAGTGTAATCATAATTTACCCTCAACATATGTTTCTAATACAGTAATCTTGTTGCATATGTTTCTAGCATTTGTAAAACACATTTGGCCTGTTTTTTGTCCTTTCTCTTTTTCTTTTCTTCTGAATTTGTAGCAAGAAAGATTTTCCATATTGACTTCATTTACAAACTCAGCACTCTTTTCTCTAACCATTACAGTCATTAACTATGAACTCTAGCTGTTGAGGAGTAAGAAGAAATTAAAAAAAAATGTTACTTTCCCCATCTCAGTCTGAAATGGTTTCTTCAAAGTAAATCTCTGGAGTTTTACTAGCAGGTGGTTAGATCCTGGTAGGTTATTAGACCTTTAGGTAAGAGATCTTAAACTATTTCTTCTTTTCACAAAGGATTTTAAACCAATTTACCAGAGGTTAGTCTGTAAGACCATACCTTTGCCTTCTTTATTCAAGGGTTTCCCTGGAAGCTTATGTAAAGGGTAGACCCTTGTTACTTGTTCTGTCCTTGTCAAGCAGTAACCCACTTTGTCAGTTTTCTCTGGGAGCCTTCAGTGGACTAAAATTCCCAAAAGCTTTCTGAAACCTTTTCAATATCTTGAACTTTTGCCTTTCTGAGAATTAGAATATTGAATTATTTGTCTGGGTTGCTTGTATTTCAGGTCTCTTTCTTTTCCATCATTCATTCATTTCCATCATCCAAATTCATTGTTCTCATTTTCTTACAGAGGATGATACAGAAGAGGCTGGATGCTTATCAATCTAAACAAATCTAATTTGGGGGGGAAAAAAAATCATTATCTATCTCATAACAGCAGATAGCTGCTGTCTGGCTATCCTGTATCTGCCCATGGGAAATACAAGTGTATTCTCAGAGGACTGAGATAATTACACACTAATCTTCAATCTAGCCACTTTTACCTAAACAGGGGTCAACACTGTAACTATCCAAATGATTATAGATTTACCATTTTCCTAATCTCTGAAAAGAGCAGTTCAGAAGTATACATGTTTTCAAGTTGAGTAAAACTGAAGAAAATGTGGTTATTCTGTAACTCAGAAGATTTGTAGCTTTGCTCTTCTTCTCCTTTTTCACTTTCACTCTCTCTGTCGTGTTGTCAGCTGTTCCTCTTCAGTTGCCTTATTTTACAGCTATTACTTCCTACTTCTTTTGATATATTTACCTATAAGCTATGTCTACATCTGCTCACCAACCTTCTCCTGCCTAACTAACCTCAGACATATTTCACTGCTCTTCTGTTAGCTGCATTAGCTGTTAAGATTCTGCCAGCTGATGATAACTGACCTGGTTTAGTGAGCATGAAAAAGTGGAATGTCTTTTTACTTTTCCTGTCAGTAAAACACCTGCTTCTAAGCATTCCATTAAAGACAATAAATAAATAAATAAATAAACAAATAAACAAATAAAATTCAACCGTATTAACCGTATTTTATTACAGTAAAACTGTAGGGTGCAGGGAGATTGATTTAGGCAATATGTTGTATCCAGATTGGAATATACTTTGAAGTTTGAGGGTGAGGGCCATATACTTCAAAGAGCTTCCAAGAATTTATGGAATAGAATGTAAGCCTAAGAGTACCTCATGAAACCAACAGCATGGTTGCAGTTCCAGAAATCTGGATGGTCACATCTGACACAAGTGAACATATGAAACACAACTAGAATGGATCCGTATTTATAGGAGATGGGCCTGTGGTGTGTGGAACTAGGTATATTTTGCTGCATCGTGGTAGAGAGCATGGGAAGAAGTGCATCACTGGTCAACTCAATACTGACTGATAAATAGGATGGATCTTGCTAACTCCTTTGTAATCTATTTGCTACTTGGATAAATGCCTTCTTCAGTGAGATATACCTTCCTAAGAACAATGTTTACTCTAATTATATAAGATCAAATCAAGATACTAATCAAGATCTAATTATATAAGATCAAATCAAGATACATTAGAAGCTATGTCCAGATCAACAGAAAAATGAAGAAAAAATTGATGATGCAGAGAGAGGAAGAAATGTATCACAGAGTGAAGGAGGAAGAAGGTAAGTCAAAATGTAATTGAATAAATGTAGAATGAATAAAACAAAATTCCACAAAACTGTTGTAGAAATAGATGAAGAGTACAGTTGTAAAAGATCGGTAATATGATTACACAAAGAAAACTGTGTTTAAAGACATGCATTTATCTAAGATCTTTTTAACTTGCAAAATAGCATGGCATCAGTGCCAGAATTACCTTACAACCATTAGCTCATGCAGCACTAAAGGCATAATCATGTCAATTGCTTGTTTGCATGATTTTTTATATTTCCAAGAGTCGAAATGGGAATGATCTGTTATGTTGCAGTATAATTTCTGAACACTTGAAAAGAGATACTGTGTCTTACCCTTTGTAAAAGAATCTCCAGGATAATAGTCTGATGGATTTTACTTTCCAGCATCAAAGGAGGACAGACTGTAAGATGATATTTTTGAGGGTGTGTTTACTTTTAATATAACAGATGACTAATGATTGTGTGTCTGAAATGTTATATCCATACTTTAAAATTTGATACAAGCTGATTATAAGGAACCACATGATCTCATTTTACTCTAAGTGATCTTGAACATGACATTATGATTACACTCGTGGTCAAAATCTCCTATCACCCCATTGAGCTAAATGGTAACAGAGGGAGCTTAGCACCTTCCACAAGAGTTGTGGATATCTAACAGAATCAAACCAAGACTATACAAGAGGTGAACAGGGAATGAGGTGTTGTCATGAAACTGGAAATATCCATGGTTGGCTTTATCATTCTGTACATGGCTTTTCAAAATAAACTCATATAAATCAGGATGGCAAAGCGAAGTAAAAATTGACCAAAGGTACAATTGTGTGGTTACATATTACTGTGAGCTAGAACTGCACGTTTGCCTATGAGGAGAGGTTAGGCAGTAATTCCCTGGTTTAACAATAACTCTCACACTTACTTTGGAATATTCAAATGTCCTACAAACACCCATACAGATTTTTAGAACAAATATAGCTTTTCTTCAAAGTTTACTTAATATTCCACATAGGCTGCTTGCCATGATGACTAATGTACTGCAACCTTGCTGTTATGCATTAAACCTCATGAAAATGTACATCTGTACTGGATTTTTTTCTTTCCTTTGTTTCTAAAATGCTGAGTTCTGCTAAAAATAATTGGATGGAAATCAAATATAAGAAGCTTAGCCAACTTTAGTGAAATGATATCAGAACTATATTATCCCTTAATGAAACAAGTATAGAGGGCTGATTGATTTATGGAACAATTTTTTGCACCATTACCTACCTTGATTGTGTACAAACAGTTTTCTATATTCGCTACCATTGTGACCCTGCATTTCTTTTAGTACATGCATTTCAAAAAGTGATGCCTTTGTAAAAAGGACTGAAAGATCTTAAGGTTTCACCTGAATAGTATTGATGACATTTGAAGCTTTTTAGTGAACTTTTATACATTTTAACAGTTGTCTATAAAGATGATAGACAAATAGGTTCCTTTGTCCTTACTGTGACTAATATCTCTTTGAAACAGAGGGAAATTTTAATATCCAGTCCATGCATATTGCTATACAGCTGTAACATGGTATTATTTCTTACCCTTCTTTTCCCAAGTGTTATTCTACATGTATGGTTTGTTCATCTCCATTTACAAAGACTATAAACTGCAACTTCAAGAGATTATTGTTTTAAATATTATTTCACCTGGCTCCTCCCAACTCCTCCAGTTGTAGGCCTAGATCTGATGAAGAAATGTTGATTGTCACAGGGGTTTACAGAAATGCAGTGTTTTTTCCCTCAGACACCATGGAATAACAATGTGACCACCACTTACTGATATACTTTCTCTAGAATTTTCAGAGCAGTCACCTCTGGCACACTGGGTGAGAGCACAGGAAGAAAGTCGTGGTCTCGCTCTTCTCTCAGAAGAACTTTGCTCAAAAATGTCTAAGCAATGACAAACTCCATGACCTTGAGATGTTATATTACTCAGGTGATCAGAACACATTTTGCTGACTTTTGACGTAAGCCTTAGAATTGAAGACAAAATCATCAGAGGTAAAATACTAGGAAACTTTAAGCATTAGTTACCTCCAAAAGCTAAAAAAAAAATAATTGGATACTCAAAAGATTTAATTCTGTTCAAAACAGATCTTGTTTTCTTCTGTGTATAATAACATAATACAAAGAAGTTTTTCAAGGGGAAAAATCTCCCATGTGCTGCTATGCATGAATTAATATAAAATGTCTGTTCATTGAAATAATGGATTTTCATGCATTTTTCCATTTCCAGTATTTCAAGAAATCTAATTTGGAAAAGGAACCCCCTGCACTGGCTGATTTCCTCTATGTGGGGGTCTAAGTGTAATTGATACTGTACTCTAGTACAACAATAATCAGGCTGTTTTCAGGCTCAGATTTTGTACGTGTGAGAGAAGGCAATATTTAAGTGAGGAGGATAGAGACTGCGCTCACATAAATACTTAAATATAATAGGCCTAATTAATTTCCAGTGTAATTACATGGATATTACATTGGTTACATCTATAATTCAGAAATTAATCTGATAAGTACTAGCCTCAGTTGAGCTAAAGCAGAAATTACCCAGTGTAGAAAATGTCAAAACTAAACATCATCTGATTCGCATATTAGAAAGCAGTGGAGTAGATATTTCTGCTTTGAAACCTTATACCAGTTTATACACAGAAGAAAGAGGGTGATAAACATGGCAGGGTTGGCATACTGGGTGCAAATGAGAGGCTAAAAGAATACATCTGCCTATTCAGGTATGTCACTCCTGTTTGCAAGTTCCTTTTGGCATAAGTAAGTCCACTGGGAACTTGTTCTTACGGATGCTCAGGTCTTCTTAGTCTCTGGAATTTATGAAGTCAACAAATAGCATAGCATTTGTGCTATTTGCTGTTTAAACATGCTAATCAACAACTCTGATGCAACGATCAGCAATAGTTTAATAAATGGCTCAGAGAAATCAGTCTGAAGCAATCCCTTCTTCACAGAGAGAAGCTGGAATTCATTGTATTTTGTTCAACAGAGAAATCTGACTGTGTCATCAGGGACATTAGCTTAATGACCTATTTGGCACTTTTCATAGAAAAGAAAATTCTGCTGATACTTTTTCAATCTAGTAAAAGCCAAGAAAAACAAAATCTGCAGAGGTGGAAGTCCTTCAGAGAACACACCTGGCAACAGAGACAACCAGGAAGATATCCTTGGAGCACACTGTTTGGAAGAGTATCCAGGGACAGGAGTATTCAGTGAACAACTATCAGCAACCACAGTAATTGCCAGCTGAAAATAATCCAGCCATTTCCAAGTATCTTCCCATTACCATGAGAGCAGGACTCTCAAATCTCCTCCAAAAGGGTCCTCAGTGCAGTTGTTTTGCCAAACATTTGCTTCTGTTGGATCTGACTCCTTGCTAATGTAGACTTAGTCAAAGACAACAAGCCATGTTTCACACTGGCTCTGAAGTCTCTGAGCAGTATTTGTTAGACCATCAAAATACTGGCATCCAGGCTTTTAGGGGAGGTTCTGGGGGGTGAACTTTTAGGATTATGAACTTAGTGACCTCTTATAAAGCATTTTGCACACCTAAGTGAGACAAGGAATGGCAGAACCCTAAGACAGAATTATATTTGCAAAGAAGGAGAGAGTGCAGCAGCTAGAAAACAGCAGGAAGTTGAAAAGTAGCATGGAAGGAAACTTTTGTAAGCTAATATGGTTTTCAAGTGTCCATGTATCACATCAGGTAATCTCATTTTCTTCATAAAACAGGCATTCCTGGACAGTTAAGGAACATGTTGAAGATTAAAGGATGAGAACAGAAACATCAGAAACTATTAATTGGGTTAGGCAACTTTGGGAAATCTGTGTAATAAAAATAACCATAATAAATCTTGGGAGAAATAAGGGTCTCTAAATAGGATCTTTGTGTTGGTATAGTGTCAGCTACAAAATAACAATGTGAATCCTGGGATTCAATGGACAGATTCACTGTAAATTGTCATAGAAACTAAGCAGATGCAGACCTGACTGATCTTGATACAATAAGCATTAATAAAAGTAAGGGAAAGATTGTCTGTAGGACTTCTGGGAAGATACGATTAAAATATCCTATCTTCTGAAATGTAATAGCTGAAAGTTGTCATAACTGAAGGTGAGAAGACAATGTCAGTGTATTGGAGTGAAAAACAAAGTTGCTTATTTTTTTTTTCAATGCATGCTGAAACACGCTTAAAATTTTGAAGGACAATAATAGTCTCAGAGCCATACCTTAGATACAAATAAAACAGGCTTATTATGCCTAAAAAGAGTTTACTGAAATACTGGTAAGTGACATCAAAAATTGTAAGAATCTAAATGCTTTACTTTTCCCACACATGTATGGATTTTAATTCCTGCTGTATCTTTCACAATATTATTACAGTACTGCCTGCAGGAGTATAGCAGATCAGTCATCAGATGCCAGATACTAAATAAAGGCCTTGTTATGTAGGGCACGAAATACATTATTTGGCTTCCAATTGTTTTCAAGCACAATTTTTCCAGAATTCCTCTGTTTGTACTGAAGAATCAGCAGTCACCTTTCAAGCCACTTGAGGTGAAATGGGCCTTGCATGGCATGACTCTTCCAAGTTAAAATGCTTAATTGATGTTCTTGTTGACATTCTATTATTTGTTTCTTGCTGTGCTTTCTTTGAGTAAAATCCTAATCACATCTGTCCTAGCATTTTCTCTGGAATCTATTAAATATAGAAATTACTGTCTTCATTATTATTTTCTGTTTTTCTTTCAAATTCATACATTGCTTCAAATATTTTTTTGTTTGTTTGTTTGTTTTTAAGATACACAATAACTTCTATTTTGACAAAATATGTATCCCTTCACCAAAATCTTACCTAATAACACTTTCCTTCAGCAACACTTCTCTTCTTTGCTATTGAATAATAGTTAACAGAAATACTAGCAGTGAGCCCAAGGTCAAAGTCATCACTACATTATGAGAGTTCAAGTTCTGTACATCACCTTGTGATGCCATTTTTTTGCAAAAACACAATGTGGATTGAAATTCTTGACATTCTCATGGCCATACTGCTGTAATAATTTGCAGGCTATTTTTTTTCAGTTTCCCACCTTTCAGCTTCCCTTAGTTTTAGTTCAAAAAGCCTATGCTGTTGATCTCAGATGTTATATCTGCAGTTTTATCAATAATCATCACTTATCAGCTTTCATGTTACTTTCAGATTACCAGATTTTTGACTCCTAGAGTTTCAGTTCTTCAGGACATACCAATAGTCCTTGATCAATAGTGTTAGAGAGCTATGTATGAGATTTGTTTTATTTTGTTCTACCAGTCATCTTTTTCCATTCATTCAGTTTCATCTTTTTCCATTTTCGTTTACCTTTCCATTTACCAGGTTACTGCTGCCTGGGTCAAGTAAATATTCATTTGATTAATTTCAAGTCAGTCACATTTTGACCTGTTTAGGTCAAGAGATATAAAGAGCACTCATGATTTTTAGTCTGTGTGTGTAAACTTGTTTCAAATGTTCCTTTGTCAACACAATGATAATCCTCTCATACTGACCCCCAGTCTATGCAATAGCCCTCCATCTTCCTTTAATAGTTCCTTGTATACTTAATGACTGGATTTTTTTCTGTTTTCTGATCCACATATGGAAGATAAAAATTAATTCCTTTGCTAGGGCACCATTACAATGTTCCTATAATATCCTGGGATAACTGTTCTGTTATTGTTCTTAAAAACCTGAAGGATTTTGTTAGCACAATGATGACAGTTGAAAAAAACCCAACACTGTAAGTGACTAATCACTCATTAGATTTCCTTGGCTGCATTTATTTTTCTTCATCATTGAAAATACAGTTGTCAAATATGTATAAATAACTTTTTTTCCCCTACCACAGTTTCTGTTGATTCAGAATTGATCAGGAAAGGTTTCCTTGCTACATGACAGATAACTCCATTCTCTAAGAGTCTGTTCTCTGCAGCTGTTTTTTCTCTGCTGTACTGTTCTTTTTCTTCCACTATTATTGCATTACATTGTTTCTGTCTAATAATCCTGTGGGATAGATTCTGCTCACACTCCTTTTACATACAACCTACAAATAAAAGATGCAAGAAACAATTTCCACAAATGTGGAATGTTTGATATTGTGGTAACAGAGAATTTAAAAGTAACTGAGGTTTTTTTTTGTTGTTGTTGTTCAATTCACTTAATTAAACTGAAAAGAAGGAAAGAGTAAAGAAAAGCAAGAGACAACAGTGGGTGAAGATATGAAGTATATCAGAACAAAACAAAGCAAAGCCATACTCAGAAGTGACAATGCTTTTCTCAAAAACACTGATGACATTTAGTGTTTCTCTCTGTTCCGGTTGAGGTGGCAAAAAATAATCCTGTGTAGCTGGAGGTACTCAAGAAGTCTCCTACTGATATTAATGATTATTAACAAAAATACTTGCTCAAACAGGCTTTAGAAGATTAAATATAAAATTTGAACTTAGCCTTTCAGCTGATGATGTCACATCTCTGCATAAACACTTGATTAGATGGCACATAGGTGTTTGCTTATAACTATATGTTCTAAGCAGGTAAAAACATTTCTACACACTTGGCTTAAAATGTTTTCATGTTTAATAATCTATCTTAGGCCACACAACAAATCAATGACAGTAATCACCTGGTATTCAACAGTGATATTGGGTTCAAAATTCCCACTGACTTAGTAGATGTAATATGGCCAGTCTTCCCAATAATCCAGGCAATACTCATGTGGATCAAGGAATATTTTATGCTACTAATTCCAAGGGGAATAGAAAATCCATATCATATTACTTGTTACTTTCTCATCAGAAAGAATATAAGGAAAACAAACAATAGGTCTTCTTTAATGCAGATTTTGTTCAGGAGTTTGTGGCAGGTATTTGCTTGTACCGAAACCTGTGCTGCACATGTAAGGACTCTATGGTTTAAAATGCCTCTGACTTTAATGTTTTGCTTCTGCATTCTGCTTCTGCATACTTTGAATAAAGTAATAAATTTTAGATTGATTCAAAGTTTCAAATTATTCTTCATACAAAGATTACAGATTAATCAAAGTGACTATTTCAATATTGCCATGTTGTGCAAATTAAAGAACTGAATTAATATTTTTGTGTTTTGATGTGAATTGTTAACAGATAAGAAAGAAAAAGAAGGATGTTTTCTACAGCCTAGTTTGCCCTGGAGTCCCAAGTGTAATTTTGGGTTAGCCCACTGATTACCTGAAGGTCTCTATACCTGTCTACACATGTATTTTTTATTAGTTTAGGTGCCATTATAAGGTTTCCTACACAAATCTCCCAACTCTGATAGTATTAATTTTTTCCTAGAGTATTTTATTCTAATGACCACCTTAACACGAGGCAAATGTTCCTCGCTTCCCAATAGCAACTAAAGGAAGTGGCTGTTTTCATTATAATAGAATTGGAAAGGGAATGTAGACTGATCAGTGCACCTGAACATAAAAGATAAAAAACTGTGTGAATAACTTGGATGTGTGTGCTAATTTCTGATGTATAAATGTTAATTAAAGATTTGCTGGAAATGAAAAACTTGACTGCAACATTTTCTACTCTCCAAATATGCGACATTCATTTCCTGAATTATCTTTCTGGCTGGCAGGCAAAATACAGATTTTTTGCCTGCTACTAACAGCAGGCATCTGAAAATATCCCAACAGCCTACTGATTTATGATTTCAGAGTGAGTCACAGAGGTTAGTGGGCATCCTTCAGACTTTGACAGTAAAAGGGAGAGGTGCACAACTTCCACTCTGAGAACTTTCTACACCCCTTATTGTGTGAGAAAATAAAGCCCTGGCCCAGGGATTGCCTCAGATCTGTAACTGAAGTTCTAAGTCCTCTCACAGAAATCAATAGGTTTCCAAAACAGCAGTGGCTCTCTAGAAGCTTGTCTGAGGAAATGTCTTACTGGCAAAGAAGGATGGATAGCTTATCTGGATCCAACAAAGACTCTGTGAAGGCTGACAGTGACAGCAAGAAGCTCAGGAACTGCCACCTTCAGATGACATGGAAAGGCACAAATAGATCACCATCTGATACAGAGATAATGTGAATGAAGACATTCTCTCCATCACATACTAAATTAATATAGCTTTCTGAGAGGAGCAAGGACTGAACAAAATGCAAAACAGCACAGTAGAGTCGCAGCAAAATAGTTCTCTTTAGCTGTTGGATTTCTCCTTTCCCGTTTATTGATGGTGGCTGTGCTGTAGTATGCTCGTGGTGCTACATGGGCCAGGAAATGTAGCCTGTGCTGCTCACAGCACACACAGGCTTTTTTCTGCCTTTGCAGGGTGATAATACTGTGGTGGTTAGGCATGCTATGAGGCTGAGTTTGTGAGGGCCACTGGTATGAACTAGACTTTGGGATCAGGAGAACAGGTAGATAATTAGTAGTCACTGAACAATGACACCTTGAAAGCTAGAGAAAACAGATGTAAGCATAACAAAGAGAACAAAGAAGAAGCAGATAAATGAGAAAATGATCAGTCTATGAATAAGGCACCTGATGGTGGTAGAGGCCAAAGGCTAAGAAACTGCATGCATAGCTGCTGGGAAAAAGATAAAACCATGGTATGACCACATGGTTTTGCTACATGTGCTGAGTTAAATCTGGATGCACATGAACCACTCCAAATACTGACTGCTTGTGGACATCTTGTCCAGCTTGGCCAACTGTTCATACAGAAGTGTACTGTGTTTTGACTGTGCGTGGAGCTTATTGCATGCTTTCCAAGGACTACATATAGCTGTTTTTTATGCACAGAGATGTGTCTCAGTATGCATTTTCCCTGTGACTTTATTTTCCATCTACAATTATTAGCACTTCTGAATAAAATCTTACTTGAGTAAATTTAAATAAATCAAATTTGCCTCTCTGTGTCTTGGGTAAAACTAAGGTGCTTTATGACTCTTATAGATTTTCCAACACTCATCTCTCTGGAAGTGAAGCATGCGGTCTATATTCAGCACTTTCTATAGCAAAAAAAATGTGATGAATCCATTATGGAATTAAAAACTACCTTTAAACATCCATTGTATAATTAGCTGAAATCTGGGCAAAGATGTTGCCAGATATAATTTGAGAGCTGAAAATCACTCCTGGCAGCAGTTGTCACTTTGAGAGGAATTTTGCTACATAATGAAAAGCATATCTCAGGTTTAGACCAGTCTCATTTTCCACATTTTCGCTGATGTGATCATTCTGCATTGATGTGGTCCGGCCCTCCCAGAAGTTTCTGACAAAACTCACATCAGTATTAAATGTGCAGGCTTTAAGATGTAATTTACTCTATTACTTTATTTTACTCATTTTAGGCCTGAGTATAAACTATTCTATGCTACATTCCCTGTTTAAAAATGGGAGAGAGCCAACTCAGAGGCAACTCAGCCCATTCTGTCTACACTGAGGGAGATGAATGGTGTCCTGGCAATTCCAGATCTTAGCTCAGGCTAACTTTTAAGGGAGCTGAAGTCAGATGAGCTGTATCCTACCTACACCCAGAAGTATCAGTTATTTAAAATGTTTAATTTGAACTTAAATACTTATTCATCACTGTTCCGGCATGGCCTCTGGTTTTCTGGAAGACTGATGTAAATACAGTTCTTTACCAACAAAGATTTTTGTTTGTTTGTTTGTTTGTTGTTTTAATTACTTCATATTTAGCAAGGATGATTTCTGAATACTACCCAACACAGACACAGCAATATGGGCCAGTGAAGTAGTTTTTATCTGCTTTTGTGGTTAATCTGATTTTTTTTAGTGTTTTAGATATTACGTGTTTTGGCATAGTCCTCTAATTGAAATAGTTTGGAGGCTTTTATGCTTACTTTTTCCAAATGACTGTATACTTCTGTAGTAACATTTCAAAAGATGAATATTAAGTACATCATAGGTAAATACTGTTATTTTACACATAGGAAAGGTAAATAAAAGGTTCAAGAATTAATTCAAATCCTACAGTGTTATTCTGAATTGTGATTTGTTTCTGAGACATGGAAACACCAATATAAACCAGCAAATTGCTAGTTTTCTTTCATACGCTAGGAGAAAAATAGGTTCATCATGAAAAATTGGCAGACAAATGTATGGGTATCAGAAATGGTAGTGCTGTAATAAAAATACCTTATAATATATGAATATTATGCTCCTACAGCAGTTTCACTGTAATGTCATTACAAGAGTTTATGCTATGAGTGCTATAATGCAATTGTATTATGAGCAAGAAGAAGTAAAGAGACTGCTGACACACCATCTGCATCTTAAGCCTGTGCTTACAGGTTATGTATTTTTGAGCTTGTATTTTACTCATTTGCTTACATGAATTTTACTCAAACTCTTCAGCTACTCTGAAACGTGGTGGATTAAGACAAACATAATAATAAATAAATAAATAAATAAACAAACAAACAAATAAATAAATAAATTCCAATGCTGATGAGTCTTAGTCCTGCACTTGAAAGATCTAAGGGAAGAAATTTGGTAGACAGGTACAATCTCTGGTCTTGAGGCTGCAATTTCCTACTCTGTGAGTAAGCTATTTTTTTTTTTTTTCTGTTTTTGTTTTGTTTTTCTCCTAGTCCATTGCATACAGTCCGTGCACAGAACCGAGATGACTATCCTCAGGGCACAGCAACAGGGAGTTTTTCCCCTTGGCTCCTTAGAGCCTCTCCTAGACCTTATAAATTAGCAACAAAGTTCTTTTTACCTCTCATCTTTAGTACCAAAAAGCCAGGCTGTCTCACAGCGTCAGTATGTGCTGGCTGGGCTGGTAAAAAGTGCTGCATAGTGCTATCAGCAGAGCACTACAACTTGTCTTTGTCAAGATCACAACATCAGCAATGAACAGGGGTGTAGAGCTACCAGCTTCTAAGAGAGCTCTGATTGTACCCAGAATTTGGGATGAAAGAAAGGGTGAAAGAAGCTGCAGTGCTGATCTCTCATATAGCTACTCTTATTGTGGGACAGTTGTGGGATTAAGTGCTAACTGAAAACCAAAGGTGAGAATGGGAGATCAGTATGATTTAGGGAGATAGTGAAGACACTGCACAGGTATATAAGCTGTAAATATTTTATGACTCCTGGGCCATGCTAAAAAAAAAAAAAATGCGCAAATATGCCATTATCTGGATCAAGATTTGACAGTTCTACTGCAAGGAGAAAGAAATTAACATCATGGCCTTAAGGTATGTGATAAATACTTATTATTTAAATGCTCTGTTTTAAGAAGCCACATGGCCATCAGTACACAATTACATCTATAAGCTTGGAACCAAGTTAACACAACGTCTGTTTTCTTTTAGAAGCATTGCCAGATGGGAGTCATTCTGAGCCCTGCCTGTTGCTGGATGCCCTTGGCATTAGATACTAAAATATTAGGCTGTAATAGCCTTGCTGGATATGTGGAATCCTGCAGGTGTTATCTCTCATTTTCTCAAATAGCCATTTTCACTCACCTAGGTTCACACCGAGGACAGCAAAGCTTTACAGCAGTGAGAGCAAATGTAACATACCTTGATCTCAAATTCCAGGTGCTGCCATACTGCTAATAGTTACATCACTGGAAAACAACTGTCAGGAGAAAAGTCAGCATGGGGAAAAGTCAGTGGAATTCATTTAAAGTAAAGCATTCCTCTGTAGTTTTTAAAAGCACTGCAATTAGGTTATAGCTGATTTCTCAATGCTAAAAGTGTCAATTTATAAACTAAAAAAACATTTTTTATCATAAAATAAATTTTCACTTATGAAACCAAACCAAACCAACCAACCAAACAAACAAAAAAATGTCCAGATGGGGAACATTTATCAATTTTCTTCTGGTTCATATACTGTTTGTTGCCTGGTTCAGTTGCTAAATCTGTCAAATCCATCATAGTTAATGCAGAAAAAATGGTGTAGCTATTTAAAAAAAGGTTATTTTTGCAATGTTTTGGTTTAAGTCTTTATCTGACTTTGGGCACATCCTGTGTGTTCTTTTTCTTTGCTGTTATGCAATTTAGACTGCTAATTTATCAGTGCAATCAGAGCACTGAGAGATGCAGATTCCTATCAAATTGTACAGGAGAGAGAGAAACAAGATATTGTATTCATCTGTTTTAACACAAAGATCCCTGTAGATCCTAATTCAGTGAGTCCAGCTATAGCTTCCAATGATAATACTGCTTGCTGTTTTGTACAAACTACAAGAAAATTTTGTCCAGTTCACATTGGAAATACACTAAAAAGCGTGTCAAAAGGACTTACAGTCTATTGCTTTTCACCAGCTAAGCCTCAAAATTCAAGTCTCTGTTTTCTTAAATTTTGAGTAGAGCAGCTACAGAGACAGACAGACAGAGGGGTCCCTGCTTCCCTTTTCTGCATCATTATTTCAGTTTTACTAAGATTAAGTTAAAAGGGCCATCCAAAACTTAAAACACAAAGATAGTTTAAAAAGTGTTGCGTGACACATCTGTATGGAGCTGTCAATTCTCTGTTTTCATTCTCCATCCAGTCAGATTGAGGTGCTCTCACAAGGATGTACTGTATTTAACCACATGGTTAAATACTTAAGTACCTTTGAAAACCTGATCATATATACCTATTTTACTTACCTCTTGCACATAAATTTAAACTATGGCCTTTTTTCCTTTTCACTGTAAGATTTAAATCTAAGAAAGAAATAGAACTACTCAGAATTAGGGGGAAAAAAACAAACAAACCTGCTGACATATATACAGTAAGTAGGTGTTATCAATAAATATGGATAACAAAGGCAACATTTTGTCAGTCTTCTGAGGACAATATAGTAAGACATTTTTTCCCCATTTTCTGGGTAAACAGCCGTTCTTGGATAAGGGAAATAACTTCCTTCCTAACGGACCAATACAGGCACCCTTTAGCAGCACACTGGTGTGAAATTAATGAAAGCTTGTCTTTGTGGCAATTAATTTCCTATACTTCTGTAATAACAAAGAAAGGAAGGGAAAAGCTACCTTCCTCCCATAGCTGATAGCTGTGTTCTTGGCCCTAAAGCACAAGCTTGGAGAATCAGATTGTTTGGATTATATTCCCACATCTTCTGTAACATTCTTCATGACCTTGGAAAATCATTTGATCTTTCTGTGCCTTAAATCTTAATTATACTTCCCTACTTCTAGCGAAGTGTCATTAGGCTTAATTAGTTAATGTCTGTAAAATGCTTTGAGAGCAGTCTTTTGACAGATGATATTCTAAGTACAAAACATCATAGTAAAAATTTGTAGCAGTCTGGTTTAGTGTTATTTGTTTTGTACAGACAACATCCTTGGCAGACTGAAAATATCAGTTTGATGCATTAAGTTACTCACAGGCAAAGATAAAAAACTTACATTTACTTGGGCTCTGATTCAGTTAGATATTCAACAGTATACCTTAATGTAAACAATAGGTATCAATAATGCATTATGATGCATTCAGTGCCCTCAAACTGAATTTTTACTCATCATTAGTTTTCATCACTGCAAGAAATTTCCAGAGGATTTCTTAAAAGTAATGTTTTTAATTGGTGGGGTCATATATATATATATAAAGCAGGGAGGAGTGATTAGGGAAAGACCAATGTTGGAAACTTCAGGATGTGTGCTTAAAAGATAAGATCAGATTTATGCATAAGAATGATCACTTTGGCAGCATTTTTAGAAGACCTGGAAAGTGATATTTCAGGGTTGGAAGAAATAATTCAGAGGTAGATGAAAGACTGTACTGATTATTTAGACCATTAACTACACAAGAGAGTGTAGACATTAAATTTTCAGTGAAATAACTCATAAGATTTGGATGCATCTTGGAAGTGGTAGAAAAGAAGAAAAAAAAAAAAGAAAGATGGGTACTCAGCTTGAAGACTTGAAGGGTAAGAGGAGAACGCTTTTGAAAAGAAAGGGAAAAAGATATAAAGGACAAAACAAATTTTGTTGCTCAATACAGCAGCACAAACATTCCTCAAAAGTTATTTTTATAGGAAAAAGTAAGCACTTTTGCAAGTTTGTTAAAACCACCTATGAAAAGAAAGAGGTCGTGCGTACCACTACAAACTAGAAACAAAGAAAAGGGTTAAGAAATGCAATGTGCAAATACCTAGACCAATCTCTCAACAGTTTAATAAACTTCAACTCTTACACATTTTCTTAAATAATTTTATTTAAAAAACAATAAAGTATGTATGAAGTGATTTGCTTGAACAAAATATTGTAGAGTGAACAAAAGAAAGTGTCCACACATTGCTGAAAGTCCATGCTGTACCTACGTACTCACATCATGTATGTATTTCTGGGCAGAAAATGTACTATGTCTCTGCAGACTGTTTCATGGGATCATGGCCTAGAATAACTTCTGGTCTAAATATATTACCTTGAACGTATTTTTCAGTAACACTTCAATTCATTAAAATGTCATCAACAAAATGAAGCAAAAAGTTACATTTTCCTATCACAACTTATTTATTTACTAGCTAATAATTACTTTTAATTTATAAAATCAATCAAATAAATCAATTTCAGTGCATATGAATAACCACCTTTAAAATATATTTCAAGCTTTTGAGCAAAGGTGTGTCAAGGATTGCAGAAAGCATCTTTTGTGAGTTACTGACAAGACAAGGAAGAACAAAGCTGAGACTCTAAGTAAGGTGTTCAGTACTGTTGAACAGCTTGAACAGCTTCAGAAGTTATTGCTCTGTGTATCTCATGTGCAGCCTGAGGGAAAGAACTTGAGAGGCCAAGTGGATTGTTAGATCTCACGCTCTGAGCATGTTTTTTGTCCCTGTAGAGTGGCTTAGCCCATGGAATTAACAGCTTAACTTGAGCCGAACAGTGACTACTCCAGCTCTCCTTTACAGAAATAATCATCCTGCACAAGTTGATAGTACAAGGAACAGAGTTGTAAAGTATCTCCCATAGTACTTTTGAACTTGATTTGGAAAAAACAAGGGCTAGTTTCTGCTTTAGGCCTAAATCCAAATGCAGAAATCATGCTACCAATGCTTTTGCTAATAGGAGCTAGAGATTCCTGTAGAATTGCAGAACCTGGATTTTGATTTGAATGTGTCACGAATGCTACATAATAAAAACAAACCAACAAACCAGAAAACAAACAAACAAAAAGCCCCAAACAAAACAAACCAACCAAAAAGCAGCCACAACAACAACAATAAAAACCAATAATATTCAGTTTCTACCAATAAAAGAACTTTTATCCTTCAGAACTGGTAGGCTTTTGTCATTGACTTTAATGGAAGTCTGAAGAGCTTACAGCTTGCATTAACTGCCTACAGAATAAAAGAAATACATTAGTAAAAATCCAGGTTTTACTGATTACATTAGCTACACTCATGAAATCCAGACCTATTTGAAAATACCAGTCTTAAAGTGGTTTAAAGCTTCCAAAATAGTCATAGGAAATAACAAGAAATCAACAACCAAACAAACACATCCTCCCCAAACTGCTTCTTTGACACAATCCAAAGTTCATTAAGATACATACAGTATCACAGTTTTCATCTGGACATTTTTTTGAACTTTACAAAACCAGAATATTCAGATGCATTCAGGGTCCAAAGTTGCCCAAAATATTACTGGTACTTCATTTTAAGAAAATTAGAACTACACAAATCCCCTACTCACCTCTGTTTGTTTTGTAAAGAGAAATTAAGCTAGGCTTCTAAGTTAAAGCAGAGCATTCACGGGCTGCTAACTCCATCCAGCTGTCCAAAATTGAATCATGTAATTAATGATTCACTGTGAGCCCTTTTATCCCCACACAGGCGCCTAAAATCTTGTGACAGATGCACTCTGACCCACCCCTGCATTCCCAGTTTTGAGTTGCAGTTTCCTTTGGGGTTGTAAATTGTCTTTTTTTTTTCCCAGTCCTGTGTTGGCATTTAAATAGCCATTGAACGTAAGGTGTCACTCATTACTGGTGCTAGTGCAACACCAGCTCTGAAACCTAGCTTGAAATACTGATGTTTCCCTGTCATTGGGTATAACTGGTACATTAATATCCAGCTCTTCAAATGTTGAGAATGTAGCTGACCTGATTTGTATGGCTGGGGAGGATCAGGTTCCACCCTTCAAAGTGATTTATTTGATAACTGTTACATCTTTGTTGTTCAATGGCTGGGCAGGTACTGAATAGTCTTCAGGGTCTTTAGCACTTTCTGAGGTTTTAGAAAAAGAATGTCCTGGAAGCTAAGGTATAAAATATAAAGTAGTTGCATGCTCCACTAGTCTACAGCAGTAATCTAGGTCCCAATAAATTTTAAGGCAGCTGTTGGTGCATTTTTATTGACTTCTCCCTAATAAGAGTCATAGAAGAATGGTACTTCACCACTACATCTCTTGAATGGGGACAATATATAAAGCCATTCAGCACTAACTCTGACATTCCCTTTTGAATCTTTCTAGATGCTCAAGTAAGAAATACTGCTTACTAAACTCTTCATTACATTTTTGGATAGTTTCCTCTGAAGAGATAGAATAATTTACAATTTTTACTGCAACTTGCACTGGTAAAGCTTTGCACTGGTAATTTAATTCTATATTCATTTAGTTTGAATTACACAGGGAACATCTGCAACAATTCCTAACAATAACTACATTTCAAGACAATTACACAGTAATAACTAGAGCTACAGGATGATGTCAAAGCCAGAAAAGGAAAAAAAACCACCACATACACAGGCTTTGTGCATGAAATTAAATTTTGTTCTTAATTGGAAAATGCAAGTTTATCAGAGAAGACTCTTTGTAACACCACATGCATCTATTTTATATATTTGTTTCTGTATGCACTGCAATATCTTCTATTTGCCAGTTAGTGTATCTATTTTGTTTTAGGGTACACAAATTTCCTTTCCTTTGTTGTCAACTCTTCTGAATAAGATGAAGGCAATGTAATTTTATTCTGTGGGATTTACACTGTCAGTCTTATGGAATTAGGACTGTGGTAGGCAAGGAATCAATTCCCGAAATTTTCTACTACAAGTTTTTTTTTTTTTTTTTTTTTTTTTTTTTTTTTTCCCCAAGTAGATCTATGGCATTTTTAGTGAGTGCATTGTTACTTCTCTGTGTTGTTCTATTTAACTAATTCACTTATTTACAAGATCATGTGCTTTTGTCCGGAAAATCTAGATGGATGAGTAAAGACATGCAGTGAATCCAACAGCTCATCACACATATCTGCACAAGTGAATCTGTTCTGATCAATTTGGGATGCTTTAAGTTTGTCATATCCATTCAGCAAGCTGAGCATAAATTTGCTTGATAGTACACTCAGCTGGATTGTATTCTTATGATGCCATCTGACATACCAGTTTACCTAATAGATAGTCATATTTTTCTTCCCAAATACACTTTATGCTTACACATAGTCAACCAGAGCATAGTAGACATGAACATTAATATTTTATACTTTACTATTTTCTTTTGTTTTAAAATGGAAAAATCCACCGTTATATAGAGTAATTGTACTTTTGGAATTTCTTCTTTAATCTGATCAGTGAAGATGGAAGCTTATTTTTTTTCAGATCTTCAAAAAATTGTACTCATCGTCCCAGCAATATAAGCCATAAAATATTTGATCTTTCTCTATTGTATATCTTTCCATCTTTTCTAGTGACTGAGCTCATATATTGGCTATTTTTTTCAAAATTGTTGTGTTCTCTAAGGAGTGGTAATACTTCCATTGACAGTTTGTCTCTGCTGTCAAACTAATGCTTTAAACTCAGTCCTTGTCCCACTTTGACCTATTTTATATCTATAAAATCTGTCCTTTCCAGCTCTCATCCTCTTACACTGGTAAGTTTCCTCTACGCTCAAACTGTATGTTGCTCAGATGGAATTAACTGGTGAAAAGCAGAAATATGTTTGCCTGCATTTTTTCTTCACGTCATCCCCTCTATTTAAAGAGAAAGTCCTGACAAAATAGAGTAAGCAACACTTTTGGTATCATAATCAAGACTCCTTGTGAGCACAGTACCATGAGTGAAAAGTCATTCAGAACTGAAATCTGGGGGTTCACGCTAGCTTACATATGAGAGAGAAAAAATCTGCACCATCAATCATCCTGTAGTCTTTCTCATAAGGGCAGTGTCATTCAGAAAGGAAGTTTGTCACCTAGAAAAGATCTCTCTCAGAGAATACCAGCAAATGTTTTGTTTCTTAACGTTCAAGCAGGGGAAAACTCTATTTTGTTCCTTTGGCTTCCCTAATCCAAATCAATTGCTCAGCCCCTTAATTTTTTCCTTCTGCTTTTGTTATAGTAGCATGGCTTTGAGCGCATTTGTAGTGTTGTAGTGCTTAAGCATTAGCTCAAAATCATTGCTTTCCTTGATACTCCTTTTGCCAAATTACATTTTTTTTTCTGTTAAAAACAAAAACAAAAACAAAAACAAAAACAAAGAAAGAAAGAAAGAAAGAAACAAACAAACAAAAAAGAACCCTCAAGATCTTTTGGTAAATGCTTCCTATTTTAGTATATTGGCCTATGATGTCAGAGGCAGATGTTGGTAATATGATGTTTGATGTTAAACCTTCGTGCCAATATAATCCTTTTGGATTTCCTGGAACCTGGACTAACTATCACCTCTGACCACTGCATCACGACAGTGACTAAACTGAAGATTCAAACTTTTAGGGTCAGGCCAGAGAAGAAGACAAGCTTTATCTTGCAACATGATAAAACCAACACCCATACCAGATAGATGACCATGGAACAATTTGCCAATTTTGGCTGGACTGTCCTAACACATCCACCATATTGTCTGGATTTGGTGCCTTCTGACTTCTATCTGTTTGAGATGATGAAAGATGGATTGCACGGGCAACATTCTCCTGACAACTGCATCATCATAGCAGCTTTGGGTCATCTACTTCAGTGCAGAAACAGTGGGTCACTTATATTAGTGCAGATTGTCACAAGAGTGGCATGCAGGCTCTTGTTCATCACTTGTAAAAATGCATAGCTAATTGTGGTAGCTATGCTGAAAAATAGTTTTTTGTAGTGGAGGATTTGATCTATCAAATAGTATTACTGTGCTCTTTGTATCAGTTGTAGTTCTCACAGAAATTACTTTCAGAACAACTTTTGTACTTGCAGAAGATGATACCAAGGCAGTGAACGTGCTAATTATTTCTCATTTGAAGTTTGAATTGTAAACAGTTTCACTGAATTAACTTCTGAAATTAATCAATTCCAGAAACACATTTTTTACAATCTTATAAAAATGAATAAATAACTTTTGCTTGGATAATTGCTTAGCTGAGTAAAAATATAGAGGTGGAAGCAAAACTTTTTTTGCTGCTGAATTGGCAGCAATAATACCTGCAGTATTAGTGCAAAATTCAATTACAAAAAGAGATCTGAACGCACATTTTTAAGGTCATTTTGATTCCTTATTGTACATGGTTATACTTTGTTGAAATTCATATTTTCAGATTGCTCAATAGCATTGCACTGCATCAGATGTTAGTGTGTAGCAGGAATATCTTACAGCAAATGTCTGACACACGACTTCAATAAACTCTGTGGGAAAATTAAATAAAATGTGTATCAGATTATTTTTTATACTGACATGATGAATTAGATTTATTCTGAGGGTTGATTTACTGGTAATCATGAGTTGCATGCAAGTTTTTACATTCAAAACCTATTCCTTCACATATTCTTTTTAAAAAATTCTAAAAGGAGTAAGTATATAACTGATTATTAAAAGTGTGCTGAGTCAGGTTCCTTATTTCATCTTCTAAGACTTCATGATTAATCCAATCACTGCATCCTTTCTGGGAATACCTTTCTTTTCTGCATGAGCATGAAGCATGTGGCACTTACAAGTGATACTGGTCAACAGAAATTTACACAGCACAGATCAATAAGAACTTTCCCCGTGGTAGAATTAATAAAGCAGTGCATGCATCAAAGACGGCCATTTCTTTTCCATCTTTTCTAATTCGGTCATGCCAGACCTGTGGGTAAGCATGCAATGTGCTTGTAGCTTTTTTTGAGAGAGAGCATTTATCAAAACTGTGGTCTGATAATAGTTGCCTTGGAGATTCTTGGTTTTAAATATCAGATGATCATACTCACACTTTTCAGGAACTGACCTTGTGGCTATAGCTTTTCCGCACTTCTTAAACTCAAGTCCTCTCTCTTGGGAATTACTTACCCAAAAGCTGATGCACGCATAACAGCTACATTAGAAAATGAGAGGTTCAGTGAAGAAAAACTATATCCCAAAGGACCTTCTGCTTCCTTGAAAGAATGTGATACTAGGGCAGGACATGTACTTCAGAAATGAAAGAACAAGTGTTGAAAAAACCTTTTCATCACTTGTAAGCCCCAGAAGAAACTGCTAGAACTAGTAGTAGTAGAACTGCTAGTAACTAGTAGTTAGCAATTCTACCAGAAAATAAAGAGCTTGTCAGCATTTTATCCCTTGGAGACATTCATCACTTGTCCCTGGAGCCTTTCAAGGAGAGGCTGGATAAGGCTCTGGGCAACCTGATCTAGCTTTGATGCCCCCGTTCATTGCAGAGGAGTTGGACTAGATGGACTGCAGAGGTCCTTTCCAGTTCTGAGGATTCTATGATTCTATGATTTTATTATCAAATTTTAAAATTGAATCTTGTATATTCACTTCAGTCAGGAACTTCACACACATCTGATGTCCAAATACCTTTTATAAATCCCCAAATTAGCATACAAGTACATTACATTTCGGTATAAAGTGAAGAGAATAATGTTGCCATACCAGTTTTATACAAATGCAGTGGCAGAATTATCTTACTGTGTGACTCTTTGTCTTGCTTGATCTATATATCCATGTATCTATATAGAATAATAAAACATAATTCATTTAAGTATCGTGGTTGGGCTTTTCCTTCTCTAAGCGATTTTGTGTTGATAGGGAATCTCTATTAGTGATTCAGTGTGGTCTTTGGAAGTAGGACTACTCTTAAATGCCTCAGATGGAAAGAACTCTGGAGTCACTGTGGGTTTTGCTTCCCTCTGCCACTGAAATTCTCTTCAGAGGATGAACATTTCTAAGCAGGAGGGGAAGTCTTTCCCAGCACATCTTTATGCTAGATCAGTAGAAGGGACTGTGGCAAAAAGGGGCCAGGAGGTTTCTTAAGGATAGTCTAATAATTTGGCAGTTTCTCCAAAATGTGTGAATTCTGCGGAGCTGAAACCCAAGGTCGTCTGTAGGAAAATTTGGTGACAACTTTACAGAATAAATTTGGAGAATTTCTTTGTACAAATAGACACAAAGTGAAAAACATAGATTTAAGTTAATGTTGTTTATGATTACAAATTCTATTGAGTTCTCCAAGTTACAGAATTTTGTCAGACTACAGTAAAAGGTTGAAGTTATCTCAAACTCCAGAAAGAAAAAAATAAGGTAATTAGATTACTTTCATTTTTGAAAGTGCCCAGAACCTTAAATGTTTGTCTTCTAATGTAGTCATTAGTCTTAAAATTACCTGCCAGCCATGATACTTAGTTTTCAAACAAGACTAATAAAATATTTAAACATTTTTAAAATAACAAGCAAAACTCTTTGAAATAAGGAAACATTATCATAAGTAAACATAATGTTGTTCTGTCATGAAATATCCAAGAGTCTTTTCCTTCTTGGAGAGATGAAAATAACTGCATATTTTTTTTTCAGGTTTGAAAAGAGTGTGACATTTCAATAGTCTGCAGCCTTCTTTTTAACAACCTACATGTAGGCCCATGTAACACTATGAAAACAAAGATATCAAAATGAAGTGGAAAGTCAAATCCGAGCTGAAGTTGGGTTTTACCAGTAGTCTCTTTATCTGCAGTGAAAAAGTAAATAACAGTGCTGTAGAGAATCTTGGAAACAAATTTTGAACTTAGACCTCTGTATACTGTAAATACTCTCACTGGTGAGAGCGAGCTTTTCACCGAGTGTTTATATAAGGAATCTGTAGTTTGGAACTAATAAGTAACTCTACTTGTACCTTATCTTTGCCTTCACAAATGCAGACACTTCTGTGTTGACAAACTCCTGATGCAGAATAGAAGGTGCTCTGGGCAGTCTGGTAGAAAACAGACAGAATAGTTTCGGGGGAAAAAAAAAATTAGTTTGGCAGTATTGCTGAAACTGTTCTGACAGAAAAATACCTACTGAGTGCAAATTAGTAGATCAGAGACTTAATGTTTGTGATAAACATGAGGGGGATATTTAGTCCAGACTGAATGGCTCCTCCTCACAAATGAAAATGAAATTACTTAAAATATGAGACATTGATACAGATCTCAAGCTGAACTGCTGAGTATTTCCTGTTATTATTGTCTTCATTCATAACAAAGTAAATTTGGATAGCTGAAAGTAGCACAGGCCACCAGAATTTTAACATTTCTGTTATGTCTCCCATGTAGAGAAATTCAAAAGTACATGAGAAGGTGAGGACCTCTTTTGGAGAGACAAACTCTCCTCTTGAGGTGGGGAGTTCAGAAGAGGAGGGTGGACTCAAGCCTTGAGAGACTTTTCCTTTGTATGGATGATTCTCATAGAAAGGTAGATTACTTGCCTTTTGAGAATGCTGTCTTTCAGGAAAGTGTTATACTTTAATCCTAAAATATATTAAACTTTTCCTGTTCTAGCTTCAAACAGGAGAATATCTAATTTGAATGTTATCTTGCAGACTTCTTATCATCTCTGTGTTCTTGAGGCATATGTGGTATAATGCATTGTAACCATTTTGCATGTACAAACCTGTTGACTACATCTTACCCATATTTTCTAAAAAGTTTTCCTTTTTATAGGGTTTCTGCTTATTTTTCACCTTCTTTTACTGCCTTCATTTGTTGACATTTACATCTACAAACTTCATAACTGACTACTGCATCTTGGCCATACTAGCCTTTACTGGCCTTTAGATGCCTGATGAATTTCCTGATGCCATTCAAAAAAAACCCCTATGCACTTTCCTAGCAACATGCTGCATTTGTGACCTGAAATGATGAGTAAGCTGACCTTTTACAGTTTACAATTACACCACCCCCCAGGACCCCAAATGATTTGGTTGTAAAGAGAGGAAGGAAAGATGTAGAGCCATCACACAAACTTCTCTATCATCCTTTCAAGAGGAATGGTAACAAATGAGTGAAAAATCCAAGCCATTCAAACAAACAAACAACCCGCCCCCCGAAACAATTACTGATAGTGGTGTTCTTACCCTGTACAGTTGTACAGTTGTAGCTCTTCTGGGTAACTTCTTTCTCCTTTAATCTAAATATTACTTTCCTACACACCCTTTGGACATGTAGAAGTAACTTCCTAACAGCACATTTTCCACAGATCTCAGATCTGTAAATGTCATGGCCCTATCTCTGCAACTTCACAGGTATCTTCCAAATATTCACATAATTTCAGGGAATATTAGTCCCTTGATTGTGTCAGTATTTCACAGAAACAATTCACAGTTGTTTCCGTGTCCTTTAGGTTCCAACCTCTCCCTTCAGAGAGGTATTGCCTTGTACCCAAAATGTTCCATTCAATGAGTGCATGATCTTCCTGTTTAACAGTGGAAAGCAATGGAATATATGATTAAAATAACTTTGCTTAGTCACTGAACTTTCCAGCCATCTTTAGAACACTGCTTTAATTGCATGAGCATGCTGTATGTCTATTACTTGGAAACATTACAGCTGTTGATCCAGCAATATGAGGATGAATGAGTGAATGTCTCCTTTTTGCTAAATTGCAATGAGCATTCTCTTTAACTCCTTCACTGAAGTAAAATCTGAGTTTATGTAGGTCTGTTGTGTTTCATTCCAGGCAGGTTTTCTACCAGGCATGTAGCAGAGTGAAGCAGAATGGAACTGAGTAAACAATTGGATTTTACCATGCTCTGCTGTTAATGTTATTTTAGATACTGCTCATGCAACTGCTCCAGGGGTGCTAGGCTCAATCAATTTCTAGGATAGAGTTATTACTTAGTAGAGTATTTTGCTCAGGATCTGCACGACTGTTGCTTACTCTCTAGTAACATGGAAGAACTAAGTTAATCCATATCTCTCCACAAAGTATTGAACTGTTTAACCTGATGCAGCACATTCCTTTGCTTTTTCTCCTCTGTTCTCAGGTTTTTAAATGGGATTATAGAAGGTGTTTATATGCCTGAGTTCAGTTCTCCTCCTTGTAGTAGTATAGTGTAAGTATTGTTTTTGTTTGTTTTGTTTTGTTTTCTTTAATATCAAGACTTTAGTTCACCAAATACACGTAGGAGTTCACGGCATAATGCAATAAATGCAACTTTCTGTTACAAGTGAGATAGACAAGAAGCCCATTGCAAAGCTTAAAACCAGTACCACTACTTCAAGGAATATAAAGAAAATTCAGCAGCAGGAACAAATATTGCAATCTATTAAAAATGTTTTAAAATTTAACAGCAACTCGTCTTGTTTTTAGAAATCAAGAATATTGGAAAACTCAAGACACACATTTGAAAAGTCAGTTGTGCATCAGGGCAGTATTTTGTTACAGTTCTGCCAACACGGCTCAAGAGAAATTGTAAATATTCTTGTCACTAACAGTGCTTAAAAGTACTTAAGGGTTTTATAGTCATTTTTGTGACTGATGTCCAAGGTTCCTAAGTGTGTATATCTGGGGAAAAAAGCTTAATATCTACTCCAGGAGTGACTTAGCTCTTTAAATGACTCAAAATACTGGTGATCATTTTGGTTCAAATCAGTGATTTTACATTCAAGAACCAGTAAGCACCTCTTCTCTGAAAGTGATGAGAAGAAGGGCTGGAAGGAAGCAAGTGGTGGTCATACAAAAGATCTGACAAACAGAGGCAGGTTCTTCCAGTCAGATTTCTCTAGAGGCTCCTTGGATGTATTTGCACCATCTTTAGTGAGCAGGTTTTGTTTCAGATCAGAACCAGATCCCCCAAAAGCAGAAGTGTGGGCTAGTTGTTCTGTTACATACAGCCTCTGCATTGTGTTTTTCTCCTCTTACTGAAGTTTCCCGTCCCAAAGAGCCTGCCAGACTTAAGCATATAGCTTATGTAGACAGATGGACAATGACAGAAGATAAATCTGTGTATGAGATCGGATTGATAAAGTATTATGGATATAATAATTGTCCCACAAAGTGCTAGTAGAAGAGAATCAAAAGCCAATTCAGTTATCATTGTTATCAGAAGGTTTAGTTCCTCTTCAATAAAAAATGTTGTTTTTCATTGTCTTAACTTTAATTTCTGAGACTATTTTACTAGAAAAGAAATAATACAAATACTATATAACTAATTGGGAAATAATAAACCAAACTACTATTAAACAAATATTGTAAAACCTGCATACTTAATATGTTTTCATTAAATCTCTTTGGTGTAGTTATTTTTTCCCTTTATCAGCTCCTCTGACTAACTCTGTCTTTAAGACTTCCTGACCTTCTGCCCAGCATTATAAGTCTCCAGAAATCTGTGGGTAGCAGAAGACTCTTAGCTTTATGTTTGATCAGAAAAGTTAAATCAGGAACTGTTTAATGTATTCTCCTGCCTCTTATTGACCTTTTCACAAGAAATGAAACCTGAAAGAGGCACAGCTGTGTCTGAACACTGATGAAGGTAGTTCTTGAGCTGGCATGAGGAAAAAGAAAAGAAGTTAAGACTGCAGAATTTAAAGAAAAAAAAAGAAAACCCCAATGTGGCATACTTCACTCCCACTACCAAAGCCTTTGTATTTCAAATTTAAATGCATGCAGCAATGTAAAACACATTTTATCCCTTCTCTTCTTGTTTACCTTTTCCAGTTCTTCTCGTTTACATTCTACTGTTTGGCCTTGTCTGTTATGGCAAGCACCCGTGAAAGCAAGAGCAGTATTGTCAGTCCTCACTGACTTCAGAACTGAGCCTTAGATAGGTGAGATCAAGTCTCAGATGTGCAAAAAGTAGTGACATATGACTTGAGGAAAAAGGTATTTACTAGCCAAACACTGCTCTGAAATTTACAAAAGCTAAATTTCCTAGATCACTCCTTTCATGGTGTTATCTAAAACATTTGTTTTGCTCATGTAAATAATAAGATAAAATTATATTTATAGAAGGTGTTTTTAGGACATCTTTGATCAAAAATCCTCTTACCTTTTTTTTCTCTTCCAGATGCAAGAAGTGCTAATGTAATTACAATCTTTGCATAGCTACAATAGATACTTCTCAGCAATCATAAGAAATACTTTTACAAAACTTAAGCAATTATTTTCCTGATAGAATTTGTCTTATGCCACAGAACCACGATAAATTCTGAAAAGAATAGCAAATACATTCCCAAAATTGATTGCATATTTATAATTCTCACTGATCCAGGTTATACGGTAAAAGAAGGCTAAGGAAGAATTATTGCCTTTTCTCCAAAAGTTCCAGTCAAAAGCTGCCATTCCCCTAAGAAAATGTCCAGAGGCCAAACCATCAGCTGAAGATATGTGGTTCCTAGTGCCATCTCTAGGCTGAGAATTTCACATTTTGCATTGGAAATGAGTCTCTTGTTGTGGAAGAGATAGTTAATTAAATCATAAGGGGATTGAATAGAAATGACAGCTCACTTCAGGAACTACAGTCTGCTTATATAAAATACCAGTGATTTGGCCTTGTAAGCATCACAGTTCTATAAACAAAAAATTGTAAGAAAACTGAGTGTGTTGAAGCAGAGTACTGAAATTTGACGTTCTAGCCCAAGGGTCTTACAGGAAGTTTTGAAGTGATCAGATAGAAAATATGTTACTGACCTTCTGTTCTGTGGATTTCAGAGTAGTTTCTGTGAAAGTCTTTCAGTTCTGGGGACAATGAATTTTCCTAGGACATTGCTGGAATGTTTCAAACCCTACAACAAGGAAATGTGTTTGAGTTTCAGTGGTTTCTGAGAGGCCACTGCTATCACCAAGGTGCCGTATGGCTGACTTCTGCTTAGAAATTTGAAATATTTATTTTTAATAGCTGTATTTTTTTTTTAGATCAAAAGACATGCTAATGTTTTCTTCTGCAACTTGATTATTTTTATGCTGATCTTTATCTCCTTTTCCCACTCCTAGCTTGTAGACTTTATTAGTTTCATATGGACAATCTGGTGACAGATGACAGCAGCTTTCTCCACTTCAGCCTGTATTTTTATTAGAAAAAAACAAACATGATTAATTAATCATTATTAAAGGTTCATTACACCCCCAAAGAAAATGAACCATGAGTGATTAATCACTCATTGAATCACCTGGTGGTCTTGTAATAGTGCATGACTGTTTTGCACTACTAATTGCTCTGTCTTCTCCTGCCTTTTATTAATAGTATGTAAAAAGCCATCAACATGTGTAGAAATTTTCTCA
>JAPSGF010000011.1:8981353-9003239 GCA_035772895.1 Perdix hodgsoniae | reverse complement strand
CCTCCGTTCCTCTCCTCTCCTCTCCTCTCCTCTCCTCTCCTCTCCTCGAGTAGACAGCATTTCTTTCAGACAGATAAAGTGGGGAAACATTTTCCCACAGAACTTTTAAGTCAGAGGACTCTTTCTTGCTTTCTTTTCTGACTTCACTGAATGTAATGGTACAAAAGTATTACACAGCAGACTTGCATGCAGCCTGTCAAATTCTACAAGACTGCAGAAATTGTTCTTTTTCTACAATGTTTCATTGTTGGAAGTTGAGGTTGACTTATAATTTTAAACAAATCAGGTATGGATTTCCAAAGAATTGATTTTATTTATCAGCTGATACAGATAAAATTAGTAACAGTGTTCCCTGCTTACCACAACAGAAACTGACAAAGTCAGAGCAGTTGAGAGCAAGGGTACAAAATGATCATGAATCTAATGGCAGGTATAGACTGCTCCATGTACTCTGCATTTGTCACTGGGAGGACTGTTTGATGAACCATGTCTTGAACATATCCAAGGATGGGGTATCCCTAACTTCTCTGGCTAACCTGTTCCAGCACCTCATCAGTCCCTTAGTGAAAAATTTCCCTAGGACATCTAATCCACATGTCCCCTCTTTCAGTTTAAAACCATCCCACATTTTCCTATCACTACCTTCTCATGTAAAAAGTTGTTTTCCCTCCTTTTTAAAGCTTCCTCTAAGAATTGAAAGGTAATTTAATAGTGTTATTGTGTTCTTGTAGATTCTATAGAAATAAATAGGAGGCCTTACTTTTGGAGTGACCTATGTATGATTCTACAATTCTTATCTGATTTGTTACTCTTCTATTTCTCTCATCAAATATAATAAAACAGTGGAGTCAGTGTAAGTGGTGGATTATCTGTAGAGAATGGCACAAGGCACCAGCATGGTGCCACAACATTGCAGTAGTTAGGCTCCAAACAAGACAGGAACGTATTTTAATCCTATAGTAGTAGTGATTTAATTGGAAGCAATAATATATATGTATAAAATGTAGAAATTTTTATTATTGACCTTGTCCTTGGTAAACTCATTTCTTATAACAAAGCTAATGCCAAAATCTGACAGCACCTTCTTCACACAAGGGAGAGGATTTACATAAAACATTGAACAAGACAGAACTACAGGTGACAAAAGCAGCTTTATAGGATTCCATTAATCTAGACCCTAGCACAATAATTAACACTGACAGATAATTATACTTGTTTAGATAAGAAAGAAATTCTGATTGGTTAAATTGTGTTGCCCAACAACTTGGTGCACTGCAGCTGCTTTTGTTTCTCTGATAGTGTGGTACCCATTAACTCCTTATTCTCTGATGCTTCATTTTCAGCTCTAGTCTGGCCACTCTAATACTTCTTGCTCTAAAATGAATTTGTCAGAACAGTTTCAGAGGTATGCCTGCTTTCCTGTTCGTCCAAGAAGAGTGAGATTATTGATGACTTAGAAATGATGATTTAACTTTATAAAATTACATGTTGCTTTTCTGTATAATGTCTAAAATCACAAAGTTATGCAGAATAACTGGTGAACAGTCTTAAATCCTTTTATAAGGCAGTCAAATGCACATCTCATTTAAAGCAATGTCACACTCAGTCTCTCAGTGTATACCTGATATGGTGCATCTTCTGCACACAAATTTCCCAATATCTTTCTCTGTACACATATATTGTAATACTTGTCTTTTTGACTTAAAATAAGTGCTACATATGCAGATTTCCATGTCAAGAAGGTCACATAAGTAAAGTGTTTGTACTTGGTTCATTTTCATTTCTTGCTTAGCATTCATTTTCTTTGTACACAGTATGGATGTTCCATTAATTTATCCCCTTGTTCTGATTGCTACTGTACATCTCATCTGTATACTGTATCTATTTACCTTTTTTACCCCAAAAGCAGAATCAAAGGGAAAAAATGAAGAGACGATAAATCTCCTTATAGTGATATTGCTCATTTTCAGCGCTCCTTGGATTCAGACTTTGTACTGTTTACAAGCTGACTGCTTTCCTAAGGCTAGATGTAAACAGAAGGAGAGGTGTCAGACAATTCCAGCTTTTTATACTCTGAAACTTATGCCACAGGCTTTTTTATTTCAGCGAAAAACTAAAAATTACACGTGAACACTAAGAGCTTCTCTACTTGCAGTACAGAAATAGGAGAGTTCTTCAGCCATGCTTTAAAACTTCAGCAGAAATCATAAAAACCCAGGTATGTGAAGGAGTAAACAAATATGTCAGTAATACTGCCTCAGGAGGAACGGAGCCCTGTGGAACAAAAATCTCAGTTCTTCTGAAGGATTTGATGACAAATCCAGACCTAAAACTAGAGTAAGGGTTTAATGGCACTTTGGGCAGGATTCAATAACTTAAATGTTGGCATCTAGCATTATTTTAGATTCCCTAAGGCATTCAAGCCATTGCATATATTTGGTTGATAGAGAATAAAAGTCAATAGAAATCTGCAATGCTCTGCAGTGGCAGAGAGATGACAGGTACCAGGATCCTAGTAAGTAATACTTACCTACAAGTAATAATAACAATACTTACGTACAAGTAATAACTACCTTCATGTAATTCCCTTTGGCACTTTTTGTGTTCAGTTTCTTATATGCCTTACTTTCACAATTGTTTCTCCAAATATTAGTAATCAAGGTCTAAATCCTTCTATTTTCAAATGTTTTATTTTCAAAAAATCCTAGAATCATAGAATTACCCAAGTTGGAAGGGACCCAAAAGAATCTTGGAGTCCAACTCTTGGTTCCAAACAGGGCCACTTGAAATTCAAATCACATTTCTGTGGGTGTTGTCCAAATACTTATTGAACTCCACCAGCTTGGGGCCATACCCATTGCTCTGGGGAGCCTGTTCCATGCCTGTCACCCTGTGGTGAAGAATCTTTTCCTAACCCCTACCTGATCCTCCCCTGATGCATCTCCATTCTTTCCCTTGGGACCTGTCACTGTCACCAGAGAGCAGAGCTCAGCACTATCTCTCTGCTCCCTCATGAGGAATGTGTAGGCTAAGATGGTGTCACACTTCAGCCTTCTTTTAAGCTAAGCTAAACAAGCCAAATGATATCAGCTGGCAAACCAAGTGACCTCAGTTATCACAATGATGAGATGTACAAATTGATTTTCTAATGAACTGAAGTTCACATATGTTACAAACTAGTCTGAAGCTCATTAGTAAAGCTCTGAAAGGTCAAATATATTTTCAAATGAGACTTTAAGATTGATCTGAGACTAATATCGTTATGTGTTGGGGAACATCCTGGATGTGCTATCCAGCATCTGTTTGGTGGAGAGCAGACTCTTGTAATGCAGGAAATGCCTTATCCCACCGTCTCTGGCAAGTGGTGACTATTTTGAAAAATAGTGTTTTGTAACAGAGGATTTGCTCTATTGAAAAGTGTTTTTGTGATCTGTGCATCTGTTGTAGTTTCAATGGAAATAAATAGGAGGCATTACTTTTGCTGTGGTCTATGTACATAAAATACATAGATATATAAACAGAACACTTATTTACATTTATCAGTCTTGTATTAGAATTATAGAATCACCAGAGTTGGAAAAGACCTCCAAGATCTTTCAGCTCAATTGTCCACCTATCACCAATATATCCCAATAAACTATGTTCCTTAGTGCAACATCTAAACGTTTCTTGAACAACTCCAGAGACACTGCCTCCACCACTTCCCTGAGAAGCCCACTGCAGTGACTAAACACTCTTTTGGAGAAGAGCCTTTTCCTAAAATCCAGCCTGAATCTCCCTGGCACAATTTGATGCCATTCTGACTAGACGTATCACTACTTACATGGGAGAAGAGTCTGAGCCCCACCTCACCACAACCTCCCTTCACGCAGCTGTAAAGAACGATAAAGTCTCCCTCGAGTCTCCTCTTCTCCAGACTAAATAACCCCAGTTCCCTCAGCCACTCTCTATAAAACTTGTGCTCCAGACCCTTCACAGCTTTATTGCCTTTCTCTGGACATGTTCCAGGGCCTCAGTGTCTTTCCTGTACTGAGGAGCCCAGAACTGAACACATCACTCAAGGTGTGGTGTCTCCAGTGCTGAGTACAAAGGGATGAGTACACATGGATGTGTTCAAGAGACGCTTGAATGTTGTGTTGAGGGATATGATTTAGCTGGTGATGGTTGGACTGGATGATCTTTTAGGTCTTTTCCAACCTTGATAATTCTGTGATTCTGTGATTCTGTGATTGTCATTTCCTTGCTCTTTCTGGCAGCACCATTTCTGATACAAGCCAGGATACCATTTACCTTCTTGGCCACCTGAACACACAGCTGGTTTTTGTGAACAGCTAAGTGTTGACTAACACCTCCAGGTCAAGCCACTCTGTCCCAGATCTGTAGTGTTTCCTGGGGTTGTTGTGGCTGAAGTGCAGGACCTGGCAATCGGTCTTGTTGAACTTCAGCTCAGTGGCCTTAGCATAGCGATACAGCCTGTCCAGATTCATCAGTAGGATCTTCATACCCCTACACAGATAGACACTTCCTGCCAGCTCAGTGTCATCTGCAAACTTAGTGAGGGTACACTCAATGTCCTCATCCAGGTCATCAATAAAGATATTGAAAAGGACAGACCCCAGTACCGACCTCTGGGGAACATCACTTGTGACCAGTTACCAGCTGGATTTAACTCCATTCACCACCACTCTCTGGGCCTGACCATTCAGACAATTCTTTACCCAGCAGAGTGTACCTGTCTAAGCCATGGGCTGCCAGCTTCTCCAAGAGAACACAGTGTGAGGCAGTGTTAAAGGCTTGCTGAAGTTAATGGCCTTTCCGTCACCAGCCTTCCTGGACCCCTCTACCCTTCAGAACTGAATCTCAAGAGACCCTCTCTACCAGTGTCCTGAAAAGTCCAAAGACTACTCATGAAAAGTCCAAGGCAGCAGTTTTGCTGGCCCTCCTCCTGATTTCAACAAGAGGCAAGAATTCTAGTATTTCATGGTCACTCTGGTTAAGACAGCTCCCACTTTCCGTATCTCCCATCAGTCCTTCTCTGTGAACAGCAGGCATAGAGGGGCATTTCCCCTGGTAGGCTCTTTTATCAGCTGCATCAGGAAGTTATCTTCCATGTACTCTAGAAAGCTTCTACACTGCTTATTCAGTGCTGTATTGTATTTCCAGTATATATCAGGGAAGCTGAAGTCTCCCATAAGAACAAGGGCTGGTAATAGTGCAAATTCTGTCAGCTGCTTGTAGAACACCTCATCTGTCTCTTCATCCTGATTAGGCAGACCCCTCACCAGGGTGTCAACCTTGTTGGCACTCCCCTAATCCTTGCCGATAGAGATTTGACCTTACCTTCTTAGCCCCAAGCTCAATAATATCAAAGCACTTTAACATAGACATTCATGCCACCACCCCTCCTTCCTTGCCTGCCACTTCTGAAGAGCTCTTAGCCATCCACTGCAGCACTCCAGTCATGGGAGCTGTCCCATCAAGTTTCATTAATGACAACTAAGTCATAATTTGCCTGCTGATCAATGGTTTCTAACTCATCCTGTTTGTTCATGATGCTGTGTGCACTGGTGTAGTTGAGCTGCACTTAAGGTGAACCCCTTGCCTCATCCCCAGTCACATCATTGTTCCCATAGGCTCATCTCTAACAGGCCTGGTTTTCATACCTAGTTTAAAGCCCTCGCAACAAGCCCTGCCAGGATATGGTCTGGGAATTGATAAACAAAGAATGGATGAGTACTTATGGCTTCTTTCTGCTACTTGTTACTAAAAGGAGCCAGTTATTTATCAAGGAAGACTCAAAATGTGCCTACAGTGTGCTCTGAGATCAGAACATCTGAAGTGAATCTCCTTAATGGGGCTGAACCACATCTCGCTCAACAAATTGTATATCTGCCTGTCCTTTTTAGGAGGAAGAAGGAGACTCCACAACCTGTCTGGGTACTTGTTCCAGTGCTCTTTTACCCTCAAGGTAAAGAAGTTATTCTGCACGTTTGTATGGAACTTTCTATGTTCAAGTTTTAGGCCATTGCTCCTTGTTCTATTGCTACATACTGCCAAGAAGAGCCTGGACTCATCCATTTGCCTCCCACCTCACTTTAGACATTTATAAACATTAATCAGATCTCCCCCTAGACTTCTTTTCCCCTGACTGAACAGACCCAGGTCTCTCAACTTTTCCTTATATGGCAAATACTTTCATCTTGGTGGCCTTCTGCTGGACTCCTACTAAGAAATCCCCGTTTTTTTTTAACTGGAGAGCCCAGAACTGGACATAGTAGTCTAAATGTGAGCTCACCAGGTTAGAGTAGAAGGGGAGGATCACCTCCCTTGACCTGCTGGGCCTGTTCTTTGTAATGCATCCCAGGATCCCATTGGCCTTCTTGGCCATCAAGGCACATTGATGGCTCGTGGCCAACCTGTTGTCCACCAGGACTTCCAGGTTCTTTTCCACAGAGATCATCTCCAGCAGGTTATTGCCTAAACTGTAATGATGTATACAATTATTCTTCCCCAAATGCTAGACTTGGTACTTGATCTTGTTAAACCTCATCAAATTGCTCCCTGCCTCACTTTCCAGCCTGTCTGGGTTTTGTTGAATGATAGCCCAGCCTTTCGGTATGTCAGCCACTCCTCCCAGCATTGTATCATTTGCTAACTTGATGAGGGCGGACTCCATCCCTTCATCCAGGCCACTGATGAAAACGTTGAGCAAGACTAATTTTAGCACTGACCCCTGGGAACACCGCTAGTTATAGGCCTCCATGCAGACTCTGTGCTGCTGCTGGCAAACCTCTAAGCTCTGCCAGTCAGGAACTTGATAGTCCACCTCGCTGTCCACTCATCTATGAAACTTTCTAAGTTTCATAATGAGGATGCCGTGGGAGATGGTGTCAAATGCCTTGCTGAAGTCAAAGTACACAACACCTGCTGCTCTCCCCTCATCTACCCAGCTAGTGTATGCTGATCTATTGCTTTATTCAGTTTTGTTTTCTCAAGATTCAAGATTGTTTTGCAAATATGGTGGTGATTTTAAAGGATATCTGATTGTGTTATTTGATTAGGACTAGTTCAAACACACACAAAAAAAGCACTCTTGGCTTTGCTAGCACAGACTATATCTCCAATACGATAGTATCTTTATAAAGTATTTTATAGAGTATACAGAAAATGTCTGTATTACATGCAACAGTTTTGACACTAACAGTGCCAATGGCTGTGAGTTACAGCCAAACAGTGTTAGTAGAAAGATATGAAACACTTTTTATTTTCAATGAAAAGACTAAACCCAAGAAAAACGGGCTGTAAAAAGAAGCAGTTGAAGCATGTGAACAAGTGTAATTGTGATTGTTCTAAGGAAGGGAAATATCAGATAAGATATATTATATCAGACAACATTCACGTTATAGTCAAACAAATGACAAACAGCATCTCACAGGAAGCAAGCAACAATTAAAGATACTTATGTATAAATGGACTTGAGGTAGTGGTTTGGGATTTTGGGAGGTCATTGAATTATCTGCTAGATGTGATTTTCAAAAATGGGACAGAGAATATGCTTGACTATAAACTGGTTAATTTGTCAGTGGTATTAAATTTCTGATATCTTGAACTTAAAGCACATTACAAAGAAAATTGAGATAAAAAGATTAAATACAAAAGAAAAATCTCTGAGCACTCAAAATAAAGTTGGCAAGGGAGAAATACAGTGTTCAGCTCCAGTAATCAGATACTCAGGTACATTTGTTCTTTGCATATGAGCAAACCTTTGGTTTCAGAGAATGAAGCAATGACTAGTAACATTTATCCAAGATATTTACAGTTGTGATATTGTATTTTGGAATTTTTGACATTCGCTATAACCTGTCAGGGGTGAAGGTGGGATTGTAGGGGAATAGAGGATGAAGAACTCCGCATTGATTTGCATCTCCACTGCTTCAATAGTTAATCAACCTATCAATTTGATATTTAAAAATGAATTTGCTAGAGCCAAGTTATTAGGAAGTTGAAAAAAATTTTTTTTGAAAAAAAAAAGACCAGTAATCTCCCAGACTTTCTACTAAGAAAAACTAAAAATGACAAAGATAAATTAGTGTTTTTGTGAAATAAAAACAGTTCTTTACTTATATCCTAAAAAAAAGCTCATCTCTGCTCTTAGAAGAGCTGTGTTTGCTGACTTCTTTAGGAAACTAAGGCCTGAAATGTTAGCTTTCATGCAATTAGAATGTATGAAGTGCAGCGAACCCTGAAGCCTCTTGTTTTCAAAGCTTGGTAGTTGTCAGAGGGGCTGTAACAGTGATATATGTTTTGAAACAAATACTTCTCCTGATTGTTCCTGTACAAAAAATAATTCTTGTGTTTGGTTATAATTATATTTATGGATCAGAGAAAAGGTTATAACTGGATTACTTAACGTGATATTTGGAAAATTATCAATTTTTTAAAGAATCCTGCAGGAGAATAAGTATTTTATCAAATACCTTGAGCAGATTGACTTCAGAGCAGAGGGTCTCACCAAAGAATCCTTCACAGAGGTAAAACTGTGACAATAGTGCAGAAAATCAGTGCAAAAAGAAGCAGAGGGAGAGCAAGGGAGCCCCTAGTCCCCCCTGAGTGGGAAGAGCAGTATCAGTGACATGAAGCAGCTCTAACCTGGCATGGACAGAGTTGTGAGTGAGGGCATCCAACCCCTCAGAAGTACAAAGAGTGTTGTTCCCAGGGAGCATAGCTGCCAGGAGTACTGCAGACAGGACATGCAAACAAGACATGGTACATCAGAAAGGCATGGTGCAGAGGTCTGTGTAATAGTTCATGCAGGCAGAGTGAGCAGGGAGGGTGTTAGGTAGGCTGCTCCTCTCATCTGGGCATGTGAGGGTGCAGCATGCTATCAAAACTAATGTGGTGACCACCTGACCACCCACCTCCAAGGTTGGGCTGAGGCAGCAACACAAGCGGAGGGGCCACAACTTTTCTGCCTGACATCTACACCCAGATGGACATCCTGAAGAATGAAAGAACTGCTCAGACCTCTGAACAGGGGAGAGGAGTTCTGGAATCTGGAAATTGCCCAAGGGACTGTGATAAGAATGAGGAGTTGTGGATGCATATGCTCCCAACTTGATGATCTATTTGAGCAACTGACCAGGCTGTGAGTGGAAGTTACCAGGCTGAGATGTATCCATCCTTTGGAGAGAGAGATTTATGCCAGGCATAAGGCAGTGGTGCGGGCCCTGACTTAAGTCGCAGCAAGGTGGAGAAGGTAAGAAGGCTTCCAACCTGACAGAGGGCAAACACGTGTGGAATGATGGAGACTGGCATCTTGTCTCTCAGAGCAGAAGTAGCAGTGCCTCCCTTTTCCCCTGAAGTCCCCCTAGCCAACAAATATGAAGCTCTGGGAAAGGAAGGAAAAGAAGTAGTTTGGAACCAGAGATAGGCAACCATGCTAAGAAAATTCAACTGAGAACCAGAATCACAACCAGCGTCCTCTGAGGTATGTACCTCTTCTGAGAATCAGGTATCCAGAAAGTTGTCAGTCCACGGAACTGGAGTACTAACTCTTTAATTCCCCATGCTTTACATGATATGGAATACTGATAACAAAAATCATAAAACCATGACACTAATATTTTTTATTCTTCAGGCTCTCCAAATGCTGCAAAGGGAAGATGTGCATACAGATGATGTGTTAATTATAATGAAAGTGTCTTACCACAGATGCTAGAAACAATGACGAGCTGTGAAAGGCAAGTAACTCAGTTATGAATTATGGTTATGTATATGGCATGAAGGCCTTGGACAACTAGGATGGGTCTTTGTTGCAGTTTTTTTTGTTGTTGTTGTTTGATTCAATAAGAAGAGATGCTAAGAAAATGAAACGAAGGTAGGACAGTGATGCCTGTGAGTAAATTGGAAAGAATTCATTAACAGATAATGGTCTGACCTGCCCTCAGGAAGACTGTAATTTTCAAGTACTGGCAAAATTTCTAGACTTATTTATCTAGCAATGAGGATCAGAGGTCATTCATGAACATGCTAAACAAGGAGAAATGTGTATTTCAAAATACAGTGAAAAACAGCTGGCAAGTGTGAATATCTATAGCTGAAGAAAATAAGAATGGAACATTGCCTGGACTCTGCAAAAATTATCACAAGTTTCCCAATCATGAAGTGACATGTCTTGAGGATAGGCTGTCACGAGAGAACTCATGACTGTGCAGTCTGAGTGCAGCCAAGATAGATAATATGGGAAAATTCATGGGAACTCAGAAGTTTCCTGACAGGCACCCAGATTTCTGAATTCTTATACAAATATATGTTCACAGCTATGTGTCTGAAATTTATTCTCTTCTCTACCATTTCACAGTGGTCTTGTGCCCTGCAACAAGAACTCAACATATATTCCTTTCAGAAAAAAATGTTTTGCTGTGCTGTTTTCATTGTGCTTTCACAGAAGCTGTTACAATATACTTAATGGAGTGAAAATATATCAAGAATGCCTACATTTTTTTTCAAACTGTTAAAGCTAGCACAGATCATGTGCTACTCTTATTAGAATACTAATAACTACACAGTTAGTCTAAAGTATCTACATGTGAATTAGGAGTACCTAAACATTCAGAGCCCTATTAGCTTTTCTTTGTTTATTTGTTTTTGTTTGCTTTGTGTGGTTTTTTTTGTTTGTTTGGTTTTTTTTTTTTTTTTTTTCCTTTTGGTCAGATATTCCAGAAATGAAGTACCTTTGAATTTAAAAATATTTACACGGGGAAACCTGTTTGGCAAGGAAGTCTTCATAAGTTCAAGAAATGTTCAGACATGTACACAAACCTGAGAGATCTTAATTAAAAACCAAGAGATATGACAACAAAAGTATGTTGAGACAAAATAGGAAAATTTTTCAGTGAGTTTTGCTAGAGTGAGAAACTAAGTTCTTCATTTGTTTTATAGGTATAAAAATAGATCTATGTATCTCACTTTTTTTTTTTTTTTCCAGTTTTGATTAACCTTACATTCTATCTATCCTTTCCCTTTGTGTTTTGCCCATCAGGATAGCCATGGAGTTTATCATTCTCTTTTGGGAATTTCAATTAATTAGTCGGGAAGGTCAAGATTCAAGAACTCAACAAAAATCTGAAGACTACAGAAAAGAGTAGTGCAGTGCTTGAGCTTCTTTTTGCACTGAGAAATTGTGGTGAAGATGTCCCAAGTGCCCCAAGAATTTCTGTATCAGAATATGAACTGCAATTTAAATGTCTCGCAACATGTGCTTATAGGGAACTTTCTCTGAAGAAAGTCAACATGTGTATTACAGCATGCAAAGTAATTTCTCATGTTCAGCATACTATAAAACATGAGTGGACTAATTTTTAATAACCTGCATCTACTAAATTTATAGTGCTCTTACACTTCTTTTGTGCTGTGTATGGTTTTGGAATGTTGCACATTTGGCACTGTCACATTAGAAATTATAACAAAATGAGAATGATTGATGTAGTACATACTTATGAGAATGTATGGTGAAAGTGATATTGATTATATTGATGCCACTTATAAAACCATGTTTGAAACTTCGATGGAAACACATATTGGAATGACACCGATATCAGTAAGTTCCTGGGGAACTTGCTCAGTGATTACAAGCACCAACACACTGACAGAATAGTTCACTTCAAATTCAGAGTGCAGAAGACAATGAAACCTGATAAAAAGAGCACTCTTCTTCTTCTCATTTGTTCGAAAAGTAGGGGTTATTCACAATAGATAGCAAAATATTTCCCCTGAATTTTCCCTAAACATTTTCCTATGTTTCCTGGACACTTACATTTACATATACCCACATACAAGTAAGAGAGAAGTCAGTGGGTAGGAAACAGTAGAAAAAAACATTTAAAGGCAGACTATCCTTCATAGCACATAAGTGATTTGATCTATACTGGAGAACTAATGGGTTGTGGTAAACTCAAGTTCATTCTCAGAAACTGTGATGGAAATATGGTGCACAACTGTTATTTTGAATAATATTTGACATAAATCTGTATCTCAAACGTTTATTATAAGTGCCCTTACCATGAAACTGTTAGCTAAGATCTTTTTAAAATCAGATCATTTCTCCTGGACATTCTGACAGATTTTTCAAAAAACAGATTTTCCTTAATTGGTGAAAATTTCCTTAATTTTCATTTTTCGCATGAAAAATATTTTTCTATAGCACTTAGAAATATACCTAGAGATTGCCACACATTTTTTATGTTAGACATGCTAGGAAAGCAAGGGTAGTGGGAACAACTTGTTTACATTTATTGCAGATTTGCTTCCTCTAGAATGTGTGTAAACCTAAGGGAAATTTTGGATAAGCTGGAAAATAAACAGTAAAATACAATGATGAATATTAAAATAAGACTTCTGGCACAATTTCTACAGATAAGTCATTTTTTCTTTGTCTTCCAACTGTTGCAGTAGAGTCAATTTTGTATAAAAAGAAAAGAAAAAAATCAATGAATTGAAAGCTTTCTGGTACTATATCTATTTTTATTATTACCACTAACACAGTGGTAGAGAGAATTAATTTCTGAAATATAAAGAGGCACAAAAATACATAATCTACAGGGAAGAAGGGGCATATACTCCTTCACTGTATTCCATGACTCAGAACACGAAGAAGCAATTGACCTTGACCTTTACATTTCCTTTACGTTACCTTTACCTGTTAAAATTGCAGTGCATAACTAACACTCATGGGGCAATGATATTCCCTCTTATTTCTTGTAAGTCTTATATTGTGGATAGTCAAGGAGGACAGGATTGCTTTCAGAATAGGCTAAAATCAAGTTGTATTCCTCAATCTACTACTGATTTGGAAAGGGAGTCAGCAGACAAATACTTATGATACTTCTGTACAGGCTTTCTTTTCAGAAATCTATTTCCAGCTACACTGGACTTCACTGTGAGACTAGGATAATCAAATTGGGAATAGATGGTGAATCCAAGAGCAGAGAGCATGAATAAGTCCTTATGTATACCTGGGTCTCATTTCTCACAAGCTTTTGGAGAGTCCAGAAATTAGTAGATGGTTTTACTGTTTTTTTTCTTTCACTCCTTATCAGTGTTTGGTTTACATTTAAGCAAGCTTATTAAATGCAGATAATAGTAACAGTTAAAATCAGAAAAAAAAACTTTAATGTAAAGAATAGGAAGTAGAAGTAGAAATGATTTATTTTGAGAAACAGAAAATAATTTATTCTACATTATTTATTCATTTTCTCATCACTGGACCTGGCAATAGTTTATTTTATGTGCATATTCTGAAAATACTGAGAAAAAAGGTTTGGAAGGAAAAGACTGAATTATTTTCTGTGGCTGCAGAGATCTTGACACAATTTTGTAACCATTAAAAAGTAAGCTGTCTTGACTGTATACAGTGATCCTACATTGATCCTATGTTTCTCCTTACTGTCAGCTAAATGGATGGCCATATGAATTAGTAAACTGAATCTTCAGTCTTGTGAAATGACAACACTTATATGGAATTTTCTCACAATGTGATTGAAATTAACATTTTACCTAACAGTCCTGCCAGGAAGCTTGTTTTCTAGGATACATTAAAAAACAAACAAACAAAAAAACAAACAAACAACCAAACAAGATTTTGTATTGAGGGAGAAATTGATTTGGTGTGCTAAATAATGGGATCTTGGCCATGTGCTTATAATGAGACAATTTTAGCAAGCAAATCAAGTTCTTTAATCTCCTTGCATAAGCTTTTCATCAATTTATGAGTGAAAAAACCCTTATTAAGCAGTTGAAGAAGTGCAAAGTCCTTTAATCTTAGATAAAAATTCAAGATAAAGGATTAAAAAAATCAGTTTTTCATATCATTCTGTATATCTACATGTGGCAGTCAACAATCATAGCGCGGTAAAGCAATAACAAAACTAGGTTTTGCTTGAAATCTAATTGCTATCAAGTATATAACCAGAACTTTTCTTCAGAAAATCAGAAAAAAAATTCTACAGAACTTCTCCAGAAGGCTGCGGGGTGACTATATTGCAGCATTTCAGTACCTAAAGGAAGCCTACAAACAGGAAGGGAATCAACTCTTTGAAAGGGTAGATGACTGCAGGACAAGGAGAAATGGTTTTAAGTTGAGGTAGAGAAGATTTAGGTTGGATGTTGGGGGGAAGTTCTTTTCAGAGAGAGTAGTGAGGTGCTGGACCAGGCTGCCCAGAGAGATTGTGGATGCCCTGTTCCTGGAGGTGTTCAAGGCGAGGTTGGATGGGACCCTGGGCAAGTTGGTCTAATATTAAATGTGGAGGTTGGTGGCCTTGCCTGCAGTTGGTGGGTTTGGAGATTCTGGATCTTTGAGGCCCCTTCCAACCCTGGCCATTTTGTAATTCTGTGATTCCATGATCCAAAGGTGAAGTTAAGCATGTATGATAATGATTCTGAACAAACAATGTTTGCTTGCTGTAGTTACAGCACTTGTCCTTGGTAAGTTTTTAAACTCTCTAGCATATTTGTTGATGCATTGTGGATTCTAAGGAGATTAAAATCTCTATTTGGGATAGAAATCTTGAATCTTCACGTGGAAGTAGTACTTTAGATTTTACTTCAAAAGACCAGGTTGGAGATCTTTGGTTTTGGTATATATTTTTCCCCTCCAGAAACCGTCTAGAAGAAAATGCAATTTAAAAAATACTTGAATTATTAGAAGTATTGTACAGAGTTAATTCTTTCAGCTGGATGGAGAGATCCAGATCTATAATTCCCTACGTCTTCCAACTTCCTTCTCCGAATTATCACACTTTACCATTTCCCATGAAGAATGCCTACTTTTGGTTGTTTTTTTTTTTTTTGTGTGTGTCAGCCTTTTTTTAATTAAGGACAACATTCACTGTTAAAACTCCAATGAGTCTGATACATATAAAAACTTTGTGTAGTAGACTTGGTGAAACAAGAAGGCCCTTAAACTTTGAACACTGTGTACCATTCGTTAGGAAGATTATTTACTAAGGACAGTGAACTACAGCATTTTTTTTCTGGGTCTCAGAGTACCATCTAATATTTTCACGCAGTTTTGGTGAAAAATTGCTAGTGTTGAAAAATACCCTTGTTTGTACCTAAGGCTCTCAAGAATAAGCATTTACATTTATGTGCTGCGTTTGCAAATACTCATTTAACTACAAACGTGATCACTTTTATGCCTTAAGAACTATGCTTTTGAATACCATTGGGCCTAATTTCCCTTTGTACTCCTTTGAGATTTGTACATCAAACTGAAGCACTGCTGCCATACCTGCCATAGGACTAAGACTGTTAAAAAATATGGGAGGTGACCATGAATAAATGGACAAAGAGATAAAATAATAAAATTAATAATAAAGAAGAAAGAGGATTAAAAATCATCTGATTATAACTCAGGAGTTTTATTCATTGAAAAAACAGTATTTTGGCCTAAAAAGTACTGCAGACCTTGGTGAAATTACTACATAGTCTGTATCTTGTCCTCATGACCCTACTTTTCGTAGTATAATAAGAAGCTGTTAATTAAATAGCTTGTGACTGCACAGTGTAAGTTGATTTACAACATTAAGAGGTACATGAATTCCTTACTTTGCTCAGCTCAGCCAATTTCAAAGTGGTTTCCTTTAATCTTCATTTACTGGAATTTCACTCTAGCTTTCACTAATATTTATGGCAAACTGCCTACTGTAGTGATGGGCTGCTGCACCTTTCAAAAGATATAATACAGGCTTGGAATTCTTGATTTCTAGTCTGCACAGACACAGACATGAAATTAATATCTGTCATATCAAAACACAGATTAGATATTAGTTAGAAATTAGGCAAGGTATTACTATTTTACTCACCAATTCTCTAACAGTTCATAAAAATATTAATATTTTATCTTCAAAAGATATATAAATAAGTGATAAAATATTCACATACATTAGAAAACAATGGTACAAGTCTTTATTCTCTTTTCAGTCTGCTACTTTTTTATTGAAAAGATTTGTTAAAAATTTTAGAGTTTCTTCCATTGCCCCTATTTACCAAGAACTATTTGTCTCTGAAGTCCAAGATTAGTTTTTCTGTGAAAAGTGTACTGTACAAAACCTATTTTAATAGAGTACTTTCTCCTTAGAATTAAAAACAAAGTGAAACCCAACTGTCTTACTGCCTTGTTCAAGAAAACCTATCTACTTTTATAAATATACTAGTGTGAAGGTGAATTTAATGTATTACTTTAATACGTATGTGAATGGTTTGAAAATCCCATCAGAGGAACTCTAAGAGTATTTTCATACAGAGTAGCTCTATATGACAAGTTAAATTCTTTTGTACTCGGAAGTTAAAGAGACTTGCTTCTATGATTAGATTTTTTTTTTTTTTTTATAAGCACTCCACTAAACTTTGATATCACATTCACACTGAATTATTTTTTCAACTAATTTCAAAAAGCTATATGACTACTCAATCATTATAAACACTTTAGTATATAAAAGTACATGAGGTGATACATTTAAACATTTATTTCTTACAGATTTACTATAGTCAGAATATCTGCCCTGTATGTTATGCTTTATAAACATGGCAAGGTCATGCAGTTACTTCAGTCTTTATTGCTTCTGTATTTAGTACTGAAATTGCATCTGAATGGCCAAGCAACACAGTAGATTGTGAAGGTTAATCGTGAAACTCAATAGAATTCTTTACAGTGTTTTTTTAACAGCAAAACTTAGATTAAAGAAAAAACAGCCCCAGCTCATTACCTACAATTGCACATTCATTCAATCTTGCCCCATATTTATTGCAGTGAGACATAGAAATAAAGAGGAAAAGAAAGCTTGCTTCACTTAATAGCTTGGGGTGAAGAAAGGAGCTACCATATTTCAGAAGAGGCTAAATTCAGCAAGCTGATGCAGTGCCACATTGCTGTGTTATATTCCTGACCAAGGTCACCTCACCTTAGCAGTTCACAAATGGAAATGTTAATCAGCATGCACATTTGTACAAGAAATTGGATGTGACCAGACCAGATACTGAATGTGGATTGATATCTACTATGCAAACATGAAGTGTATATGCTTCATATGATATTAAACTGATAACATATTAGGACATTATTTTCATAAATTGAAATTTATTTATTTATTTAAAATAATTTATAATTTAGGCAGCATCTCCAAAATAGTTAAAATTGATGTGTACACTAGTCAGAGGAGTCCAGAATGGAAATCTCCAGATAAGCATTATTTTAGAAACATAGAATGGACATGGAATCATAGAATCATAACATTGCTCAGGTTGGAAAAGACCTTAAAGATCATCAAGTCCAACTGCAACCTGACCATACTACCCTAACAACCCTCTGCTAAATCATGTCTCTGAGCACCACATCCAACCATATCCAGGGAGGGTGACTCAACCACCTCCCTGAGGAGCTTATTCCAGTATCAACCTGTGCACAAAGATTCACTAGGTTGATTCTGCAACATCTAGTTCAGGCTTTCCACACTGTGCCACACTGAAAATGGCAGTTAGGCACTTAAACTGGAAAGTGTATGCAGCTGTAGAGAGGTTAGTAAGATTGTCAAGCAGTGGAAACATGGTTTATTACCGGGAAACTCAATTGAATTGATGGGAAGCAATACTACCATGGTCCCTTTAGATTATTGACCAAGTCATTTTTATGGTTTTGTAATTTCTTTGGTTTGCGTTGCTATTCCACATCAGAACATCATGCAGGATAATGGGAGTTAAGGAGAGAGTTTTTTTTTCCTTTCCTATGGTCTACCTTAATTGGGCATGGTGGGGAGTGGAGCAGTGCCGGAGGGGTGGCCGGGAAAGGAGACGGGGTTTTTCGCCCCCGGTTCCCTGTGAGGAGACAGGGTGGTTGGAGCCTTCCCGCCTCCCACAGCCCACCGGTGAGGTTTAGCTTTGTTTTTCTCCTTGTTGAAACTCTCTGTTGTTGTTTAGTATCATTAGGTTCAATAAACTGCCGTTCGTTCTCAGATCGTTCCTTTCTTTTCATTTCTTCCATCCTAGACCCATTCGCCATGGTTTTTCTTTCCCTTCTCTCGGAGCGCACGTGGCCAGGCCACGCCACGCCGCTAGAGAAGGGAGGCGCTTCGTGCCTTCTCTCCCCGGGTTTTGTCCCCGCTGTCACAGAGTGAGCTCTAGAGAGCACCCCGTGACAGTCATCTAGGTGTTTCTGGTAGTAGATGACAATTTGCAAAAATTTCTAAAGCCAGATAAAATGTTTTAAAATGCAAATAAAATTCAAACAAAAAAATCACAAGATATTAACATAATTAGCACATTTGCAAAGAAATTCAAATTCTTTCCTAACCCATCATATCAGTTATAAACCTGGTTGTTAATTTCTCAAATTAATCCCCTTGTCTTTTATTCAAAGGTTGTTTTTAGACTTAAAATGTTAGTGTTGATATCGATTCCTATGAGTCTAGTAAAACTGTTATCTTCAGACCTCTGTGTCTCGTGATCAAATTATGCAAAACTTCACGAGAGTAGTAATGAGGAATCGACTATCAAAATTCCTGGGTGTCTTGATCCCAATCAATGGGCAATGAGTTATTAAGAAGTAGATAACCATGAACATTGGTTAGACTCAGATTTTAAAATATTTATAACTGTATGTAGATTGCTCTGAAAGTAATGCCTCTTATTTATTTCCTTGGAAACTACAAAGGATACAAAGATCACAGTAACAGTTTTTGATAGAGGAAATTCTCAGTTACAAACACTAGTTTTCAGCATACTTACCATCATTTGCTATGTATTTTTTGGCAGCAATGAACAAGAGCTTGCGTGCCATACTAATAAATATATGCACCAGCATATGTGAGCCACTGCCATTGCTGACAGTGATGAAACGCACCATCTATCACCTCACTGTGGTCACTTTCACTGTTTGCTCTTCATCAACATTCAACAAGCACAAATGAATCTCAATTGGTGCCATTTTTTTTCTGCATGGAGGAATTTGATGACACACCTTTGCTTCATACTCACTTCCACATCAGATATCATTTTTTTTCAGAGTGCACTTCTCCTGTCATCAGTCACATGAAAAAGAAAATGTAATGCAGTATTGGTGGGAAGGTTCAACCTCTACTACCATTCCACCAACATCTCCCTCTGATATTGTGGAATAATATAATAAGACAGAAGGCATTAGTTTCGAAGCACTTCTAGTATTATATACTGTTTATTTTAAACTAAATAATGTCAGATCAGATGAGCTCTCTGAATCGTAAGTTAGGAAATCTGGAGACTGACCTTATTGGTTGGAGCATTCTTTAAAGTTTACTAATTTCTCTGGATTGATTTCACTCTTTTCCTTCCTTTCCTTCCGCCTTCCTTGTATTTGTTTTTTCTTTTCTTCCATTCTCCAGGAATCCGGAGGAAGTCAAAACATTTGTAAAAATACCCTGATTTTTGACAACACTAGTCTTGGACTGGGAGGTCATGGAGTGGTAATTTAGGGCTGCTAGCAACATAATGCATGTTAATGAACAAGAATTATTCAGTCCAAAAACTATATTAAAAAATATATATATACTTTATTTACATTTTTTAAAGAAAAGAAACATGTAAGATATTAAAATGTAAACCTTACTGCTCTCAATAACTCCCTAAAAGGAGTTTATGATGATGTGGGGTTTGGCCTCTTCTTCCAAGTAACTAGTGACAGGATGAAAGGAGTTGTGTAAGATAAGATTCAGGTTGGATATTAGGAAAACTTACTCTCAGAAAGAGTGGTGATGCATTGGAAAATGCTGCCCAGAGAAGTGGTGAAGTCACAGTCCCTGGATGTTGTTAAGAAATGTGTGAATGTGGCACTTACAGACATGGATTAATGGTCATGGTGGTGACGGGTTGATGGTTTCCTGACGTATCAGAAATTGAATTTTTCAAAGTCTGTATTAGGAGACACACTCAAATTTTTTTTAAGAATATCAATTGAGTAAAATGTTCTTCATTAAGATCTTGGTTATATGATAAAGTAAAAATACCTGAATTGTTTGAACAGGGAAAGATCTGGTTTAGAGATCCAAAAAATTAAGGCTTGTGCTCAGCTGTGTCCTATGAGAAAACAAATCTGTCACAGTGAGTGATCCAATCAGTTTCTCAGAACGAAGTGTATAATTGAGGACAAAAAAGCATTATTTTCACTTCAGAACATTACGGTTATTAATTCTGAAGTGTCTATTCAGCACAGGCATTATTTTGCTATATTTTGACATTGGAAAAGTGACAGTGCATCAAATATCAGACTTCAACGGAACAGCTCTAGTTGTTCTGGAGAGGGTCGCTTGTGCCTTTGTGGCTCATTTCATTTTCATTAAATTTGTACTCTGGGACTACAAGAAGATTTTTATATTTCTCTTCATCCCCCCCCAGATTTGATGAGTTTTTATCTCTTTTTCTAAAGTATTTTAAACTGAGTTTAGACCACGGGGATTCTACCTTTTTTCTTGCCAGGGCTCCATTTAGTTAATTGAAATTCTCTTGAGCCACATATATGTTGGTTGCTCCAAAGGTAATACCACCCATTTATTTCTATAGAACATAGAACTGATACAAAGACTGCAATAACACTATTTGATAGAGAAAATTCCCAACTACAAAGCTCTTGTTTTCTCCTAGTCACCACCATTAGCTATGAATTTTTGCCAGCAAGGAATAATAATAGCCTGCATGCTGCACCCAAACATCTGCAGAGGCCACACACTGTCCTCACTGCTGAAACACACGACCACTGCCTCACTGTGCTCACATCCACTGTTTGGTCTCCATAAGCACACAGAAAGCATTGATGAATGTCAGTGGGTACAATTTATCCTGCATGGAAGAATTCAATCACACATCTTTGCTTCATACAGATTTCCATGTCAGCCATAATTTTTTCAGACTGACCCTCTGCTGCCATCAATCACAAGACAACAAAATGTAATGGGATATTGGTGGGAAGGTTCAGATTCTATTGCCATACCACCAACATCTACCTCTAATGATGTGAGCAATCATAATAAAACAGGGGACATTAGCTTCAGAGTAATTCTCACACTATATGTAAGATCATTAATATATAAATAACAAAACATGTAAATTTTTCATATCTTTCTTAAGACATTAAAAAAAAAAAAAGAGAGAGAGAAACAAACAAAAAACTAGTGGGATATTTGACCTTGCTTTTATGAAACTAACACAACAGTCTGGTTCAGTAGCAGTGGTTGCAATTCTTAGTGAGGTCTCAAAGTGTTCATCAGAGATTTTTTTGAAGAAATTTTACTCTTGTGCTTTATCCTTGACAGTAGTTGTTCAAAATGTGTGTACTGCCAAAAAGCAATGACATGAATAGGGTGTAATTGTAAAGCAAATAATATTTTTCTCTGCTAAGATAGGGATTCTGATAAAAAGATGTGATCAGAATTTTACATCATAAATTGGTTAGTTTTTTTGGCAGTCTTGAAACCCCAAGCTGTGGGGGGTGGTCAACATGTCCAAGGGATGGGATGATTCTTCTCAGCTGTGCCCTTGTGAGGTCCCATCTGGAATACTGTATCCAGGTCTGGGGCCCCCAGTACAAGACAGAGAGCTGTTGGAGAGGGTCCAGAGGAGAGCCACAATGATGATCAGAGGGCTGGAGCACCTCCCCTACAAAGATGGGCTGAGGGAGCTGGGCTTGTTCAGCCTGGAGAAGAGAAGGCTTTGGGGTGACCTCATTTCAGCCTTTCAGTATCTAAAGGGAGCCTACAAAAGGAGGGCAGTCAACTCTTCACAAGGGTAGATAATGGCAGGACAAGGAGAAATGGTTTTAAGTTCTTTATTAAGAGAGTGGTGAAGTGCTGGAAGAGGCTGCTCAGAG
>JAPSGF010000011.1:8935962-8981343 GCA_035772895.1 Perdix hodgsoniae | reverse complement strand
TTAATGGAGACCAAACAGTTGACGTGAGCACAGTGAGGCAGTGGGTGATGTGTTTCAGTAATGGCGACAGTGTGTCACCTCTGCTGGTGCAGATATTTACAAGCGTGGCATGCAAGCTCTGTCCATGACTGGAGAAAATACATAGATCACGGTGGTGACTATGTTGAAAACTAGTGTTTTGACGCTGGGAATTTGCTATATTATATAGTGTTATTCTCTTCTTCGCATCTTTTGTAGTTTCCATGGATATAAGAAGGAGCCATTACTTTCAGAATGATGTACAAACATAACTGAAGAAGTATCATTGAAGGTTTGATTTTATTTCTTATATAAAATCTCATTTACCACGTGAAGTCTAAACTGCTGAATTGTACAAAACTGTTCATGAGGTTGAGTTAAACTATATGTACTTTAAGTACTGTATGTAGTTTGTCAAAGTTTGATTTCTGATTCTGCATATACAAATAAATTTAACATATTTTTAAAGTTAAGTATCCATAGACAGGGACAGTACATATCAGATACTCTGTTTTTGAACTTCTGGGTCAGGATTCATGTTGCTTTCTGACTTTAATGAAAACTGTCTAGTTGAGTGTTTCTTTATCCAATATATCTGAGAACTGGATTTTCACACTCTCTGTGTGAAGTGTCACTTCCAGCTGTCTCCGCTCTTAGTTTTTCAGTTTGATGATTCTTGTATCAAATACACAACATGGTCCTAAATTCCTTTTGAATATTCTTAAAGGCTTCTATAATCTGTTCATTTTCTGAAGTCCTTTCCAATCATTCTTTCTCTTGCATTTTGATTCCCGCAGAGTCAGTTCTGGTTTCTACTACATGTTTTTGCCTGATTGTTTCGACACTTACAGTTCAATGGTTTAATTTAAATGTGAAGTATTTTTGCCTTTGATCCAGAAATCTAATTCTCATTCAAGTTGTGGTTGAAAATGAAAGCTGTAATACCCCAAGTGTAAGGCAGATAAAGAAATATGAACACTGAAGTAATTCAGGTTAAACAATCTTTATATAAACACTTTGCTGTAACTAGAGTTGTGCCATTGTACATATCCTTCCTGATGCTCTAGGGACTATGCTATGTGACCATAATGCATTTACCCAATAACTAAAATATTATATGCCGAATGAAAGGTATAAGAAGTCTCAAAAAGAAAAAGGGTACTTTTAAAGTCATTACAAGAAACAGCAGTACTGTCAGTGCATTAAGGGCTCTGCAGTAGAGCTAAATTATTTTGAAGTACTGCATGTATTTCTATGCCAACTTCATTTACCATGTGTGCTTGATGAAAGGAAGAAGATCATTAGATTTCTGCTCCACAGCCCATGGAAATTCTGCAATGTTTCCTGAATATGCATCCTATTCCATATACACTCATCCCACACATTAATGTCCTAGTGGTATATTTACTCAAGACTTTTAGTGCTAGCTGAGATACAGCAAATCATTAATCAAAGATGTCTTTCATGCTTAGAGAAGTGCAGATCTATCTGGAGCTTTAATTTGTTAATTTCACCCAGGCTTCATGTTTTTCCTTCTCAACTTTGTGAAGGAGAAAAAGTATATTAGATTTTTAAAAGTACAATAGGAAATTATCATAGCTTTAGGTGTATATGCAGCTAAAATGTAGTGAATCTGTGTGAGTTATCCTCCTGTTCTACAATGATGTAAAGATTCAGGCACTCCAGGAGGTAAACTCTCAATGTGAATTTATTCTTGCATAGCTTTTTTTGACATTTCATTTAAGTCCCTCATTTCAATTCTTCCTCCTCTATTTAGATAGTTAGGCAGACAGACAGAAAGGAAGGGAGGAAGGAATGAAGGAGGAAGGGAGAAGGGAACCAGAAAGGGAGGAAGGAAAGGAGGAAGGGAGGAAAGAAGGGAGGAAGGGAGGAAGGGAGGAAGGAAGAAAGGGAGTGGGGGAGGGAGGGAGGGAGGGAAAAAGGAAGAAAGGGAAGGAGGGAGTGCTAAGTTGTTTAGCCTTATCATTAACACTTCTGGATAGGAAAAAAAGTAAATCTTTGGGTATCTTAGGTATATCAGCGCTGTAAAGTGAGTGTATCTCACTTAAATTGCAGGACTTACTTAAATGACCGATATTGAGGTTGAGGTAAGACACTTCTGTGTCTTAATGATAACCGGACTCCTGTGATATTTCTGTCTTTTTGAAGCTATAACTCATGATGAAATGTGTCAGGCATACTAGTGGTTAAATATATACACTAATTTTCATGATTATTTATACTTGGATGTACAACATTATTTTCTCTTCCTCCTGAACCAGTATTAAGTCATACTTCTAATCCTGATGCCTCTCTTCAGCTTTTTTCATCATAGCTTTCACGTTCAGCAGTGTCCTGAACCACCACCACCCCCCCTGCCGAAAGAGTGTTGTTTTTGTTTGTGACACTGTTGAAGTGTGTTCCTCATTTGATTACTGTGAGTAGCTACTATCTAAACCTCCCTCGCTCTCTTCAGTGGAGATCTCCCCTCTCCCGCTGTTCAGAAATGTGTTTGCTGTATAATCAGAACTTTGATCATCACTAAACCAGCAGGCCTGCCAAACAGTTTATGTGTGATCTCCCTGCAGATTGACAACAGGGAAAATAACAAGGAGAACATAATATTATAAATGCAACTTTATTATTATTATTATTATTATTATTATTGTTGTTGTTATACTGAAGAAGCAAGTATTAGAAAAAAGTATTGCATAGAAAAGGAAGGATATATTTACAATGTTTTGCCAATAACATTCTACTTCTTAAGATTGCAATTCCATTCTTAATTAGCTGTGGTCCTGAATAAAAGAACAAATTTCTACTTGGCTGATAAATTTATTTCCAGGCAATTTCCCTGCAAACCTTGAAGAGATACGTCTTTTCTTGAATTTGACTAGCACTTCCTTTTAAAATAATCTCTCAGTACAGTCCTTTCTGTAAAACTCCTTTTTTTTTTTTTTTTTTTTTCCTCTCTCAGAAAAATCCTACAATATTTTATTTGTGTCACAAGGTATTGACCACATCAGTTCTTCCATTAAACAGGTTCCACAACCTTCCCTCTTCTGCAATGAATTGTCTAATTGTCATGGTTTAATACTTTTGTAATTTTGCTATCAGTATTCCACATCACAACATCATGTAAAGTACGGATAGTTCACAGAAGAAAACTACATTTCCCAGAGGACATCACGGTCAGGAGATAAGTCACGGGACCAGGACAGTATATAATCTCACTCCCGTGACTGAAATCTCACACTCTCTCGGATCCTCGGAGCGTGGGGTGCCTTCCAGCCGTTTCGCATAGAGCTTACAGTAGGCCTTTCGGTTTTTGGGACTCACTCTCTCTCTCTCCTTTGCTTAATTACAATTATATTGTATTATATTGTATTATTCTGTATTCTGATATAGTATTTAGTAAATAAGTGTGCCTCCTTAGATCGCTGCTGCTGTTTTCTTTTCCCATTCCCTTTTCCCCTTCCCTTTTTGGGCCAGCGGCCCTTTTTGGGCCAGCTGCCCCCCTGTCACGGGCATAGGTAGATCTTGCTTAACCCGCGACACTAATGCATCTTGATTTTCCAAGTGAGTGCTCATTATTTGTCCCTGTAGTCTAAATCCTCTTCCAAAGCTGATCTTTCAACAGTTTTCTGAGCTTTACTGCTAAACTTTGTGCTGTTTTCTTTCAAATCTCTTCATGTTCTTTGATGTTATTCTTTGTTCACTCACTCTGAGAAAAAAATAAAATAAAATAGGAGGAACATCATGTCTTAAGTTTTTAAGAACTTCACAGTGAGAGATTAGAAGCAAGGAGTGAGAGATGAAGAAACCTGAAGGAATAAGTTACTCTGTACTACTCTATGAAACAGAAAAGCTATCACTCCAACCTGCAGTGATGGGTATTGAATAAGGGCCACCTGTAAAGCTGTGGCTATTCACGAGGGAAGCTAGTTGCCACATGACTGTGAACCAATACATTGGCAGTGTGGAGGACTGAAGAAATGAGGTTCAGATGTGAATCTGAGAGGGAATGAAAATGACAGACTGGCACTCTGATTTATACAAATTTAAGTATCAATAAAACCGTGAACAAGATCAGAGTAATTTTCACTCCGACAACATCAACTTATTTTAAATCCAATTATTGTACTCATTTTCTCTCAGTAATGTTCCTAGTTTCCAAAGAGAAAAGTAAAATATTTTTTCTCCTTTTTTAAAGCATCATATCAATAAATATTTAATGCTTAATCTATTTTCTGTATAGCATGTTTGCAGACGCAGAGATAAAAAGAACTTTATTTACAATTATCTTTATTTCCTTTTCTTTTTTTTTTTCCCTTTCCTTCCCCTTTTTTTCCCTTTTTTTTTTTTTTTTTTTTTTTTTTTTTTTTTTTTTTTTAAGGTACTTTCCAGGTTACTAGATAGGTTCTATACTGAGACAAACATACTACAGTACATTTTACCTTAGTTTGTCCCTCCACAAATCAGAGATCACCAAAAATGAATTTGCTCAGAGAAGAATTGAATCTTTTTTCTATCAGAAAAATCTCGACTAGTTCCTGACTGTGCATATATTCATCTTCTGAAATCACTTTTCGGCCATAGGGCTCAATCTTCTTTCCATAAATATAGCACTTCTCAGTCAATAAGAGAGGTCAAAATTCTCTTGTGTATGATGCAGGGCAATTGCAAAAATTTAGGAATTTCCAAAAATTCAGATACTTCTCTTATTGAGCCATCAGGCACATATGTTGCCTTGGTTTCAAGACTGATCTTGCCCTTTCCATATGTCTCTGAGTATTGGCTGTTCTGTATATTCTAAATTGATCAGTTCAGCAGGTTTTCTTCCTTTATCATTCCCCCCCCCCCCCCCCAGCCATTTGCTTTGGCTTAAATACTGAATATTCCCCTTTGCTCAAACTCCTGAACTCTATTGACTGTTGCTATTGTTATCATTTGACTGTTCAACTAACAGCATTTTACGCACTCCGATTGTGTTCATTGACCTAAAGAGCTCACTAGTTAATTAAAACAGACCTAAAGGAAGAAGATAAGATATGAAGAGAAACTCATGCAAATGGAGATGGGATCTTTTGAGGAAAAGAACTGAACATACTGAAAAAAATCATGAAATCAGCAATGGGATAAAAAAAAGTGAAGGAATAAAGAAAATCAATAAAGCTGATGAGAATGCAGCTATTGACAGACTGTAATTGAGTGAGTGCTTTGAGGTTGTATGCTGCAAGTACAACAGCAATGGCAAGCATTTTGGACAAAGAAGAAAAATATAAGAGAAAGAGAATAGCCAATGTGTCCAGCTGTTGCTAGGACTATCAGTAATTGTGTAGAGAATATAAATATGGAGATAACACAGATGGCTCATTATCAACCACGCACTTCTCTCTTCTGTGTCCCTGAAGGCTACCAACCCCCTCAGATTTGCTCATATAACTACATATGTAGCTGCCCCAGCCTGATTCTGTCAAAAAAATTTTGTTTTAAAAACCTACTAAAACACTCCTCTGTTAGGGTTTTATGAATCAAGTCATTCTGACAGAATTAGGTTAAGGAGCACTTGTGCTTGTAGGTCTGAGAAAGCGGTTATTTCGTAGAAGAGAGATAAGACAAAGGTTAGTGTCTGTGTACTAAGATATCTGCTATTAGGATAAGATAATGATTGGATAATATCTACTTAGCAGAGAAGATAAATATAAACTGAGACTAGTTTCTTAGTGGAAAGAGAAAAGAGAATCAAGGAAAAGAGAAGAGCATCTTTATGAAGATCAGCACAGAAGCAAAGGATTTAAGAAGAGAGAAGAGCACTAACAGTGACATAAATATCTGGGAGTTTTGAAAAAGAAGGGAGGAGAACAACAGCTTTTGGGGATTCACACATTGCATGACACAAGAGAAAATCAGTGTGGTTGTATTTAGGAAGGGCCTCCCTGCTACAAACACATACAAATGGTTACTGCTAAGTTTAGATAAGCAATCTAAGCAGTGCCACGAGTGAAACACAAAGTTTCCATTTCTGCCATGTTACTGCTTGCTCAGTCAGTTTCAGAGACTTGCTTTAGAAAATCTGTACGAAAGAAAAATGGATGAAGCACTGTGTCTTGTTTCATCTACTGGCTGGATAACAGTCCTGTAATATATGTCATTCAATATTTGCAATAAGTCAAGCATGACTCTCTCTTGTTTATTCACCTCCCACAGTGATCTTCATCTATCTCATACAGAAAGGCAAGACATTTTATAAAATGCTGACTTTGAAGATCTCTCAAAACTATCTCTTGGGAAGGTGTGTATCTTGCAACAACATGATAAGCTCACACATGCATTCTCATAAAGGATGAAGAAGAAATTACAACTTCAGCTTAGTTTACATAATTCTAGGAAAGCTCTTCTGAGACCACCATCCTCCTTATTGTGCCTTTTTCATCCTCATGCATCAAGACATATCAGTCTCAGTTTGTATATCCTCTGGTACCATCACTAATGGAACAGCAGAAGAAACCAATTTTATCATTTAATGTACTCCATGGCCCATATACAAAGTGCTTTACATATTGTATAACTCAGTTAAATCACATCCAATTCTTCTGAGGCTAATAAAAGCACAAAAAAGACCTGGAGTTTCACTCCTTGCCAAGATTATGTTTCTCTTTTCTTCCCTGAGGTGTTGTAGCTGCTTAATAAAAAGGTCACAAACAATATTTCCTAGCAACAATGAATATTTTCTTTAAAGTGGCAAAATAATTTTCAGTGAAACTGTTACAAAGAACAATAGCTCCCCTGACTCTGATCAAGTACTTCAGAAATTCAGCCACATGCTATGAACTTGCTTTACCAATGAACTTCAGTGTGAAACTTAAAGATAGGTACTTCTTTAGGTATTGTTCTGAACTGGGATCACCTAAAGTTAACCTAAATCAATTATACCAGTAGGGCAACGAAGCTGGGGAAAGATCTAAAATGCAGGTCCCATGAAGAGCAGCTGAGGGAACTTGGATTGTTTAGTCTGGGGAAGCAGAGACTCAGGGCAGATCTTATCAGCCTTTACAACTACCTTAAAGGAGGTTGTAACAAGATAGGATTTGGCCTCTTCTCACAGATAACTAGTAACAGAATTAAGTTATTGGCCTCAAGTTGCACCAGTAGGGGATTCATGTTGGATATCAGGAAAAATTTCTTGTCAGGAAGAGTGGTAAGGTATTGGAACAGACTGCTCAGGGAAGTGGTGGAGTCATTGGCCCAGGAGTTTTTCAAGAAGTATGTAGATACAGCACTGAGGGACATAGTGAGAAAAGTTGATGGATTGGTAGTTGGAGTAGATGATCTGAGAGGTCTTTTCCAAGTGTAATGATTCTATGATTCCATTTGGATTCATAGATTCATTTAGAATGCATCATAAAATTATCACGGTTGGAAAAGACCCTTAATATCACCAAATCCAACCACCACCTAATCAACTATCAAGTCCACCACTAAACCACTGCATTACTTCCACATGTTTCTTAAATGCCTCAGTGGATGGTGACAGTATCATTTTGCTGGGCAATGTGTTCCAATGTCTAACCATTCTTTCCATGTCTAAATTCTTTTGTCTAATGTGAGCCTGCTGTGGTGTATCTTGAGGCCATTGCCTCATGTAGTATTATTACTAGTTACTTGAGAAAAGAGGCCAACAACCTTGTTGCAATCTCATTTCAGGTAGTTGTAAGAGAGCTATGAGGTTTCCCTTCAGTCTCTTCTCTAGACTAAACAATCCCAATTCCCTCAGTTGCTCCTCATAACTCTTGTTTTCTTGTCCCTACACTAGATTTGTTACTCTGTTCTGCACATACCTGAGTAACACTATCTTTCTTGTAGTAAGGGGCCCCAAACACAATGCTGAAGTCTTACCAGTGTCACATACAAATGGAAAGTCACTTTCCTAGTCCTGCTGGTCATATTATTTCTGGTGCTGGCCAGAATAACATTGGATTTCTTGTCAATCTGGGTATACTGCTGGCTCATGTTCAACTAGCTCACAACCAGCAACCCCAGTTCCTTTTCTGCTCGGCAGCTTTCCATTCACTCTTCCCCAGTTTTAGAACTGTGCTGTGTTGTTATGACTCAAGTGCAGGCCCCAGCATTTAGCCTTGCTGACCTTGTGATTGGACATGGCCCATTGATCCAGCCCATTCAGATTCTTCTGATGAGATTTTTTTACCTCCAGGCAGATCAACACTGCTACCTAACTCAGTATCATCTGCAAACTTATTGAGGGCATACTCAATCCTCTCATCTGGATAGCTGATAAAAAGTTTAAACAAAACAGCCTAAGTACAGAGCCCTGAGGAAGGCCACTGGTGATCAGCCACAACTGAACTCCATTCACTATCACTCTTTGAGCCAGGCCATCCAACCAATTCTTCACCTAGCAAATTGTACACCTGTCTAAGCCATAAGCAGCCAATTGCTCCAGGAGAATTTTGTATGAAAAAAAACCCACAAAAACATCCATAGTCTTTCCCTCGTCTAGTAAAAAGGTCATCTTTTTGTAGAAGGATATCAGATTAGTTAGGCAGGACCTCCTTTCCGTAAACCTACACTGGCTACTTCTGATTACTCACTTGTCCTTTATTGCCTTGTGTAAGACTAGCAGTTCTACTCTGTTCTATCTCACTTGTACACTTGTGCTGGATCTGGGATATGAGTGACCCAGTTCATGGAAGTTCTGAAAAGAAAAGCTCTCTTTGTGTCTCACAGCCTTCTCCTGCCCTCCTGGCTATTTTTCAGTTAGATTAACTGATCAGGTCCAGATTGCCCTGTTGATGGGAAAGGGGAGCAGGAACCTGTAGCTCAAATTAGAGGGAAGACATAGCTAACCTATGTGTGAGGCATCTCTGTCTCACTCCAATTTATAGGAGGGAGAGGAGGTTCTTTTAATATCTGTATACCTGGTGTGAGTTTAAGAAACAATGGTTCAAATGTTGGTCTGATCAGTTCATTACAGGTGTTAATTAGGGAGATGGGGAAGGGGAGGATGGACACTATTATGAATTAGGGTAATGGGGAAGGGAAGGTGGGTGATAGAAAAGATAGGAAAGAAGAAGCAAGGAGTCTTTATAGGAGGCAAGAGGGAGACAGTCACCACCATGGATCCAGCATGGTTGGTAGTTCAGTCTTTGATCTTCAGTAGTGGTGGGTCATCGGGCAGTGTTGTTCTGTTGACAGTGATGACGGTGACAGTGACCATGGTGATGATGGCCCCTTTTCAATGGTTTCAAAGTTATCGAGTCAGCTGTCTTTGGAGTGGCAGCTCAAAACCCAAAGTGGTTGAGTCAGCTTTTCTTGGAGATATAGCTTCTGGCTTTGGGATCTTAGCAGAAACTCCTTTGTTCCTATCTTCCTGGCCTTACCAGCAGATAAGAGGGAGCAGGGAGGCGCCAACTTGTATCTTGCCTTCACAGGATACAATGGCATCATCCCCCAGTTTCCCATAGCAAGCTGGAGTTATATAGACACGGGCCAGATCTTCTGCCAGTAAACACTTCTGAGCACTCTATTCTGGAGGCAAACAGCTAAAATAGTCCACACAGCGATGTTGATTGCCACACGGCAACACCCATCACTCATCTCCTAAACAAGTCAGTCTTATCACAAGAAATACCTCAGGAGGCAAGCTTTGAGCCAAAAAACAAAGAAAGATTCTCACAAGCTCATTCATGCAAGACTAGAATTATGATGATAGCTGCAGAGACCTAAAGCTATATAAAGCTATGGTGAGGTGCTGGAACAGGCTGCCCAGAGAGGTTGTGGATGCCCCATCCTTGGAGGTGTTCGGGGCCAGACTGGATGGGGCCCTGGGCAGCCTGTTCTAGTATTAAATGTGGAGGTTGGTGGCCCTGCGTGTGGCAGGGGGTTGGAGATTCATGATCCTTGAGGTCCCTTCCAACCCTGGCCATTCTGTAATTCTGTAATTCTGTGAAAGTTACAAGTTCATATCCAACTCCTACAATAATTTTATTTATTTTAAATCAAGAATTTAAAGAGAATTATCATATTGTCAAGAGAAAAGAACACGTTCAAGCTTTTGGTGTAAACATTGCACAGAATTTTAAACAAAAAAGAAATATGTATCATTTACTGCAATAAATAAGAATCTACAAGGAATTTATTATGTAATTTCAGGAGCTGCTTTGTACTTATCCAATAGATGATAATAGCTACTTCTAAGAAGCTAATTAGCTACATCTCAAGAGGTGGTGATGTCCACGTGGAGGATTGTCTCTGTAGGACACTGATTATGTTACATCTAGATTAAAGATTTTGGCTAACCCTTTCCACTTCACTGTGTGAAAGGTGTAAGAAAAAGCCAATTACAAAGATAATAGTTAAACATTTGCTTTCCTAATTGCAGAGTCTTTCAAAGTATCTAGAAGTCAACCATACATATGCAGTACTGAAATAGGAGGTCATTGCACTTAAAGGAAGTATTATTTGATAAGATTCCAAAAGAATTTAATATGCTCACCCTTTTATTACTGGATTAGTATGTGAAGAAAGCATGAAGAATGTATTTTCAGACCAAAGCTCCAGATAATTGAAGTGATTGGCTAAATTTTTTTTTAAGATTTCAAAGCATAACTATTAAAATGAATGTCCATAAAGAGACCCTGTGGTACCTGGCAAGTTTATCTTAGCCGCAATAGTTGTGATATAAACACTAAAAGCTATGGCTGAAGGATGTTTTTATATGTTAATGCCTGAACATGCCTACGAACAAGAAATCAAATGCGGCATATATAGCTAAGAAATATCTAGCAATCCTGAGAAAGAAAAGGTATGCAAATGCTGCGTGAACACATCAGCTATGACCCACAGTAAACCCACTTTTCTAGCACTTATTATCTTTTTCCTCCCGACTGTGCCAAGCTGGCAGGCAAAATAATTACATGGGTAATCATTCATCAGAAATCGGATTGAGCCTATCACTTTCAATGTCCACTGTTGCCGTAATGAGCCAGTAGAAATGAAGCTAGAACATTAAACCACTGAATGTTTTAACCCTCTGATCTGTAGTTACTCCAGCCAGGAAATGAATGACTGCACAAATGTGCAATCTGTGGGCAGAAATAAATAAATAAATAAATATTTTAAAAGTAGGTCATGATTTAAAATCTGCGTTAGTGTCAGACAGGATCGATTCCTTCAGGTACTTTCTAAGAGTTTGTTTATGCTCATGAGGGCTCTGGTCCAGCAAAGCACTTTCACTTAAGTGCAGACATTAAGTTAAATAAGTACCTAAAAGTCTGCTGAATCAAGGTTGAGAGTGGTGCTACAAATGGTATTTGAATTCTATCTGTTGGGAAGCTTTCACAAAATCTAGTGAAAATCCAACCTTTCAGCCCCATGTTTCAAACCAAGTGACTTTTCAACTGACTGACCCAATCTGATTTTTCAAATGGCAATTTGAAATGCACTGCCAGCAATGTTTTTAGTCTCAAGCACTGCAGTCATACTAGATCTTCCGTGTTCCGGGCAGAATATCAATTTTCTTGCACTGCCAGATTCTTTAAGCACTTAAATAAATGTGAGAAAAATCATACTTTTCCTGTGATGGAGATCTGCCAGACTGTGATGATCTATCACAGCTGGGTTTGGATTCCTGGCAGGTGGTGATCACAAGGGAAGCTAGAATTTTCCCTGGATTGATTGGATTACTTGTCCACTTCAAGTGGACATCACACAACACAACTCGGGGTGATCCCATCAGATCTTATGAATAATGTCAACAGAGAAAACGTGAAATAAAAAAGTGAATAAACAGGATCAAAAGAGTTTAGAATAAATGAAATTGCTCTTGCTGTAGAGAGATGAGGTCATGTACTATTTAATATTAATGGTGCATTTTATTAAAACAATGACAAGTGAAGACTCCAAAAGCTAAATAATAGGATTTTGTCTTAATTAAGTCAGTGTGTACTTTTATTGGCTAAAAACAAGAGAGGAATAGGATCTTGCATTCATTTTTTATTATCACTTTCAGGCCTTTCTTTGTTCTTTCTCTGCTTTTTATCCTATCCCATGTTCTAAACCTCATGTAAACTCTGATAGATTATGTCAACACATAATAGAGGGCTGCTGACAGGTTGCTATCTGAATTCAACCTATGCTGCGCAGCTTCTTTCACTATTAAAATAGAGAGCTTGCGGGCCAGTGAGTATGAAGGAATGCACATTCAGAACACTTGGCAGTATTAAGGATTCATGCACAGCTAAAATTTGATATTGTTAAGCCAGAGCATAAATCAGGAAGAATGCAGAAAAAAAAGAACAAATGCTAAAAATAATGAGAAAGAAAAGGGAAAAAAAAAAAGCAGGCTGGGGCTATAAGCTGGCTAAGTCCCTATATGGTGTGGTGTGTTTCTAAAGTCTCTCTCTTTTTTTCTTTTTTTTTTTTATGTCAGCAGTACTAGTGTGTGATTAATGGCATGCATCAGGAGTTCAACTTTGCTTATTGGTCAGGAAAAAAAATACCAGAGCACTTTATGGTTTAGGTTTCTTTTACTATCGTGGATGGCAAAATGAAGATCTCCATGACCATCTCAAGGGTTTTACCTGCCAGTCTGTATCATACATCATTCTACTTTCTTGATTTTCTGCAGCTAACAAAACCAAGCAGCTCTTACTCCCAGAGTACACCTAAAATATTTCCAGGTATTGGCATCCTACTACCAAAATCCACCTGATGTTCTTCTGTGGGAAGAAGAACATTTTACAGCTGTGAGAGAGACAGTATAATTCCTAAGTGTGTTAACTTGGCCAAAGCAAAGGAAACTTAATCTAGTGTTTGCATATCAAATGGAAGATGGCAAAGGGGTTCTTGCACACTGGCCAAGACTCATGGCTTCATCCTGTTACATGCATTCCTTCTGAATTAAATAGTCAAACATTTTTCCATGCCGCACAATACTGACTGCATATAGCATTTTTATTTTCAAAATGTGTCTTATAAATGTAAACCAAGTAAGCCATATCATATGCTTGTGAGATAGTTAATTACATATTATTATCTTATTCTGCTAATAGCTAAAATGAAGGCTAGCTGTAGAGGCAGCTTGTCCAAGGCTGTGCATTAGCAGTATTAAAAACCTTTTTTCTAATCAATCACATATAAGTTGAATATGCTCTCTGGGTTATTCAAATACTTCATGCAACTCACAGAGCTGAGGTGAAACACCAACACTGTAGGAAGTGTGTCTAGAAGAAACATAATTAGAAGCAGACTGTTCCTATGCAGCTTGGTTCATAGCTAAGCTCACTGAGGATTAAAAACCCAATGAATTCTTCTGCCCATTCCCCAGAGACAGTCAATCCTAGTTGCATAGACTGAAGCATGAATCATATGCCCACTGCAGTAGAATCCACACAAAATTAGTTGGAGAAAGCTTTTTTCCTGTGGTTTCTTCCCTTTCTATGCAACACTTCAGTGACTCACATACTTAGGAAAGTTATATGAATCAGGTGTCAAGTGATAGTCACAGTTATGATGCCTTCCCTCACCTAACTTGATCAAAATCTACATTTTCTGAGAGACTGCTTCAGCCAAAGGTTTTTGGAAGTTCCAGGGGAGGAAGGATTAAACAATGTTTCTGGATCTGCAGTATAATTTAAGAAGAAATTGTCTTTGAATACAAACTGATAAAAGACAGCATTCTTCCTTCAGCAAAGAACTCACAAAAAAAATAAGGTGATCTCAGTTGATGTTTAGATTCATGCTATTACTTCCAAAAAATATTTTTCCTCTCTACCCTGTTTGTACAAAGAAAAGGTAAAAATGAAATAGCAGCTCTCTTCACTGCCTTGTCTGCTGATCCAATACAGTCAAAAATTTCTGAGCAGTCACGCAGCTCTGAGACAAAGAAGTCCTGCACAGCATCACTCAGTGCTCTCTTCCAGTCTAGTATTACTCCCAAAACAGGGCATTATCAGCTAGACATTCTCATCACTTTTAACTTGGTATTTGCAAAGTTATTGTCAAGGGATTAACTTAAAATTGCTTTTGTAATAATTTTCTATGAGATATTGAAATTCTATTGAAATTAATAAGTGTAACAGATTATTCTGCCTTTTTATTATCATTATTTTAATAAGTACTTTGGAGGACAGGTCTGAGACTAGGCATCCTGAGAGAAGTGTCTGTGTGTAAGATGATTAATGTTCTTTATTAAAACCTGTTACAATACTACATCTGTAGCTGAACTTATTTGGCTGTGTAGAGCACCTCACTTCTATTTAGGCTCTTCTATGAAACTAAGCTAAAAATTCCTTCCTTTTATCAGACCTTCATTATTATTACTTATTTATCAACTGTTAGATTATGCATGATAAACCAGAGCTCCTCAATTCCTAACTGAATTGTCTTTTCCACAGTTGTAATCTTTTAGTTATCTGTGACTTATCAAGGCAGGACTCAGTGCTGCATTGGCAATGAAGTGTTATATCAAATTCTTCAGGGAAACTCATGTTTCAGTGAGTTTCACCACTGTCTTCATGCAGAGCCAAAGTGCTTTAATAGAAGCTCATTCTCCATTTTGCACACATTTGCCTGAGCACCTCCTCCTACCATGATTCACAACAGGGAGCATACATCTGAAGGGTGTTTGTGGAAGAAGGGCTTTTATATTCAGCACAGAGGCCAATGGAGAAGTGCTGGTACTCAGAAAAACAGAGTCTACTGGCTCCTATTTCCTCTTACATGGATATGACATGGCAGGAGGTCACTGAGGGAGCATGGGGCCCCTTCACTAAAGGAGATGAGCTATCCGCCCACGTAGGAAGAATCTGCTATCTGAGCAAGAACTGCCATGGGCCAGACACAGTTAATGGATGATGAACTGGATTATGCTTGCCCTGGAAAGCAAAACTCTAAGCAAAAAAAAAGAAGGGAATATGGATTCTCAGTGTGAGGAGCAGACCACCTTGGCCACAAGGTTACTTTGTGATCTGTAGTGAAACCAGTCTCCACCTTTCCTTCTTCCCCTGCGAACCAAGTTCTGCACAGAAAGCAATACAGAATTTATGGAGCCTGAAAAATAGAGAGACTAACTTTGCAGCTTGTTAATGGAGCAGTCCCTGGCACTGAAGGTGTGCCAGAGTCATTCCCTGCTCCAGGAACTGTGTATGCATTTTGTATCACATCAGGTACAAGAAAAGCAAAGGAAGCAGAGATTATCCAAGCAGTTATCTGTTAAGCTATTTAGCATTTGAATTGCTGTCTAAGATTACTACTTTCAGGTGTACCGGAGATGCAAGTTTGGCAGTTTTCTCTCACATTCAGCTTGACTATTCTAACTTCATCACACGAAATAACTGTCCCAAAATTACTGCATATTCATGCCTTATCTGTAGAAAATTGGATTGAGCAGCAGTGGTTATACATATGTATTGGGTAAATGTATTGGAGAGGCCTTCTAAAATAACTGTGGCCGATGTGAAAGAGACAGTCTCCCCTCATGGCCATACTCCATGGGTGTCCAGTCTTTTGGACTGCCTGAGAAACAGTGAGTGAAGAGGAACTGTCTTGGGCTACAAACACAAAGGTTGCTCTGTATATAATGCCTCCTATTTATTTCTGTGGAAACTACAACAAATATAAAGAGCAGAACAACACTGCTTGATAGAGCAAATTCTCAATTAAAAAACACTATTTTTTAACATAGTCACCACCATGAGTTATGTATATTTTGCCAGCAATGAGCAAGATCCTGCATGCTCGTCTAAATTTGCACCAGCAAAGGTGACCCACTGTCACTGTCACCACAGCTGAAACACACCACCCACCACCTCACTGTGCTTGCATCAACTGTATGGTCTCCGTAAACATTCAGTAAGCATCAGTGAATATCAGTGGGTGCCATTTTTTCTGAATGGAGGAGGTTGATTGCACATCTTTGTTTCATACTCAGTTCATGTCAGCTGCCATTTTGTCTGCCATCTGTCACACAACAACAAAATAGAACATTGGTGAAAAGGTTCAACCTCTACTGTCATACCATCAACATCTGCTTCTGACGCTGTGGGCCAACATAATAAAATAGGAGGCATTAGTTTCAGAGCAGCCCTCATAAAATATATATATTCCATGCACTTAAGTAATAAAACTCTGATCTTTAATACTTTTTAATGAAACAAAAAATGAGAGCAACAAAACTGTGAAACTAGTGGGACATTTGACGTTGGTTTTGTGAAACTAACATCTCATGCTGTTTTGATGGTGGTGGCTGCAATTTTTAGTGAGTTTTTAAGGTGTTAGAGATTTTTTGATGAAATTTTACTCCTTCTGTACTTCATCCTTGACAATAATTGTTCACAAATATATGTACTGCCCAAAAGCAAAGACATGAATAAGATGTGATTGTGAAGTGAGGAATGTTGCTCTCTGGTAAGAGAGGGCTTACAAAAGTAAATAGACATGGTCAGACTTTTGAGTTAAATATCTTATTGTAACTCTACACACTCCATTTGAAAATTCCCAGGTAATGTATTTATATTGACTGAAAATGGTCTCGCAAATATACCAAATAATGGTGTTTTTTTTTTTTGGCAACCTCGAAACATGTTCTCAAACTCTTTTATTGAAAGGAAAGCAAGGCTGCATATTTTTTGCTGTTCACAGGACAGTGTTTAACCAATTAATCAAAATGCATACAATTATTTTCTATAACTTGAGTTAGCTCTGCTCTATGCCCTCTGTGTCCTCCGCTTTCAGCCCAGTGTTAATAGTGCACAGATGTTTTGCTGTTGCTAAGTGATGTGTGTGCTCCTGGGGCCGGGCTGGATGCATGTGGCCTGCAGGCTGGACATACTTGCCATAGCCTGTGACAGCTGCAGCTATGAAGGAGAATTTAGGATAACCTCTGTGTGTGTGACACTGTGATTCAGTGCTTGATTTTATGAGCTCTTCATCTTCTCCATGCCATAACACAGGGACCCCAGTGCTACATCTTTTCTGATCTCCTTTTCACCCATGTTTAGCTGCTTTCATTCCCTCCGTGCCCTGACTCTTTCCCCACACCCCTCATCCTTAAATCTTTGTCCATGCTTCTACTTCCATGGCAATGGAGCAGAAAGAAGCAAAGATAGAAAAAGAGGGGCAAAAAAAGTGACTTCCTGGAAAGAGTTTGTCTTTATAGACTCCACATCTCATACATGATTTGCTTCTCTAAGCCTTCAGGCTAATATATAAAATTCAGATTCTACTTAAGAATGTAGATTGTCTCTTTGCTTGTTGGTTAGTGTAAAATTACACTAATTTTATTGAGAAGTAGGTTATGTGAGATGCAGCTCTGCACATGTGATTGTGATAGCTTTCTTCTGAAGCTTGAAGAATTAAAGCCTATCAAATAAGACACATAGCTGCATGTCAATATATTAAAAGACTAGAAACAGCTTCTAAAATTCTTAGAGTTCTCATCTTTTCTCTACTACAGATATTCTCTCTGTTGCAGAAAGTGACATAGTTTCTCTCTGCTGTCTTTACAGTGGCATTATTTCCTTACTTCACAAAGTGGCTCTTGAGGATCAAATCACTAACATTTAGTGGCTCTTGCATATAGTCTGTCAAGACATAATGTGGTGTTGTAGCATGTTTCTTATGCATTTGGTATTGTTGGAATCCGTAATACAATTGTTACCTGAAATATTGCCAAGGCAATTTATTATGACATGTTCTATTAATAGTAATGTAATAGTAACTTTAAAAAAAAAAAAAAAAATGAATTATTTGGTAATCAGTACTTCATTGTTGAGCACTTTTGGTGTTGGATATCTGATTCCGATGTTGACAGTGTTTTATTTCTCTGGATGGAATATTAAAAGACTATAAACTCGCTTTTATATATATATATATATATATTTTTTTTTTTCTCAGGGGCATAAAGAGATGAATTCTAACAAAATGAAGCACATTAGGATGCATTATACAACACATTTAAAAATCTATTTTGAATAATCACATTGATTGCTCAAAAAGTTTATTAATATAAAGCCACTGATGTCAACTACATGGATTTCAAAAAGACCTTAGACATGGTACCCCACAACATCCTTCTCTCCAAATTGGAATGATATGGGTGTGATGGGTAAGTTGTTCAATACATGGGAAACTGGTTGCAGGATCATATCCAGAGAGCAGTGGTTAATGGCTCAAAGACCAGATGGAGATCAATAGCAAGTGGTATTCCTCATCAGTCAGTACTGGGATCAAGCCTCTTTAATATCTTTATCATTGTCATCAGCATTGAGCTCAAGTGCATCCTTAGCAAGTTCAAAGATGACACCAAGCAGTATGGCGTGGTCAACACGCCTGAGAGACAGGATGCCATCCAGAGAGACGTAGATATACTCAAGCACTGGATCCAGAAGAACCTCATGAGGTTCAACAAAGCCAAGTGCAAGGTCTTGCACCTGGGTCTCAGTAATCCCCACTATCAGTGCAAGCCAGGGACCAAAATTATAGAGCACAGCCCTGCTGGAAAGGACTTGGGGGTACTGGTGTATAGCCAGCAGTATGCCCTCATGACCCAGAAAGTCAACTGTATCCTGGGCAACATCAAAAGAATCATGGCCAGCAGATTGAGGGAGGTGATCCTGTCCCTCTACTCTGAGCTAGTGAGGCCTCATCTGGAGAACTGCATCCAGATGTGTAGTTCTCAGTAGAGGAGAGACATTAATCTGTTGGAGCATGTCCAGAGGAGAGCAACAAAAATGATCCAAGGGATGGAACATCTCCCCTACGAGGACAGGCAGAAAGAACTGGGGCTGTTCAGCCTGGAGGCTCCAAGAGAGACCTGACAGTGGCTTTCCAGTATCTAAAGGGGGGTCTATAAGAAAGAAGGGGACAGACTTTTCAGCAGGGTCTGTGGTGATAGGACAAGGAGAAATGGTTTCAAATAAAAAAAGAGGAGATTTAAATTGGATATAAAGAAAAAGTTTTTTTCTATATGAGTGGTGAAACACTGGAACAGGTTACCCAGTGAGGTGATCATGACTGCAGTCAGGAGGTAACATGAATTTAAGAGCTGAGAGTCAAAAGAAAAGAAATGTGGAGGAAAATATGTTGTTGACAGAAAACTCAGAAAGAACTCAAAAGAGAACTAAACTCTCTTCTGTACCTGTGGAGAGAAAATGTTAAAAAGATTTACTGTTTTTTCTCTTCCCTCAAGGATTTCTCCAACATATGTGGTGAAATACAGAGAGGGGTAAAAAAAAATTATTTACTATTGGACTATGAGAGATGCTCAGTGCTGAGTACTCCCTAAAGGCCTAAATTGACTGGATTGTCATACTTGAAGTTAAATAATTACATACATGAGCCTTCCACAAGCTATGACTTTTATTCAGGAAAATGAAGGAAGATGACTATCTGAACATTTCCATTTACAGATCTTTTATTCATATACTCTCCACTTCTCCCTTCTCTTAGAACTCTGATGGATACTCTACGTTATTTAGTAATTGTTCCTCTCTTTTCAGCCTCTGGAAAAGAAATAAACAATCTGGAATAGAAAAAAGTGTTGTCAGCAACTGAAATCTTTTCCCAAAATTAATTATATGGTCCTTTTAACCAAACAGGACTTATCTAACAGTGTACTGCTGTGTAAATGCGATTTCTTTTATCCTGAAACAACACACTTAGGAACCCAGCAAACAGGAGCTGGTTACACAAATGTGAGAAAAAAAAAATTCAAAAGCAAATCCTGTGAATGCCATAAAAAGCAAACCAATACCACATAAAACTCAGTTCTTCATTGTGCTTGATTAGCATATTCCTGAGTTCAGTCTATACCTGCTTATTCTCCCTCCTTAATTTCCATTATAATACGCTCCTTTGTGTTGCACCATTTATTTCTAAATGAATCTAGTTCTAAGGATGTGCATGCAGCCAATTTATTCATTAGATCTATTGTAGTGGAACTGAATAAAAGGTTTTATTATCAATCTCCTTAATTTCCAGATAGGATTTAGTGGAAATCAATATTAGAGAATGCATAATTGCTAAATCTTCTTAAATTAATAGACTCATTCATTAAGCCCCCCAAAAATACTTAGCTGGTATTTCTTGTGACTTTCTCTAATTAATTAGCAAGTAGAAAACGATAGTGAGTAGAACAGTTTTGGCAATCATATGGTGGAATCTGAAGACCAATCTTGAGGAAGAATTAATTTGGATATGTATATACAGTATTTCACTCGTAAATTGATTATAGGAGAATGCACTGCAGAAAAAGACAAATGGCGCTTCTATGCTGATGGTCGGCAAAAAATCCAGTACCCAGCAGGGAGTTTTAAGCATTTCAAGCTGGGATGCATACCAATGAATATTTGCTAATGAATAACAGGCAGTCTTAAAAGCTTTGAAATTAAATATACTGTAATCTTCTGTATAGAGCTACATGGTATATATGCTGTATTTGTGATATTTTCATTTGTGCCTAACTAGACAAGTCTTCTGGGCCAGAAATGAAGAAACTCAATAACACATTCCTAGAAGAGAATAGCAAGTTCTGAAAGGTTACATGTGCAACTCAGATTCTGTGTTGTCTGTATATGAATATGAGCACTCCATCTTCTGGTCTAGGAGCTGTAGGTTTTACTTTGTCCTAGAAGTGTCTTGAGGGAAAGGAATACACACTGATGAATACATACAGATGCTGGCTGATTGTCAGCCTCTATTATCTCTCCTGTGAGTTTCAGCAGTGACTGAAGTTATGTACTCCAGAGAATTTGCTGGTGACATTTCAGTGGAATTTAGACTGAGTCTGGCAATTGTGATATAACAGCAAAAATTGTTGAGAAAACACCTTTCTGCCACTGAACATGAAGGCTACACTAAAGTAAGGAAAGAAGTATAGAATGAACCCCAAGAGAAAAGCATGCTGGAAAAGCCTTTCTGATCTTTCTGACTCAAGTCAGGGACATTCCTACTTTTTGAGTTTTCAGTATGGTTCCATATTTAGTACTTTCAGCATGCATAAATTAGATTTACTGTGTCTTATGACTGAGCTACAGAGCATGCATGTACACGCAGACAGTGGAAGGAAGTAACTCTAGTTCCTTCACATTTGCCAGACAAGCTGGAAGAAGGGAGAGGACTGCATATTCTCATCTGATAAAGCATCTCATGTATATCCTCTCTGACATAATTACAGAAGAACTGGAGGTGCAGTCAGGTGTACCATGCCTCCACATTCTCCTTATTGTGTTGCCTAGTTATGCAACTCTGTAAAGTCACTATTGTTTTCCCTGCAATCAAACATAGTAACATGCTCTTACAGCCCACCATCAGAAAGACATAATGGTGTAAAGAAAGAAAAAAGCGCTTCTAGTATGTTGTAGGGCAGAGTTGCATAAAAGTCTGCAGTGAGATTGCTATCTGACAAGAAACAGTGATGCTGAAATAACATGGCTACTTCTCCCTCAATGGCAATGGGATGACACATGTTTGAGAATCTTGAAATTTGACAGACATTACACTGAGAAAGGAAAGAAAGGTCTGAAGAGGTCTGTATCACCCTCACAGTCTCTGCTGTTGGAAAGATTGTATCTATGATGCTGCCTCAGTTTCAGAAACATATTTTCTGAAATTTTTGTTTCCTTGCAAGAGAAAAAAGAGAAATAAATATGTATTGACACACTACTTCCTCAAAAGAGAACATAAGAAGATATTCCTTCTTTTTTGCTGTTGCTGTTTTGCACTCTTTAAACAGTTTTGAAAGTCAGTATAACTATCTTTATACTAATCAGCAACATTGAAATATATGCATTTCCTTAGAAATAGATACAATTCTACAGATTTTATACTATAAAAATAATATATACTTTATAAATAAGGGATTTTTCATTTTTTTTAATCATTATTCTCCCAAGAAGCAGTTATAAGCTTATGCATTTCTCTTAGATTATTCATCATTATATTCACCATTAAACTCCTTTTCAAATGGCTGTATTAAGCTCATCTGCAATTGTGTCTGCTATGGCATCTAGGTTCAAGAGCGTGCTACACATCAGACTTCCTAGTATTTCAGATTGACAGGATTTCGGTGGGGAAAAGTTCCAGAAATAGGTCAGAAATAGGTTCTCCATAATGGTCAATTTGAATATGGCCCCAAGTATGAGGGACCAGTACAAATGCTGGAGAAGAAGATGATCTCTCCTTCAAAGTAAGCTGTCACACAAAACTTAAAACAGAGGTAGATATACTGGATGGAACTTGAAGTAAAAAGGAAAAAACGTAATCTTTTCTAGTTCTGTATAATAAACACTGCTCCAGTCCATTAATGGTCTAACACTGAATATCCTGATAATTGCCTAAATTTCAGGACAAAAACACCATTCAGGAAAAATATTACATTAGTTATGAAATCAAATGAATAGTTTGGTTTAAGATTAACCACAACAGTTGGTTTCTCCAATAAATTCTTAAATCTGAAAGATTTTCCTTTAGATTAGCTATGCCTCAGTGATGGGTACTCATATCCTATTTAGATTACAGAAGATTTATAAGAGTGACTGAAAGGAGTAGTATAAAACAAGCCATCCTAAATTAATACATCTGCTAAATTTGGGGAAAAATTGCATGGAATTAGTTGACTCTACTACCATAACATGTACATATATGTATTTTCGGATCAGATATTCAATGGAAACATTGTGTTCATTTTTGTTTTTCATCACAAAGAATGTATGCTCTAATAAGAGGACTCGATAATTCCCCCCTAATACCAACAGTGAAAGCATGTATGGAGGAGAATTGGAGTGTATATTTTTTGACAGATGAAGCTGCAAATTTTGGCCACCAAATGAAGACATCTTCTAACATCATAGAGAACATTCTTTTTTTTTTTTTTTTTTTTTCCTTAAAAAATACCGTTATTAACTGATCAGATCTCCTGTTTTGATTTTATTACTTTAAAAAGCCTATCTTGTGATTCAGGAAATAAAAATATCGAATATGTATGAGAAAAGGAAAAGTAACACTTTTCAGCAAAACTTCTAACTAGTTTATTTTTAGTTAATGCAAACAGATTTCAAATTCACCATATTTTTAATAGAAAAGAAAATAACAGCACATTTAAATGCATTTTTCCTTCGGCTCAGACAAATCATTCCATATGCTGGATCTGATTTTTTGTTTTCAGAACACAGTACCATCTCATATGCTTTCAAATGGCTGCAATCAACCTACATGTAGAAAAGTACTTTCATTTCTGTGCAATTGCTTACCTTCAGTATTTTAAAATAGTAAGTGTACAGGGACAGAAAATAATTTTCCTCGGATAAGAATGGTTCATCTTTTTTGATTTCTTTAAACATAAGGAAAAGTGATTTTAAAACTAGTTTTAATTGTATTGCTACTTGTCATTCAAAGTAACACAACTTTCTAATATATATCTGTTTAAAATGCTGCTGTCATTTCCTGAGTAACGCAGCATTTTGAATTCATCTAAGAATATGTTGTATATACTTAAAAATACATTTACCAGTTAATGCTGTTTATAGTTTCGTAATACTGTGTGAGTCTGGGCTTCAGATGAGCCTCAGGGAGCTGATGCTAGAAACAGGAAAAATTTTCTCTTGCACTTAATTTATTCCAGTCTAAACTGAAGAGATAAGGAAAACAACCAAACAAGTGATCTAAACAAAATACTTTCCTAAATACCCTGGAAGCCTGAAATTTTGAAGATGTCTTGTGTAAGACACACAGTTTGAGAAATGGCTATGTTGCTTGGGAGGTATATTTGCTGACTGAAATTGAAATTCCTGTCAGTTCTATGTTTCTGCTATTTGTAGAGTTAAACTTGACATGAACAGTGACATTGCTATGCAATAGCCTGGGACCATGAGGTTTGTAGCTCTGGTTAAAGCTCAGCTCCATGGAAAATCACCAGAGATCTATTGCATCTGCACCCACTCCATTGATACTAGGACTTGGGCAACATGACCCTGAGAGAACTTGGGGAGGCAGATCTCCCCTGAGCAGATCTTTGGATCCTGATTCTGAAGCAGTCCGTATGGAAATCTTTCTGTGTGCTGAAAAACATCACAGAAATGAGGGAGAGGAAGGGAAATCAAAACCTCCAGGTCTCTGAACTGAAAACAGCACAGAAGGGAGCTGTGGCTGACAGAAGCTTAGAAATGTGGCTTTGAAATGGGCCATCTAGAAGTACTATGCCTTTATCCTGGTTCATTTTACCTGACAGGTTTGCCTCAAAAGCTGGGATTTTGAGGAATCCCAGGAATCCATGAAAAAATTACCTTGCCCTTTATCATTATTTGTCAAAACCAAGATGTTTCTGACAAAACATATTCAAGTTGGTAACATGTTCCCATGAAACTATCTTAATCCGAAAGCAGCTAAACAGCTGTAGTAGTAATGCAAATTGAAAAAAAAACAGTTTATGGAATGGAAAAGCACTCAGGACTAGTCAGCAAATAGAGTGCATTATAGAACACTGTAGATCTCAACACTTAAAGTAACAGCTTTAAATTCTGAAGCATTTTGAATATATAACTCTTATCAAAATGGATGGAAATGTTGAGACCAAATCTGGTCTTATAAACTTACATATGGAATTCTGTGGTCCCGTATGAATAAACTTGCCATCTAAATCTACATTAAAAATTCCAGAAAACTAAGACACAGATTCATCAGTCAGAAAAGAAGATGGTCCAGTTACTCCCAGAAAGTTAAGAAAAAAATCAAACAACTGAAGGAGATTTGACATAGCAACCAGAGCCTTAATTTCTTTCCTGGAAATGGCTGTACCAGCCAAGAAGTAGGAATGTTAGAGCTTGTAAAAGGGCCTTGTAGGAGCTCACTGACAGAGAACTGACTCAGGATGCGTGAGATTTGGCTTCAATTCCTTCCTCTCCCATTTGAATTTCATCACCGATTTCCTAGGTGACTTCTGAGATACGATTTAGTTTCTTCCAGTGAGTGTGTCCCAGTAAAACAACGACAGAATGAGCAAATGATCATGGCTTTCCAGATGGGTGGTGGGAGTAGTCAGTCAAGATGGGAAACCTGGATTCCACTCAGTGAAAAATAAAATATTGGCAGCAGTGAGAGCATCCACCTGAGTAGCATGAAATTTAGAATAGGGAGAGGAATCAGTATCCTGCACCTTGCAGTAATTATGTGCTTGATAAAAAAGGGGAAAGGAGGTTACCAGTGAAAACTTGTTTTAACCTAACACTTAGATTTCAAAAAGTTCTGACCAGCCAGTTGTGGTGTCCTGAATGTGTCTGCATAGCTGTTACACAGATTGTTCTGCAAAGAGTGATTGAATCCTGTGATTTGCTTCAGATTATATTTTTTCTGTGATGATGAGTTTTTCATACAAGATTTTCATATGAGTTCATTATCACAATGACTGATTGCAAATTGCCCAACCAAATGGCGTCTGCATCCAGAAAGGAGTTAAACTACTAGCAGACTTAACTCCATATTGAATCTGTTGAGATAGAACTACTGCAGAATCTCCCTAAGTATTATTTAGAGACTAGCCTTCAAGACAGACATTTCCAGTGACCAAATGTACAGGGTATTTTGCTCAGATCCACTTGGCCGGACAGAAGAGAGGATATTTTTGATATCTAACCCTGATCTAACCCTGATAATCTAACCTACCATTGCTTATTTTAGCTTGTTGGGAATAGGTCCATGGCATCAGGAATCGGGAAGAGAACAGATGAGAAAAAAGCTTAAGGAGAAAAAAATTGCTTGCTAATTATTCTTTACTTTACTTTTGATTTTGTAGCCACATAAATTGGAAAATATAAAAGTGATAGACAAAACTGCAAATAATATCTAAGGCAGGTTAGGACTCTGTGTATATTTGTCTTATATGACCTATAAAAACTCACATGTCTTAGAGCTAAGATGCTCAACACATTTGACCATTCTGATAAAGGTGCAAGTGTGATAGTAGCATACATGTTCAAAGGCACATTCAATCTGCAGCCCATGGGCTGCCTGTAGACGAGCCCAGTCCATCATGCAGCCACCTCCTGCCCCGAGCAATCATGGTGTTGGCTCTGCCCCACTGAGTGGCCTGTCCTGTCCCCAAACTGTCCCCCATCACTCAGCAACAACTAAACATTCATATGAGACCAGCACTGTCTGGACTGAAACCAGGGCACAGAGGGGGAGCATTGCAGTATTACGTTATGACAATTTTATGTGTTTTGATATATTGGCTAAACACAGTCCTGTGAATAGTGAAAAATTTGCACCCATGCTTTCTGCTTTGGTATCAGAACATGAGAATAGGTTTGAATACTTCCAAAACAATCTTCAATTTATATTTGTATCTCCATTTTCAGTTGATATAAATACATTACCTGTCAATTTTCAAATGGAATGTATGGAGCTGCAGTCAGACATTCGACTCAAAAATTTGATCATGTCTTTCTACCACACTTTCATAAGATCTCTCCTTCCAAAGAAAAATATCCCTTGCTTCACAATCATGCTTTATCCTTGTCACTTTTTTTTTGACAGTACACATATTTGTGAAAAAAAATTTTGAAGATAAAGCACAGGAAGGGTAACATTTCATCAAAAATCTCTGTTGGACAGCTTGAGAGCTCACTAATAATTGCAGCCATTGACACTGAACTGGACTGTTGTATAAGTTTCACAAAAACAAGGTCAAATATCTTGATAGTTATGTGTTTTCATTGCTTTCTCTTTTTTAATGTTATAATAAAAATATTAAAAAATATAATGTTTTGTTACTTATTTATTAATAATATTTTATATTTTGTGAGGGCTGCTCTTAAGCTAATGCCTACTATTTTTTTTCTGTGGGCCCATGATAACAGAGGCAGATGTTGGTAGTATGTCAGTAGAGGATAGACTTTCCCACCAATATTCTATTTTGTTGCTGTATGACATATGACAGAAGAGGGGCTGTCTGACAGAATGGTGTCTGATGTGGAAGTTAATAGGAAGCAAAGGTGTGCAATTGAATTCTCCATGCAGAAAAAATGGCACCCACTGACATTCATTGATTCTTCCTGAATGTCTAAAATGTTCAAACAGTGGTTGTGAGCACAGTGAGGCAGTGGGTGGTACACTTCAGCAGTGGGGACAGTGAAAGTGGGTCACCTTTGCTGGTGTAAATTTAGATGACGATGGCATGCAGGATCTTGTTCACTGCTGGCAAAAACGGATAGCTAATGGTGGCGACTATAATAATAATAATATTAAAAATAATATTTTGTAGCTGAGGATTTGCTCTGTCAAATGATATTACTGTGCTCTTTGTATCTGCTGTCATTTTCATGGAAATAAATAGGAGGCATTACTTTTGGAGCAACCTGTGCTACCCACAACCATTCCTATTCTCTCGGTGTGGTTTGGGCAAGCCAAAAGTCTAGACACCCATAACGCACATAAACACTTTTCTCCACAATATACTCTTTGATTTTGTTCACCAGTCTGCTGTAGTCCAACACAACTATCATGAAAGTCAGCTGAATGCTTGAGATAGGATCAACCTCACTGGAGAAAATACATTTTTTTTTCTTTCTTTCATTAGCACTGGTGATGGCTATAGAGGTTCCCATCTTCTACTCTGTCCTTCGGCTTTCCATAGAGGTACAAGTTCATTTTCTGAAAATATTATTTTTCTACTTTAAATAGCATGAATACCCATTTGTAGTGAACTACAAACTTAACTTCTTTCTGTAGAGGAGCAGAACTGAGGCTTCTTAGGAGTTCTGAATGAGTTCTACCACTATGTCTTTAGAAATATAAATAGAAATAGTGACTGATGGCAGAGAACAACAAAACTGTACTGGAGACTTGCTTATTTTCTTCATGTCTCTGGAGTCCATTGCCCAAATACAGTAAACCATAATGTCTTTCTAAGAGCTTGTAAAATACACATTTAATGTGATATTAAAAGGATAGTTACGGTCTCCTAAAAGATTAAACATTAAAATGTGCATGCAGGGTGGTGAATACAAGAGTATTGTAAAAACTGTTCATTTCAGAGTTGTTAAATTTTCATGACAATAATCTAATTTGGATTTAGCATAAAGTAAAAGTACTACAGTTGAGGGAGAGTTACCACTAAAAATGAAATTTGCAATACTAAAACACAGTATAGTAATACATCCATGTACATTTTAAAAAATGTACATGCATGCATGCAGCTGCATTTCAGAGTAGGCTCAGAGATGACCTCATAGCAGTCTTTCAGTGTATAAATGAGAGGAATGAAAGGGATGGACCCTTAAGCAGTATCTGTTGTGATAAAAAAGGGAAATGGTTTTAAGCTCAAAGGGTATAGATTTAGGTTAGATATAAGGAAAAAGTCTTTTACAGTGAGGGTGATGAGGCGCTGGAACAGGTTGCCTAGTGATGTGGTTGATACCTCGTCCCTGGAAACTTTCAAGGTGGGGCTGGACCTGGCCCTGGGCAACCTGATCTACTGTGGTGTCCCTGTTCATTGCAGGGGAGTTGAACTAGATGGCCTTCAGTGGTCGGTCTATTCCAACTCTAAGGATTCTACAGTTCTGTGGTTTGCATATAAACATGTGCATTTTCCTAAAGCTACTGAATTTTCTGAAATTGTTGCTATATGAAAAACAGAGATCCATTTACAGTAAATCTAAAAAGTGGAAAATTTGATAATATTTAAAATAATAGAATTCCCTAGTGGGAATATATTTATATATATACTTATATATATGAAAGAACATAGTTCTGTCCCTAATACTGTAATATTCCTGAGTAAGATGAGAAGCACGTGCAAGCTGAAATAGCATACTTAACTTTATAACAATATGGAGTGCACATTTTTGTGCATGCACAGAATTCACTGGACTGCATGCACAGTCCAATGAATGATAATCAGCATCATTTTTAGACCAGAGAAGTTCATGACAGATTGATTGTCAGAAATAGAATGGTTTTGAGCTGAGGCATATATCTTTTGCTTGTCTTTCCTTTCAAGCAACTGGAGACTGTGGGTCCACAGAATGTACTCAAGCTTTATAAAGAAGAAAAGCTAGGTATAGAAGGATCCAGAGACACCTGTCCTTGATGTTTTCATTAGTATCTTGGAAGACAGAATGGAAAGAACTTGTACGAAATCTGTCTTGACCATAATCTGGAACAGATGTGAGACCTTCACAGAATTAGAATTCTGGAATCATAGAATCTCAAAATCACGGAAATATAGAATCACTAAGGTTGGAAAAGACCCCCAGGATCACCCAGTCCAACCATCCACTGATCACCAATAGCTCTCACTAAACCATGTCCCTCCACACAACATCTAAAGATCCCTTGAACACCTCCAGGGTCGGTGACTCCTCCACCTCCCTGGGCAGCCCATTCCAGTGCCTGACCACTCTTTCAGAAAAGTAGTATTTCCTAACATCCAGCCTGAATCTCCCCTGGCAAAGCTTGAAGCCGTTCCCTCTAGTCCTATCACCAGTTACACGAGAGGATGGGCCGATCCCCAGCTCACTACTACCTCCCTTCAGGTAGTTATAGAGAGCAATAAGGTCTCACCCGAGCCTCCTCTTCTCCAGACTGAACAATCCCAGCTCCTTCAGCTGATCCTCATAAGGCCTGTGCTCCAGACCCCTCACCAGCTTTGTTGCCCTTCTTTGAACCCGCTCCAGGGTCTCAATCAAGCCCAGCTATCCAGCCTGTCCAGATCCCTCTGTAAGGTTTCACTACCCCCAGGCAGACCGACACTTCCAGCCAACTTGGTGTCACCTGTAAACTTACTGAGGGTGCACTCAGTGCCCTCGTCAATAAAGATATGGAAGAGGACAGGCCCCAGTACCCACCCTTGGTGAAGACCACTCGTGACCAGTTGCCAGCTCCATTTATTTATGGATTTAGCTCCATTCATTACCACTCTCTGGCCCGGCCCTCCAGCCAGTTCCTTATCCAGCCAAGAGTGTACCTGTCAAAGCTGGGCTGCCAGCTTGTGCAGGAGAATACTGTGGGAGACAGTGTCAAAGGCTTTGCTGAAGTCTAGGTAGACTACATCAAAAGCCTTTCCTTTATCCACCAAGTGGGTCACTAGATCATAGAAGGAGATCAGGTTGGTCAAGCAGAATCTGCCCTTCATGAACCCATGCTGGCTAGGCCTGATCCCCTGGTTGTCCTGCACATGCCATGTGATCTCCCTCAAGACAATCTGCTCCATAACCTTCCCTGTCACCAAGGTCAGGCTAACAGGCCTGTAGTTCCCTGGATCCTCCTTACAACCCTTCTTGTAGATGTATATGGCAAATCTCCAGTCTTCTGGGACCTCACCAGTCAACAAGGAGCGCTGATGGATGATAGAAAGCAGCTCAGCTATCACCTCTGCTAGTTCCCTCAGCACTCTCAGGCGAATCTCATCCAGCCCCATGGACTTGTGGAAGTCCAGTTGGAGTAGTAGGTCTCTGTGTCCTCCTGAATCATGGGGGGGTTAGTCTGCTCCCCAGCTAAGACTACCAGGTCAGAGAGTGGAGTACGCTGGGGATAACTGGTCTGACTTTTAAAGACAGATGTAAAGAAGGCATTCAAAACCTCTGCCTTTTCCTTATCCTTGGTAATCACATTCCCAGCCTTATCCAGTAAAGAATGGAGATTCTCCTTGGTCCTCCTCTTAGTGCTGACATATTTATAAAAGAGTTTCTTAGAAATCAGAATATTCCAAGAACTGGATAAATGGTAAGTTGAGATATAACAAGTTGAGATGCAACTGCCTCAAAGGAAGAACTGAAAGGGCTTGAGCAATGTATTCCAGAGAAAAGATTACGTAGAAACATGATACAAGCATATAAATTGTTAGAGGAAAGGAAGCAATTTGTTTACAGTGTCCAGCATTGAATAGGACAAGATAAAAAGGATACTAATCATTCTAAAGAAGTATGAAAAGCTTTCTAATGTCAAGATAAGTGAAGGCCAGGCTGAATTACATTTTTTGGAATATTTTCTATTTTTAAGAACTTTCATCAAGATTCTTGTAAGCACAGCTGGTTTTGTCTTGAATTAAAAGAATGGACCCCTTGGAATCACTTCCCCTTCCAGTTTTGCACTTTTTTGAAACTGTTAGGAATAAATTACTAACACAAACATTATGAGACTAGCTTAAAAGTCAAGCTAAAACATAAAAAATCTATTGTGCCTACATCTATCATTTTTATATTTCCCCACTCCCTTAAAAATTTGCAAGTGATTACAGATGCCCTGAAAATGCAGGGGAAAAGCACTGTATGAACTGCGATAAAATCCTAAGCATTTGTCAATAAGCATGAGATGGAAAATTGCTGCACATGCCACAGTTTAAAAACAAAATTCCTTTTGCATTCATTCAATTGATCCACTTTAAGCAGTGAAATTATTTTCCAAGAAACACTCTAGTTAGACAGGATGTCTGAACAAAAGTAAGGGAAAATTAATCCCATGTAGGTTGCTCCAAAAGTAGCGCTTCTTGTTTATTTTCATGGAAACTACAACAGCTACAAGGAGCACAATAACACTGTATGATGAAACAAATTATCAGGTACAGAATGCTATTTTTTTTAATAGAGTCACCACCATTATCTATGCAATTTTACCAGCAATGAACAAGAACCTGCATGTCATGCTCCTAAAAATCTTTATGGCCAACCAGAATGTGTCTTGCCTTTCATGTCATTTTCATCACTACTGATATGCACCACCCACCTCCTCAATGCGCTCACATCCATTATTTGGTGTCCATAAACGTTCAGCAAGCATCAAAGATGGTGCTCGTTTTTCCTCATGGAAGAATTCATACAATTTCTGAGCATACCAATGTTATTTTATGGAGCAATCATGCTGACATATGAAGTGAATTTTTTTGTCATTTATAAGAGCTTGCATACTGTCCATAAGAAAGCTGAATGTACATAGGTAGATATACAGTAATAGAACCTAAAAAGACTACAAACATGAACAAATATATTTATAAAAATGAGAATGGACAGTGTGTTAGCAAAAGCAAATGGATTCTGGCCTAATCAGAAATTAGAATGAAATATTTTTTATGTATTGTAATGAAAAAGAGGGAGGGAAAGAAGTTCGAAGGAAGAGCAGTTTAAAATCATTCAGAGTATTTTTTGTTTATTATTATTATTATTATTTTGTTTATTATTATTTTGTATATTATTATTATTATTAATAATAATAATAATAATTTTAAATTCTCTATCAGAGCAACTCACTGTTGCAAGAAAAAAATGACAGAAACTGAGCAGGATTTTAAAACTAATTATGTGGATAAAGAAAGACAGTTATACTCTGCAGAATTCAAAATGTATGTGCATTGTAATGCTAAAGAAAATGAACTCCCTTGACAAAATATTGGAAAAACCCATATCTCACAATGACACCACAAGGCACAGGCTATTTTCAGTTGTCTGAATCTTGGACGAGCTTTTGAAGCTTGCTGAATATGGGATGCTATGGTCTGTAGTGATAGAGACTGAGATGGACCTCTTATGTGAACTAACACTGCTCTGACTTCCACTTGGTGGCAGTACTCCCACCTTACTATCCACAGCAAAATTCTGCTATTAATAAAGTAACCGCATTTTTCGTCTTTCTATAGTCCTCTCTCAAGATAGTGATTTTTTTTTATTTTTATTTTTTAAGATTAAAGACATTTATTTTTTTAAATTAAAAGAGACATCAGGATAACATTTATTGATACATTTGGTGTGTAGTATAATGACATACTTGTTTCATTTCTTATTATTGGAGATGTGTGATAAAAGAGGATTAACATGATATTTGAACTGCAAAAATTTTTTTAAATTTAAGTCCTGATACATTCAAAATTTTATGTTCCTTGTCTTTATGTCTTTATGTTGTTTAATAAGGCATCCTGGCATTTCAGACTGATCACTGTTGGAAATATGGAATGAGTTAACAAAGTAATATTTGTCTCTTATTTTCTTCTTAATTTCAAGTCTTTACAAGAATGTCTTGCAACACTCTCTGTTCCTTTGTATTTTAAATACTCTTGGTCATAAAAACATAGAATCATAGAATCATTTGAGTTGGAAGGGGCATTTAAAAGTAAATATGTGCAAATTCCCTGTAACAAACAGGGATTTATACACCAAGATCAGGTTGCTTAGAGATTGTTTCAGCCTAGCCTTTAATGTCTCCTGGGACACAGAATCCACCAGCCCTCAGGCATCCTGTACCAGTGCTTTGTAATCTTTATTGTAAAAAACATTTTCCTTATATCCAATCTAAATCTCCTCTTTTAAGTTTGAAAACATTTCATCTTGTCCTATCACCACAGAGTCTACTAATGAGCTTGTCCCCTTCTTTCTTACAACCCCTCTTCAGATACTAAAAGGGCCTTATCAGGTCTCCCCCAAGCCTTCTCTTCTCCAGGCTGAAGAGCCCCAGTAGGAGAGATGTTCCATGCCTTGAATCAATTTTGTCTCCCTCCACTGGATGTGCTCCAACAGGTCTATGTCTCTCCTGTACTGAGGACTCTAGACCTAGATTCAGCACTTTGGGTGAGTTCTCACCAGTATGGAGCAGAAGAGCAGGATCACTTCCCTTTATCTCCTGACTGCAATTCTTGAGATGCAGTCCAGGATACAGTTGGATTTCTGGGCTGCAAGGTCATATTGATGGCTCATGCCCAGCTAACCATTCATTAGCACCCTGAAGTCCATTACAGCAGGGCTGTGTTCAATCTTTCATTCTCTCCGCTTGTATTGATATTGGAGATTGCCAACATCCAGGTGCAAAACCTTGTACTTGGCTTTTTTGAACCTCATGATGTACTCTTGGGCCCACTGCTTGAGCTTGTCTATGTCTCTCTGCATGACATCCTGTCCTTCAAATAAATTGACCATACCATGCAGCTTGGTGTCTTCTGCAAACTTGCTGAGATTGGACTAAATTTCATTACTGATGTCATTGATGAAGAAATTAAAGATCTAATTCCAGTAGTGACTGCTGAAGAACACCACTCACTATCAGTCTCTGTTTGGACTTTAAACCACTGACAACCACTCTCTGAGTATGGTCTTACAACCAGTTTCTCATCCGTTTAACAATCCACCCAGAAAATCTGCATCTTTCTCATTTGGAATAAAGGATGTTTTGTGGGACCGTGTCAAAATCCTTACTGAATTAAAAAAGGTGACACAAGTGGCTCTTCCCTTGTTCATTCAATTACACCATCATAGAAGGATAGGTCCTATCTAGGTTGACTAGGCAGGACTTCCTTTTGGTGAAGCCATCCTCATTATCCAATATCACCTTTCTGTCTTCCATGTGTCTTAGTATAGATTCCAGGAGGATCAGTTCCACAGTCTTCCCTGACAGAGATGAGGCTGATAGGTTGATAGCTCCTTGAGCTGTCTTTTCTAATCCTAAAAATGAGTGTGACACTGCCTTTTTTCCAGCCACCAGAGACTTCACTTGACTGCCATGACTTTTCAAATATAATTGAGAGTGTCTTGGCAGCCACATCAGCCAATTCCTTCCGGACTCTGGGATGCATCTCACTGGGACTCACAGACTTATGAAGGTTCAGATTCCTCAGGCGGTCACAAACAAAATCTTCGCTTACAGCAGGTGGAACATTGCTTCCCCAGTTCCCACCTTCTCAACCACCTACTTGAGAAGTTGTGAAGATTGTTTACCGGTGAAGATTGAGGCAAAAAGTTGTTGAATAACCCAGCCTTCTCCTTGTCCATTGCCTAAGTTGCTTACTGGGGAGGTCTGGGACTTTGCTTTCCTGGTTGATGCACCTGTATAGTCCTTTCTTCATCTTTCCGTGTTTTGCCATGTCCAGATTCCGTTAGACTTTGACCTACCTGACTCCATCCCTACACAGCCTAGCAGCATCCCTATACTCCTCCCAGGTAACCAGTCCCTTCTTCCACTACCTGTGCCTTTTCTTCTTGCTCTCCTGTTTGACTAGCAGGTCTTGATTCAGCTTTGCCAGTCTCTTGCCATGCTTTCCTGACTTCTGCACTGAAGGATGAAGAGCTCTTGTGTGCTAAGGAATTTTTCCTTGAAGATCTACCAACTCTGTTCTTCTTCCTTGTTGTTTAGGTTAGTTTCAGAAGAGGTTTTGTTGACTGAAAGCTGGAATTTGGCTTTTCTAAAATTTAGCATAATTTTACTCTCTGTCTGTCCCATGTCCCCCAGGAGTGTGAACTCCACCACTGCATGATCACTACAATCCAGGCATCCTCCAAACCTGATGTCACCAATAAGTCCTGGGAATTAAGCACTACTATTGAATGTAAAAAGTGCATTTGCTGTTGCATAGAAGTCAGAGTTGACTATGAAAAGAAAGACACTTAAATGTTATTGTGTTCTGAATATCCATCTACCTTGTAGATAGCAAGAAACAATTTTCCTAATTGTATCTACAAAAGAAAGTGGAAGCTATGTCAACTGATTGGACTGAAAATCCATCAGCACAAGAAATAATTAGAAACCATGTCCCCCATGTCTGTGAGTCAGTGTAATTAGTTTCAAGGGACTCCAAACAGCAATTTCTTCACCCTTACACCCTCAGGTCCATTATTTGATTCAGAGGCACTCTCATCAATGTACTTCATATCTCTCTTATCATATACGCTTGTTACTGCTTTATGATATTCCTTTATGAGAATTCCATTGTGGTTATCTTCCTCAATATCTCCCAGATGGTTGACTATCAGAACACAGTAGAAGTCTATGAGAGCAGACCTGACCTTAAAAGCTCCCAAAACATATAAGTGAAGAAATGCATTTGTTGGAGTTAATTTTTCTTTCTCCTGTTGACTTAGAAAATAAAACAATGGCAGAAAGATTTGCTTTTGACTAATAGAGCTGGCAAAAGAGTGTCTGGGACAGGAAAATTCTGGTAAGGAGTGAATGGAGATTTCAGAACACTTCAGCAGCTTCCTTTTTAATGTATTACTACTCATATGTGCAGACAATGAAAATCTCATGATTACAGTGAATGCCTTTGTCACTGTGGACATTTTACATTATCTGTCATGCAAAACTAATTTCCCTATTTCATTCATATTTCACTGGAGACTTTATACTGATCCAGGTGGGAGCAACTGGGTGTGTTATGATGTACATTTAAAATGTGTGTTTGCTGCTAGAAGAGTATAACTTTGAGTTATTAGAACATGGACAAGTGAGTGTGCTGATGGCAAAGTCACCCACCTAACATTCGTGACCTAAGATCTGGCCACTCATCATTTGGTTCCTTTTACAGATTATGTGACTGGTCTCCTAAAAGTATATATAAAAAAAGCTATGTTAGCCTAGTCTCTAAATTTTTAGGCAGCTGCATTTAAAGAAAATACTGCTGTTAGCTTTCAACTCCATTATCATTCAATACAATTTTTTCCCTTTTTGACCACACATACATTTTCAAGCAAATATATAAAGCTTTTTCTGACCCACATGATGTTGTTATTAAGATGCTTGATGCTCCTGAAAATATCTTTAGCAATCAAGGGCTGAAATTGCTAGTTTTAAAAATTAAGTCCTTTTTCTGTGTTTGGTGTCATTTTTCAAGAATTTCAATAAAACATTGAGTGGTCCAGGAATGTTTTAACAGCAAATGCTACAAAGCAATCTTTAGTGCGACAAAAATCTATATTTGTGCCAGTTTAAAATTCAAAATTAGATTGCTAAGATCATTAACTGTTAGAGAAATTCAGTTCTGGCTTCAACAATTTGGTGGTAAATGTGTCTTAACTGTAAATGGCAAACTGCAATGCTTTCTCAGAAAAACACCTTGAAGCATTGCATGACTCACAGGAGCACAAACGAGATTTAGAACTTTTCACCTGTACAGCGGCAGCAGCATTATGATTTCAAATGAGCAGCTGAAAGCTGTTTGGCGAAATTGATTTTGTACATCTTAATAGTGCTCTAACAATGATTTGAAGTAATTTAAAATGGCTGTGTTGTTGTTGCTGACAAAATTAGGGGGAAAAAATGCTATTTTAGCAGTTACCTAACTTGGAGAATAAAAGCCATACCAGTACACTTTTCTTTTGAGCTGATTCCGATCAAAACACTCATTGATCTGTTATGCGCAGACTGTCTTCCCCAAAGAACTGTGCACCTAGGTTTATTGCACTTGATAAGCTTTACCTTTATCACACCAGTATAAATATTGTCCTGCCAAACTTGTCAACATGTTTTACTGTGATATTTGTGAGCACTTCAGGGAAAGAATCATTTTTACACCTTTTATAAAAAATTGTTTGCAAGTTCCTATCCATATCCAATGTTTTTGAGTACTGTGCCATGAAAAATACTTACTTGCAAAAGACTTTAATCATCAATCAAAAGATTTAAGCGGGAGTTAAGGAACACTAAATCATCATGTGGCCTTTATCTTTTATTAAGATCATTAGTAGGTGTGGACAGCTATTAAACAAGAGGTATTTTATCTCTTTCTCATTCTACTTGAATTATCTATAAACTCAGGATACGCAACCTGAAAAATACATTTCCAACACAGGAAAGGCAGTGTGTCATTACAGCAACCAATAAAGAACAGATTCTGGAAAAAAAAAAAAAAAGATGATCAAAACTTTAGTCTGATTATGGTAGAACAGGAATAAAAGAAAAAGTCTCAGATGGCATGCTGAAAACTTCTTTAAGATGTGGGAAAAATCTATCACTTGTAGTTTCTTACTTACTGCAATGATACTGTGTTTTTTGTAGCTAAGGAGGATGGGGGGAGGCTTTTTCAGTGGGGAAAGGTTTTTCAATGAGCTATGTCCCCAGGGAGGTGTCTCTTGTCTTCACATCACTTTGGATGCTGTATGGAATGCTCTATGCAATCTGCACTTCTGCACCATATAGTCCATGAAGTGATAGTGTGAATTATCCATTCTGCCCATAACACTGTTCAAGCCACAGCTAAGAATCATGGCTGAGAAAGTAGATTTCTCTCCCTTTTATATAACCAGAAACAAAAAGTTGAAGGAGATTGATTTTTTTTTTTTTTCCCCCCTGAGGAAGAAAACTGTAAACTCTCCTGCACTTTTAGTTTGTCATAATCTCCAAAGATTGAGAATAAATTAGTGTTCCACTGAAAAGATCTGCTCAGTAAAACACAACACCTCTACTTTTACTAATCTTGCAGAAAGACATATCTGGAGCAGTCTTGTTTCAGAAGAGGTATCTCAACATAAGATAATCTGGCAGATATTTCTCCTGAATATCAGGCTGCATAAATGTGCGACTTAGAGGCAACACCTTGTTATCATGTCAAGATGTATAAAACTACATACAGTGATGAAATGGATACCTACCTTTGAGCGGTACACAAAACTTCTACTCCAAACAATACCACTAAATAACACTGATCAGCAGCCTATAACAACTTCAACATATGAATGGTCAGGATACAGAGGAAAAGAACCCCCTTTTGATGCCTGGCAATTTGAATCAGAAAAAAATCTCCCCTCTACCTGAAATCTGCAATTCTGGAAATGACAACCAGACATGTTCACTGAAACTACTGAAGGAATATAATGCTGTTAGCAGTATCAGCACAATCTCCCTAACATGTGTAGTCGTGGCAACCTGCAGCACTTCTGAGAAAGAGAAAACTTGCTTTCAGAAATCTGACTGTGCACTAAGAACAGTTCCTGCAACTCCAGAAGACCAGCATTAACCTTTCAGTACGAGATATAATATAAACATGGGATAGATAGAAAGTATTTCAGTTTTGGTTGGTTGTTTAGCTTTGTGTTTGCCAACATTTGCCCAAAAATTTATTTAATTTGTTTCTGTTTTCACTTCGAGGCTGGAGAGCTAGTCCAGTTTGCTGCTATCCCAGTATGCATGCTGGTTGTGTATTAGACTTTGTTCAGACAATACATTCCTGTGCCTTTTCTTTCATTCTCAAGGCTAGCACTCTTAATATTAAACAGAACAACATGAAAACGCATACAGTAATTCCAGCTTTCCATGGATAAATCCCAGCTCGTTATTTTCTCTGATCTTCTTACTTATTTAGTACTATTTATTTATTTATTTATTTATTTATTTTTTCCCAAATGTAATTATAACAGTTGCTTGGAGCAGCAAAAAGCTGTCAAAGTTGGACAGAGGAGATAGAGATCAGTAAAAGCACTGCACACAAAATGCTAAAAGGGTGCCTCTACCTGGCTTATGCCATTAATGCCAGCTGGTGAACCAGACTTTTCATGAGCTTCGAATCTCACAACAATGAACCTAACGCTATTATTTGTTTTGTTTTATTATAGAATCATAGAATATTCCATGTTGAAGGAACCCAATTAGGATCAAGTTGAACTGGCTCCACACAAGACCACCCAAAAGTCAAACCCTATGTGTGAGAACAGTTTTAGCGTGATATCATCCAAGCTTGAACCGAAACATATTAATCTGGAAAGAACTATTATTTTTTAGAGAGAAAAATGCCACTACTGAATACCAGTCTAATTACTTCCTGAAGCACCTAGTTATTCATTAAAAGTCCTCATTCCAAATGTTATTTAAGCAAAACTCCGCTTAGCCAGTGAAACCTGAAATGAGCTCACTTCTAAATCATTGTGTTACAGTTTAATTCATATGTACAATAATGCCTGATCCAGCAAGGCATTTAAGCATATGTTGAAGTCAATGGGATTATTTGTACATTAAAATGTAAGCATATGTTTAAATATTCTGCTGCAGTAAATTATCATACATTGTGTTTTCTCACCTGTTGGCCAAATCTTTGTCCATACCTGTCTATCATTTCTTTTCAATCTCTTCCTATTTCCTCTCACTGGAGATTAGTTGCTTTCAATTAACTCTGTCTGAATCTTTCTCTAGGGTAAGTACATATCAAATCATATCAAATCCTCCAATTTCTTTGCTTAACTTGCTGCTGTGTTTCTGACATCAGCATTCTTTGATCTAGTGATCATCACTGTTAGCTGGCTCCTTTTACCATTTATTCTGCACTGTAAGTGCCTTCTCTTTGCTCATGCTGCTGCATTTGTTCAGCTTCATACTGCTCTGGCTACTGCCCTCACTTTTTAAGGGTAACTATTGAAGAATTTCAATTCTGCTCTTGTTGCAGTCAGTTGTTCTTCTGTCTTTTCTGCTCCTTGCTGCTACATTTTTTTTTAATGAAGTAGTAAAGGATTTAAGTGCTTAGGGGTCATACTACATGCAAAAGATGAAGAATACTTCCATTGTAACAAGCTCTTTTACCCATGGCGAGTTATTTTTTATTTTATGACCAAATTACATGATAAACTTACACTTAGGCTGCCCCAGGAATTTCTGGAAGATTGCCATTCTATAAATGCCCTACTGCTTCATATGTTCATTTGCTCATCATGTTTTTGAATATTCCCATCTCATTTCCATTTTTTCACAAGACATGCAGACTTTCTGTTTTAAGACATAAAATTAGGCTAAAGAGTAAACTATTGAAATGAAACTTCTAGAAAGCTTGTGAAATTTTCATCAGACCTTCAGATTTATTTATTTGTGTATTTAGAAAAAATGAATGTTATGTCTTGAAAATCAAATTTTTTTAAGTCAGTGGGCCACATCTGTAAGCCTGAAAATCTTGAGTTTAATGGGACATATTAGGCCTGCCAGTGGAAAGCTGACCTCCACAATATTTAAGAAAAAATGTCTAACAACTTCAGCTCTGGAGTAAGACTTCCAAAATTGCCCTTGGGAGACAACTATGTCAACTTAACACACAGTACTGAGGTGATGAAGCAGGACAGGGTCACAGAACTGTGGAGAATCATAAGACTGCCATTTTTATTGCTTAATACCTACTGTAGGTCATTTGTGGAACCTGACACATGAGATATATATCTTGGAAGGAAACATTCAGAACAAAAAAGAAAGAACGATTATTCTTTTCCAATGGAGCTATTGGAATTCATGACCCACATGCCACTTTTGATAAAGTAGTTATGCTAGTTGAAAGAGCTGCATTTCACACTGCTTCAAGGATAGACAAGCAAGGGAGATAATATAGCAGCTACATTAAGATTCCCTACATTTATGTTGCCTTTAGCACAGGATATCAGCCTAGAAAAGTCCACCATCAATCTTGCCATAACTTTCCCTTACTTTAAAAAGTTCTTTATTGTAAAAGGGAAAATAGGAGCAAGTATGAGACTGAGAGTTGTCATAGCTAACATTAAAGACTACAGGTCTGATTTCTACATTTGAGTTGGTTGTGTAGGCTTCCATCACAGTCAACAGAACTTCAGTTAGCAGTCAATGGAGTCCAGGGTATGATTCATGTCACAAAATGTAGGTGTCTACTTTAGGCTGAGATGAACTGTGTGCTGTTGACAGAAAACTCTGGTAAGTGTGAGAATTATTCCCTTGATGTAAACATCAGTGTTTCAAACACTCATATCCAGTCAGTTGTTAGCCAAACTATCTGACAGGACAACATCCAGAGAATCTGGGAGCTTGCAAAAGAAAGTGTGTGGTAAATGTGCAATGCATTATCAAAAACTAATAAGTGAAATTCAAAAAAAAAGTGTCAGAGAAGAAAATGTAATGTTTCACAGCTGATTCAAAGAGGACGAAGATTCAGAACAGACTGGAGTCATAAGGGAGGGTATGGAGAAAATTCCTTGGCCAACAACAGAGCCAGCTAGAAGAAAAATAAAAATTTACAAGAAAACAACACAGTGAGATTTCTTCTAAATGTTCTCAGCAGACAGTGTAATTGGGACTGGGGATAAGGAACAAAATACTGCCTGATGGAAGATAAAATAGCAAAGTTAAGAACTTGGAGAAGGAAGATCTGCTTGCTATAAGTGAAGATCAGGTTTGAGACCATCTAAAGAACCTGAAGGTGCACAAGTCCAGGGATCCAATGAGATCCAGTTCTGACGGAACTGGCAGATGAAGTTGCCAAGTCACTATCCATCATATTTGAAAAGTCATGGCAGTCTGGTGAAGTTCCCACTTATTGGAAAAGGAGAAACATAACCCCCTTTTCAAAAAGGGAAAAAAAGAAGATCCAGGGAACTACAGGCCAGTCAGTGTCACCTCTGTGCCTGGTAAGATCATGGCGCAAATCCTCCCGAAGACCCTACTAAGGCCCATAGAAAATAAAGATGAGGTGATGGTGGTAACCAACATGGCTTCAGCAAAGGCAAGTCATACCTGACTAACTTGGTGTATTTTATGATGGAATTTCAGCATCAGTGGATAAAGGAAGAGCAATTGACCTCATCCACCTGGACTTGTGCAAAGCATTTGACACTTTCCCACATTACATCCCAGTCACCCAATTGAAGAAATATGTATTTGATGGTTGGACCACCTACTGGATAAGAAATTGGCTGGATGGTTGATCTCAGAGAGTTGTGGTCAATGTCTCAATGTCCAAACAGAGACTGGTGATGAGTGGTGCTTTTCAAGAATCAGTGCTGGGACTGTTGTTACTTAATGTCTTCATAGGTGACGTGGACAGTGGGATTGAGTACACTCTCAGCAAGTTTGCAGATGACACTGAGCTGAGTGGTTCAATTGACACCCCAAAAGGAAGGGATGCTGTCTAGAGGGACTGGGACAGGCTTGAGAGATCAGCCCATGCCAACCTCATGAAGTTCAACAAGTCCAAGTGCAAAGTCCTACATCTGGGTCAGGGCAATCCCAAACACAGATATCGATTGGTCAGAGAATAGTTTAAAAGCAGCCCTGAGGAAAAGGATTTGGGAGTGCTGGTTGATGAAAGATTCATTATAAGTTGGTAGTGTGTGCTTACAGCCCAGGTCAACTGTATCCTGAGTTGCATCAAAAGAGGTGTTACCAGCAGATCAAAGGAGGTGATTCTTCCCCTCTAACTCTGTTCTTATGAAGTATTCCACATGAAGTACTGCATCCAGTTCTGGGGCCCCCAACACAAGAAGGGCATTGAGCTGTTGGAGCTCATCAAAAGCTGAAGGTGATCAGAGGTCTGGAGCACCGCTCCTATGAGGACAGACTGAGAGAGTTGAGGCAATTTAGCCTAGAGAAAAGAAAACTCTGGTAGCAGCCTTCTGGTACCCGAAGGGAGCCCAGAGGAAAGCTGGGGAGGGACATTTTATAAGGACATGTAGTGGCAGGACAAGCGGAGATGGTTTTAAAATGGAAGAGGGTAGATTTACACTAGATATTAGGAAGAAATTCTTTACTGTGAGGGTAATGGGACACTGGAACTTGTTGCCAAGCGAGACTGTGGATGCCCCCTCTCTGGAAGCATTCAAGGCCAGGATTGACAGGGCTTTGAGTCAACCTGATCTAGTGTAAGATATTCCTGTCTATAGCAAGGGTTTGGAACTAGATGATCTTAAAAGTCCCTTCCAGCTGGAATCATTCTATGATTCTAACATAGGTTTGGAATGGATGAAGGGAAGGATTCTTAGGGAAGAGCACTGACAACGTGAATATCATAGAAGGTAGAAGCTTTGGGGACAAGAGATAGTTTACAAATATCCTCCATCATCTGTCTATTCACCTTTCAATATATCTATATTCCTGGTTTCACTCCACCACAAAGGATGGAACTTTTTCTCTCAGACACACTGAACATTAAGTCCATGGCAAAATTATCACTGTATCCTTCCATTTCTTTGCCAAGGAAAATATCACAGTAGGTTCACGATGTATTTTCTGTGTTCGAAGTAAAGAAGCACTTTCTCTTTCAGGCAAGAAAAATCTCTTAATATGCCCATTTCCGAATGATAAATTGTTAATAGTAAACAGTTTTTAATTTGGAGAAATGAAATGAGGAGTAATCAGCTTCCTCTGAGTGGCACTCACAGATTTTTGCCACTATAAATTTACATGACATTTAGATTTCAGAGAGCTAAGAAAGAGAGGAATGTGGTAAAATGACACACTTACGTAGGTGTAAGACTCACAATATACAAAGTAAGATTAACTTCAAAGAATCCTCCAGTTGTATCTGTCAGCAAGGTAGCTGGAAGAGAGATTTCAGGAGCTGTGGATTAATGAAGTGAAAATGACAGATTTTTGCCTTGCTTTCAGGGCACTTCAACTGGGGAAATAAAATGGAAGAAAAAGGGTTAATGCAGATGTGTTTTATTTCTCTATGTATGCCTTTTAAAATTTCCTTGCATTAGGGGGACCCCTGAGTAACAGTCTTGCGGGTTATCACTGGCAGGCAGCTCAGCGCCACATGGCTTCTCACTCTCCCCACAGTGTGAAGGTGGAGAGAAAGGGAAAAGTGCAAGAACTTACGGGTTGAGATAAAGACAGTTTATTGGTTAGAGCAAAAGCTGAATGAACAAAGCAGAAAGAAAGAAAAACAAGGAATTAATTCACTACTTCCTATTAGCATGTTCAGCCAAAGCAGGGCTCACCACAGGTCAGTTTCTTGAGGAAACAAATGCCGTCAGTTCAAAAGTCCTCCACTTCTTCTTTGCCCCAGTTATTACTGCCAAACATGACAGCATATAATGTGGAAGATCTCATTGGTCAGTCTGAGTCAGCTGTTCAGCTGTCTTCTCTCAGCTATTTGTGCATGCCCATCTCCCTACTGGCAGTAAATACCTCAACATGGTCATTCCTATGCCTCAAGACCTTCTCTGTCTAGAACAAAATAAAAGTGTTTGTCGTAGGAGACTCCCTTCTGAGGGCCCAGTATGCCTACTAGACTCTACTCACAGGGATGTCTGCTGTCTCCCTGAGCACTGTGCCAGGGATATCATAAGGATACCTGGTCTGGAACGGTCTGTTGTGGTGAGGTGGGGTTTGGTCTCTTCTCCTGGGTAACTGTGATGGGATGAGAGGTAATGGCCTTAAGTTGCACCAGGGGAGGTTCAGATTAGATATGAGAAGAAATATCTTCTCAGAAAGAGTGGTGAGGTATAGGAACAAGCTGCTCAGGTAAGTGGTGGTGTCATCATCCCTGGAGGTGTTCAGGAAAAGGGTAGATATTGCTCTGAATGCCATGGTCTAGAGTGGTCAAAAGCATGGGTTGATGGTTGGACTAGATGATCCCAAGCACAGCACCTTTATTAGCCTCTAAAAGAGAATTAACTCTATCTCAGCTAAAAAACAAGACAATCAGATTACAACCTTCCACCTGTGATGTCCTTATGGATGTAACCTGCAGGAGGAATTACAAAGGTTATGACCTTCAAGTATTTTAAAATAATATCTTACTCTACAGAAGGAACATAAAAAATTAACTGTAGGGGTTTTCATGATACTTCCTGTGGCAAAAGGAGCAGAAGACTAAGATGTATAGAGAATAGAGCAACTGCAAGGAAATTTAAGGTTATTATGTGTGATTAGCAGTGATTT